>OX596286.1:3012500-4212500 GCA_951394225.1 Harpalus rufipes | reverse complement strand
TCTATTTAATAATTGTGTCATCGTATGTTTTGTTGTCCAAATCGTATTCGTTAATATTAATAAATAAAATTAATTAATACAAATAACGTATGACTTTTCAATAATAACTCTTGTTTTCCTAAAGTACCTTGATTACAAAAATCAGAAAATTTCGTGTTATTTATAGAACTTTAACCTCTTGTATTTTAGTAATTAGAAGGAATAGGACCTATGTTCATATGACATTTTTGGCTCAAAATGACCTCAGGAATAAACTGTTAAAGTTTATTACACTAGTCCTGAAACACCCTGTAAAGATCGTGCTAAAAAATCGCTTATCGAGATTTTGGTAAATGACCACGTTTTAAGGTCCCTAGAATGTGTGTGTTTGTATGTGTGTGTGTAGATCCTCTTTACACTCTAACTCAAATACTATCGTTCAGAAAATTTTGAAACCTTGTATTTCTACCTTATTCTAATATGGAAAGAAGCCTTTAGATTTTGGTGTAAATCAGATAATCGGAAATGGCACTTTACCTGAACCTTTTCGAAAAATAGCTTTAAATATTATTTTTTCGAGATTTGTTATTATAAAAAATAAAGATTATTAAATTTTCTACAGATTTATGGATAAATTTATAAAATTATCTATAATTTAAATCCCGGAGTCTACGCTATAAACACAACTCTATGGTTACACAATTCAGATCTCAAATGTATGTAGCTGACAAACTGACAAATAAATGTCATTGTTAAAAAAAAAACAAATTAATAATAGTAACGTTTTAAAAAGAAAATAATAAATAGAGCAATTTTTATATGGAAAGGAACTTAATACAGTTTCCAGCATTAATAGATGCGTAGGTATGTATTTCAATTAATAAATATTAAATGGCGGGAGGTTTTGTGTTGGCCACAACACATTTTTTTATTGTTTGTATATTCTCTTTTGTGAAGTGACATTTCATTTACAAAATGTCATTACATACTTATCCTGAGATTTGCTTGTATCTTGTGTAATATATTTTTAAGGTAAGTATTACAATGTACTGAATTTTAATATATGTGCAGCCTATGGCCCTTATTATTTTAGGAAACACAATATTTTTTGAATTTTCTTTTCAATGAAATTTTATAAATTATTGTCAGAGTGATGCCATAGCTATTTCACTTAGAAATTAATCAATAGTTGCGAGTTGCATAAAAACTCAAGCTTGTAAGAATCTTTTCAAAGGGGATTACAATAACTCCAATACTTTTTCTTTGTCAATCGAAATCGCATCGAAATCTTTGCTACAATCTCGTCATCCATTGTGTAAAAGAAATTTGATCTACTATTCACTCTCCTTGGTATTTTGATAGTTTATTAAATTAATTTTATTCAGTTTATCCTCCGCAGCAACATTATATATGGATATAAGTGTCACTTAATGCAGTTGAGCGGTACATGAAGTACGGCTTAATATAAGCGTCACTTAGTAAATATAAAGAGGAACTTACGGCATGGTGCAAAGTTGTTTAGTAATTTATGTGCCACTTATTACTAGTAACAGTGCAAACGGGCATTAGTGGATTTTCGCAAAAGTTAAAATAGTTAACAGTGACTGTGTTTTTTTTTAAATATACCTTAACAGAGCGCAACGCGTGACCTAACCTAACGCACAATTTTGTAATTCTACACATTGATTATTTTATCGCCCAGATGTCCGGGGCCTACTTGGCCACCACTAAATTGTCCTTCGCACAGTCACATTCACCCAGATGACCGCGTCCGTGTCCGCGGAACATGGGACAAGATGAGATTGCAATGTATAGATAACATATTGTAAAATCTTCTATCTTTCATAATACAAAAAGAAACAGATGACGTTGACAGATTATTTTTACAAAAAAAATAAACTAATTCAATTTTAAAGTTAAATTTATTGTTCTTATTATATTTGCATAATCTTTTACCTCTTTTAATTTCGCAACCAAAAAGAAACATATTATGACATTTAAGTATGCTATTATTTTTTTACATTAACCATGAATCACTCTATATGGTAAATTAATAGTGATTGAAAGTATTGTTAAAAAGAGGAATTATGAAAATATTGCATTTTATATTGAAGGTCACAAGCACATAAAATTAATTATAACTATTATAACTTCTTATTTTTTATAATTTTTATAGTTTATAATTTAAAGTAGATATTACATTTATTTCACATAATAATATCTTTCAATACTTGTTCTATAATTGAATTTATTTTCCATAAGTACCTATCACTTAACATTTATTTTATATGTTCGCATATTCTATATCATACTTTTTTATAGTTTTAACCGAGATTTCAACTATCGTACGAGGTATGAGTATAAAAGATAATTTATTATATATTCTTATACTTATAGAATTTAATAGTCTATTAATCCTAGATCTGACACGTGGAGTATATTCGTCATCCAGTGTTCTTTTTTCTTAAAATAAACATAAAATAATTCCTTTGGTATAAATATGCTGTGAACATCACTAAAATGACGTTGCATTACTGGTAATACATTAGTTTTCAATAACCTCTTTATAACTGCATCTGCTGATGCGAATTGCCTATATACTTGGTTGACAAATGTATTATCATAGCCAGAATATAAAATCCTTCTTTTATATAAAACGCCTAGTCATTTTATAAAACACGATCAGATTGGCAAACCTTCGTTGACTTAGCGCTATTTGACATACAGTCTTTTGTTTTTGACCTATAGCCTAAAATTTGTTTTCCATCATTTACAGCTTTATTCTCGTGACACTTGTATTGAAAACAATATTGTATGAAATTCGTACTCCCGTGACTCCTTGTAAACTGTATCTATACAATTTATTGTATTGTAATGTATGCAAGTATGAAGTTAGTTCATTTCCTTATTTGACATTTATTTACTTGGTTTTTCGAAATAAGTGACATTTCCTAAACCTAAAAGAATTATCATATTTCTTATTAATAGTGTGGTGGAAGAAAAAAAAGTAGTATAGAAACCTCAATAACAGGTATAAGTACAAGAACATTTAAAAACCAGAAGAAAAAATCTGATGTGGACACCACACGACTTCCTTGTACGATTATTAAACTATACATATTTTTTTAATAATTAAATTACAAAATATTGACAGGCTTAAGCCAAGCCCGAGAAATATTTTGATATAGAACAAAAAATAATTCATTTACTACTATCATTCTTAAATTAACATTAATCTAACCCGGTTCTTTTTAAAGAGAGTTTTGATTACAACAAAAAAATATTTGATTACAACAATGAATATGACTAATTTCACAATAAAAATATAATATTTGTTATTGTACGAATCATAAAATTGCACGTATTTAACGTAATTTGACATGAACTTTTTTTGTTTTTGTAATTGCATAGCAAGCATTATTACAAAAACAAAAAGTATATAATTTTTTAATTTATATATCTCGCTTATACAAAGGGCTAATTTAATAATACTTGATGTGCTAGACGCAGAAATTAATTCTCTAAAACTTTTATTTGAAGTATTTATTTCTAAAATCAAAATAAAATCATTTTATTCAAGAAAAACTGTTAACAACTTCAAGTAATGTACCACTTCCGGTAAGTCTATTTTAACCAATATCTATTATGTTATTTCGATTAACATAAAAGTCTTGTATACCAAATTTGAAAAGTTTTGGATTATATTTTAAAACAGTTTTTCATTAAAATCTATTATAGGCTTCATGTAAAGTGCCACTTCTGGAAATTGTGTAATAACCAGAAAGGGAGGTGCACAACTAGATGGTATAGGAGTCCTAAATACAAAATTTCAACTTTCTACGGCTTACCGTTTTTGAGTAATGCGAGACACGTACGGACGTATATATGTACGTACAGACGTCACGACGAAATTAGTCAAAATGGATTCAGGGATGATCAAAATGGATATTTCCGCTGAAATCTGAAAACCGAAATTTTTCGCGATTACAATACTTCCTTTACTTACGTACAAGGAAGTAAAAAGACAAATTTGAATTCGTAAATATTTTAGGTGTGACAAGAAATGGTTTTAAATATAGAATCTTGTTGAAATAGGACGAAGAGAACTGGAGAAAAATATAAAAATAAAAACAGTTAATATCGTATTACAATTTAATCAAATTAACTAGGATTCTATCCTCTGTCATAAATTTCTAGAAATAATAACAACACCTACCAAGATTCCCATTTTCTGAATCTGTTGAAAATTCATTTACGTTTGTGTTGCCGTTAGTCTTCAACATTTTTCTCTAAAGTCATTAGTTCGCTGGTTGTTTTAAAGGAAACACCGTGTATAATATTAATAATTTTTTATTGAAAGAGTTAATAGACTCCAAATAATTATAATTTCATAGTGCATTTTGTACAGCGCATAGGAGTATATTTTATACCTCATGTTAATTTTAACACCCTGTTTAAATGTTTAAATTTCTTACCAATAACAGTGGCAGACACTGATTAAAAAGTATTATGACAACTAATAAAATATGTCTGCATTGACTAAATATTTTAACAAGCTGATAAAATTAACATAGTAAAATACTCACCATTTGCAAAATAAATGATGGAATAATTACATGTAGAAAACTATTTAATTTTTTGTTTAGTATTGAAACAATAACTGAAAGAAAAAAATCTGTTGTGACCATCACAATATCTCTCGCCCTTTCCATTGTGGTATATATAAGTATTGTGTTTAACATTTCTTGTGCACACAAAAAAATCTAATTACACCTAATCTTTGTAATTATTTATTTTCTATAATTTTAAATTCATTCTATGGGCAAATTTTCTCCACTTCTTCTAAATGTTCGAGATTTTTCCAATTCTTTAACGGGATTGGCGGTATTTCTGAAGGGTTCATGTAATATACCTATAATTTTAAAAATAGAATTAATAATACAATAAGAAATATTAAATATCGTTCCCAGAAAAAGCCTGCAGTACTATGTCTGAATTTTTGACACTGACATATTTATCAATTACAGACATTTTAATTTCTCAAGTAATTACCATGGATATGTTTGGGCTGTGAGCAGGCTGTGAGATTTACTACAACAGATTATATTTCTATATCTTTAAATCTATAGATGATATAATAAATAAAAAAAATATGTCGGATAGAGAATTTTGTTTTTTAATATTTGTAATAACATAAATTTTCAAAAAATAATATTTAGAAGATTTTTGTTAAAATACTACTACTTCCGGTTATCAAATTGTTACCAGAATCTATTAAACTGTTCCCATAACTGTTAGATTGAGGAATCCGTAGTTACATAGGTCTTTAGTCTTATAGAATTTGAGAAATCGTACCTCCAACAACCTCTCACACACACACACACACACACACATCCACACACACACACACACACACACACACATCCACACGCACACACACACACACAGACATCATCGTAAAAATGTTAAAATCGGATTGTAGGGCTCTTAAAGAGTGCTTAATCAATAAAATCTGGATATGCGATTTTTAGCATGAATCCAATACCTCTCTTAACGAGAGGTAAAAAATGGGGTCTTAAAATTTGCGAAGAATTTATACCGCCACTAGTCAAAAATATCATTTTGCTTGGCATCATCATCAAAAATACTTCATTACAGCCAATTAATTAGAAAAAACTGACCTTTAATGTGTACAAATTTCTTCAATTAATTCTACATTCCTCATTTGTAATTACACACGTCGACAAATCACATGATTCACGCCACGCTCTGTGTTTCAAACCGGACCTGACCTGATCTGCAAAAACTAAATCAGATTATTACGCTAGGAGTTAAATATAATTTTTCATAATGAAATGTTGGATAATTGCTTTAAATCCTCCTTTGATACAATGTAAGGTCGTGTGGACCACGAAGATTAAAGATCACCCGTGAGCTACTTCGGGCCTAAATTTGACGGATAGAACATAAATTATATACTCACTTTCTATCGTATCGTATCACGGACACTGCTAAATAGATTTACAGACATAATTTGTTCTTATTAAGTTTTTGCTGTTCTGTTTTAGTGAAATTATGATTTACATGCTGAGCAACCTTGCTTATACTTTTTCATTTATTTTTAATATTAATTGTTTCACATCTTTTTATTTTCAGGATCTACATAGATATCAATAAAAAAAAATTCCAAAATAATAAAATATTCGCAGATGAGTAAACATAATAATGGTTTTAAAAGTTCAGGTTTATAAGAATCATACAAATATGTAAAACAGGTTATTTTTTTTAAACACCGAAATATCTGGATATATGTAAAAACTATATGTAAAATATAAACAAATATTTACATGAAATTATGGGCAATGCTATATTTTATTTAAAATCTGATACAAAAAGTGACTCATTTAAAAAAATATATGTTAATGTTTTCTTTAAAACGAATTCCAAAAAAATGTAATATAGTTTGGTAAGTAAAAATGTTTTTTTCTTCAAGTGTACAATAATATTCATATTATGCTACTATACACACACTATAGAAGATATTCATTTTATTACTAGTACAACAATGTTGTTCATTTTTGTACTAGTATAATAATGTTAGCTTCTTAGTTCACCGCTGGCGACATCAGTCGTCACAGTAACACAGACCATATTGAAAAAATGTTATTTGACAGTTGTATCGTTTGTGTTTTGTAGTGTTCACAGGCAACTATAGCTGAAATTGGAAACGCTATAATTAAAACAATAAATAAATAAAATAAATATTTCATCACGGCATATTACCCATTGCTGGGTGTGCCAATCTGCTTCGTACACAGATATCGGTAATGATGGAATATTTGTACCGTACAATTCTAGAATAATATTTAAAAAAATCTCCAGTTTTCTTTGAAACACTTGAAGAAAAAATAGTATATGTTACTCGGAGCAGAACGCCATTTTTGTGTTTTACCCAGCTTGCCTGGCCTCGGCTAGCGCCTCGGCCGCAATAGCTGGGTTCAACACAAAAAGACCGCTTTCTACTCCTAATAACATAATATACTATTTTTCTTTCCAACGATATGTATAACATGTCAAAGTTCATTTGTTTCGAATTGCAAAAATGCAACAAAACATTGGTTGTTGCAATAAAACAATTGAGAAACCGAAAAAAAAATTTTGGTGATTATCTTTGATAATTTCCTTACTTAGATTTCAAAATTTTATAAGGTCTTAATATTTTTATATCAGCGTCATTGTAGGCAATGACATATTTATAACGAAATTTAAAATATATTTCAATGTTATGTATGTTAAAAATATTGAAGAAAATGAAGAATATAAACATAAAATTTAACAACTAATAATACCCGACTGATTATTTCATTTGTTTCATTGCAACAGCCATCGTTTTTAACCAATAATTGAATATTTTTTTGCAGTCTAAAACAAATGAACATCATGTTATACATATCGTTGGAAAGAAAAAAACATTTTTACTTACCAAACTATATTACATTTTTTTGGAATTCTTTTTAAAGAAAACATTAACATATTTTTTTCTTTACTTTCAAATAAGGCTTCCATATAAAAATTAAAACTTTAGCATCATAACTTGAAAACCAACAATTATAAAAAAATTGAGAATAGCCATTCGAAAGAACATAAACAAAAAAAAAGTTCCTGAAAGATGTGTAAATTAAAATCTAGTATTATATGGTGAAAGTTATTTGCAAAAATAAAAAATCTGATGTGGCCAGCACAATACCTTCCATCAATCCTGTGTATTATGTATAAATTCCATACATAAATTTTCTTGCAAAAGATTCTAAATTTCCAGTACAATTATTTCATAAACAAACTATGTAAATTGCACTTGACACTGACATATTCCTCTTCTTTAGCTTTTCCCAGTCGTTGGGGGTCGCTATTTTTTATTTTCTTCCACTCATTTCTGTTTTGCGTTCTCATTGAGTTCCTTTTCTCTCAAGTCTTCCACAATACAGTCCTTCCATCTTATTTATATATAATATATTCTTCATCTCTCCTCATGACATGTTCGAACCAATAACTATATCTAATGAATATGAAGTGTAAAATGCAATCAAATCGTGTAGAGTATAATATATTCTTTAAGTTATAATAACGCTAATGTCAATAAATGATATTTTACTGCGTTTTTTCAAGAAAAACTGTCAAACTCTTCAAATGATGGTACTTCCGGTTGACCAATTATAACCAAAATCTAATCATCTCTCTTCTAGATGTAAACTTGAGGACTACGAAAAAAATATAATTTTTGGAATCGTGGTATTGAAGGTATGCGAGCCGAAACTTTCGTCATACACACATGGACACACATACACACACACAGACACACATACATTCATACATACATACATACATACATACATCATCGTAAAAATGGTAAAATCGTATTATATGGACCGTACAAGGTGCTTATTTACTAAAAACTCATTGAATTTTTTGACCAAAGATAATACCTTCCTTACCTAAAGGTGACGGAAGGTAAAAATGCAAAATTTACATTTTCGCTTATATCTAGTGACGTATGCATTTTTCGCAAATAACGAAAGATAAAATGGTCTCCTAATGAGGCAACTTTTGTCTAATTTAACCGACTTCGTATCTCTTATAGTTCTCGAGATCCCCATGTTGAGCAAGTTATCCCGGACAATCTGTAGGTGTACATATACAATACATAATCGATTATTTATCGCATTCATCAACGTACCCCATAATTATATTAAAAATTGAAATTTATTATAAAGATAACAATAGTGTCATTAATATCCCACTTATTATGGGCGCTATTTTTTATAACAAATTCGATTTTAGGTGGGTTAAATTTTGCTTGTATTTCAATTTAGTTTAAGTGTAATGAACATGTCAGATATGATATATAATCTTCTTGGCACCTTTCAAATTTTTTAAATACATGCCCATCAAAACAAAACCTCGTGTCGTAACAGAAGCTACTACAAATTCTTCCTAGTTACGAAACACTTTCAAATTTTCACGGAGCAGTCTTAACTAACGATTGGCGCCACATAAACATTTTTCTTACTAATTGAATCGAATCAGATGTAGGACCTAGACGAGGACCGGTACTCTAAGGTCGGTCTTTGACACTTGTTGGAATCTCCAATACCCGGATTTTGTAGTTGGCTGTGTTTACAAAATACAGTGTTCTGGACAGAACCACTCGTACAATCCTGTTTAGCAAGGTTAGAATATGATTATTTTACTTGTTTAAACTAAAAAATCAAATTTGGAAGACTGACGTAATTGTGGTATGGAATCAAAACAATAGGTAGTAAACAAATCACATAACTCACAAAAAGAATAACAAATCATAAAATAACAATGATGATAATACGTGCGTATGATATAAAAAGTTATAAAAGCGATAACATTTTTATGGTATATTTTGTTTTCTTCCATCTGTGCCACTGCGCATTACATACTAACATTTTTATTTGAAAAAATAGAGAAACGATTCAATGACCAAAAATACGATTTTTTAAAATAAATCTTCTGGAAATTGTGAAAAAAAAATCTGATGTGACAAACATCATACCTCCCGCCATTTACCTATGGGGTCTCGTTGCCGCGTGCCTGATGTCTGGTCGCGAATCTGGGGAATCCGATTCGATCCCGATCAACGCCAAATAATTCGAATTTTAAATGCCATAAAATTAACCCTTGTGGTAAACGCCCGCACAATACAAATATGTTATCATTACCGAAATGTGTGTATAAATCAGATTAGCACACCCAGCAATGGATAATATGCCGTGATAATATATTTATTTATTTCTTTATTTAAATACATACCTGCATATTTACTAATGCTAGAAATTATGTATATTAAGTTCCTTTCCATAAAACTATTTAAAACGTTACTATTATTAATTTGAAATGATTATTTTTTTGACAGTGACATTTATCTGTCAGTTACATACCTTTGAGCTAAACTATGTAACCATTGAGATGTGTTTAAAGCATAAGCTCCGAGATATAATTTTTATATTATTTTATAAATTTATTCATAAAATATATAGAAAAAGTATTAAAGCAAACCTGTAGAAAATGGAATAATCTTTCATTTTTATAATAACAAATTGCGAAAAAAATATATTTAAAGGTATTTTTTGAAGAAAAACTGTCTTGAGCTTCAAGTAAACTGCCATTTCCGGTTATCCGATTGCCACCAAAATCTAATGGCTTCTTTCCACATTAGAATAAGGTAGAAATACATGGTTTCAAAACTTTCTGACGCGCACACACACACATACATACATACATACATACATACATACATACATACATACACACACACACATACACACAGACATCATCATGAAAATGTTAAAAATGGATTCTAGGGACCTTAAAACGTGGTCATTTACCAAAATCTCGATATGCGATTTTTAGCACGATCCCTATACCTCCCTTACCAAGGGTAGCGCGAGGTAAAAATTAAAATTTCCCAGATTAATACGAACAAGTGAAGCTTAGTAAAGTTTTCTTAATTGGAAGTCGTGCAATGTTAGAATATGTTTTTTTTTTACTTGTTTATACTAGAAAATCAAATTTGAAAGACTGACGTAATTGTGGTATGGAATCAAAACAATAGGTAGTAAACAAATCACTTATCCTATAAAATGATCATAAAATAATAATGATGATACGTGCGTATGATATAAAAACTCATAAAAGCGATAACATTTTTGTGGTATTATATTTTGTTTTCTTCCATCTGTGCCACTGCGCATTACATACTAACATATTTATTTGAAAAGATAGAGAAACGATTTAATGACCAAAAATACGATTTTTTAAAATAAATATATTAGGTATCTTCTGGAAATTGTGAAAAACAAATCGTGTAACTCTGGATCTGTGCCAAATAGATTTACAGGGTTATTCTGTAAGCATCGTTATGACATAACGAATCGTTAACGTTATATCGTTAAAATAATATCGAAAATCGTTTAATGGGCTTATTCTGTAAACGTTTGTTATGACATTATGCATTGTTATATCGTTATTATAACGATAATCGTTAAAGTGGTATTCTGTAAACAATAATTTATTTCTAAATAACGAAAAAAGGATAACGATATCGTTATTTTTTAACGATTGGGAAAGAATCCGGCTGTTATATTACCATTTAAGTTTCAAAAATTGAGAATTAAAAAAAAAATTAAATCCGTTTTCAAGCTAGTAAGGGTGGATCGTCTTAAGCGTGCTACTCTGTATATAATTACTTACTGTTTATTACCCATTTCTGGATGTGCCAATCGGTAATGACATTATATATGCAACGTTCAGGGCGTTTACTAACTATATTTATGTTCACCACTTGTAGACTATTTATTTATATCACCAACTGTTTATCTCACGATGCGTGTTGATATCAGAATGTGTGTCGGTTTCGGCTGTCCTCCCTGACGGTATTTATACAGTCCGGTGTCCCTTTGGAACATTCGACGCGATAATAATATCGAATACAAAGGGCCAGGTGACCGGATGTAATTAAACAGACGGATGTGTTTACCCCGCCGACGATTACGTCATCGCTCAGGTTTCTAAACCGTTCTACAAGCATCGGCGGTCGCGTTCGGGCTAGACTCAGTGGCGTCGGGTCCACAAACGTTAAAATAATATAAATTCAAACTTTATATCTCGTTTATAACCTTCCATCACCTTTAGGTAAGGAAGGTATTGTCTCTGGTCAAAAAATTCAATGATAAGTTTTTAGTATGATTTAAGGTCCCTATAATACGATTTTTACGATGATGTCTGTATGTATGTGTGTCTGGTGTGTGTGTGACAAAAGTTTCGGATCGTATAACTTCAATACCACGATTCCAATAATAATATTTTTCCGTATTCCTTAAGTTTACATCCAGAAGAACAACTGATTAGATTTTGGTTATAATTGGCGAACCGGGAGTAGCCTCATTTGAAGATTTGACAGTTAAATTTGATTTATTGACATTTAACGTTATTATAACTTAAAAAATATATTATTCTCTATACGATTTGATTGCATTTTATACTTCATATTCAATAGATATAGAGTCAAAGAATTATAAAGAAATTAAATTTTATAATTCAGCCATCTATGCTAACCTTGCAAATTGTTAATATATTCAGATTGACAGATGTCAGTATCAATAAAAATTAAATTAATGTGGCAGAAATGAGGATATTGAAGTAGATGTTGGGGAAGACATGGAAAGATAGGTAAGGAAATAATTATAGTTTTACAAGTTTCTAGAAAGATACAAGAGAGATGATTACATTGGTTTGAAAATGTCATGAAGAGAAATGAAGAATATATTGGACGAAGAATGATTATAACTATATATTAGGAGGTTGAAGAAATAGAGAAACACCAAAGATAAGATGGAAGGACTGTATTGCGGAAGACTTGAGAGAAAACGAACTGAATGAGAACGACACGTAAAACAGAAATGAATCGAAGAAGAAAATAAAAATAGCGGCCCCGAACGAATGGGAAAAGCTAAAGAAGAAGTCTGATGTCAGTTGCAATTTGCATAGTTTATTTATGAAATAATTTGACTGGAAATTTAGAATCTTTGCAAGAAAAATTATGTATGGAATTTATACATTAAACACAGGATTGACGGAAGGTATTGTGGTGGCCACAACAGATTTTTTTTAGTTATGTGCACCAATTGAAAGGAACTTAGAAGGTGTTTGAAAAAATACGCATGGTGGCCCGGATACTAAAATATCCTATATATTTAATATATTCTTGATAAAACCGTGTATTTATGCAGATATGTTTGTACGACGTATGATGAACGTATTAAAAATGTAATAGGATATCCTCGTGTTTCATTCAACCTCATGGCTATTTTTATTCGCTCTATTTATTAATAAAACGTAAATAGAGTCCTGTAATACAATATTTATATTGCGTGTACCATACACAAGTCAATTTTTTCGTACATTATTTATGTTTACATATTTTTTCTGTCACTGTTTTTGTGCCTGGTAGCGACCAATAATCATCCTCGTAATTTCCAATATTTATAATCGATTGCTGCCAGTCGATCGTGATCGTAGCCGCCCTGACTCATCCCAATGTAATCCTATGCTAATTGTTTTAATTACATCAATAAATCAGTCATTACATAACACGTGCGTATGGTAATTATCAATATACTGTGAAGATGCGCAAGATAAAAACGCTACACTCCTTTATTCAAATCTATTAAACACAGTACAGTTTTTACTAAACGTTATTAATTTATTAATTATGAAAGAATTTCATTTACATATTTCTTTGACATTGATATTGATATATAAAAACAAGATGTTATGTTACAAAAATGTAACCCGGAATAGGTGCATATGTATGTGTGTTGATTTATGTATTTATTGTTATCTTGTCATCTGACAAAAGAACGTGGGGAAATTTTGGGCGTACAGGTTGAAATTGTGATATATGGTGCTCTTTTGACATTTTGTCCTTGTCTTATCAAGATTTTAGTTAGTTAAAAACGTATTGTGCATACAAAATACTCTTTGTTATATGATGCAGGAAACTTCACATATTATATTTATAATGAGACATCGACCTACTCAGCCAATAATAGTCAGATTAATTTTTTGTCGAAATCAAATACATTAGCTGTGTTCTTTCGGGCTGTGATTCGCAATCTAAATGATCATAGTAAATCATGATTAAGAATTATGTTTTTTCGTTATCCCCACTTTCTCATTTTGTGATCACTAGACAACCTTCTCTTTTCCCTTCCGAATCTTTTTTTTTGAGTGATCAAACGGATTTATTTCAGAGCAAATTTAAAAATTGCTGACAACAATAAGTTTTCGAGCGTAGAAATTTATCAATATAGGGTTGATTTTCCTACAAAAGCATGTAGGAACAAAGCCATACTATTGAAAACAAAGAAAATATGTTACTTTTGTTTTAATGACTAGTAAAAATCTTAGTAGTCAATTAGTTTCTTTAAACTTTTGTCTAAGAAATTAATTATTTCAGATGGAATATATTAGTATATTTGCTGAATTCGGATCAACAAAACGTACAAATGCAACGCGATTCTTTGAAATGTCATGAGGACAAGGAAGCTGATTCGAATTTGTTACAATAGAGATAATTTTGGAGGACTACATGCCTACTGGGGTTACTGTTACTAGTGTCATATTCTCAGAACTCATAAAGAACCGTCTCTAGCCTGCTATCAGAACCAAAAGCGCGGTTTTCTGAAAAATTGTATTCTTTTGCAAGCGAGACATTGTGGCAAGAAATTACGAAACAATGATTAAGTAATTCAGGCGGTATGCGTAGTTGTGCACGTCACCTAACATTTTTTTTTTTTTAAGTGAAGCACTTGCCTTATAGCACGTAATGGGGACTACGTCGAAAAATGACATTTTTTTACATTGCTTCAATAAATTTTGTTTAACGTTTTTAACAGAAGTGTGGACTGTGGAGTCGGAATCTTGGAGTCGGGCAATTTTTAGTGGAGTCGAAGTTGGAGTTAGTCGGCATTAAATCTCCCGACTCAAACGCTAAATTACAAAATATAAATTATTTCTTTATTATTAATGCCCGTTTGCACTGTTATTAGTTAAGTTCACTTAGTAATAAGTGAAGCTTAATTTACTAAAAATCTTTACACCTACCTTAAGTTTCACTTTATTTTTACTGTAAGCTGTACTTCATCTACTGCTCAACTGTATTAAGTGACACTTATATCCATTGTGACATTTCGTGCTATGTCAGACTCATAAGATAAATGTTTTAAAACGATATTGAATATGAATATAATGCTGTTGAGTATGATGAATTGGATAAAAATAATTTAATAAACCATCAAATACCAAAGACAGTGAATAGTAGATCAATTTTTTGACACAATGGATAACGAGATTGTAGCAAAGATTTCGATTGGCAAAGGAAAAGGACGAGGGAAGCAAGTCGGACAATTGCACATTATATTTTTTCTTCAAACGTAAATATTTAAAGAAAAATATCTACTACTGACGTTACATTTTACGAAAATTATGTTTGAGATTTCAATTGTCCTGTAGCTATGGATACTTATTTGTTTACTTTTTGTTTGCTAAACATTGAAGTGAAAATGTTCACGTTTTAACGTTTAAATAAAAACTGTGCAATTTTATATCCTTGTGTGCCTTTATGTCGGAATTTGAAGTATTATAATGTACGCCTCATGAAGTTATTCAATTGAATGGAAATCTAACAGTGTGGCTGAAATTTATGTCCAGGAATCACTGCAAAATAATATAAACTTTTCTTATCACTTTAATTTTAAGTATTCTTATGTTCATTATCTACCCTGTAATTGTAATTTGTAAATTTGCTATTCTTTAATATGTTATTTCCTCAAAAGTAAACTCTGTTTATATTTCAATTATTAGGTTGTTTATTTAAATTTGAGGGTATTTAGTAACTTTATTTTTAGGTTACCTAGTGTGTTATAGTGACATTTAGGGCGATATTACAGGTTTCTTTTATACCAGTTATTTCTTATTCGTTGATTCTGTATAGTTTCTATGAATATCTATTTATTTTATTTCTATGCCGGTGGCGTAGAAATTAGACAATATAGAAACAATGAAAAAATCTAATTTCCCAGATTAAAACGTGCAAGTGACGGTTAATAATGTTTTTCTTAAGTGGAACTCTTGCAAAGATACTACTATTATGAGTGTTACTTGTTTTTAAGCGCTACTTGCTTCAGTGTAACTTATACATTGTGCAAACGGGTATAAGTAAATTATTAAATGTGCTACATTGTGGGCATATTGTTAATTGTTATTGTTACATACGGTTTGTATAAACTTATATTTTATAAATGTAGTTTCAAGGTTCAGTAGTTACAACAAATTTAATAATAAGAACAAGAACTGCTAAAACGAAAACTATTGTTTCATTCATCATAAATAAATGTATTAAATAACCATTACATGCTATAGGAGGTAAGCATGATTTAGAATTAGTAGTCGAAGTCAGAGTCGGAGTCGAATATTCAAAATTTCTGGAGTTTGAGTCGGTTGTGGAGTCGCAATTTTTCCCCCGATTCCGTACCTCTGGTTTTTAAAGTTTTCATTAGACCCTCGTAATTTCGTTGCTATATATCATAACTTTATAAATGGTATTGCTTCAAAATTTCGAAACAATAATTTTGTTGAAAAAAATGTTCTAGTTTATCTGACACGAACTCCCATGCCATATGTTTTCAAGGTGAGCAATCTCATAACTGCACCCCTATAAATTTTAGTAAAATGTATAATTGGCACTCCGAAGCTCTTAAACAACTTTACCCAATACTTTTATCATTATTCACCTTTGAATTTCTATTATCGCATAAATTATTTCATGCGTGTTTTAGTGCGTTCATTAATTTTTAATTTCATTTAAAACATTTCCTTCCGGCTTCAAAATACTTTCTATCCAGGAACTAGTATCGACAATCAATCTTGTATGTTTAGTTAGTGTTCTCCGTTGCAACATTATATTATCGTTGGGCGAATGGGCGATCAGCTGCTTTGCGGAGTTTAGCTCAATGTCACGTCGGAAACGGATCCAGAGTAGGACATGAACATGTCTGTCGGCACGTGTGCAAGAAATTAAGAGCGTTATGTAAATGCAAAATGGGTGGATGTGTACAAAGTGCCTTTTATATCAACTGTAGGATGCTACTGGGTTTATAATGGATAAACCGCAAATAAATATACGGTCTAATTGAAAAAACCACAATCTAAATAACAGATCATGATTATAAATATTAAGTGTGAAACAATAACTATAAATTTAAAATACAAAAAATTACCTACTTCTATAAAATATATCAACTCATCGTTACTGGGTATGTTAATCTGCTGTAAGCAGTTTTTCCGGAATTGTACATATTTTTATCGCAGAAATTTACTATTATAGTCACTTTGCAAACACCTGTTGCTGTTATGCCTATGTCACACTTACTAAGCTTATGTCAGATAGTCATTTTTTCATCGTCACTGTTTTGAATATCAAACCGTTTGACGTGACCTCACATAAATGAATTTGACGAAATTTTCTAAATAGGACCAGTTCTAATTCTGTCATTCAAAACTGACATTGTACTTTGATGTTTTTATTGAGTTTAAATAAGTAAATGATAAAAATATTTTTATCATTACCGATATCTGTATACAAAGCAGATTGGCACGCTCAGTAAGGGTAATATGCCGTGATGATATATTTATTTATGTAAAAATGGCGGCTTTCAAGCGCCATATACCATTTTCTTACGTGAAATGAAGTATAGTGCAGAAATTGCTCGTTTGTCAAAACCTACTCGCACTCGCAAAACAGTTTATGGACGTATAATACACAAGATTTTTTTTGCTGATTTCTGCATAAATTCTTTGTATATTTCTCTACACTTTATTCCATTTTACATAACCTAAAAAAATGGAAATATATTTTTATTGGTTTTGCATTGCAAGGTTAATTATAATTACTTACATTTGACCTTAAAATGTGTAATCCTTTTATATTTATTGAAAATATATCATACAAAACAAATACATTACTTATACAGGTTTATTTCGGACATATAGACCGCTAATATGAACAAGTGATTAAGGGTGATTACCAAGCATTTGATTAACATTTTTTTATCTCTGTCAATCGTTTATAGATTATTTTAGAGAAAAATACTTCAAATAAAAGATGTGTAAAATTAATTTCTCTACAACTTTTATTTGGAATATTTTTCTTTAAAATAATAAATAAACGATTAATAGGGTTAAATAATGCCTAGCCAAATGCTCGCTAACCACCCTTAATCACTTGTTCATACTAGCGGCCATAGACTTTAACTCTACGTTAATTTCGAAACTGGACCGATAGGGCCAAGAATAGTTTCTGACATATCCACGATAATGTTTAAATGTAGTGGTTAAAGTGGAAGATAATGTCAGCCAATGGATAGATCGGCCATAGCTCAGTTGGTAGAGCGTTACTCCGGCAAAGTAATGATCCATGGTTCAAATCCATGTGGGTGCCATTATCTTTTCACACTTTCATAATTTGCTTACCATAATATTAACTCTTATATATTTCGGGTAATTCGTTCAGATATATCGGTTCAAATTTTAAAATTGAAAATTAATGTTCGGATTTGCATTCAGGTTTTAGAATTTTTTTGGTTAATTTGGGCTTTAAAGTTCGGGTTCGGGTCCGGTGTCCGGTTCGACTCCCTGAATAAAACTAATCTAATCTACCCATAATCTGAATTTATTTAACTAGAATTAAATGATGTTAATTTTTTATTTACTTTAATATCTTATGTTAACTTTTTGTTTGTTGTTAATTACATTCTTCTTTTTTTATTACTATCTTGATTTCCAGTAAATGCTTCCAAGCTACAATTATGATTTGTGTTCTTCGGATTTACATGCACGTGTCATGTGTAATTGTTTCTAAATAAACGATTAAATAACTAAGACTTGAAACCAGAGCATCGAACCCGCCAAAGGTTCAGGTTAATTTGTTTTTTGAAAGATGGGTTCGGGTGCGGTTTTGGTTCAAACATTAACACAATTTGCCGTTTTGTTCCGGGTTCACAACAACAATTTTCATAAACAGAGAAAACAGGCGTCGATTATCGGTTGCATTGCGATTACGTTTACGTTTCGAACTCAAAATATACCTGAACCGGAGCTGTACCCTGAACCCGTATTTTAATATCCGATTCGGTTCCGACTCGGGTTCAATGAAAAATATATTTAAGGTTCGGTTCTGGGTTTGGGTTCGCTAAAATGTGACGGTTTGGTTCCGGTTTTGGTTCGGTTCAAGTTCGGGTTTGAATCCCTGCTGGAAACTACTTGAAACTAAAATATATCAGTTCAGATTCAGGTTCAGCTCTTTTAAAATTCAAAATTAAGGTTTGCCTTGGTTTCAGGTTTTAGAAAAGTTTTGGTTAATTTGAATTTAGTGTTCGGGTTCGGGTCTAGTTCGACTCCCTGGTACCTTATTATTAATCTGCGTCGATTTAATATTTAATACATATGTCTCCTAATTATATCTACTTATTTATGTAACGCAATATATCATATACCTAATAATAAAACAATCTGATGAAACTAGTATAACGGTTTAAGTTCTGTAGGATTAACTTCTGTGAGTTTTCATTTGATTACATTTGATTGTAAACTTTTACGTTGCATCGTTATATAATAATCATAAATACATTGTTTTATATAGGTACCACAACTTAGTCACACTGAATTATACAACAAACAAAGAATAAATATTATTTTATTTGCTTTTACTAAATAATGTTAGAAATGCATAACCTTGCTAGTAAATTGATATATTTATTTGTATTGTATCTATACACGTGTTACACTTTAGTAAACATTTATGAGGTTTTATTGTTTTACTGCAACATTATAGGCCAAATAAATGGATTATAATGTATCGCTGCAAGTCTAAAAAATCAGAAATTAATTTACATCTTTATTAATTTTTAATGTCTCTTTTCCGGTGATTACACCAATCAGAGCAAGAGCAACAAGTTGAATCATAATAATTGCAGTTAGCTTGATGTAAACAAATCATTGTTAAGTGGACTCTAATTTTACCTATCCTATTTATATTTATATTTTTTAATTGGAATTGCTAATTTGTTTTCCAAGAATCTATTACAAGAATTAAAATGTTCAGTGATTCATAACTTTTTATTATCATCTCTGCATAATTGGAAGTTCATTTTTAAATTGTTTGGAAAATCCACTCCTACAAATTTAATACAATATTATTTATAGCACCAACAAGAATTCAAATTATGTTTTACACCATTTGTGAATTGGCTAATTCCATTATGAAGTAAAACAAAAATGTCTCAGTCTCACAACCTTGTTGTTAGATGTATGTAAATGTTATTTGTAACCGCCTACTATTAGTGAGTTTAGACATGGATATCTTGGCCTTTTGTATTTGTTTCATTGTTTCGAATTACAGGAAATTAATGAGATTGTCCCAAGTAAATAAAAATGCTTGAAAAAGAGTTACGTCTTTATTTGTTGCTGCAATAAAAATGTTATACAACGAATTTCATTCTTAATGGTTGTTAAAATACTGGACAATTGTTAATTAAATAATAAAATAGTTGTAGATCATAGTAGACAACTAGGTGTCATTGCAATCGCAAATGTGAAAAAATCTGTTGTGGCCACCACAATACCTTTCGTCAATCCTGTGTAATATGTATAAATTCCATACATAAATTTTCTAACAAAAGATTCTAAATTTCCAGTAAAATTATTTCATAAACAAACTATGCAAATTGCACTTGACACTGACATCTTCTTTAACTTTTCCCATTCGTTAGGGATCACTATTTTTTATTTTCTTCTTCCATTCATTTCTGTTTTACATGTCGTTCTCATTCAGTTCCTTTTCTCTCAAATTTCCGCAATACAGTTCTTCCATCTTATTTTTGGTCTTCCTCTGTTTCTTCAACCTTCTATTTTTAAACTATTCATTCTTCTTCCAATATACTCTTCATTTCTCCACATGACATTTTCAAACCAATGTAAATCATCTCTCTTGTATTTTTCTAGAAATTTGTAAAACTAGAATTATTTCCTTACCTATCTTACCATGTCTTCCCCAACATTTAATTCAACATCCTCATCTCTGCCACATTAATTTACTTTTTATTGATACTGACATCTGTCAATCTGAATATATTAACAATTTGCATGGTTAGCATAGATGGCTGAATTATAAAATTTAATTTCTTTATAATTCTTGGACTCTATATCTATTGAATATGAAGTATAAAATGCAATCAAATCGTATAGAAAATAATACATTCTTTAAGTTATAATAACGTTAAATATCAATAAATCAAATTTAACTGTTAAATCTTCAATTGAAGCAACTTGCGCTTCACCAATTATAACCAAAATCTAATCAGTTGTTCTTCTGGATGTAAACTTGAGGAATGCGAAAAAATTATAATTTTTGGAATCGTGGTATTGAAGTTATGCGATCAGAAACTTTCGTCACACACAGACACACACACACACACACACACACACACACACACACACACACACACACACACACACACACATACACAAGGACATCATCGTAAAAATGGTAAAATCGTATTATAGGGAACCTTAAAACATGCATATTCACTAAAAACTATTATTGAATTTTTTGACCAAAGACAATACCTTCCTTACCTAAAGGTGACGGAATGTAAAATGAATAATGGACATCATTATTTAGACTAGAGATATTGAATAAGCAACAAGAATTAGGATAATCTACCACTTTTTTCTGTAACTTTTACTTGTTTAAATTTGAAATATTAAATATGGGTTTTTTGTTTTTTATTTCATTTAATTGACGTTGTATCTCTCATGACATGACAGAGAATTACTAACCGCGCGATCTATGGCTCACACGTGATCCTTATTCTGCAGCCAATCCATGTTTGGGGTGAGTCTGTCACTTTGCGTTGGCGGCAATTTGAATGTAGTGTTCTGTGGGTTATATTCACCTTAATATTACGTATACATGATGAATATTGATATCCAAAATGTATTTTAAAAAGCCTAGACATAACATAAATATTTTTATAATTAAATAAAAAATATTAAATATTTTTTAATTTTCATCTTTCCAGATCTATCATTGGCTAGTATTTCTTGAACGTCACAGGCAGTGATATTTGGCGCCAATTCAAACAGTATATGTACTTATAAATTGCTACTGTGTTTAATGTATACAGAAATTTGAACAGAAAATGATATTTATTAATACTATAGAAGGTACTTATGCGAATTAAAAAAAAGTCTCATGGTAAAAAATATACTCGTATGTCACTGTGATGAACTTTCCGCTTGTTTATAAAGTATATCTTTACTCATCTGTATCATAATTAACTATTTTATCTTAAATTTCATTTATGTATATATTTCAACAAAAAAATACGATTTCACTGAAGCGTTGCATATAAAATAAATGAAATGCATATGTATGTTTTAATATAAATAAAATATAATGACAATATACATTATTTATTAGAAATTATTGCATTTGTAATTTGTAAATATTTTTGAAATTAATTAAAATTGCTCTCAGTTAATATGCGATAATTTAGCGATGAAACATTCTTGTTTATGTAAATATTAAATTACCGAATGGTATGCAAATTTTCAGAGTGAACTTTGATATTTTTTTGCAGTGTTTACAATGTTAAGTGTGACTGGTTTGTGGACACAAAATATAAGATGTTTGTTTAAGCTGATATATCCTGGTGTGTCACTAAAAAAATAGATTTATTTGTATTGCAATTTATAAAACTTGTCGAAATATTATACTATTATGAACAAAAATACTATTTACTACAAAATATTTGTAAAGTAAAAAAGGTACATTTTATTTATTCAGTTCTCTAAGTTTTTTATTTAGTTTTTTATGCAATCACAGTAGAGTCGCGAAATAGTGAACACACTATCATTATATAGTACACTATCCAATCTTGTAAATACAAAAATAAATACTCTGAACTCCATATAGTGTACACATAGCAGTCCTTCGCAGTGCCAGACTTCGCTGATGGTCTCTTGAGTAACACGCTGGATCTGTATATATTCTTAGGGACAGTGTAATACTGTTGTGTATGTGAGTTGGTTTGTTAAGTCTAGATAATTACTTAAACAAGGGACTCAAGAGACATATCATGGCTAAAACTTTTATACATCTCATCAACAACTTGATCCTTGCCATAACAAATACGTATTTGTTGTTTGTGCTATATAATACAAATTACTGTAATTCATGCCACCTCAAAAAAAAAGGTTCAAATTGAAAGGAAAAACCGAAATATTGTAATAATTAAAAGCAGGTAGAGGAGCTACAATTTTATGGAGAAAATGTGGAATAGCTAAATCAACAATAAGTTTAATATAAAAACAAAAGGATATAAATTATGAAAAATGTCGATTACACTTCCCCCGGCGTAGAAATACAATAAATAAATATCCATAGAAACTATACAGAATCAACGAATAAGAAGTAACTTGTATGAAAGTAACCTAATATCGCACTAAATGTCAGTATAAAACACTAGGTAACCTAAGAATAAAGTTATTAAATACCATCAATAGCTGTCAAATTTAATTAAATAACCTATGAATTGAAATATAAACAGAATTTACTTTTATGGAAATAACATATTAAAGAATAGCAGATTTACAGATATACAATTTCAGGAACGGTAATAAACATAAGAATAAAGAAATGTTTATATTGTTTTGCAGTGATTCCTGGACACATCTTTCAGCCACACTGTTACATTTCCATCCAATTGAACAAATTCAGGAGGCGTACATTATAATACTTCAAATTCCGACATAATTGCACACAAGGAGAATATAAAATTGCATAGTTTTTATTTGAACGTTCAAAACGTGAAAATTTTCACTTCAATGTTTATAATAGAAATCATAATTTACGTAAAATGTAACGTCAGTAGTAGATATTTTTCTTTAAATATCTACGTTTGAAGAAAAAATATAATGTCATTCGGAGTAAAAGTGTCTTTGTGTGCCTCGCATGCAATTGTCCGACTCGCTTTGCTCGTCGTGCAAACTTCCACGCTCGCCACACAAATTATCACTATTACTCCTAATAATAATATACTATTTTTCCAATTTATTTGTTTTATTTATATTATAAACTTGTTGATCGCTAAGTCACTTGGTATGCAAGAATAGCTCGCGTAGTACAAAAGGTTGAACACCTCCGCTGTACTGTATGCGTAATTTGTAAAATTTGTTGAAATGTAAAGGCAGTAATTTAGAAAGGAAAAAATGCTATTCAAAATGTTTACCAGACTTTAAAAAATGCTGTTATTCATGGGATAATTTGTATCAGATTACGATAATTATACATTTACTAATTGGACATTAAACATTTGCTTTTAAGAAAATTGTCTGTCAAAAAAATAACCTATTGTTTAAAGCGCTACAGGTGATCCCAGAATATTTCAAGAAATATCTTAAGTGAGGGTCAATAACAGCACGAATGAAAGTCCGATTAATACCATTCTAATAAACCTTTCAAGATCAAATATAAAAATAGTTTTTTTTAATTAATAATCATATTGTCTGTATTGTTTTTATAACATTTCCTTTTAATAATTAATAACACGAAAAAATGCCCTAATTATTAATGTTAACGTCATTGTTTATATAGCTAACAAAAAAGCGACCTTTTCGATTTGAAATAATTGAATAAGAATTAATAACTGAAATTAGGACAAATCAGAATTATATGTTTTGATTAATTCATAATTTCAAAACATGTGTGAAAATTTTCAAAGATCAAGATTGAAATGCCATAAATATAATTGTCCATAATTAACTATGAGAATTACGAACTACATTAGCATTTTAAAAATACAAAGTTACCTCAAAGAATAGCAAATTTCACACTATATTAACTTTAATAATAATCACTCACGCACTCTATTCACAAACTTTACAAACTATACTTAACAAAACATACATTTAAATTTTCAGTAACCTCTCAACAATGGGCTATCGGGGGACGAAACATTATGCAATTGTTGCCGAATCCACCAATAGTTTCATAGAAATTAATTTTGATAACGCCTACTTAGAATGAAAGTGAAACTTTCTCAGTACGTCAGCTGTTATATCTATATTTATTTCTATGTCAGGTGTTTGTATGCAAGTCGCGATTGTTTCGCAATGTTTAGAGCCAACTGACCGTGAAGAATTCGAACCCTTGACACTGAAATTAAATTTATGCGACTTTGACCGATTCTGATCGATTTGGAGATTTTTCTGTAACGTCACATGAGAACTATTTCTGAAATTTTCCTCGAATTCGGCATTGAGATTTTCTCATAATGTTTACTAATTTTTTTTTTTGTTTGGCATCCTACATATTTGTAATATATGAGACAAGGAATTCAGCTAAACTAATGGACATAAATTAGAAGATTGTAAACATGATAATAATATGTATTATTTTAATCATAAGGTTATATTAAATTTGATATTTTAAATTGCCATTTTCAAAATCTCAATTGTGTACTATATATTTTTACGTATCCACTCTTCATGCTCTTCATATTTCTCAACATCTAACAGGAGGGCGTTGAGCATTGTTCACATTGTCTATTACTGATAAATTAGCCTGCTATTCGTGATCATTTTTTGTATATAACATTTTTCTTTAAAGTCATTAATTCGCCAAAAAAGCACTGGTTGTTTTAAAGACAAAAACGCTATATAATAAAAGGAAGTTTGTTGATACATTAAAGATAGAAAAATAAGATAGAAGAAATTACTAGTTTATCCGTCAGATAAAATTAACAAAATAATCTTAATGTATTATTTTAAATTATTACGTTAATGTATTATTGATTTACTCTAATGTAGTACTTTAAATCATTTTAAATTCATTTGGATAAACAAAAACATAATTTACTTAATCTTAATTTGTAATATTGAGTATACATACTGGTTGTTGTTATTATTATTATTATATTACATCCGCAAAATGTCATTTTACTAATTGAAATTGGTATCTTAATATACTAAAATAATTTTATGGAGCTGGTGCATATATTTTACCTGCTGCGGGCAGTACTCGTATAGTGAAAAGTAGAATATTTACTGAAATGAGAAACAGTTGAGAGTTATATAGTACTGACCAAAATGAGTAAAAAAAGCATATAAAAACGTAGGTCTGATTTTAACTGTTTCTGAAAAAAACGAAAAATCGAAGAAAAACTGACAAAGATAGTGATCAAACAAAATTTTGTCTATGTCAATAAATAGACTATAAAATAAACAATAAAATTTTATTTGAAACATATTTCTCAATTTTTAATAGTTACGAAGTTATTAGAAAATTAAATATTGGCCAAGATCGTCACATTTAAGTTAACACACTTATATCTTTTAAAAAAATCTGATGTGGACACCACACGACTTCCTTGTACGATTATTAAACTATACATATTTTTTTAATAAATAAATTACAAAATATTAATTTTAACTTCAAAACAGTAAGATATATAGCGACCATAATCTAACCCGGTTCTTTTTAAAGAGAGTTTTGATTACAACAAAGAAATATCTGATTACAACAATGAATATGACTAATTTCACAATAAAAATATAATATTTGTTATTGTACGAATCATAAAATTGCACGTATTTAACGTAATTTGATATGAACATTTTTTTTATGTTTTTGTCCTAATCCATAGCAAGCTTTATTACAAAAACAAAAAAGTATATAATTTTTAAATTTACATATATCGCTTATACAAAGGGCTAATTTAATAATACTTAATATGCTAGACGTAGAAATTAATTCTCTAAAACTTTTATTTTAAGCATTTATTTCTAAAATCAAAATAAAATCATTTTATTCAAGAAAAACTGTTAACAACTTCAAGTAATGTACCACTTCCGGTTAGCCTATTTTAACCAAAATCTATTATGTTATTTCGATTGACATAAAAGTCTTGTATACCAAATTTGAAAAGTTTTGGATTATATTTTAAAATAGTTTTTCATTAAAATCTATTATAGGCTTCATGTAAAGTGCCACTTCTGGAAATTGTGTAATAACCAGAAAGGGAGGTGCACAACTAGATGTTATAGGAGTCCTAAATACAAAATTTCAACTTTCTACGGCTTACCGTTTTTGAGTTATGCGAGATACGTACGTACGTACGTACAGACGTCACGACGAAATTAGTCAAAATGGATTCAGGGATGATCAAAATGGATATTTCCGCTGAAATCTGAAAACCGTAATTTTTCGCGATTACAATACTTCCTTTACTTACGTACAAGGAAGTAAAGGTAAACAAAAAGTCTCATTTAATCGAAGTCATAGCAGACGTAAACCCCGTAAAAAAAATTACCGGCTTATATCTCGGAAATCATTGAATATCGGACCTATGTTGATTAAGCTTGATTTACTCATTTTGGTCAGTACTATATCCCTTTAAAAAATTTACCCTTTTTTAACAGCCTGTATAAGGTAGTCCCTAGCAATGTAACGATTACTTATTAAATAAATGTTCGGAACATGCCTATTTTCTGATGTTCAACTCACGACCTGCGGATCTCATGCACAGTGGCGTAGCTAGCTTTTTCAGCGCCCGGGGCAAAATATTTGTAGGTCCCCTGCCCTAAATAAAATGTATTCAAATTATTGTACTCATTCAAGTCTGATTTTGCCGCCCGCAATATTAGAGAATTAATCCCGTAAAATGTTTGTTTTTTATTGCCTAAAGAATGTCTATATTCCAGATGGTTGTAGATTATTAATTTATTTATTCAAGTTCATCTGGCATCAGCTAATTAACATCCATTAATAACTTAATGGAAAATTTCTGCTGTATAACAAACTACATTACATTTCTATATTTTCTCATAAAAATCACGATGTAAACCAATTAAATGCTTCAAGATTGTTAATTGAATTATAAATTTTTATCTGCACTACAGTCCGCAATAATAATGAGTTGAAAGCCCGGCTAACGTAATGTCTTCATTCGCATTACCTCGGCTTTATGTCACATAATTACACTCTTATCATCTCTAGATAAACGGATGTTAGCAAAGCATTGCCGGCTGGAATGCTTAGCTAGCTTCCATCGCTACAAAAGCACTAAAGACGTGTTTACATTCGCACGGAGAAATTTATTCAACAGGGTTATTAGTTACGGTTCGAGTATTTACGTTACTTAATTCGTATAAGTTGTGTTTTATCATTTTATTATTTCTTTTACTAATGCGCCCAGTTTCACTAACATCAAATAAATCTTCGAATAGCTTATACGTCGAATAAGTGAAAGATATCGAATCAATATTTGACAGAATATATAAGAAAATTAAATACTTTTATTGTCCATTCAGTGTAGTACGAAAATATAACAAAGATATTTTTTTTAAATGAAACCCACGTTGCTAAAAAAATACTTATTTTTTCTCTTTCGATTATTATAAGGGTTATTATGTTTTAAATAATTTTTTAGATCATACCTGGTATACCTACTTACGTAAATTTAAAAATATAGAGTTAAATTATGAAACAGTGTAGGTATAAAACTAATGAAATTTCTGACAAAAAATAAAGAAATTTCATGAAAAATAATAAAAATCTAAGATATAGGTTTGTGTTATATCTCGCTGAATGCACACGAAAAATGTCTAACTTTTCGAAATCCGGACACCCTGACGCACAAAAAATAGAATAGTGGATAATTTATTTTGAACTAGGCCTAGACTAGGCCCGGCTTGAGCAAACTAATTCATCGTACTGTGCTTTTGTGGAACTAGATTGAACTAGGCAGAATTAGTTTGTCCTAAAAATTGGGTTTGGTCGGTAACATACTCGTACACAACGGAAAATACAGTGTGTTCAATAAAAAACCTAACTCAGAGTAGGCTATGAATAGAGAAACGTATGTCTGATCATTATTCAATTCAATAGTCAAGCTGTCAAAACTGATCTTGAAATGTAATTGTAAGGAGAAAGGATAATAAAGAAGAATACAGTATATTGTCATTCGCCGTTTTCTAATTTGTTTCCATTTCTAAAATAAGATTCAAGAAGAAAAGCTTTGATTTCTTTAAATAATATTTTTGACAATAGTCGTGTCAAATTGACATTTAATTAAATATTTTTATATTGACATACGTTTCTTTGTCCATAGCCTACTCCAAATTAGGTTTTTTTTCATCTGAATATACTGTATAAATCGCAGCTCTCTAAAGTTCATTATATAAATTATTAAAAAGTAGTGCTGTCAAGAACCGAAAAAAATTGGAACCGGGTACCCGGTTCCAAAACTATCTGAGTACCCGGGTAGTGGAACCGATTTTCGGTTCCGAGTTGTGGAACTGATTTTCGGTTCCGGTTCCGAGTAATGGAACCGATCTTCGGTTCCGAATAGTGGAACATAACACAAAAGTAAATTCATTTTTCTCCTGAAAATAGATTTATGTTGTTGAATTTAATTCAAATAATCATATTTTCTTCTACATTTCTTTTACGGGGCACATTATGAATGTCTATCTATGTTAACCTACCGGGCGTCGTAACTCGTTACAATGTCGTAAATAAATCGGCGACACTTAGTTTTTTTTTTTAGAGTTAGTTTAAATAAATATCTGTTCGTTCAGAAATAGGTTTCCTTTCCCAAAAAAATTGTATTTGTTTAAAAATATTGTTAAACAAGTACGGTTTACAATACAGGGTTCCAGCTAAGTTTCTAAGGAGTGTAAAGGCTGGTTTAAGCCTTTGATCAACAGCAGGACTTGTCTAAAGCTTTGTTAAGACTTTCTACAGCCACAAGAAGGCAGCAATAGTTTAGTTAAAGTCGCGAATATTAGATACATTAAAATTAAATTCATTTACATTTTATAGTTAGGGTAAAATATAATTAATGTTTTGCCGAGGATATGATCGTGTCACATGTCCAATTTTTTAAATGTAGGCACAGAAAGAATCCTTAAAGTAGCTTTAATCACTTTAAAAATATGGTCTCGTGGCCGTGTGCCTGAGTGTCTGGTCGCGAATCTGGGGACCCAGGTTCGATCCCGACCGATGCCAAAAATTTCATCGCATTTTAATGGCACAAAATTGACCCCTGTGGCGCACTCTCCACGCCAGCAATGAGTGCCCGTGAGGTGACGCCTGGTAAGCGCCCGCACGGTACAAATATTCCATCATTACCGATATCTGTACAAAACAGATTGGCACACCCAGCAATGGGTAATATGCCGTGATGAAATATTTATTTTATTTATTTAAAAATATGAATAATGCATGACCGCCTGGGAGACAATTAATCGGAAACGATGTCTTAAAGCAGACTATATTAGCCTCCCCTAAGTGAGGGATGTATTGGTAAATGGGGAAATATATTTGTAAACAAAATATATACTTAAATTTATAAAATTTCATAGATACATATAAAAGCCTAAAATAGTAAAATTGAAAAGTTTCGGATTATATTTTAATACAGTTTTTCATTAAAAATTGTTATGGGCTGCAAGTAAAGTATCACTTCCGGTTTATCTAGTTAAGTCAAAATGTAATATGTTGTTCCCCTTGATATAAAAGTTTTAAATAGTAAAATTGAATAGTTTTGGATTATATTTTAATATAGTTCTTCATTAAAAACTGTTATGGGCTTCAAGTAAAGTATCACTTTCGGTTTATCAATTTTAGTCAAAGTGTAATATGTTGTTCCCCTTAATATAAAAGTCGTAAATACTAAAATTGAAAAGTTTTGGATTATATTTTAATATAGTTCTTCATTAAAAACTGTTATGGGTTTCAAGTAAAGTATCACTTCCGGTTTATCAATTTTAGTCAAAATCTAATATGTTGTTTCCCTTGATATAAAAGTCTTAAATAGTAAAATTTAAAAGTTTTGGATTATATTTTAATACAGTTTTTCATTAAAAACTGTTATGGTCTTCAAGTAAAGTATCACTTCCGGTGTATCAATTTTAGTCAAAATCTAATATATTGTTCCCCTTGATATAATAGTCTTAAATACTAAAATTGAAAAGTTTTGGATCATTTTAATACAGTTCTTCATTAAAATCTGATATGGGCTTCAAGTAAAGTGTCACTTCCGGTTTATCAAGTTAAGTCAAAATATAATATGTTGTTCCCCTTGATATGAAAGTCTTAAATACTATAATTGGATAGTTTTTGATTATATTTTAATATAGTTTTTCATTAAAAACTGTTATGGGCTTCAAGTAAAGTATCACTTCCGATTTGTCAATTTCAGTCAAAATATAATATGTTGTTCCCCTTGATATAAAAGTCCTAAATACTATAATTGAAAAAAAATAGATTGTATTTTAATACAGTTCTTCATGAAAAACTGTTATGGGCTTCAAGTAAAGTACCACTTCCGGTTTGTCAATTTCAGTCAAAATACAATATGTTGTTCTCCTTGATATAAAAGTCCTAAATACTAAAATTGAAAATTTTTAGATTATATTTTAATATAGTTCTTCATGAAAAACTGTTACGGGCTTCAAGTAAAGTACCACTTCCGGTTTGTCAATTTCAGTCAAAATACAATATGTTGTTCTCCTTGATATAAAAGTCCTAAATACTAAAATTGAAAATTTTTAGATTATATTTTAATATAGTTCTTGATGAAAAACTGTTATGGGCTTCAAGTAAAGTAACACTTCCGGTTTATCGATTTTACTCAAAATCTAATATGTTGTTCCCATTGATGCAAAAGTCTTAAATACTAAAATTGAAAGGTTTTAGATTATATTTTAATATAGTTCTTCATGAAAAACTGTTACGGGCTTCAAGTAAAGTACCACTTCCGGTTTGTCAATTTCAGTCAAAATATAATAAGTTGTTTCCCTTGATTTAAAAGTCCTAAATACTAAAATTGAAAAACATTAGATTATATTTTAATACATTTCTTCATAAAAAACTGTTATGTTATCAAGTAAAGTTTTCCGGTTTGTCAATTTTCCGAAATATTAATTTTTTATAGTTTTCCTACAAAAATACACTATATCCCGGACTACAATTACTTCTCACCGAGATATGCTGCGGACTTAACACTGTTTCCCAACAAAAATTACAGTAAAAAGAAGAGTCCATTGAAATGAAATAGTTATATATTTCGCTCTCTGTCTTACAAAAAATAAATATTTGCGAGAAAGTGTACAATCCTATTCGTTGTTATTCTATGACATGTTGTCTCTGTCTTACAACATATTTATCTTATACATTGTAAGACAGAGACAACATGTCATAGAATAACAACAAACAGGATTGTACACTTACTCGCAAATATGTATTTTTTGTAAAACAGAGAGCGAAATATATAACTATTTCATTTTAATGGACTCTTCTTTTTACTATAATTTTTGTTGGGAAACATAGTGTTAAAACTATGTCCGCAGCATATCTCGGTGACAAATAATTGTAGTCAGGGATATAGTGTATTTTTGTAGGAAAACTATAAAAAATTAATATTTCGGGAACGGGAAAAGACATCTATATATTTTTTTCAAATATAAACACAAAAAGATTAACCAAATGGAACATCTTATATTTTGACTGAAATTGACAAACCGGAAATGGTACTTTACTTAAAGCCCGTAACAGTTTTTCATGAAGAACTGTATTAAAATATAATCTAAAAATTTTCAATTTTAGTATTTAGGACTTTTATATCAAAGGGAAAAACATATTATATTTTGACTGAAATTGACAAACCGGAAGTGGTACTTTACTTAAAGCCCGTAACAGTTTTTCATGAAGAACTGTATTAAAATATAATCTAAAAAAATTAAATTTTAGTATTTAGGATTTTTATATCAAAGGGAACAACATATTATATTTTGACTGAAATTGACAAACCGGAAGTGGTACTTTACTTAAAGCCCGTAACAGTTTTTCATGAAGAACTGTATTAAAATATAATCTAAAAATTTAAATTTTAGTATTTAGGATTTTTATATCAAAGGGAACAACCTATTAGTTTTTGACTGAAATTGACAAACCGGAAGTGATACTTTACTTGAAGCCCATAACAGTTTTTCATGTAGAGCTGTATTAAAATATAATCTAAAAAATTTTAATTTTAGTATTTGGGACTTTTATATCAAGGAGAACAACATATTACATTTTGACTGACATTGACAAACAGGAAGTGGTAGTTTACTTGAAGCCCGTAACAGTTTTTCAAGATGAACTGTATTAAAATATAATCTAAAAATTTTCAATTTTAGTATTTAGGACTTTTATATGAAAGGGAAAAACATATTATATTTTGACTGAAATTGACAAACCGGAAGTGGTACTTTACTTAAAGCCCGTAACAGTTTTTCATGAAGAACTATATTAAAATATAATCTAAAAATTTTCAATTTTAGTATTTGGGACTTTTATATCAAGGAGAACAACATATTACATTTTGACTGACATTGACAAACTGGAAGTGATACTTTACTTGAAGCCCATAACAGTTTTTCATGTAGAGCTGTATTAAAATATAATCTAAAAAATTTCAATTTTAGTATTTATGACTTTTATATCAAGGAGAACAACATATTATATTTTGACTGAAATTGATAAACTGGAAGTGATACTTTACTTGAAGCCCATAACAGTTTTTAAAAAAGTAATTAAATTTTTATTCAGAAAGATTCATTATTAACCCATAACACAAGAAAACAGAAGAATTTATTGGAAAGAAAAAAATTCTGGATATCATTCAAATAAACATTTATTTTCCGCCTCTACCGGTTTCGACACCTCATGTGTCTTCTGCAGTAGGTGAAAATGAACACACATGGGGTATCGAAACCTGTTGAGGCGGAAAATAAATGATTATTTAACTTATATAAAGTAATATCTTCTTTCCAATCACCTTTCCAGTCAAGAAGTATTGCAACCAAAAGAATTTATAATTAAGTAGTACATAATATAATGAGACACCACGACACTACGACACAATTTTGAAATAATTAAATATCATTTAAAAAAGAAAAACTATTTAGTAATAAATTACGTATCAAATCCGGAAAATATCATTTCACTAAATTTAGACAATTATTACGAAAGTCCTAACGACTTTCCGGTATTGGTGCATATACTATTTCATCAGCATTAGCAATAGTAAAATAATACTTAACTGATACACGAATAAATACAACTGTAAACGGGCATATCCGAAATCAGTACATTTTTGAACTCGGTATCCTAGTCCTAGTAATGCAAATGAATTGTTCTTGTATATAAATTTTAGCCAAATATAAGTTATAGAAACATTGGTTATTAATTGAACAATATTTAGAAATAAATTCTTAAAGTAAAAATTTAAAAATGGTATTGTGATGTCATGAGATGAACATTCGACTACTTCATGCACTTTAATTTGCCGCGATTTTAATAAAGGTCATACAATATTTCTAAACGTGTCTGGGAAACTTGAGAGGTTAGGTTATTCATATCTGAAATTGATATTTTCAAATAAGGAGTATTGCCTAAAATTTAAGCCTATGCTTTTTCAAAACCAAATCTATTAAGCGTTAGAAACAATGGCCGTTAGTATGAACAAGTGATTAAGGATGATTAGCGAGCATGTGACTAGCATTGTTTTATCTCTGTCAATCGTTTATGTAATATTTTAGAGAAAAATACTTCAAATAAAAGTTATGAAAAATTTAATTACACGCATCTTTTATTTGAAGTATTTTTCTCTAAAATATTACATAAACGATTGACAGAGATAAAACAATGCTAATCGAATGCTCGCTAATCACCCTTAATCACTGTTCATACTAGCGGCCAATAGTTTTTATTTAACATTTAGTAACAGTAATGTTACTTTCATCATGATTCTTCCCTTTAAGGATCTCTTAACCATCCTACTTCAATTTGTACTCCAGAGTGTACTTGTCAGTGACATTGTCGAACGGTGCATAAGTCAAGATTTGAGCAGGACTAGATTTTAAGAGTCGAGAAATGCATAAGTCATGATTTGAAGAAGGCTATATAAAAGTTTTCATGTGTTTCATGTTATCCCTCATGACCCACAGCTTGGTAGATCGTCTTTTTTTCCGGGGGAGATAGTAAATCGTTCTCCAGGTTATTTAAAGTAAACACCAAGGGTCAGTATTTGGGATACCATGATACATTTTTCACGTAGCTCCCGATCTATAATAAATATATGAAAAAAAAAATCATACATTCATGTTTATGAATACCTATCTTAACTGTGTATTACAAAATGTAATGTAATGTGTAAATCTCGCTTTAAATATCTCAGTAAATTGCAGGTGGATATTCTTGGAACACTACCATTGTACACACGAGCAGCAGATAATTGTTCGTTATGATGTAAGGCTTTGTAATGGAGTATTTGTTCTTGGGATGTCTACATGTAAAGTTAATTGTTCATCATTGGAGTTTTATTGCTTTCATGACAATTTATTAAAATTACATGCCGAGGAAAATATTTTAACATCTTTAATTATTTATTTCATTCACTAATATATTATCTCATTTCTGAGGAATTGTTCTCACTGTTAAAGAAACTAATATTTTTTGCTAGTACAATTTACAAAAGTTGGAAAAAGATTCAAGGAAGAAACTATAATACTAATGAACAAAAAATAAAAAAAGTGTCATGTTTTTAAAGATTTCATTATTATGCAAAAAAGTGTTATATAACGACTAAATAAAAACATAATATTTAAAATGTTTGTTAATATATAAAACTGTACAAATCAATAACGCTTTTTTCAATTATTTTAATTAATTTTTTATTTGTCTCTGATTTAATAATTAATTAAAGTCCAATTAAATAAGTGAGCATTTTTCCAAACGACTTGTTTCATAATGATATTTGCGTTTAATGCTAATTTTCCAAATATTAACATAAATTACGTATTACACTTTACAAATTTTTGGAAACTATGTAGTAATGTTTATGTTTGTATTACAAATGCACCAGACCAAAATCAGTTAGTCGGTGCAATATTTTACCTTAAATGACATTTCATTTTATTACAAAAAACTCAATAAATAGTATATTCTTACAAAAAATATATTATTACTGTAAAATATACAATTTCAGACTAAATTAATAACAAAAAGAAAATTGTTTCGATAACATTTAGCTTTTAAACTAAAATAAAATTAACTACAACATAGGAATCAGAATAATTCGGCCACTATTTTAATATTACGTTACGCCTCTTTTATTGACTACAATGGATTTAATAAGTGGTGAATTATAAAAAATTTAACAAAGGGCTCGCAATTTGTTTCATAAAAACAAAAGCAAGAGATTATTTAAAATTTAATCGTCACCGTTACAGACAGTGGCTACTAATTGATACGCTATTTTCTACTTTGTTGGTCAACTTAAAGAAAATGTTTTTTTTTTTTTTAAATTATATGTTCTTTTTGGAAAACAATAATAAGAAAAGAAGAACAAGGGGTTCGCAAATAGAGAATTTTTTTACAGAGGACTCGCGCGTGTCCTCTATAGCTCACCATTGGCTTTAATTTTTTTTGGCATTGTATCAACTAACTTTGCACACTCACAGGTTCAATATTATCCCGTATTTGTTGCTATTTTATTTTTAATTCGTTTAGTGTACTTGTCGGATTCTTACGCAGTTCCTTTTTCATTTTATAAAATTGTATATTTTATGGTAATAATATAATTTTTGTAAGAATAAAATATTCAATGGGGTTTTTACCTTCCGTCACCTCTAGAAGGAAGGTATTGTCTTTGGTCAAAAAATTCGATGTTGAGTTTTCAATGAATAAGCACGTTTTAAGGTCCCTACAATACGATTTTACTATTTTTACGACGATATGTGTGTGTGTGTGACTATAATTTCGGCCGCGATATCTTCAATACTAGAATTCCAAAAAATACATTTTTACGTATTCCTCTTCCTTACATCCATATGCAGACTTCATCAGATTTTGGTTGTAATTGGTAAAGGTTAAGGGAAATGGGTCGAGTGATAGAAGTTTCTAGATAGATGCAAGAGAGACGATTACGTTGGTTTGAATATGTCTTGAGGAAAGATGAAGAATATATTGGAAAAAGAATGAATAGCTTAGTGGTAGAAGGTAGAAGAAACAGACGAAGGCGAAAGATAAGATGGAAGGACTGTATTGCGAAATGAATGGAAGAAGAAAATAGCGACCCCTACCGACCGAGGCGACTTGGTGTTAGCGTACAAGCTACACATGCCAGCGGTTCTGAGTTCGAATCCTACGTAAGTTATGGAAGTTTGTGTGCGTCTTTCATCATCTCATATTCATCGACGCAATGTGTAAATATGAAATGTTACAAAAGTACAACAAAATAATTACTCAGCCACATTATCAATTGTAATAACTTGTAAAAGTTGATATACAATAAATAATTATTATTATTAACATATCGACCCCTAACGAATGAGAAAAGCTAAAGAAGAAGAAGATATCAGTGTCAAGTGCAATTTGCATAGTTTGTTTATGAAATAATTTTACTGGAAATATAGAATTCTTTGCAAAGAAAATATGTATGGAATTTGTACATAATACCTTTGAATAATACATATAAGAACGGCAAGCACGATTTACCGTAATTCATAGTTTTGTGGTAGGAGTTACTAGCTATCTATAATAATTTTGTGAATAAAAAGAGACAGATATAGTATCTTGCTAGGCCATATGCGTTGCCGTTCTTATATGTATTATATATATTCATAGATAATACATAGGATTGACGGAATGAATTGTGCTGGCCACATCAGATTATTGTAATATGAAATGTCATTAAAGTAAAATATTATACCGGCCGAACTATTATGATTTTGGGCTCGTATATTATATAAATAAGAAATAGTTTCATATTGTTTACATTGAAATATACATAAATTCCAGTATTTATAACTATTATAAAGTCAGTGTGAAATACGATGACAATCAAATATAACTCTACGTATGATAATCTGTCGAACGTGATATTATTTTCCATTTGTAAGCAAACCTTCACATTTACCATTACATACTTACATACATTCGTTATATTTTATAACAAACTAATACCATCAGTGTGCATTAAATCGTGTGTATTATTCTCTTAATTAATGACTTCCAATAACTCTTGAGTTTTGTAATCCAGGACAATTACAAACCACAACAGAAAGGAATATTAAAAACAAGATGAAAAGCTAGAGGTCAGGTGCAGCATTAATTTCACTAATTAATACTACATGATAATTAATGCAACTTCAAATGGGTCAGTCGTTAAGAGAAAAACGGCTGTTTGGGTCAAGGGTGATACCTGGCACATTATTGTATTGTACGTTTACACTCATCCGTAAAAGTCTTAACAATTATTTTATTACTAAATCACGTTCAGTGTTTGCTTGATTAAGCGTTTTAACACTTTTCGCCGTACTGTCCGAATTCTAATGAGCTATTTATATTTATCCAAGGTTTTATTGAAAATTGATGCTGTTTTACTTTTCCCAGAAGGCTGTACCGTACATTAAACTCTGCGTGAGGTTAATTCTTATGTTGTTTTTGTTAATAATTAACAATTTGTGCTAGATTTGATCTACGAGACATGAATATATAACTGTTGTATACAATTGTGCAATTTGCCATAAATATAATTCACATTAAGTAGCTTTGTGGTTTTTGTAAAATATAAAGATAACAATCTGCTACTTTTTGTTCTTATTTTTTATGAAGGAAGAGAAACGCATCACGATGAGTTATTTTAAGAAATTACTAACATATTTTTTACTATAATAATTATAATTCTCAATAAACTTTTTTCAAAAGGTCATTCAGATTACTCTAAAATAAAGACCTTTTCATATTTTACCTTGTAAAACACATAAGAATTTATGTTTACGTAACATGTAATGAAACCGACAATTATAAATTTAGGTGTCAATGTCTGGTTTAAAACCAGGGACTTAAAACGAAATGGAAACGAAAACGAAATAAACCGAATTTTTTATAAAAACGAAAACGAAATAATTTCTTTTCGTTCATGGTTAATTAATATCGGTTACCAGTTTTAACCGTAATTTTATTTAAAATTTTATTTTATTTATAGCAATACTTTACTCGCAAATATTATTGAATTTCCTGATTTTTTGTGTGGGTTTTTTCAAATAAACCTAATAAAACCCACTTAAAAACCCAGTTGTAAAAACTTGTAGGCACTATTGAATACGTAATATTTTAAGACGATAACAGCGGTAATAATATTTAATTTCCAGATTAAGTATTCCGAGAACCTTAACCCATATAAAATATATAATATTTGTGTTATATCTTGAGAATTACTAAGTTTTGAAGAAATCCAATTTCACCACGATATTCTACGTAAAAAACCGTATAAAAGTTATCTCAACATTTTTTCATTATCTCTCATACTAAGCGAGATACGAGATATTTTCAAAATAAGCGAAAATCTAGTTTTATCCTTTAGCTCAAAAACAAAAGACGATAGAAAATTCCTGTGGTACCTTTTAAATTTGTCCATAAAGTAAGGTGACCATTTTTTCAAATTTAAAACCAGGATATTTAAAATTTTGTTTTCTTAAAACCAGGACATTTAAAATGTTTGTCTTTCAGTGCAAGAATACAATAATAGTTATTTAACTATTAAGTGTGTTAATGAGGAGGATTAATGATCGAGACGCTCACGCGTTAATTGTTGAGATCATTAATCGACAATTAACACACGTGTTAATTACAATATTTTTTCGTTGACCGTATCTTACTTAAATGGAAAATCTAATTTTATTCCATGACAAATTTTTTTAGGTTAGTAATGGTCGACCGAACGTCAAATTTTACGTCAGAAAATCAATAAGTTTTGTCATCAATTGTTTTCAGTGGGTGCGTTCAGTTTACTTAATGCTAGACAACACAAGCGATTTTTTATGTTATTTGAGGAATTTTATTCTTTCAAATTCATTTTAAAGGTATGCTACGTGAATATACCTAGCTAGTAAGTGTCAAAAGCGTGACTTTTAATTCTGTCTACCTTTTTGCTACAACTTAGCGTTAGCAATACATGCTGTGTTCCATGTGGTGAACGCACCCAATAAATCGTTTATTAATAAAAAATCATGCATTAATAGGGGTCATTAATGAATGATTTTCTATACCTTAAGATAGCCTATTAATAAACGGTCGACGGAAAAATGTATTTCTTTAAATTATATTGTATAAAATGAAAGTAATTTTACAAAAAAAAATTGATATAGTTAATAGATTAATACATAATTGTATACATACTTAGAATTTTGAAATCCAATTAATAAAGAAACAAGTGTACCTAGCAGTAAACGAAAACTAGCGGTAAAAATCGACGTGTAAAATTAATCTAATACTAGGAAAAAACTAATAAAATTGATTTGAGAATGGATTGCAGTATTGATCACTCGATCTTTTAATAAATTTATAATTTTTTATTTTGTGTTCCTAAAGTGTACTGGTTACATTTCACGACAAACCAGTATAATATCCAAAAAACCAGTACTGTACTGGTAAAACCAGTACGTATGGTCAACTTACCATAAAGACCTATACAATTTTCTGTAGCGTGCATGGTAAGAAAGTTTTTTATATAAGAAACTCGAAGTTGTTCCATCCTTTACACTAACAAAAACTATCGTTTTGACAACTTTTTCTAATCTGTTTCTTTCTTTACAGGTTAGAATTCCTCTCAAGGTAAATTTTAAAGCACGGCAAAGAGATGTTATCGTAAATTTATCGAAGAAACATCTGCTTGCCGGTATCAAGGGCCAACCACCCATAGTGGATGATGATTTCCCGCACGAAATTAAAGTCGAAGAGTCGACCTGGGTCATTGAAGATGGCCATACACTGCTCTTCAATTTGGAGAAGGTCAGTATCGTGGGACCGTAATGCATGTATACTACATGACATCATTGTTATTTATAGATAATAAATTTAATTATCAATTGTTAAATTGATAATAGATTCGGGGAAATTGATTTAAAATTACTTTTAAATTAAATAAAAAAAATATATAATTTTAATTTTATAACTACATATTTCATTGATACATTCGTTCATAATTAACTGCCATAAAATATATTTAGGGCTGGCTTTATAAAGAAATTGAATCCACTTAAAAATTACTTCCATAGTAAATTTAATGAAAAGAAAAAATGCAACGCGTTTTCTTCACAGCAATTATTTAAATGTCACAAGAACAAAGAAACTGGTTCGAATTTGTTCATTTCATTAAATTTACTTTAGAACTAAATTTTAAGTGGAGATTAAAATTCTTTATATCCTTAATTAGTTATATTAATTAAAGTATAATCCTTAATTGGCTAAAAGCAATAATGTTAATAATTATATTTGCCTTATTTACGAAATAAAAAATATTCATTTTGTATCTGCAATAAAAGACTCAATTTGCTCATAATAAAATTTGATAAAATCAAAAGCAATAATTTTCAAAAATTACAATTACTACGAAATTAATTTTTAACACATATTATATAATAGGCTACTTGCGAGCCATTTTTTATTTAATATTTTTGAAGAGAAGATGAAAACTTGCAACCCATATTTTTTTGACAAAATTTTTATTGATTGGCCAGAAAAAAATAATGAAATGAATGTAACATGACAGATGACCTGTTTCCTTTTTTAATCTTGTACGAGTATATGCTAAGTTAAAATACTCCAGAATTCTGCTTAAAAAATCTAAATATGTAATCAAAGTAACAGAAACCACGAAAATTACAAATAATAAACAAGAGAGACAGAATAAGAGAAAAATTAACTGTCAAATTCAATTTAAAACTTCCTCGCACGTCTTCTACAAGTTACATTTTTAAATATGCTTCCCTATTTCTAGTAGAAAAACCTATACTGCAGATTTATAGACAATTTAATATAAAAAAGAACTTCGTTTGAATTATTTTTTTTCCATAATATTAGAAATATCCGAGTTATTAAGAACAGACCGATGAATCATTTTGTATATTTTAATAAAATTTTGATATCATTAGTTGTCTTTTTTTATAATTTGACGAAAAAATGAAACTTTTTTTTAGTAACGCACCCAATTGGGCCGTTCACAGGTCAAAGCCATTAATTCCACTTTTTGTTTTGTTTTAAATTTTAGTGCTAAAGCACGTGATTTATGCTACTTTTTATTTTTTAAATATAAGGTAATTAGCTGAATACTAAAAACATATATTTTTTATGGCCAGCAATAATTTGAACTTTTTTATTCTTTCCCTATTTTTTATTTATAAATGTTAAATACGTCAGAGACTAGCCATGGTTACATTGACCTTTTCATTTTCCAAAATAATAATATATTATTAAAATTTGCACAAGTTATGTAATATTTAAATTATTCGCCATTGTATTTTTTTAATAATATAGCATTTGATTGTTTTTATACTATTGAAAAGTAAATTTCATGTACTTTTCAAATTTGAATAAATATATGATGTTCTATTTGAAAATATAAAGTTATGGTGAAAATAATTAGGTAGAAGACTCACATCATCAACCTGAAAAAATCTGATGTGGCCAGCACAATACCTTCCGTCAATTCTGTGTATTATGTACAAATTCCATACATAAATTTTCTTGCAAAAGATTCTAAATTTTTGGTATTTTATGATTCCCTTTCTCGGCAAAGGAATTCCATACTCCTGATAACAAACAAATCACATGAAATAAGAAAATCATGAAATTTTGAATGAAAAATTATGACACTTGTCTGTTATGGACATAATTAATTGCAGTCATTTTGATACGGGTCCCCATATCTGCTTGCCAAAGGCAGCAAAGTCATGTCACTGCACGCGCCCTATACATAATTTTTTTTTCAAAAGATCCTATATTTCCAATAAAGTTATTTCATAAACAAACTATGCAAATTGCACTTGACACTGACATCTTCTTCTTCTTTAGTTTTCCCATTCCTTAGGGGGTCGCTATTTTTTATTTTGTTCTTCCACTAATTTTTGTTTTGCGTGTCGTCCTCATTCAGTTCCTTTTCTCTCAAGTCTTCTGCAATACAGTCTTTTCATCTTATATTTGGTCTTCCTATGTTTCTTCCACCTTCTATTAATTTATTCATCTCTCCTCATGACATGTTCAAACCAATGTAATCGTCTCTCTTATATCTAAAAATTTCTAACACTAGAATTACTTCCCTTATTTTTTCATTCAATTACTTGCTTTTTATTGATACTGACATCTGTCAATTTGAATTACCTGAATATATTAGCAGTTTCCATGGTTATGTTAGCATAGCTGGCTGAATTATGAAATTTATACGAATTTTTTATCTTTATTATTCTTTAACTCTATATCTGTTGAATATGAAATATAAAATGCAATCAAATCGTATAGAGAATAATATATTCTTTAAGTTATAATAACATTTAACTGAGTTTTTCAAGAAAAACTGTTAAAATCTTCAAATGAGGGTACTTCCGGTTGACCAATTATAACCAAAATCTAAACATGTCTGCATATGGTTGTAAGGAAGAGGAATATGCAAGAATTGTAATTTTTGGAATTCTAGTATTGGAGATATCGTGCACGAAAAAGCGGTCACATACACACACACACACACATACGCACATACGAACACACACACACATACAGACATCATCGTAAAAATAGTAAAATCGTATTGTAAAGACCCTAAAACGTGCTTATTCAATGAAAACTCACCACCGAATTTTTTGACCAAAGACAATACCTTCCTTACCTAGAGGTGACGGAAGGTAAAAAAACCTTATAAAAAGAAATATAATTTGTAGTAATTATTAGTTGTTATTTATTTTTTAAAAAAGAAGAAAAAATATACTAGTATTAAAGAAACGTATATATTAATTAATTTACAATTATTTCTAAGTCAATCCTTATTCGTTTTACGGATTATATAATTATTTGACACAACATGATCATTCTCATTAGGTAGTGCCAACGTATGATACGAAAATAAACTACAATTATTTCAAATAATTTTATATTCTGTAAAAGGAATAACGATTGACTTAGAAATAATTGTAAATATCATTAATATATACTCGTACATTACTTAATACTAGTACTTTTTCTTCTTCATTTAAAAATAAATAATACCCAATAATAACCACAAGTTACATTTCATTCTATAAAAATGTAATTATTTTAATTAATCATTCACCATTGTATTTTTTATGAATATAATACGATCGTTTTTATACTATTGGATAGGAAATTTCATGTACTTTTCAAATTTGAATATACCTTATATATATATATATATATATATATATATATATATATATATATATATATATATATATATATATATATATATATATATATATATATATATAATATAATATATAAATAAACTTTATTGACATATAAATCAACGGCGAGGTTCAGCCTAAGGCTGTTCTGCCACCTAGCCAAACAAATATAAATAATACAAAGATGTATATAAAACTAATACCAATAGGTGTCTCATTTGAAAATATAAAGTTACATACCATACAGGTCAAAGCAATTAATTCCACTTTTTATTTTGTTGTAAATTTTAGTGCGAAACCACGTGATTGATGCTATCTTTTTATTTTTAAAATAAAAGGTAAATATCCGAATTCTAAGAACATATATTTTGTATGGCAAGCAATAATTTGAACATTTTTATTATTTAAACAATTTTCTTTTTATTGTATTTGTAAAGTTAATTGATTTAAGAAATTAGCTGCTCATTTATAAAAAACCATACTGATACGATCGTCGTAACGATTGTGGTAGCGATTGCGGTGACGGTCACACTTTTCACTAATTGTACGTTTGAAATCAGAGAAAAGTTTATTTATTATTTTAGTGACAAACAGGAATAGATAAAAAATAAAAAATTGACATGTATCAGTTTTTATTGATGTTCTTGAATCAATTTCTTCGGAGATCTTTCTTTTTCTTTGCGGTTTTATTTATATAATTTTACATTTTCGACTAAATTTTCAATGGTTTTCAAGGAAAAATCATTTTGAACGCAAAACAAATTAAAAACCTTTATACCAATAAAAAGAGAAAAAAACGGATTTTAAAAAAAGTATGAGTTCTATAGTTACGTTAACCGTCTGTTAAATTGACAATATCGTATCGAAATGAAATGTCAGAAATGTTAAATATTACTGACAAAATTTCGATAAAAACTAACGAATCTGCCAACACACAACAAAAAATAAATTATCAACGCCAAAATTTTCTTCAGAGCATGAATGATATGTATATATCAAATAATTCAAATATTTGAAAATGACATTCGTTATATGTCTTTTGTTTTTTGCCGTTGGTTCGACGTAGATAGCGCATGTCTCTCTGTAACACGCACGATAAAGAGATGGCGAATAGGTAAGGGAGGTAATGTTTTCGGTCCAAAAATTTGATGAGTTTTCAGTGAATAAGCACGAATTGGCGTCCCCACAACACGTTTTTACTATTTTTACAATGTTGTCTCTGAACGTGCGTGCTTGTGTGACGATTTTTTCTTCCACGTAACGCTTATACCGAAAAGAAATTATTTTCCGTATTTAAGCTTTCTGCATTCATATAAAGGTTGATTAGATTTTGGGTATTATTGAACTAGTGCTGTGAGGATCCGACAAAACTTGGATCCGAGAACCCGGATTTCAAAATATCCGGATCCTCGAATATCCGATGTTCGGATATTGAAGCGGATATCCGAAAATTTAATACGAATTTGGATCCTGATTTAGATCCGGATCCTGATATGGCTCCGGATCCTGATTTGGAACCGAATCCTGATATGGATCCGAATCCTGATTTGGATCCGGATCCTGATTTGGATCCGGATTCGAAATTTTGTTTACGGATCCGGACCCAAATTCGATGTTTTGTTTGCGGATCCGGATCCAAATTTTAATTCTGGATCCGATTCTTCATTTTGAATGTGAAGTCTAACATCTAGAATTGTGTTCAAATTCAAACCGTTAAAGTGGGCCTGTTTATCTTTACAGCGGTCTGTAAACACCAGTACACAAACGGTAATACATTTTATAATACCCCTCTAAAATAACCAGGTAGTATGTGCAAATGTAAATAAACAAGAAATTTGAGAAACAATGGCCATAAGTTCGTTGCAGGTAGCGAAATACCTATCGTGCACGTGTTTCACATAAAAGGGGTTGTTTTTGTTACTTATAGTTCTGTGGAATCGAAGAATTTCCTTCTTAGCGGATGCTAAAAGTTGTCCAACAGAAATTTATATCTGCCAACTATTAATTAACTACATCAAACAAAAATGTATTGTGGACTGTCATCAGATTTATTTGGTTTTGGTTTTGATGAGACCCGATGCTAATATTGAAATGTAAGGTTCAATACTGAGAATATTCGAATCCGAGAGCCGATCCGGATACTGGAATTCCATATCTCATACTCATATTCGAATCTAAGATCCGATACTCAAATCCGTTTCCAAGATTCGATATTCGGATCCGGATTGAAGATCCGATATTCAGATTCGGATCCAAACTCCAATACTCAGATTCGGATCCAAAATCCAATACTGAGATCCGGATCCAAAATCCGATACTCAGATCCTGATCCAAAATCCGATACTCAGATCCGGTTCCAAAATCCGATACTGACATTTGGATCCGAGATCCGGATAGTTCAATATTCAATTATCCGGATATCCGGATAATTTTGGATCCGAAACCGAAACTATCCGGATCCGGATCCCACCACTGTATTGAACAACCGGAAGAGATATTTTATTTATTTACTTGAAGCCCATAACAGTTTTTAATGAAGAACTATATTAAAATATAATCCAAAACTTGTCAATTTTATTGTTTAAGACTTTTATATCAAGGGGAACATCATATTAAATTTTGACTAAAATTGATTAATAATAATAATAATTTATTTTTGTCAGTAGATCATACAATGATATGTGACACGTCATAACATAGCTACATAAAAATAATTTCAGTTACAAACATATAAATTTGTAAGTCATTTAAGTATTCATCAACACTATATTATGTTTTATCAATTAAAAATTGTTTTAACTTTAATTTAAATAATTTTTTTGTGCAACCGGCCGCGAAATAGGCATTTCGCAGCCGCAATATAGGCCACGAAATTGAATTTCGCGGTTGTTGTTATGGCAACGGCCGCGAAATCCATTTCGCGGCCGCTGTCATGGTAGCGGCCGCGAAATTGAGTAAACAATCACTATGATTTTTTCAAAACTAATTGTTTTGTTTATCAAATTTCAATTCCATAGCTACCTTGAAAGCCAACTTTCAATTTACAGTGAAACTGTTTAAAATTAATAAAACTTGTAATTACATATTTTTTACGGTTGCACAAAAAATATTGTGTACACCTTGTCCGCGAAATCCTTTAGCGTCCTCGAGATTGTCTTGCCTCGGCCGCAAGCGGCCTCGGCGACAATTTTTCTCTCGGTACGCTAAAGAGTGATTTCGCGGCCTTGATATACAAATAACTATTTATTACCTTTATAGATTCATAGTGTGATTATTTAATATTCCTTTATAATATAATATCACATTTCTTACAAATAAATAGGGAAATGAATACTCAGTATGTTCGACATTGGCCCGCAAATGGCGGCGATCTTAGCCCATGGCCATACCCTGTATGTAGAGATACCGTATTGTGCACACCACCTGTAGGGTTCCATTTAAAAAATACAATTTTGCTCTACCGTTTGAGAACCACTGGTTGAATATTCGGTTTGTTATTAGTTATTACCTTCGAATATATAATACATATAAGAACGGCAACGCATATGGCCTAGCAAGATACTATATCTGTCTCTTTTTGTTCACAAAATTATTATAGATAGCTAGTGACTCCTACCACAAAACTGAGAACTACGATAAATCGTGCTGACAGCATTGCCAAATAGTATTTGTTAGAGGTATTCAATAATCAATAATTCAAAAATATTGTTTCATAATAACCAGATAATATATTTTGAATCTTCAATGTACATGTATACTTGTTTTACAGTAGCAAACTTAAAAACCTTTTTAAAATCTTATCTTGCTGTTCTAGCTACGTGGCAACACTGTGCAACATCCACCTATTATGTATTTTTTTAACTAACTCAGAAATAATTCGTATACGGAGGAATAGATGGCACCTTCTCTCGAAATATTTAATCTAAATACATTATGTTGCCATTCTTGTATTATATTATATATTCAAAGTTATTACTGTTCAATTAGCCCCTTCTTCTTTTTTTGTATATAACATTTTTCTTTAGTCATTAATTCGCCCAAAAAAGCATTGATTATTTTAAGGGAAACATTCTGTATATTTTATTTTCTTATTTGTTATAGGTTAACAAAATGAATTGGTGGGGTCGTCTAGTTGCTTCTGATCCAGAAATAAATACAAGGAAAATTAATCCGGAACCATCAAAATTAAGCGATTTGGATGGCGAAACGAGAGGATTAGTTGAGAAAATGATGTATGACCAACGGCAAAAAGAATTGGGTCTTCCTACTAGCGATGAACAGAAGAAACAAGATGTTATCAAGAAGTAATTTATTTATAAACAATTTAAACACAATGTATAAAATATTTCTCTTGTAGATTCATGGAACAGCACCCTGAAATGGACTTCTCCAAATGCAAATTCAACTAAGTTTTTCAACATCCAGTGGATTTTCATCATGAATATTATTGTTTCGTCCTGCACAATTCAAGAAGAAATAAGTTCAAGATTTATAAAAAATTAACTCCTTTATTACCATTACATAAAAATGCTTAAAATTATCAACAAGCAACATAAGTTATAATAAAATAGCAATTTTTTTTTAATTCATGTATATCAACCTTTAACAAAGTGAACCACCAGCGACACAATCAATACAAGCAAAGCCACAAGGAACCCAGTTATATACATAAATTTACTTGACTCTTCTGACAACTGAATCGGTAGATTTTCTTCGCTATCAACCGATAGAGTTTCTGGCGGGGGGTAGATTTCCGAAAGATCTGAAAAAATAAACTCGTACCACCCCCATCAATATTACTTAACGCTACATAAAAATATACATACCGGCCTGACCCTCCACTTCAACTATACATTTCTTGTCCTGCAAATTTATATCCAATAACTCTTGAAGGGAAATAAATGCTTCATGCGCTCCTTCACCTGGGAATAGATAGTCCGAGAGCATGACTTTATTGTTGGGTAAAGTTATGAGTACTCTGCGTGGGGGTTCGTGCAAACTGTTTGTATCTTTAAAAATATAACAAAGGTAAGTAATCAATTTATTTAAATATATTATAAGTAAAATTAAAATCCATGTTTGATGGAAAAAATGGAGAAAGTAAACTCAAAATTTGTATATGAATATATAATGAATACGTTTTATAAATTTATAGGGCATGTAGAGAATGCAAAATAGATTAACTTTTACTAACTCATATCCGGAAACGCGCTTTCAAGCTACAGGCTCTTAAAAGAGTAATAGGGTAATTATCATATGACACAATATTTATAAAAAGCTAATTAAAATGCCGCACTCTTTGAATCAACTCCGCTGTGACGTCACATGTATGAACCGTAAACCGCTGGTGTCATATTTGAACAGTTTGCGATCCCCTCATAGAAACATTAAACGTCAGTGACAAGTAGCAAACTTGTTCATTGTTTTGATTTATTGGGTGCCACTACTTCACTACATCAGAAAAAGTTCCCCTTGCCCCGCAAGACATGTAACATTTCATACGGAGACACTGTCGAAACTCAAACGCAGCGAAAGGTAAACATGTGACGTCACTTATCGTAGGAGAAAAATGATCTATTTTTCTCAAAAAAGAACAAGAATTATGTAAAATAAAAAATAGGGAAAACTTTAATTTAAAAATATTGTATCATAAATTTTTAAAAAGGGCAAAAACACCCCAATTTTAGTTGGCTGTGACTATATAATTTATCATTTCCCTAGCATGTGATAAAAAAAAGAACTATAAAAATCTTTCTGGAATTTTCTTGGGATCCTAAGTAATTTTGACGTATATTAAGGTAGGGCGTTAGTAATCCAAAAATGTAAACCAACATTCACGGATTACTAAAGCCCTACCTTAATATATATCGAAATTATCAAAATAAATATCCAAATTGTATTATACAGGCTGTTATATAGTGTGGTTCGATAACTATTCAAGGTTACTTATGAGCCGTCTGATGCAGATAACTTCACTGTATTTCATATGCATAGGCGAAGCGAGTAACACGAAATATTTATGGATACATTTTATTGAAAAGAATAAGTGTAACTTATTAGTAAAATATGTTTCTTTTTAAATAATGTCATTTCTCAAAACTTTATGTTCTTTACTCAGTGACGTTGATGTTAAAATCAAATTATTCCATACAACAGATTCTAAAAGTCATTTTAAACAAACAGTTTTAATAAACTTATCAATCTCGTCTCCGTGCCAACCTTTTGGAAGATTACCCTACATAATTTTTGCTTTTTAATTTGACGACGGAAGCACAACGGCTATTAGTAACAATTCGATAAAATTAACACATTGAATATTGAATGAAAGTTTCCAATGTTTATAAAATTTTGAAGCGCCCTCTCGCGATGCAGCGCCCCTAGGCAATTGCCTAGTAGATAATCCGGCTCTGCCCACAACATAAATTACATAGGCCGTATTTATTTGGGACTTTTAGAGTAACTTCGTAGGTTAGTTGTGTTTAGTTGGCACATTTTAAGTAACCCTGAACTGACCCAACTCACCCAGCAGCAGATTTGCTGGGTTAGTAGATCCAACCCATCTAATCTCCCTATTTAAAAAGTTTTCTTTATTTATTTCTTAAAATTGATAGATGTGGATTGCAAGTGGAGTTATTTAAATAAAATTAAATTAAAAAGAACTAATTATAATAACAATGATGGGAATAAATGATGTGAATTTGAATTTATCAACAAATTTCAGAACTGTATCATTTATTTGGAAGTAACACAGATTGGTTAGAGATCAGTTCAAGATTGAACCTGAAAGTTCCATATAAATACGGCTATTGACATACGTCAAATAATCTCTCTATCTAACATGAAATGTTGCTAAACTACTACTTTAAAATGTGCTGTGTATTGTCAAATATACTATAACAATAAAATTTGGGACGTATTAGAATGGACTCCCTGATATGAATACACGATCAACTAGTTATAAATATCATCACCAGGTGGCTATAGGTTAATTTTCGTTGCAAATATCTTTGTATTACTAGTATTAATTAAATACAAGTTACCCTCGTATAATACTTTTAAAACACGGTTTCGTTCTAATACGCTTAAAAAAATTGTAGTTAACCCTGACAACTTCAAGAATATAAGTGATAACAGAAATATATTATATTCACTTTCACGACTAGTACGGTGAAGTGTTACTTTCTTATTTAAAAATGTTTGTATTCCAGTCGGTAGTTTACCTTACCTTCAGAGGATCCACTTTCTTCATCAACTAAAGAATCCCAGTGCATTTCTAAGCGGGAAGCCAAACTACGTACAATATCCTGTACTACAGCAGTCGTAGCTTCATTAATAGTCATTCGTGGAAACAGCCAAAGTTTGCTGGAAATCTGACCCACAATTCTTATAAATCCTCCACATCCTGTTATTTCTAAGTCTTGTTTACATTCTTTACTATCCTATAGAACACAACATTAACAGAATTCTTTAACGCATAGGTATATACGTACGCAAGGCATGTATATGGATATTTGAATAGCTTTAGATTCCTTAGCTTCTTTATTGGAATTTTTCGATTTTATGATTTTTCGTTTTTTTCCAAGTGTTTCCAAAGTTTCTGCACTATCCTTAAGTTCATTATCGAATAAAAATACAGCATTTTCAAAACTACTATTTACATTTTCTAATATTGCCTGTAAAGTATTAATGTAATAACATAAAATTATTGATGTTTCAAGAAGATCATGCAAAAATAATTGTTCATTTTTTTGTTTAAATCGAACAAGCATAGTCTAATTTATCGTACTGTATGATTAAATTATTTTTATATAAAAAAATTTTGTTGTAAAAATTGTTTTAAAGTATATTTTTAAAAAGTTGCAAAACCAGAAAACAGGAACTTTTCATTTACGCGGGAATTCGTGACATAGTTTATTGTCGTTCTAACGTGACAATGTTCACTTAAGTAAGCAGCAATAATTGTTACTCATATTACAATATATATATATATATATATATATATATATATATATATATATATATATATATATATATATATATATATGTCAATTTAGATACACAAATACGTATAATATTTAACAAATTTCTAATATTACATACTTTAATAACAAGTCAACCTGTAGTTCATTATTTTGCCACCAGATGTCATCTCGCTTAGCAATACTTGCCAATAACATCACATTTTTATAAATATAATTTTCTTTTGGCCTGAAGCTATCCACGCGTCATATTAGTTGTGCTATTTTGTAATTTTTTGAGATTAGACGCTAGAAGTTTGTTTAGATATAGAAACACACGCGAGGCATTGAATTGAGAATATAATTCCTTAGTCACGTGACATGTTTTCCGCCAATCAACATTCAGAATCTCCCTAGCTACGCGTTTATCACAGCGATGATAAAATACAAGGAAATAAACACCGTATTTATAGTCGTTACTAAGGGATTTGTTTTCTTTATTTATGACATTGACAGTTAATTTTGAGTATAAAAATTAATAATAACAATAATTTAAACTCCGAAATATTAAATAAAACACGTAAGTACCATGTTTTAATACAATATGAATATGTATATCAAAAGTTAGGTTAGATTGCAAAAATTCATTATATTCTCTCATTAAATATAAGCTCGTGATATGATTAATAATCGAAGATATTGCTCGTGAAACCGGAGCAGCACATTTCAACTCGTCCTTCGGACTCGTGAAATCTGCAGCTCAGTTTCACTCGAGAATATCATCGATGATAATCATATCACTTGTTATATTACGTATGAATATATTTTTGCTAGTATTTTGACACGATGGCACAAAACAACGTTTCACCGACATGTTTACTTTCGTAAATTTCAGCTAATCTTTAAATGTCACTTTGACGTTAAGAACTTAAGTCTAAAAATCAAAATGGCCGCTGATATTGAAATGTGACGTCACTGGACGAGGGACGAAGCGGGAAAAATCAGCCGCTTTTTGAACAATGTAATTTTTAATTGCAATTTTCTCATTATTAAAGATCGATTTGAGGAAAAATTAAAAATATGAATGTATTATTTTTCATGACTTTATCGATTATAGGTAAAAATGAAAAATCGTGCATGACCTAATTTCATACTTGTAAATGCTTCTTGAAAGGCCAGTCATAGCTTCCTTTAAAAATCGGGAATGTTTGATCAACGTCAAATTTGCATTCAAGTTGGTTCCATTTCATAGCTTTAGGTAAAAATTTAAATTCAGCTGGTTTTACTGAGGAAGTAACCACATTATATGTTTTGCTGGTGATATTTTCTGTTGAGCTACGGTAATGTAGAATTAATTTGTCTGTAGATTCATTATTGCCATACAAGTAAACATTAAGAGCTAATTGTGTATGAATCTGATTCAAAATTGCTTTTAGTTTCGGGTGGATGGGAGATAACAAGTCATCGGCAGATACACAAAAAATACCAACAACATACATCCCACCAGGGAGCATTCGTGTGGCATGTTTAGCGTGATCTGCTACCCATATTTCAGATATGTCGTCAATTTTCTTTGATGAAGCAGTAATTTCTACATTTGTTTTTGTTTTATCGGATGTTTGTGAAGGCGGTGTTTTCGCAAAATGTATAACATAGTCCTTGCCAGCAGTAGTCTGCAAAAGTAAGGTTATGTACAGTTACATGTAAAAATAATATTTGCAACGTAATACCGTAATACTGAATTTATTAAAAATAATTTAAAGTTACACTTACTTGACCTAGTATCAAGCCGACTGTACAACCATCTGTTTTTGCCAAATTTTGGATGTAGGGTAATAAATTTTCATCGGCTATCGCACTACGAACCATTGTTGCAATTTGTTACAATACTAAAATTTGAAGCTAAAACATTTGTTAAACAAAAATTATAAAGCACTTTAATTATCACATTGACGTGTTGAACACTTTGCTGTCACTTTGATTTGATCGATTCAATTCTTTCAGTGTTGCCACTAGTATAATGTACGACAGGGCTAGGGGTCGGAAACCTTTTATATTTATAGTATATTACACGACAGAAAACAGTAACCACAAGCTTGATTTACACAATGATAAACAATGAATTTAGTTACAAAATTTGGCGCCAAATTCAAATATAGTGATAAAATATTTATTTATTTATTTATTTATTTATTTAATAAATACACTACCCAAACAGGAAACCTAACATGTAGGGTAGGAAACAATTAAATATATTATAAGCACAAAATATAACATTTGATAATTTTACAATAAACAAGCTGCATGCACAGTAATAAATTAAAATCAAATAAAATTTTTAATAATGATGTGACAGAATTTGTTGTACGAACTCGAAAAAAGGTCTACATTACAATTAATTTTATTAAACAGGCTACACATATAATTAATTGGAGATTGCAGAAATACATTAGTGTGAGCTGTAGGAAGGTAGAAGGTATTTGATAATCTTGTGCGAATACAGGGAACAGAGAAGTTTAATAAGGATAGACAGTTAGGATCATCTATACCGGAATGACACAATTTGTAAAGATGGAGAACAGCATTTATTTGGCGTCTGACAGAGAGTGACTGAAGTTGAAAGATATTAAGTAGTAGCTCATAGCTGACACGTTTATCGGGATAAGTTCCAATTATTTTGTAGTGAACATATTTCAAGAATCTTTTTTGTACGGATTCTATTATTTTACTATTAATTTCATAGATAGGATTCCATACCAGAGCACAGTATTCAAGTTTTGATCTGACAAGAGAGTAATAAAGCGTAAATAATACCTGAATATTATGAAAGTGCCGTGTGTTACGAATAACAAATCCCAGTGTTTTGAGAGCAGATGAAGCAACCAATTGAATATGTTCTGTAAAAGTAAGTCGTGAATCAAAAATTACTCCAAGATCGCGTATTGAACAACACCTAATTAACTGCATATTGGAGATTTTGTAATCGTAACTTAAACAATTTTTCTTGCGAGTGAAAGATAGTATTTTGCATTTATCTATGTTAAGTTCAAGTTTATTAATTAGGCACCAGTTATGAAGGAGATCGAGATCACGTTGCAATTTTACACAGTCGTTATTATCAGATATAGCACGAAATATTTTTAAATCATCTGCAAATAATAAAATATTACTACTGAAGATTGATGATATGTCATTGATGAAAAGCAGAAACAGGAGGGGACCGAGGTTGGACCCTTGTGGAACTCCCGAAGATACATTGAAACAAGAAGAATTGTGACCAAGAAAATGAACGAAAAAAGAACGATTGGTAAGGTATGAAGAAAGCAAGGAAATAAGTGGTTTTGAAAAATAATATGATTCTAACTTCTGAAGTAGGATATTGTGATCAATACGGTCAAAAGCTTTGGAGAAGTCCGTATAAATTGTATCTACTTGAACGTTTTTGTCTAAGAATGAGGAAACATAATGTGTAAAATAACATAGATTAGTTGCAGTTGATCTTTTTGACATGAAGCCATGTTGACTGGGTGATATAAATTCTTTAATTTGCATATATATGTTTTTATATAAAATACTTTCGAAGATTTTGCTAACGTTAGAAACAATTGATATGGGGCGATAATTTTTTATATTAGATTTATCACCAGATTTGTGAATCGGCGTCACACGAACACACTTCCAAATATCGGGAAAGGAATTTGTATCAATAGATAGATTGAAAATATAAAAAAAGGCAAGGGACAATGGATATGCACAGTCTTTAATTATCATGTTTGGTAAAAGATCTGGACCACACGATAGATTATTTTTAAGTTTTTTAATAAATAATTCGATTTCGCTACGAGTTAATCTGCTCTGATTAACAGATGTAGATGATATATTCGGGATTTGAATAGGAGGGTTGCAGGTGATTGGAGCATAGACACTATGGAAATGGGTTGCAAATGTTTCTGCAATGTCTTTTGGTTTGTTAAGTGCTACATTATTAAAATTCATGGAAGAAGGAAAAGTAGACGTTTTTCTCTTGGAGTTGACATAATTCCAGAAGAATTTTGGATTACTTAAAATAGAATTTTGACAATTGTTGATATAATTATTATAAGACTGTTTTATATCAGTTTTAATTTTGGAACGAATTTGACTGTACTTAACATAGTAGGCAGGAATAGAAGAGTATTTTTTATACATTTTATAAAAATGAGCCTTTTTCTTAAGATCAGATCTTATTTGAGATGTAAACCATGGCGGAGAGTTGATTACTTGCTTAGATTTAATAGGAATACATTCGTCAAACATAGAATAGATTATTGAGTAAAAAAACTCACAGGCATGGTTAACATCAGAAAAATCTTTAAGTACATTCCAATCATATTCAGAAATTAAAGTATATAATTTTTGAAAATTAGCTTTTTTAAAATTATATGATTGCGGAAGAAATTTTTGTAAACCATTATTATTAAAACTTGAATTTACATCCATGATGATATGAAGCGAAGGATGATGAACATAGTTAGTATCAAGCAAAGATTCGTCATCCTTAACTGTACAGTTGTTGTTAGATATTATTAAATCTAGAATTCTGCCATTATTATTTAGTACATTATTGTATTGTTTGGCATTAACAAAAGATAAAAAATTATTGCAAAGTATGACATTGCGATTTGTACTATCCAGAATATATTCAGTAATGTTGTAATCACCCAATATTACAAAATTATTTTCGAATAAAAATGGTAAATTTTCAAAGAAATCGAAAATATCATTGTAGCCATTTGAGGACATTGCTGGTGGAATATAAATAGTAAAAACATATAAATTGATATTATTAAATACTAGTTTGCAACAAACAACATCAACATTTACGGGAAGCAGTGAAACATACTCATTTAAATCAATCTTAACAGCATGAAATTTATTATTTATTAATGTTAACACACCACCACCACGAGTTACACCGCACTGCACGAAATTTCGATCAGAGCGAAACACCATATATGAACCATCACTTAATTCGGAGTCAAGTACACCATCATTCAACCAGGTTTCACTAAAGCTGATAATATCATAGTCGAGAGATGGTAATAGTGCATATAGCAAATGACTTTTCATATTGAGACCTTGAACGTTCTGGTAATATATATTGAGTTGAGATGAGTTGTTGGGTAGTGCACGAACTAGTTTTTTTTGATAGTTATTTGTGGTATGCCATACTTATAAGATATTACTAAGTTCTTTTCTCCCTGGGATTGACGATGAAGTAATTCATTTTTTATTGTTTTGTATTGTTGTTGTTGCATAGGTGTTTTATCGTTGTTAATATAGATTGCCTTTAAATCCGGATATTCCCTAGCTTTTTTTGCCGAACGCAATAATTTTTGAGCGTTCTCCATATTATTAAATCGAATTTTTAATAATCGCGGTCGTGTGCTATTTGACGTTTTCTGACCAATTCTATGTACTCTAATATTTTGAACATTAACATCTGGAGCAACTTTAGAGATTATTTCAGCAGCCTTCTCTGTTACATTTTCAGTATCAGTTTCGGGTACACCAGATATAATTACATTGTTCTGACGATACTGTCTTTGATTGATTTCATCAATTATATTTTCAACTATGTTGGAATTGCCGGAATTAGAATTAAATTTTTGTTGCAGTTCGAGTAATTCGGATTGAAGCTGGAGAATAATTTTCTAATACTTGATATGGTATCTATATCATTTGAACATTTATTGCAGAAAATTTTGATTGATTTTGTAGTGGATCGCGTGAACCGTTTAACATCATCAGAAGTTAAGTTTTCTACACAGGTGAGATGGACGAGTATGCGACAACCATCGCAGGAAACACATTTATCATCCTTTGCTGTTCCTTTATCGCAATTAGGACACCTGGACATGATACGAGAGAAGACGATGACACACGTAGATATACGAAATAGTTAGTTCTTAACAACGGTTCGCAAAAAAATTGAAATGAGTGGAGGTGATAACTTGTTTAATTGAGTTCCAATGCGACAAGCGAATATCGAATATTAAATATATCACAGCATATTACCCATTGCTGGGTGTGCCAGTCTGCTTTGTACACAGATTTCGGTAATGATGATGACATATTTCTACAGTGTGGGCGTTTACCTCACGGGCATTTGTTGCTAACGTGGAGAGTGCACTACATGAGTCAATTTTGTAGTGCCATTTAAAATGCCTAGTTGGCGTCGGAGGGATCGAAGCTGGTTCCCCAGATTCGCGATCAGACATTCAGGCACGGGGCCACAATACCCCCTATTGTTGAAATAAAATTTTGATAAATATTAATATTTTTCTGTATCAATGCTTATTATTGATTGAATTGATGATTGTATTGCTAAACATTTCATTGTTGTAATCAACACATTTAAATTTCACGTGATTAATGTGTAAAGTACATTGGGTAGTATAGTTTGATTCACGATAGATGACTATTCACGGTCACTTGTTCGAAGAAAAATACACAAGTAGCTTAGCAACATTTCATGTTAAAAAGAGAAAGATTATTTAATGCATGTCTATGTAATTTATGTTTTGTGACAGATATACGTAAATGGTGACATTACTTTCTAACAAAATACAAATAATAATAACATATGTCGTAGATTTACAGATATCTAATTATCTGCTACACTTCCTTCTGTGCTAATCAGGGCCGGATTCAGATAGTGCGGGGCCCAATTGGATACGTTTTGGACCTATAGTTTAAATTACAAAATTGCGGGACGAAGATAAATGCCACTTTTTGGTGTGAAAAGATCCTGAATTATACTTCCGGAACGAAAATCTTTGTAAATTTTTAAAATGAAATGGTATATATGTTTTTATATTTTCGGAAAATATTTTAAATTAGCTTTACAGTAATGCCAAATCATTGCATTTTCATTAAAAATAAAATTGTTATTCAAATGTGTACATAAAACAAGAATTACAAAATATCGTCGTCAATAACTCTAATTGACATACATAATTCATTTTTCATAGTTTTGTAGGAGACCGATTTAAAGTTTTTCACAAAATTTGAATGAGCGTAGATATCATACAAAACTAACAACTTATGCCGAATGGTTAAAGAAAATTTTATTGTACGCAACTTTTATTAGAAGAGTATTTTTTTCCATAATAATCCATAAACGATTGAAAGACAAAACACTGCTAGTCAATTGCTCGCTAATCACCCTTAATCAATTGTTCATGCTACCAGCCACTGTGTTTTGTAAAACTCCAAATAAGTATTATTTGAATTTATTTAACCCTTTACATACACAGTGTTTCAATACTTTAGGAAAAAAATCTGTTGTGGCCAGCACAATACCTTCCGTCAATCCTGTGTATAATGTATAAATTCCATAGGAATAGCTAACAACGTTCCTCTAACTATTTCCTGCATTGTACATGTGTGCAATATAGGAAATAAATTAAGGAATATATAACGTTCCTCTAACTATTTCCTGCATTGTACATGTGTACAATATAGGAAATAAATTAAGGAATATATAACGTTCCTCTAACTATTTCCTGCATTGTACATGTGTACAATATAGGAAATAAATTAAGGAATATATAACGTTCCTCGAACTATTTCCTGCATTGAACATGTGTACAATATTGGAAATAAATTAAGGAATATATAACGTTCCTCTAACTATTTCCTGCATTGAACATGTGTACAATATAGGAAATAAATTAAGGAATATATAACGTTCCTCTAACTATTTCCTGCATTGTACATGTGTACAATATAGGAAATAAATTAAGGAATATATAACGTTCCTCTAAGTATTTCCTGCATTGTACATATGTACAATATAGGAAATAAATTAAGGAATATATAACGTTCCTCTAACTATTTCCTGCATTGTACATATGTACAATATAAGAAATAAAAAAAGGAATAGCTAACAACGTTCCTCTAACTATTTCCTGCATTGTACATGTGTACAATATAGAAATAAAAAAGGAATACATAACAACGTTCCTCTAACTATTTCCTCCATTGTACATGTGTACAATATAGGAAATAAATTAAGGAATATATAACGTTCCTCTAAATATTTCCTGCATTGAACATGTGTACAATATAGGAAATAAATTAAGGAATATATAACGTTCCTCTTAAGTATTTCCTGCATTGTACATATGTACAATATAGGAAATAAATTAAGGAATATATAACGTTCCTCTAACTATTTCCTGCATTGTACATATGTACAATATAAGAAATAAAAAAAGGAATAGCTAACAACGTTCCTCTAACTATTTCCTGCATTGTACATGTGTACAATATAGAAATAAAAAAGGAATACATAACAACGTTCCTCTAACTATTTCCTCCATTGTACATGTGTACAATATAGGAAATAAATTAAGGAATATATAACGTTCCTCTAACTATTTCCTGCATTGAACATGTGTACAATATAGGAAATAAATTAAGGAATATATAACGTTCCTCTAACTATTTCCTGCATTGTACATGTGTACAATATAGGAAATAAATTAAGGAATATATAACGTTCCTCTAAGTATTTCCTGCATTGTACATATGTACAATATAGGAAATAAATTAAGGAATATATAACGTTCCTCTAACTATTTCCTGCATTGTACATATGCACAATATAAGAAATAAAAAAAGGAATAGCTAACAACGTTCCTCTAACTATTTCCTGCATTGTACATGTGTACAATATAGAAATAAAAAAGGAATACATAACAACGTTCCTCTAACTATTTCCTCCATTGTACATGTGTACAATATAGGAAATAAATTAAGGAATATATAACGTTCCTCTAAATATTTCCTGCATTGAACATGTGTACAATATAGGAAATAAATTAAGGAATATATAACGTTCCTCTAAGTATTTCCTGCATTGTACATATGTACAATATAGGAAATAAATTAAGGAATATATAACGTTCCTCTAACTATTTCCTGCATTGTACATATGTACAATATAAGAAATAAAAAAAGGAATAGCTAACAACGTTCCTCTAACTATTTCCTGCATTGTACATGTGTACAATATAGAAATAAAAAAGGAATACATAACAACGTTCCTCTAACTATTTCCTCCATTGTACATGTGTACAATATAGGAAATAAATTAAGGAATATATAACGTTCCTCTAACTATTTCTTGCATTGTACATGTGTACAATATAGGAAATAAATTAAGGAATATATAACGTTCCTCTAACTATTTCCTGCATTGTACATGTGTACAATATAGGAAATAAATTAAGGAATATATAACGTTCCTCTAACTATTTCTTGCATTGTACATGTGTACAATATAGGAAATAAATTAAGGAATATATAACGTTCCTCTAACTATTTCCTGCATTGTACATGTGTACAATATAGGAAATAAATTAAGGAATATATAACGTTCCTCTAAGTATTTCCTGCATTGTACATATGTACAATATAGGAAATAAATTAAGGAATATATAACGTTCCTCTAACTATTTCCTGCATTGTACATATGTACAATATAAGAAATAAAAAAAGGAATAGCTAACAACGTTCCTCTAACTATTTCCTGCATTGTACATGTGTACAATATAGAAATAAAAAAGGAATACATAACAACGTTCCTCTAACTATTTCCTCCATTGTACATGTGTACAATATAGGAAATAAATTAAGGAATATATAACGTTCCTCTAACTATTTCCTGCATTGTACATATGTACAATATAGGAAATAAATTAAGGAATATCTAACGTTCCTCGAACTATTTCCTGCATTGAACATGTGTACAATATAGGAAATAAATTAAGGAATATATAACGTTCCTCTAACTATTTCCTGCATTGTACATGTGTACAATATAAGAAATAAATTAAGGAATATATAACGTTCCTCTAACTATTTCCTGCATTGTACATGTGTACAATATAGGAAATAAATTAAGGAATATATAACGTTCCTCTAACTATTTCCTGCATTGTACATGTGTACAATATAAGAAATAAATTAAGGAATAGATAACGTTCCTCTAACTATTTCCTGCATTGTACATGTGTACAATATAGGAAATAAATTAAGGAATATATAACGTTCCTCTAACTATTTCCTGCATTGTACATGTGTACAATATAAGAAATAAATTAAGGAATAGATAACGTTCCTCTAACTATTTCCTGCATTGTACATGTGTACAATATAGGAAATAAATTAAGGAATATATAACGTTCCTCTAAGTATTTCCTGCATTGTACATATGTACAATATAAGAAATAAATTAAGGAATATATAACGTTCCTCTAACTATTTCCTGCATTGTACATATGTACAATATAAGAAATAAAAAAAGGAATAGCTAACAACGTTCCTCTAACTATTTCCTGCATTGTACATGTGTACAATATAGAAATAAAAAAGGAATACATAACAACGTTCCTCTAACTATTTCCTCCATTGTACATGTGTACAATATAGGAAATAAATTAAGGAATATATAACGTTCCTCTAACTATTTCCTGCATTGTACATATGTACAATATAGGAAATAAATTAAGGAATATCTAACGTTCCTCGAACTATTTCCTGCATTGAACATGTGTACAATATAGGAAATAAATTAAGGAATATATAACGTTCCTCTAACTATTTCCTGCATTGTACATGTGTACAATATAAGAAATAAATTAAGGAATATATAACGTTCCTCTAACTATTTCCTGCATTGTACATGTGTACAATATAGGAAATAAATTAAGGAATATATAACGTTCCTCTAACTATTTCCTGCATTGTACATGTGTACAATATAAGAAATAAATTAAGGAATAGATAACGTTCCTCTAACTATTTCCTGCATTGTACATGTGTACAATATAGGAAATAAATTAAGGAATATATAACGTTCCTCTAACTATTTCCTGCATTGTACATGTGTACAATATAAGAAATAAATTAAGGAATAGATAACGTTCCTCTAACTATTTCCTGCATTGTACATTTGTACAATATAGGAAATAAATTAAGGAATATATAACGTTCCTCTAAGTATTTCCTGCATTGTACATATGTACAATATAGGAAATAAATTAAGGAATATATAACGTTCCTCTAACTATTTCCTGCATTGTACATATGTACAATATAAGAAATAAAAAAAGGAAAGCTAACAACGTTCCTCTAACTATTTCCTGCATTGTACATGTGTACAATATAGAAATAAAAAAGGAATACATAACAACGTTCCTCTAAATATTTCCTGCATTGTACATGTGTACAATATAGGAAATAAATTAAGGAATATATAACGTTCCTCTAACTATTTCCTGCATTGTACATATGTACAATATAGGAAATAAATTAAGGAATATCTAACGTTCCTCGAACTATTTCCTGCATTGTACATGTGTACAATATAAGAAATAAATTAAGGAATAGATAACGTTCCTCTAACTATTTCCTGCATTGTACATGTGTACAATATAGGAAATAAATTAAGGAATATATAACGTTCCTCTAACTATTTCCTGCATTGTACATGTGTACAATATAGGAAATAAATTAAGGAATATATAACGTTCCTCTAACTATTTCCTGCATTGTACATGTGTACAATATAGGAAATAAATTAAGGAATATATAACGTTCCTCTAACTATTTCCTGCATTGTACATGTGTACAATATAGAAATAAAAAAGGAATACATAACAACGTTCCTCTAACTATTTCCTCCATTGTACATGTGTACAATATAGGAAATAAATTAAGGAATATATAACGTTCCTCTAACTATTTCCTGCATTGTACATGTGTACAATATAGGAAATAAATTAAGGAATATCTAACGTTCCTCTAACTATTTCCTGCATTGTACATGTGTACAATATAGGAAATAAATTAAGGAATATATAACGTTCCTCTAACTATTTCCTGCATTGTACATATGTACAATATAGGAAATAAATTAAGGAATATCTAACGTTCCTCTAACTATTTCCTGCTTTGTACATGTGTACAATATAGAAATAAAAAAGGAATACATAACAACGTTCCTCTAACTATTTCCTGCATTGTACATATGTACAATATAGGAAATAAATTAAGAAATATCTAACGTTCCTCTAACTATTTCCTGCATTGTACATGTGTACAATATAGGAAATAAATTAAGGAATATATAACGTTCCTCTAACTATTTCCTGCATTGTACATGTGTACAATATAGGAAATAAATTAAGGAATATATAACGTTCCTCTAACTATTTCCTGCATTGTACATGTGTACAATATAGGAAATAAATTAAGGAATATATAACGTTCCTCTAACTATTTCCTGCATTGTACATGTGTACAATATAGGAAATAAATTAAGGAATATCTAACGTTCCTCTAACTATTTCCTGCATTGTACATGTGTACAATATAGGAAATAAATTAAGGAATATATAACGTTCCTCTAACTATTTCCTGCATTGTACATATGTACAATATAGAAATAAAAAAGGAATACATAACAACGTTCCTCTAACTATTTCCTGCATTGTACATATGTACAATATAGGAAATAAATTAAGGAATATATAACGTTCCTCTAACTATTTCCTGCATTGTACATGTGTACAATATAGGAAATAAATTAAGGAATATATAACGTTCCTCTAACTATTTCCTGCATTGTACATGTGTACAATATAGGAAATAAATTAAGGAATATATAACGTTCCTCTAACTATTTCCTGCATTGTACATATGTACAATATAAGAAATAAAAAAAGGAATAGCTAACAACGTTCCTCTAACTATTTCCTGCATTGTACATGTGTACAATATAGGAAATAAATTAAGGAATATATAACGTTCCTCTAACTATTTCCTGCATTGTACATATGTACAATATAGGAAATAAATTAAGGAATATATAACGTTCCTCTAACTATTTCCTGCATTGTACATGTGTACAATATAGGAAATAAATTAAGGAATATATAACGTTCCTCTAACTATTTCCTGCATTGTACATATGTACAATATAGGAAATAAATTAAGGAATATCTAACGTTCCTCTAACTATTTCCTGCATTGTACATGTGTACAATATAGGAAATAAATTAAGGAATATATAACGTTCCTCTAACTATTTCCTGCATTGTACATGTGTACAATATAGGAAATAAATTAAGGAATATATAACGTTCCTCTAACTATTTCCTGCATTGTACATATGTACAATATAAGAAATAAAAAAAGGAATAGCTAACAACGTTCCTCTAACTATTTCCTGCATTGTACATGTGTACAATATAGGAAATAAATTAAGGAATATATAACGTTCCTCTAACTATTTCCTGCATTGTACATATGTACAATATAGGAAATAAATTAAGGAATAAATAACGTTCCTCTAACTATTTCCTGCATTGTACATATGTACAATATAAGAAATAAAAAAAGGAATAGCTAACAACGTTCCTCTAACTATTTCCTGCATTGTACATGTGTACAATATAGAAATAAAAAAGGAATACATAACAACGTTGCTCTAACTATTTCCTCCATTGTACATGTGTACAATACAAGGAAATAAAAATCTGTTGTGGCCAGCACAACACCTTCCGTCAATCCTGTGTATAATGTATAAATTTCATACATAATTTTTCTTGGAAAAGATTCTAAATTTCCAGTAAAATTATTTCATAAACAAACTATTCAAATTGCACTTGACACTGACATCTTCTTCCTCTTTAGCTTTTCCCATTCGTTAGGAGTCGATATTTTTGCGTGTCGTTCTCATTCGGTTTTTTTTTCTCTCAAGTCTTCCGCAATACAGTCCTTCTATCTTATCTTTGGTCTTTCTCTGCTTCTTCAACCTCCCATTACTAAACTACTCATTCTTGTTCAAATATAATTCTTCATTTCTCCTCATGACGTTCAAACCAATCGTCTTTCTTGTACTTTCTAGAAAATTGTAACACTAGAGTTATTTTATTACCATATATGTCCGTGTGTTCCCCAACATCTACTTCAACATCCTCATCTCTGCCACATTAATTTACTTTTTATTCATAATGACATCTGTTAATTTGAATTATATGAATGTATTAGCAGTTTCCATGTTTAGCACAGCTGGCTGAATTATAAAATTTAATATCTTTAAAATTCTTTAACTCTGTATCTATTGAATATGAAGTATAAAATGTAATCAAATCGTATAGAGAATAATATATTCTTTAAGTTATAATAATATTAAATGTCAATAAATCAAATTTAACTGTTAAGTCTTCAAATGAGGGTACTTCCGGTTCACCAATTGTAACCAAAATCTAATCACTTGTTCTTCTGGATGTAAATTTGAGGAATACGAAAAAATTATAATTTTTGGAATCGTGGTATTGAAGTTATGGGATCCGGAACTTTTGTCACACAGACACACACACACACACACACACACACACACACACACACACACACACACACATGCATACATACATACATACAGACATCATCGTAAAAATGGTAAAATCGTATTATAGGGACCCTAAAACATGCTTATTCAGTAAAAACTCGTCATTGAATTTTTTGACCAAAGACTATACCTTCCTTACCTAAAGGTGACGAAAGGTAAAAATGAAATAGTATATATTACATGATAATTACATATATTGATCACAAATCAGATATTTATTTTAAAATTCGTAAAATTAAAGGCTTGATTCTTAATGTTTATATTTTTAATGCCAGTTGTTGACACAGTTTTTATTTTTTAATAACAATAATTTATTTGTTATTCTACATTAGTTAAGTGAATAAATAATTCATTATTATTTTTATTTAAATTTCGTGTCGACCAGTAAAACTACAGATGGGCTCATAATAGACAAGTTCGAGCTAATATTAAGACCGGTGTTTGTTGTTTATTATTGCTGTCTTTTGTCAGTGTATTTGTAACCTGCAAAAGAAAATGTGTTCTACTCGTAGTAAGTGCAATTCTTGTAAAAAACTTGTGTTTGGGGAGTTAAAATAGTGTACATTTATTTATTTTAGTGTCAAACTAATTTTCGTGATATGAATTTTGAATGTGTGATGGTGTTCAGTGAACTAAATAGTGAGATAACTGAAAATTTGTCCCCAATGAACGTTCCTAGTAGCAGTGGTAGCCGCGGAAGCTGATTTACCGAAATACTGAGATCACAGACTGCTGAAATCTGCGATGCCTCTGTTGGCCAAATTGGACTGATCGTAGGCGAGGTTGGTCTAACATTTATCTCATTTCATTTTAGAATTTTTCTGCAGCTTATTAATATTAGTTAATATGTCAATAATAACAAATTGTCTCACCGAGATTAAAGGTAAAAATCTGTTGTGGCCAGCACAATACTTTCCGTCAATCCCCGTGTAGTATGTATAAATTCCATACATAAATTTTCTTGCAAAAGATTCTAAATTTCCAGTAAAATTATTTCATAAACAAACTATGCAAATTGCACTTGACAATAACATCTTCTTCTTTAGCTTTCCCCATTCGTTAGGGGTCGCTATTTATTATTTTCTTCTTCCATTCATTTCTGTTTTACGTGTCGTTCTCATTCGTTCCTTTTCTCTCAAGTCTTCCGCAATACAGTCCTTCCATCTTATCTTTTGTCTTCCTCTGTTTCTTCAACCTTCTATTAAGCTATTCATTCTTCATTTCTCCTCATGACATTTTCAAACCAATGTAATCATCTCGCTTGAATCTTTCTAGAAACTTGTAACACTAGATTTATTTCCTTACCTATCTTTCCGTGTCTTCCCCAACATCTACTTCAACATCCTCATCTCTGCCACATTAATTTACTTTTTATTTATACTGATATCTATCAATTTGAATTATATGAATATATTAGTAGTTTCCATGTTTAGCATAGCTGGCTGATTTATAAAATTAAATTTCTTTAAAATTCTTTAACTCTATATCTATTGAATATGACGTATAAAATGCAATCAAATCGTATAGAGAATAATATATTCTTTACGTTATAATAACTTTAAATGTCAATAAATCAAATTTAACTGTTAAATCTTCAAATGAGGCTACTTCCGGTTCACCAATTATAACCAAAATCTAATCAGTTGTTCTTCTGGATGTAAACTGGAGTAATACGAAAAAATTACAATTTTTGGAATCGTGGTATTGAAGTTATGCGATCCGAAAGTTTCGTCACACAGGACACACACACACATACATACAGTAAAATTTTTGAAAGATGTCCGATCAAGGTTGTCTACGAATTGCATGAATTCAGATTTTTGCTCCGCCCATCATGACAAATTCAGTAGTGTCGTTTGCTTAGTTTTTATGAGGGTACGTAAGATACAACTGTTATTTTATTATTATAAAAATATATATTACAGGAAAAGCATTCAAAATTCAAAAATAAGTCAACTAGTAAGTTTATAAGCAAATGTAAAACCAAATATGTTAAAAATAAGATACTGATACAATGTCAGTGTCAGTGACTCTAACAGAATATAACGTTATACGTACGGCTATGAATCCAGGTAATGTATCGGAATTAATAAATAAACTTACGTTACAGCGAAAGTATTATCAACAACGAGCATCGTTTATAAATGGAATGTCCTAAATTAGTCGAAACAACATGAATTTTTGAAAGACAAGCGTGTTATATCCATCCTTATCACACACTCTTACAGCCTTTGCAAAAGAAAGAGATAAATGTATGCCTATTTGTTAATTCGTTCGTGATAGAGGTGCCCTTGATCGGACATCTTTCAATAATTTTACTGTACATACAGACATCATCGTAAAAATGTTAAAATCGTATTATAGGGACCCTAAAACTTGCTTATTCACTAAAAACTCATCATTTATTTTTTTGACCAAAGACAATACCTTCCTTACCTAAAGGTGACGGAAGGTAAATATTTTAACATATAAAAACTTTTTGACAGTGTGAATATTTTTACAGAATTTTCATTAGATACTTTGAAATTTTGCTTAATTAGAAAACAATATTTGCTGTATCGAGTAGTTTTGTGTATAGTGCTATTTACATATATTATTATGTCGTATTATTATTAAAAATTGTAAATTTATATTACCATATACTATAAATTTTTACGCCTATGCAATTCCAGAGCAAGTGATAGATAGACAGGCAAAAATAGTTCTATGCAAACTTTCCCGCGATTTCGACTAATCAGGGCCCATGTTTTAGAAGTCCTATACTAGCGCCTACACTGTCGTTTTAACTCGAATTTAGGTAATCAGGAAAAAGAAGAAAAACTGCTGAACATGGATGCACGTATCTTAATACATTCTACATCATGATATCAATACAAACTAAATTTTAAGTTTTAATTTAGGGGGAAATTGATTTTTTGATATTAATTGTACAATAAATTTAAAGAAACAATCTCTAATTTTTTATTCTCTATACATATATAGCTCTCTATAGTTTTTGTTGTATTTCTAATGATGAACTTCATATTTCGATATAATAAATATACATTTTAAAAATATTTACAAATATTATTTAATGAAATATAACTATTTTTAACATACTATTACCTTTGAATATATAATACATATAAGAACGGCAACGCATATGGCCTAGCAAGATAATATATCTGTCTCTTTTTATTCACAAAATTATTATAGATAGCTAGTGACTCCTACCACAAAACTGTGAACTACGATAAATCGTGCTGCCAGCATTGCCAAATAGTATTTGTTAGAGGTATCAATAATCAATAATTCAAAAATATTGTTTCATAATAACCAGATAATATATTTTGAATCTTCAATGTACATGTAACTTGTTTTACAGTAGCAAACTTAAAAACCGTTTTAAAATCTTATCTTGTTGTTCTAGCTACGTGGCAACACTGTGCAACATCCACCTATTATGTATTTTTTTAACTAACTCAGAAATAATTCGTATACGGAGGAATAGATGGCACCTTCTCTCCAAATATTTAATCTAAATACATTACGTTGCCGTTCTTGTATTATATTATATATTCAAAGCTATTACATTTATTCTCAATTAAATTACAATACTGCTTTATTATCACTAAAATAATTTAAGATTGTTTAATTTTTCTTTTTAACCATGGTAAATATTTTCGAACGTCGGTATATATTCCGTATTTTCCCTTTTTTCCACAACTCTCTCCAAAACTAGTTATGCCTTGGACAGTCCATCCATATCGTTTTCCCTTTGGGAGGCACATGAATCCTCCTCCACTATCACCGGAACAAGTATCGATCCCCCCACTTCTATATCCGGCGCAGAACATATTTTCTGTAATGACGTATCTTCTATATGCTTTCTTGCAAACTTCTTTTGACACTACTGGCATCTGAAAATAAGATAGGAATAAAATTAGTAGGTACAATGGAGTATGTGATCATAATGGAATATCAATATATGGATCATAAAATATGGAAATGGGGTATTCTACCGGTTTTTACCTTCCGTCACCTATAGGTAAGGAAGGTATTGTCTTTGGTCAAAAAAATCGATGGGGAGTTTTTAATGAACAAGTACGTTTTAGTCCCTACAATACGAATTTACTGTTTTTACGATGATGTCTGTATGTACGAGGTGTGTTCAAAAACTATCGCGAATTTTGAATTTTCGCGGGTTACGTATATTCGAATTTCGATCTTTTTGTGGCTTTATGTTGGTATTCATGTCTCTCACTTATGTCGACAAGCTCGGCCATTTTGAATGTTCACTTACTTGTTGACAGCTGCTTTGCTTGCACGTGTTTTGGATCGTCTTCGATTTTTACCTATTGTGCTTATTCGTTAAAAACTGACTATGAATTTTTTGACCAAGACAATATCTTTCTTATCTAAAGGCGACGGAACGTAGAAAATAATAATTCATTTAAAATTTGTCATTGTCATAAAATGTTTTTATCAAAGAAGTTATTTCATTTCTACGAGTAGAAATGAAATAACTAAAGAATATGTTATTCTCTATTCGATTCAATTATATTTTTTCTTCATATTCAATGAATTTAGAGAAAAAGAATTATAAAAAAATATCTTATAACCTAATACTGCTAAAATCTGCACCATGAAAACAGAATATTCAAGTATTACTAATTAACAGATGTCAGTGTCAAATAAAATTTACGTAATATCTTTATGAAATGATTTAAAATAATTTAAGGTGGCAAAACAAATCACATAAGGTAATACAACAGCTTATAGTCATAAACCAATTCAGCAGATTATTATGTTATAAATATAATGCTATATATGTTTTTATTTTCTACTTCTTATTTTAAGAAACATATTGTTTTTACCTCCCGCTACCCTTGGTAAGGGAGGTATAGGGATCGTGCTAAAAACCGCATATCGAGATTTTGGTAAATGACCACGTTTTAAGGTCCCTAGAATCCATTTTTAACATTTTCACGATGATGTCTGTGTGTATGTATGTGTGTGTGTGTGGATCCTGTATACGCTCTAACTCAAATACTATCATTCAGAAAGTTTTGAAACCATGTATTTCTACCTTATTCTAATATGGAAATATCTGATTAGATTTTGGGGGCAATCGGATAACAGGAAATGGCAGTTTACTTGAAGCTCAAGATAGTTTTTCTTCAAAAAATACCTTTAAATGTAATTTTGTTATTTTAAAAATTAAAGATTATTCCATTTTCTACAAGTTTGCTTAAATACTTTTTCTATATATTGTATGGATAAATTTATAAATATAAAAATTATATACATAGGTATATGGCGGGAGGTACTGTGTTGGTCACATCAGATTTTTTTTTTAGGAGTAGTTCAGTTCAATACGAGGCCAAATCAGTTCATTTCTCCCCTAAAAAGGAAACGCCCATAGAATAGTTTGCAACATATATCCATAAATGAAATTATATTATATCGTATTGTTCTAATGTTGAAAACGTCGACATTTTAAAATTTTAAATATGTAATCGTAATAAATAAATTCACCAATTATTAAATTCAATAAACAAATATCTACAAATTTAATTATGACAGTTCGTTATAATAAATTTTGTTTTATTGTTTGTTATTCACCTACATTTGTTTTAAGCCTATTTGATTTGATTTAAAATTGAAATAATTATTTTTTTATTAAATTTTAATTCAAACATACTTTGTTACACATCGTTGAAAAGAGAAAAAATAGTTCTATTTAATAATGTAAAAATCCAATATGGCGCCCATTTAAACTAAGAAAGTTGCTATTAATATCTTGGAAACCGCCATCTTGAGTTTTATTCTGACATCACTTTTAAGTTTATATTATCAAATCCTGTAACTTTTGTACGACATATTTTCTTATATCTTTTATAATTACGAAGTTATTTGATTTCTAGCTCTTATAGTTTCCGAGATCCCAACTGTATTTCAGAAAAAATATAAAAAAATACGATAGAATACCCACGAATTTTTATATGAAACAGTTATACTTACTTGTGCTTCGCGTAAATATTTTGATCCTAACATATCATAAGGTGATCGTTTTCCCCATCCAACAATAGTACAATTCTGTTTCGCCGGCAGTGATGAATTATTTGGTAAACAAGCATACGGCAGTGGTACACTTTTAGGTAGTTTCAATAATGCTATATCATTATCTACGGTTCTTGTATCGTAATTATAATGAGGGTACATTTCTCGTATATGATATTCTAATTCTGATCCGTCTTCATATGAAATATCATACTCGTTGAGTCGAACATACAGAATTTTTCGTAGACAATGTGCTGCTGTCAAGACCCAGTTTGGGGAAATTAAAGTTCCCCCGCAAAATACTTCCTAAAAGAAATCATTTTTTAAAAATGTGTTATTTTTGTAATAAATTGATTTTAAAATATATGCTTTCATAGAATAACCTAGAATTTTGTATTTTTTTGTAGTTATTTATGTATTAAAGGCATAATTAAAAGATTGCAGCACGGGGGAATGTTTAAAGCACGACGCGTAGCGGAGAATTTTAATTTTTCCGAGTGCTATAATCTATAATCTTGATTATGACCGTGGTACATACGTTCTATTTTATTTTGGTTCTCGAAATTCAAGGATTCAATAGGTATATTCGTATATTCGTTACCGTTGTACTGGCATTGTGAATTTTAAGTATGCTATTTGAAGCTGCACAGGGCAACTAGTTTTCACAGAAATCAAAAGATGTAGGTATATGAGAAAGATGCGAATGGCGTTATTCAAAAAAATATTTATTAAATTTGTTGTGTTGCCTAACATTTATCCATAAACCACGATTTTGATGTTTGAATAGCTGATGCCTGGCAACTTTATTGGCCCTTGGGCAATAAAAGCCATATTGTGCATGCTCTCAATGGCGAATAAACAAGTTAATGATTCCGAAATAAAATAAAATTATTTTAGTGAAATAAGATAATATTTTGTACAGAATGGCCGCTAGTATGAACAACTATTAAGGGTGATTAGCGAGCATTGGATTAGCATTGTTTTATCTATATCAATCGTTCATGAATTATTTTAGAGAAAAATAATTCAAGTAAAAAATGTGTAAAATTAATTTTTCTATAACTTTTATTTGAAGTATTTTTCTCTAAAATAATTCATGAACAATTGATAAAGATAATACAATGCTAATCCAATGTTCGCTAATCACCTTAATCACTGTTCATACTAGCGACCAATATGTTATGAGAACGTGATATTGTTTGACTCACATAATTTGCAAAACTCTTTTCCTAACTGATTATGTAAATAACTATTACTCAATATTAGCGCTAAAATATTCATTTTCCGAATAAAATTAACATATTTGACAAGAAAAGACTATTTTATTGGTACAAATTAATGAAATATAAGATACCGTTCATCACGGGCATAGAATAATATTTTTTCTCCATCATCCAGAAAATGAGCTGTTTCTGATCACTTTTTAGATCGGAATTTTCTTCTTTACTGAGCTAGCTCGAAAATTGTCTAACTTTCCGGTCCCTATATGAATTTTTATTTATTCTTTTGTTTATAGGATCACAAAAAAAATATTGTACACACACAGGTGCAAGGTGTGCCGGGCATTCGGGCCACGCAGTATTTGAGATGTTTAAAAAAATATCTATTACTGAAAATCATAATTGATATATGCCAAAACATATTATTTAGAAAACATTTTTTTGTTTATACAGTAAAAGTAGATAGTGCAATAACGTGCACATTGTCGATAAATGTAGAAACTATTTTTTTTTGATACCAAACAATTCTATTTCATATAAAGCTACAAAAAAATGCGAAAGTAAGAAAAATATTATTAACCATGAAACTGACGGAAACAAAACATTGTTATTTTTTACTAAAATGAAGAAAAACGAAAATAATAATTATAACAAATAAAATGCATATAAACGTTTATTAATGAGCTGCTTTAAGTCAACAACTGTTTTGTGACTGTCTATTTCATGGTTAATAAGATTTTTTCTTAATTTCACAAATTTTTAAATTTGTTTTGTTGCTTTATATGGAAGAGAAATGTATCATGTTTGTGTCAAAAAATCGTAATTTTTTTCTCTGTAACATGCCCCAATTTTGTTCCTATAAGTTATTATATAAATTTTTGGCAGTTTAAAATCTGTTTTTTCTATGTTATAGTGCTATGATCCCGTTTTAAAAATTACACCCCATAAGAATTGTTTGCACACAGGCCCCGTTTATTATGGTTACACCACTGACTCAACATGACCTGAAAGTATCTTTTCTGGGCTCAAAAGCTTCCAAAGCTCGCCTACGGCTCGCCCTGAAATATGCTTGATCACTCAGTAAAGTATCAAATTCAGGCAGGGCATCGAACCCGCCAAAAACTGGGTTCTGTTCATGTTCAGGTTATTTTTTGAGAGACGGGTTCGAGGGCGGTTCTGGTTCAAACATTAATAAAATTTGCGGTTTTGTTCCGGGTTTAGGTATTGGGTGCAGGTTCGGTTCGTCCTAATGAAAACTGAATTAATGTTTTTGGAATAACAATCTTTATATAGAAATAATTTAAAATGCGAGCCGGCATTTACGCAACACAAGAACACGAACACAATTTTCACAAACAGACAACACAGGCGTCGATTATCGGCTAAATTACGATTACGCGTATATTTTGAACTCAAAATGAACCTGAACCGGAGCTGAACCCTGAACTCGAATTTTAATACTAGGTTCAGTCCCTTCTCGGGTTCTATTGAAAAATATATTTAAGGTTCGGTTCTGGGTTTGGGTTCCGGTATTGGTTCGGTTCAGGTTCGAGTTCGATGCCCTGCTTTCAGGTTTCAAGTATTGTTACGTAAATTACTATTAAAATTGTATTGTGTGTTATACTTTTCTATAATTTAAAAGTGCGGCGTGCCAGGGCCATTTATCTGGTTTAGAAATTTGTCCTCCCATAATTCTCAGCATATTATACATAGTATGATACTTATTATTTCTTGTTCTATATGCAGTACCACATTTTCGTGGCTTTCTTTGTTTTATTTTCTTTTTTCCTTTACTTGACGAAACATCTAAAATTTGAAAACATTAAAATACAATTTACATTTTTTTGAGAAAATACCTACCGTACGTATATTTCCTGTTATTAGTATTTTGTTTTCTATTCAACATGCTCTGAATCCACTCATGACACGCAGTGCCATCTTTATAACAATAAGCCATTTGTACATCAGGATTTTGATCACAGGTGCCTGTTCTTCGACAATATCTTTGCCTTCGTGTTGTGCATTGCTCTGTACACGTTGTCCAATCGCTCCATCGAGTATACAGGCTATCGTCTTCTAATCGACGAGTTTCTATTTTCTGTAAATTGAAGAGAATTGAAACATCTGCGTGTGAACAATTAATTTAAGAAGAAACTGTATCTGAGTATGTTTTTAGGTCATACCATTATGCGAGTAGTGTTTTTGTTCTTGTTTTTTCGTCTCCTACATCGTGGAGTGTCACAAGGCCTCTGTTCGTACAGGATAGAATGTTTACATTTTGGAGAAATACACACTTTTCTTCTAACTTTCTGGCATCTTCTACAAAGCGACCACTTCGACCATTTTTCATATAGTTTTTCTGTACCATCTACACCAAAAATAAAAAAGAAGAAAAATATTTTAATTCTAATTTTCTAAATTAAAAAAAATAATATAATAAACTATTTATCTACGGGGTGCTGCATCGCAAGACGCACAATAGCGATTTCAATGTTAATTTTGAAATGTTCAAATATAGTTTTCATTACTTATTTTTCAGTAAAACAGTTATGTTTTGTAGACAAAAAATAATTGAATTTTGGGAACCAAAATTTTAAAATTTAAAATAGTTGTAAATCTGTGTTTTGTCACGTGTCGAAGACATTATTATTTTGCCGATTTCAGAATTAATATTAATTTAGTGATTATTTTTAATACTTATTTTGAAAATCAAATTGCGTTTGTTGAACGGTTGCTATACGTTTGTTGAGCAGTTGCTATAGCCATAACTTCAATAGGCAGTAAAAGTGACATTTTACAAACTGTTTTCTGTCAATAAAATCGCACTTTTAATGTCAATCAGCAAAAAAAGTAAATTTAATTTATAGACGCGGGAAAAAGGTAAAATGGATTTAGTATGCGATTATTTGAAAAAATGAACGTCAAATAAACTGTCGAACCAAGTAATATGTAAAAAAAATCTGATGTGGCCAATACAATACCTTCCGTCAATTCATGTATTTTCATTATACAAATTCCATACAGAAAGTTCTTTGAAAAGATGCAATATTTCCAATAAAATTGTAACATAAACATAGTATGTAAATTGCACTTGACACTGACATCTGTCAATTAGAATTATTTGAATATTCTTATATTAGCATTTTCCATTGCTGATTTATGACATTTAATCTCATTATATTTTTTTTACTCCGCATCTATTCAATATGAAGGAAAAAGTGTAAACAAAAAGTGTAGAAAATAAAATATTATTTAATATTTATAATAACAAAATGTCAACAATTGATATTTAACTGCGTTTTTTCAAGAAAAACTGCAAATCTAATCAACTCTACATATGGATGTAACGAAGAGGAATGCGAAAGAATTATAAATACACACATACATACATCATCGTAAAAATAGTAACATCGTATTCTAGGGACCCTAAAGCGTGCTTATTCACTAAAAACACAATCGATTTTTTAAACCAAAAACAATATAGGTACCTTCCTTGTCAAGTTTTTAAATTAAGTTTCCCGGTTATTAACACCGTAAATTTAAAAATTATGACTAAAAAATTCAGATTTTTTTTCTCTGCAAAAAACTAACAATAATAATAATTAGGGGAGATAATAATATTTCAACATTTCAAAATTAACATTGAGTGTGGTGTCTTTCAATGCACCATCTGTATATAGGTACATATTTCAATAATCGCGGTAATTTCAACTTATTTCTTAATAATTTGAATATATTGAAATTGAATAAATATTTCCAATAAATTGTACACATATTTTACTTTTTATTAATTTATCAATTCCTGCTCTTACCAACTCTCAAAATTTGTTGAAAACAAGGTAACAATCAGTTTTGATATGCCAAAAAAAAAATTAAATTACGAATTTATTACAATTTAATATATTTTTAAAATATTTATTACCTAGGAACAGAGCTGGGACCAGTACTCAAAAAAAGTATTTAAGTACTAAATACTTAAAAGAAAAGTATTTAAATACTAAGTAAAGTAATACTTTATGTACTGTTTTACCTATTTACAGTACCAGTACTAAGTATTTTTTTATGAAATCAGTTAAAATATTACAAAAAATGATCGAATTTAGGTATATCACTCTCATCTAATAAGACAGTTTAAGTAGCCCACTAATTTTAAAGTACTATACCTATACCTATTTAAAAAAAATAGTACCTATATTTGTGGAATAAGTGAAGAAGTCTGTCCACATGCGTGTAAAAAAGGCTTCACGCATATAAAATGCTTTAAAATAAACTCCATAAGACTCAACTGCATTTTACGCATTACTATTAAAAGTCAGACTTCACATACTGCGATTAATGTGTGTAGCAAGTAGAAATACCCTTTCATAAATAAGATGTTCAAAATGTTCACCATAATATACTGCATTACGTCTTGATTTATCTTTACTTACGTCTATTTGAATAAAACTATAGATAGCGAAAACTTTAGTACTTTCCTATACTTGATCAAACCCCTGTTGATAGTAGTGCACAAAATATATAGCAATATGTTCTTGCGCATGCGTGGAGTACTTAGTATTTAAAGTATTTAAGTTACTTTAAATACTTTTTAAGTACCAAAAATATTTGAAGTACTTTTTATGAAAAAAAAGTTTTAAGTACAGTACTAATTTTCAAAAGTATTTTAAGTAAAGTATTGGAAATACTGGATGTATATAAAGTAATACTTCCAGTACTTGTACTTTAAGTAGTTCCCAGCTCTGCTCAGGAGATTTCACCCAGAATTACTTACATAAAATTATAAAAAATCGGTATAAATACATAGGTACGCAGAATATAATTTATTCTGCACACTACACAAGAAGAATATTAGAGCGTATCAATATAATGTTGAATATAGATACCTATTAAATGATTTAGTCAATATTTGATTTACGACATATACAAGGAAAATAATAATTTTGAATCACAGTTTATGCAAACACAGATTGATCTATATTTATATACACTTTACATGCTTTAATATTTGCAAAGTTATCTATTATTTCAACTTTCATCACAATTTATATGTTGGGCATTGCAATGCTCAATATCTATTATTTCTAATCCTCCAGATAACCGTCATTAAAGCAACAAAGTTCGTCAGTAATTTTTAATAATTTTATGTTTGAAATATAATGTGATTGTTGTTTTAGTTATTTACATATTTAGACATCCTAGGTAGATATAAATAAATGAAAGTGAACATTTTGTAATATTATGTGCGAAGGAAGAAATAAATTCTGATTTTTTAGTTGAGCCCCGTTTTTTTTAAAGGTCGATGTCCCGAAAATAGTTGCTCAAGATTTGGTCACCCAGATTAGTAGAATCTTGATTTAACAAAAATATTACAGGAAAGAGTACGTGTAAATTCTAAAATAGATAATGTGTCGTTGAATTTTTTTTTCAGGTAATAATATTCTTACAAATTACAATTTTTTATATGCAGTTAGAAAACATAAAAAAGTAATAATAATAAAGAAAATTAGAGAAGTTACATAATACATTTTCTCTTACAGTTATATGTATTCTAAGGAATGGGAAATACACGATATTCTGCAAACTTTATTACGTAAATGGTAAATAAGGACGTAAATTTGGAATTTGTTATATTGGGTTCCGTTAAACCAAGGTTTTACCATATTTTTCTTTCCGTGTGTACAAAGAACATGTAACACGAAACTTCCATTTGACGAATAGAATTTTACCTGAGTTTGTGATGTTTACATCCCTAATGGACTCACTAATTGGCTTCACCTCCTCAAAAAATTCTTCCAATTTGTCTTCTTGGTCAGTCGCATCAAATCTGTGAGCCTAAAAATAAATACAAACATCTGGTAATCATTTTTATTTATTTATTTGTTCCACGTGGTAGAAGAATCTAATTTTGTTTTTTTGTGTGAAATGTTAGTGAGAAATCAATTGGTTATTTCATTTCCTGTCCCTGAGTATAATTCCGCTTGTCAACATAAATCTTATGAAGCGCAAATTTTATTTGCAATAATAGGTATAAAATTGCACTTCACAATAATGGTTGTTACATGATTAGATAAAAATTCGACAAACATTTTTATCAGGCAACAATTGCTTGTGCTAAATACAATTTAATGAGGAAACAAATAAGGAATATAGCTTTGAGGATTGTTCCGAAAGTAATTAAATTTATAGTTCATCCGATGAAGTTGTTGGCAACAAGTTCATTTCCATTGTTTTTTATTTAGAAACAGACATTTATTTATTTAAATGTTAATGGGATGCTGTAAGGGAAACCCAACTAGGGTCTATTATACTTTGATATTTTATGAATTTTGCTTGATATCGGCCTAATGACATTAAGAAATATTAAAAGCGATATATCTTTACTTAATTTTAATAAATTTTAAGTAATTTTTAGTAAAACAAATTACGATTTTCCAGTTTTTCAGTTTGCTAGTTGTAAAATAATAAATTGCTAGAGTAATTACATAAATTAATGTTTGGATTAGAAAATCATGGAAAGATATATTTCTAAAACTAATAGGTAAAGAAATATTGCTAATTGAAAATTTTAAAATTGTACATACTGAACCGTTTTATTTATATGGGTGAAGTGTAAATAATCAGAGAAATAATATTAATTAAAATAATGCGTTTATTAAACGATAAATAATTAAGAACAGAAATTATAACAAAAGTACCTAATACTATTATTAAATAATTATAAACACTAAGAATATTATTAAATACTTAAACACTAAGATTATTTATTTAACCAATATTTATATCACTACATTTATTTGTGTTAACAACTCGTAAACTATTTATTTATATCACCGACTTCTTTGCTCGTTGCTTCTATATCATAGACTATATCTTTGCTGTCGTTCCGACGGTATTTATACCGCCCAGTGTCCTTCTAGAACCTTCCGATGGCACAATGATACCGAATACAATAAATTTAGGTCAACGGTGTAATTAACACGTCTAGCCGTTTTGCCGCAGGGGATTGCATCATTTAGGTAATTCCGGCGAGGGGATTACGTCATCGTTCTGGAACATTCCTTCAGTAGCGGCACTCATATGCTCTTAACTCAGGGGCGCACGTCACAATACGTATTTCTTATATTCAGAAAAGAATGTAGACACCAGGTAATATGAATTGTAGCAAAAAATATGCAATAAAATTGTATCATATGCAATATAATAGTTATTTATGTATCAAGGCACTGAAGTTCTATTTTTTATCACGAATGTGAAATTTATTTCCCGAGGCCCTTAGGGCCGAGGAAAATAAACCATATGAGTGATAAAGACTTAAAGAGGAACTTCAGTGTCGAGATGCATATTAAATTTTATTTGAAATCGAAAAATTGTGAAAATGAATGAAATATTTATTTATATAGGTTATATATACATAACTCTCAGTCTGACATTCAATGTTGCTAATCTCCGACATTGAAGTTATCGTAGAGAACACTCAAAACTATATATTTTAACTCAAACTTGTTCATCGGAATTATTTAGGTCGTTCTTCTTGCTCATATTTTTTGCCATTTTTCCTCCCGCTACCCTTGGTAAGGGAGGTAAAGGGATCGTGCTAAAAATCGCATATCGCGATTTTGGTAAATGACCACGTTTTAAGGTCCCTAGAATCCATTTTTAACATTTTCACGATGATGTCTGTGTGTATGTATGTGTGTGTGTGTGTGTGTGTGTGTGTGTGTGTGTGTTTGGATCCTCTTTACGCTCTAACTCAAATACTGGATTTTGGTGGCAATAGGATAACCGGAAATGGCAGTTTGCTTGACGCTCAAGATAGTTTTTCTTCAAAAAATACCTTTAAATGTATTTTTTTCTCAATTTGTTATTATAAAAATTAAAGATTATTCCATTTTCTACAAGTTTGCTTTAATACTTTTTCTATATATTGTATGGATAAATTTATAAAGTAATATAAAAATTATATACATAGGTAAATGGCGGGAGGTACTGTGTTGGTCACATCAGATTTTTACGTATAAATTTACAATTGCTTGTGCTAAATACAATTTAATGAGGAAACAAATAAGGAATATAGCTTTGAGGATTGTTCCGAAAGTAATTAAATTTATAGATCGTCCGATGAAGTTGTTGGCAACAAGTTCATTTCCATTGTTTTTTATTTAGAAACAGACATCTATTTACTTTAAATGTTAATGGGATGCTGTAAGCCCAACTAGGGTCTATTATAATTTGATCTTTTATGAATTTTAAATTAAGAGGTTCGTTGTAGTTCTTTGTATGCAAATAAGTTGATTACATATCATTAATATCGTGCTTAGATGCACGGCTTAATCCATAATTTTTAAATGTAAAGATATAAATTATATAGTTAATGTCTGCACTTACATAACCCGGAACACTTTTTGGTTTTTAGAGTTCTTAATGAATTTAATCGAGCGATAAGCCTACAACATATAAAGATTCTATTCTTTGACGTGAACTCTACTGGGTCAGTAGAGATTTTTCGAGCGTGATGTTTAGTAAACATGATAAATAATTTTCCTTCGGGATTTGATTTGTGTACGATGGGTATGATGGTCGTGCTAAAAATATATTAGCGGATTTTATTTTAAATTATTCATGCGGAACTGTCTAGATTTATTATAATTGATTTTGGTTCCGATTTATTCAATGCCATTAATACGATTAGTAATACGCGAATTAATCCTTTCATTTGGTATTTGATTATTGGAAATTTGTCATTTCACTTACTTGCATATTTAATTTTACTAATTTAATCACATATATAATTAGAACCGGAAGAAGTATTAACTTATTCTATAATATACAAAATTTGAAAAATACAATAATATTTATTAAAATTATACAGGGTGTTAACATGCGAAATCTGTTTTTCCTTGCGCAAAAGTTCCCAAATTATTTTAGACAAAAATACTTCAAATAAATGTTGTAGAGAATTAAATTCTACAACCAAATCAGTAATAAGATTTTATTTTTGACATTGTCAAATTTTATAATCGAGAAAATCAATTTTAAAGTTTTTTGAAGATTGCTGATTTATAGGAATAGCCATGAAACTCAAACAAAATTACGAACAATTGTATGCCCATTTTATAACCTGAATCTTTTCTTCTTGAGAAAAGTGTTCCATACTTTTAAAGAAATACGTTTTTTAACGAAAATCACAAAACACATTTTTTTTGACAGTTTAGATATACAATTCTTCGTAATTTTGTTTGAATTCCATGGCTATTGCTATGAGATTTCAAAAATAAAATCTTATTACTACTTTGGATGCAGAAATTAATTCTCTACAATATTTATTTGAAGTATTTTTGTCTAAAATAATTTGAGAACTTTTGCGCAAGGAAAAACTTATTTCCCATGGTAACGCCTATAGCCAGGTTTTTAATTGACACACTGTATAAAAAAATACATTTTTTTTTCCTCAAAATATAATTACACATAATATCTAATAATAGTACCTAGATATAGGGTGTTGACCGCTACACCGGAACAGGATTTTTAACATGTAAAATAATACTTTCGAAAGTTCCTCCTTCCCTAATTATTTTAGGTAAAAAAGCTTCAAATAAAAGTCATAGAGCTTAAAATTCTTCATCTAAATCAATAAGCAATATTAACTTTGCATGCTTTATAACGGCAGAAATTAGGTATGAAAATTGCTAATTGAAAATTTTAACATTGTACATACGTATTTATTATATTCAGAAAAGAATGTAGACACCCGGTATATGAATTGTAGCAAAAATATTGCAATAAAATTGTATCATATGCAATATAATAGTTATTTATGTACCAAGGCATTGAAGTTCTATTTTTTATCACGAATATGTCGAGGCCCTCAGGGCCGAGAAAAATAAACCATATGAGTGATAAAGAGGAACTTCAGTACCGAGGTGCATATTACATTTTATATGAAATCGAAAAATTGTGAAAATGAATGGAATATTTATTTTTGTAGGTTATATATACATAACTGTCAGCCTGACATTCAATATTGCTAATCTCCGACATTGAAGTTATCGTAGAGAATACTCAAAACTATATATTTTAACTCAAACTTGTTCATTGGAATTATTTAGTTCGTTTTTCTTGCACATATTGTTTATAATTTTTACGTATAAATTTACTATTGTACATCGTACACTTACCCAAATTATCTTACATGTACAATAATTATCATATGGTTGGCAACACTACATTTGTATGAAATCATCGTATAATGGATTATTTTAGTTCGTATTTTTGAACTTTTAATGACGATTTTTGTGCACTTTAGTGACGATTTCAAATAAATATTTATTTGTTTCCAAAAAATGGCAAAAATAAAAAAAAAATATTGAAGAACAGATAGAAAATAATTGTATAGGGTGATTCATCGGTTTGTTCGTTTTCAATATTTCGATTATTTTAAATATTATGGAAAAAATTTCAACCGAAGTTTATTTTAAATTGAAATGACTAAATCTGAAGTATAGATTTTTCTACAGGTTGTTCTGTTTTTGCGCAATGGTATGTAACTTTATATTTTTAAATGGAACATTCTATATATTTATTCAAATTTGAAAAGTACATGAAATTTGCTATCCAATAGTATAAAACAATCATATTATTAAAAATACAATGGTGAATGATTTAAATGTTACACTTTTATTAGATACAGAAACCTTCATTCATTATTTTTACATTACACTACATATATTACAATCCGATATTTCATTATTACACCTGTTATGTAATGTTATCAGATAAGTTTAATTAAAAAATAGTATTTCGAAGCCTTCTGTATTGACTAAAAATGTAATATTTTAATCATTTGCCAATATATTTTTTAATGATACAACATATGATTGTTTTTATACTGCTGGATAGTAAATTTCATGTACTCTCCAAATTTGAGTTGAGTTTGGGAAAACGCCCCCCCCCCCTTTAAGTTTTTATTATGAGTAATAGAAAAAATAGCTCATATTAAACTTTTATTATTTTAAATATATTATTTTATGGCAGATGTAGATATTTTTTATAAAGTCAGGTTTACAAGATACGACTATCAACTTATATTTTTTAAATAACAACCAATAATTATTTTAGTAAAATATAAACCGCCATATTTTTGTCTTCTCAATGATGTATTAATTTTTATGTATTTGAAAAAATTCGAGAAAAATAATTCAATTCAGATATATGGGAAATAATTTTTATTCTATTATAGGTGGCTATGTGAAAATAAACAAAATATAACAATGTTAATATCAACAAAGTATACATTTGTTTGTTATTTATTATTACTTACTTATTTATCTATTTATTTATTACTTATTTTCACATAGCCACCTAAAATATTTGACTCACCCTGTATTGGATGTTCTATTAGAAAATATAAAGTTACATAAAATTGCGTAAAAATGGAACAGCCTGTAGAAAAATTTATACTACAGATTTATAAACATTTCAATTTAAAATAAACTTCGTTTGAAAATTTTGTCCACAATATTTAAAATAATCGAGTTATTAAAACTGAACCGACCGATGAATCGTCCTGTACATAATAAAATTATAAAGAATGAATACAATTAATACATGCTTAATAATTATGTTTTGAAGAATTAAAAAAAAACTCAAAATTGACAGAAGTAAAATTTTTGACTGGATATTAGTATTAGGAAAACAGCAATACAATGAACGAATAAACAATAAAAAAATATTTTGAATGATTATTTTATGAAATATTTGTGACATCCAAACTTTCTTCCTTACCTCATTGTTGACCAAATTACAGATAATCACTCCTATTACTATCACAACTTTTAATATCATCTTGTCAACATTCACCTTAATAATGTCCTAAATCATTTGCCATTGTTTCACTAACACATAATCTTTATCAGAGTATATTTTTTCTCCTCAATGCGAGAACCTTGCACGATATTTTGGCGGGCTTGTTTGTTGCACGTGTTCTGAGGGACCCGAGAGACGCGGGCGAGACTGTCTCTGCGGATCGACACAGACTGAAAGACAACAACGAGACGAGAAAGAGTCGTGCGCGACTCGCGACACAGGCTCAGTTGATCTGTAGATCAGTGGTGAGAGATAGATCATCAATCACAAGTCTGATTTAGGATGCAGGATTTAGGATTTGGATGATTAATGAAATTGGAGATTGATTTGTTTTGATATTTGAACAGAGATATCAAATATGATATGGAAAATGATTATTTGCATTCACAGTATGTGTACCGGGTGTCTGCCGTAAACGGACCACTATTGCTAACTTTCTTATTTGAAGAGATAGGAAGATAGTTAAATGGAAAAAGGTGGGCGATATTATACCTACGAAAATGCGAAACAAGTGAACATCAAATACGTGACTTATTTAACAAAATATTTTTACCTTTCGCTAAGAGAGGTATTGGATTCATGCTAAAAATAGCATATCCGAATTTTATCTAATAAGCACGTTTTAAGGTCCCTACAACATGATTTTAACATTTTTACCATGAGTTGTTAAATATTACTGTCATACCATTAGATAGGAAAAAATAAAATGGGTTGTCAAAAAATTTGTTCGCAATATTTTAAAACTAGTAACATATCCGTTTGTTCGGACTAATAGTATTCCGTTACCATTATTATTATAACACCATTAAATAATGTCAGCTTACTCCTAAACAACTTTAAATTAGTTGTTGACATTTGAATAAACTGCTAGATAAAATTTATTTAAAAAATTACACGGCGCAGTCACATATTTTTACCTCTCGCTAAGAGAGGTATTGGATTCATGCTAAAAATCGCATATCCAGATTTTATTGAATAAGCACGATTTAAGGTCCATAGAATCCGATTTTAACATTTTTACAATGATGTCTGTCTGTGTGTGTGTGTGTGTGTGTGTGTGTGTGTGTGTGTGTGTGTGTGTGTGTGGATGTGTGTGTGTGAGGTTGTTGGAGACACGATTTCTCAAATTCTATAAGACTAAAGACCTGTTTGACTACGGATTCCTCAATCTAACGGTAATGGGAAGAGTTGAATAGGTTCTGGTAACAATTGGACAACCGGAAGTAGTAGTTTCTAAAGAAAAAAAATCTAAATATTATTTTTTGAAAATTTGTTACTACAAATATTTAAGATAATTAAATTCTCAATCTGACACACTTAATTTTTTTTATTATATCTCGTATAGGTTTGGAGATATAGTATATATTTAATAATATAGAATAATCTGTTGTAATAAATCTCGTTGCCCGAAAAACATTTGCAATGTTTAAATTTTTGTAATTGACATGTAAATGCAAAATGTCAGTGTCAGATTTTTCTGGGAGGTAAGAGTAAATTTAATATATATTATTGTATTATTAATTAATTATATATTTAAATTACAGATATGTTAATATTACATATATCCTTAAGAAATACCGCTAATACCGTCAATGAATTTGAAGAATTTTGAACATAGTAGAATAGTAGGATAAAATTTCTTATAGAACGAAAGAAGAGAAACAATTTCAATTATTTGTGTGTACTTATAGGGCGCGAACAGACCTGTGACTTTGTTGGCCTTGGCAAGCAGATGAGGATCCGTGTCAGAATGACGGCTAGTAGTTTTTACATAGATGTCACAATTGTCATATGTTATAATTTTTCGTTCAAAATTTCAAAATGTTCTGATGTTTATTTGTCATTCATTAGTATGGAATATACTTGTCGAGGAAAATAATCCACATGGATTTGGAAAATCATAATGTTTCGAATTAAAACTTATGATACTTGACACCTATGTATATTACTAGCTCTCATTCTGACACGGGCCCCCACATCTGCTTGCCAAGACCAACAAAGTCACATAACTGCTCGCGCCCTATGCTACATACAATGAAAATGGCGAGAGGTATTGTGCTGGCCACAACAGTTTTTTTTTTTAATTTAGAGTACCTAAACATGTGACGTAGACGTTTGATAGTCCCTATCAAACAGTTTTAAGGTCTAGTCTTAAATGACTCATGGTTGAATTTGTTACTAACGTTGAGGAAGGAGGACCCTATTTTATCTGAAATATTGAATGGTTGTATCTTTTGTATATGTGCAGAAACCAAGTTTTTTGTAAATGTAAAATAGCTTCTCATTCTATAAAAACAAATCGGTATATAAATAATTAAATTATTTAGATATAGAACAATTAATATTCTAATACTAGATGCAAAGAGAAATACAATTATAATTATATTTTTCATAGTATGGGTATTGCGGTGTGGCGTGAAATCCATAAATAAAAACAACGGAAATATTTATTTAATTAATATATAAAAAATATTTTTTGATACTTTTTAACAGTGGCAGCATGTTTTAATTTCTCACTGCTAGAGCCTTATAACAAAAATTGAAAAACAGCATTTCGAAATTTATTTTTATATTTTTACCTCTCGCTAAGAGAGGTATTGGATTCATGCTAAAAATCGCATATCCAGATTTTATTGAATAAGCACGTTTTAAGGTCCCTACAATCCGATTTTAACATTTTTACGATGATGTCTGTGTGTGTGTGTGTGTGTGTGTGGATGTGTGTGTGTGGGATGTTGGAAGGACGGTTACTCAAAAACTATAAGACTTAAAATTTGTTTAACAACGTATTTCCCAATCGGACATTCATGGGAAGATCTGAAAAGGTTTTGGTAACAATTGGACAACCGGAAGTAGAAGATTCTTGAAAAAAAATCTTCAAAATATTATTTTTTGAAAATTTTTCTTGATAATATTAAAGAAAAATAAATTCTCTTTCTGATACATTTAAATATTTTTATACATATTTTATAGATTTAGTGATAAAAGGAATATAATCTTCAAAATATTATTTTTTGAAAATTTTTCGTGGTAATATTAAAGAAAATTAAATTCTCTATCTGATACATTTAAATATTTTATTATATATTCCATAGATTTAGAGATAAAAGAAGTATAATATATAAAATAATCTGTTGTAATAAATTTGACAGCCGAAAGAATGCCATGAAAAATAGTTGATAATTTAAATTATTTGTAACTGACAGATAAATGTCAGTGTCAGAAATAATGAGTAATGAATTAAAAATGTACTTGGAGAATCCCTTAGTTCTTGATCTGTGACTATTATGGAGATGACAAGTCTAGGTTGAAGGACTTAAATTTGTTTCAAACATTATGGGACAATGTACTCCAGTACTATAGACTAGAGTAACTTTGAATTGCGAAAAAGCTATCAAATTCTTCTCAAGTAAGTTGTAAATATTGACAAAATTACACATCGATATAAGAATAATCGGAGTGCAATCTATCCGTCACTTTATTAAAGGGAATTAGTGTTATTTACATATAACATGTATGAAAAAATAAAATGTAAAAGAAGATATGTAAGAATAGATGCACAATCCATATATACATTTTAGACCGCCCAAAATTAATGTTTTTACTAGAAGAATATGAAGAGAAAGTAAACAACGTTGTTCGAATTGAAAATTGCAGTTACCAGCCTAATATTTATATATGGTAAACTCTACTTTGTAATTTATTGTAACATAATTTATGGTAAAATATCTTCATGTTGAGACATGCTATTATTGAATAATAAAGAAGTTTATACGTCATAGATTTATATGAATATATTATTTGTAATTATAAAAATATTCTTTGCTTTATGCATTCAGCCAGGTAAAATATACGGCGAGAGGTTATGTGCTGGCCACATCAGATTTTTTTTGTGATAAAAAACAGTGTTTGCATTTTTGAAAACATCGATTTTTATATAAATTGCGGTGGCTAATAGTGTTAATACCTAAACAAGTATGTACATTGTGTCCACTGTAAACGGGCCACCATTGCTAACTTTCTTATTTGAAGAGATAGAAAGACGATTAAATAGACAAAGTTGGGCGATATTATACGACAAATTTAACGGTGGAAAATACAAAACAATTAAACATCAAATACGCGACTTATTCAACAAAATACCTTTTTTTTAAATGGAATGCCATATTGAAAATGGTACCATTTAAAAGATTTTTATTATCTAAATATAAAAGTTCATGTGGACACCACACGACTTCCTTGTACGATTATTAAACTATACATATTTTTTTAATATCTAAATTACAAAATATTATTTTTAACTTCAAAACAGTAAGATCTTTTTAAAGAGAGTTTTGATTACAACAAAGAAATATTTGATTACAACAATGAATATGACTAATTTCACAATAAAAATATAATATTTGTTATTGTGCGAATCATAAAATTGCACGTATTTAACGTAATTTGAAATGAACATTTTTTTGTCCTAATCCATAGCAAGCTTTATTACAAAAAAATAATTTTTAAATTTACATATCCCGCTTATACAAAGGGCTAATTTAATAATACTTGATGTGCTAGCCGTAGAAATTAATTCTCTAAAACTTTTATTTAAAGCATTTATTTCTAAAATCAAAATAAAATCATTTTATTCAAGAAAAACTGTTAACAACTTCAAGTAATGTACCACTTCCGGTTAGCCTATTTTAACCAAAATCTATTATGTTATTTCGATTGATATAAAAGTCTTGTATACCAAATTTGAAAAGTTTTGGATTATATTTTACAACATTTTTTCATTAAAATCTATTATAGGCTTCATGTAAAGTACCACTTCTGAAAATTGTGTAATAACCAGAAAGGGAGGTGCACAACTAGATGTTATAGGAGTCCTAAATACAAAATTTCAACTTTCTACGGCTTACCGTTTTTGAGTTATGCGAGATACGTACGTACGTACGTACGTACAGACGTCACGACGAAATTAGTCAAAATGGATTCAGGGATGATCAAAATGGATATTTCCGCTGAAATCTGAAAACCGAAATTTTTCGCGATTACAATACTTCCTTTACTTACGTACAAGGAAGTAAAAAGAGTTATTTCTAGTTGAAATTTAAATATTTTATTTCATATTTTAATACACATATATCATTGTTGCTATGGAAACAACAGAAACTAACATTAAACAAAGAACAATTGACATTTTATTGATAGATGCTGTCAACAAAATGGAAAAATATACTAATGATGAAATAATAAAAATTCTGTAGCAAAAGTATTTAGAACTATATCTTAGAACTATATCCCAATAGACCTTAACCCAATAGAACATATTTTTTAAGTTTACTAGTTAATAATTAATTTCGTTATTTGTTTTTGTTTTTTCCATAGCAACAATATTGTATTTGTATCAAAATATGAAATAAAATATTTAAATTTAAACTTGAAATAACTCTTTTGTTTTTAATTTTAGAGGCATAGTGACAATGAACTTTTATATTCAGATAATAAAATTCTTTTAAATGGTACCATTTTCAATATGGCATTCCATTTAAAAAAATGTTAATTTGTTGAATAAGTCGTGAATTTGATGTTCAATTGTTTTGTATTTTTCACCGTTAAATTTGTCGTATAATATCGCCCAACTTTGTCCATTTAATCGTCTTTCTATTTCTTCAAATAAGGAAGTTAGCAATGGTGGTCCGCTTACAGTGGACACACTGTACTTTTTTTAAAATAATGGACAATTATAATAAAAAAACAATATACGAGTAGTATGAACTTGTTTTTAATTCAGTAAATTAGAAATTTGAATGAATATTCCCAATAACCGGAATAAAAATTACAATTATTATATGACGAAGGTATTACTATATTACTCCTATTTAAATACTTAATTTGAAATTGTAATTTTCATTAATATTTTATGGCTTCATTATTAATTTATTGTATATAAATAATTGAATAATTTATGGAAATATGAAAGAAGCTATCAACCTAGAAATAAGACGGAACAGTTATAAAGATATAAATAATGTACTCGTACATATGAGGACAAAATAGTATAAAATTAATTATTAATGTTTTACAACGAAAACATTCAGTATGACTATGTTGAGTAGTAAAATATAACATATTGCTTTATTTGGAAAGTACTAGATTAATAAGAGACGTGGATAAGTAAATTCTTTTCGATACAGAATCTTGTTACACCGTAAATGCATTATTGATTATTTTTTGTTGCATTAAACAAAAAATCGAATGTGGCCAGAACATTAACCTCCCGACATGCCTCTGGTCAACTGGTCAAGGAATTCGACGATGAGATTTTAATTAATAAACATATTTTAGGGTCCCTAAAATACAATTTTTACTTTTATGGTGATGTATGTATATGTGTGCTTGTGTGTGTTTCCTGTAACTCAAATACTACAATCCAAAAAATACCATTTTTTTTTCATATTCCTTATTTTTTCATCCATATCAAGAACTGATTTAATTTTTATTATAATTGATCAACCGGATGTACCTCACCACTTGAAGTTCAATAGTTTTTCTCGAAAAAAATGCAGTTAAATATATTTTTTTGACATTTTTCGTTATTTTAAAAAACATATTTTATTATTCATACTGCGTTTGACTGTATTTTTTTTAAATTTCATAAATCATGTAACCTATGCTTCTACATCAAGGAAACAGTTAAGATATTCAAATATTACTAACTGACAGAGGTCAGTAGCAAATATTATTTACTTTGTCTCGTATGTTTGTAAAATAATGTGACTGAAAACATATTTATAACGAGTGTACTAAACTTTAACAGTTTTTTAGGGAGGTCATTTCGAGTGAAAAATGTCATATGAACATAGGTTCTATTCTATCTAGGTAAGCAACTATAATAAATTAAAGTTTTATTAGTGGCGTAGTAAAATTATCAATTTAATAGTAAGTTATCGTAGAAAATTAGAAATTGAGAAAAATGTTACGTATAAAATATCATTGATTTTTACCTCTCGCTAAGAGAGGTATTGCATTCATGCTAAAAATCGCATATCCAGATTTTATTGAATAAGCACGTTTTAAGGTCCCTACAATCCGATTTTAATATTTTTACGATGATGTCTGTGTGTGTGTGTGTGTGGATATATATATGTGTGTGTGTGTGTGTATGTATGTATGTATGTATGTATGTACGATGTTGGAAGGACGATTACTCAAAAACTATAAGACTTTAAATTTGTGTAACTACGTATTTCCCAATCGGACATTCATGGGAAGATCTGAAAAGGTTTTGTTAACAATTGGACAACCGGAAGTAGAAGATTCTTGAAAAAATTCTTCTAAATATTTTTTGAAAATTTTTCTTTGTAATATTAAAGAAAAATAAATTCTCTATCTGATACATTTAAACATTTTATTATAGATTCTATAGATTTAGAGATAACAGAAATATAATATATAACATAATTTGTTTTAATAAATTTTACAGCCGAAAGAATGCCATGAAAAATAGTTGAAAATTTAAATTGTTTGTAAATGACAGATACATGTCAGTGTCAGAAATCCGGAGACATTACTGAAGATTTTTTCTGAGAAGTACATACATTTTATTTCTTATTGTATTAATAGTTAAATATTTAAAATTATAGGTATATTACATATATCCTTCAAAAATACTGTCAATCCTGACAATGAATTGGAAACATTTCGAAAAATTAGAAGAGGACAAAATTTCTTCATAAAATAAATTTAAAATTAAACAATCTAAATATAAGGAATAGATATATGTAAGTAGAATTTTTGGTGTAGAGTGTAGGTATACAAGAAATGTTAAATACAATAGGGCGCGAGCAGGCATGTTACTTTGTTGGCCTTGACAAGCAGATATGGGGGCCCATGTCAGAATGATAGCTAGTAATTATGTATATAGATGTCAAGTATTATAATTTCTCTTTCTAAATTTAGTGATTTTCCAATTCCATGTGGTTTATTTTCCTCGACAAGTAAATTCCACACTCCTGGTGACAAATTAACTACGTGTATTTAGAAAATCTTGAAATTCTGAATGAAAAATTGACATATATGTACATAATTACTAATTATCATTCTGAAACGGGCCCCCACATTTGCTTGTCAAGGCCAACAATGTAACATGACTGTTCGCGCCCTATACTTATGTAACCAAAAAAGGAAGTGGCGAGAGGTATTGTGCTGGCCGCAACAGATTTTTATAGTTTATTGACTGAGATAAACAACATTTTGTTCTATCTGCGTCAGTTTTTCTTCGATTTTTCGTTGAAGATCCTTAAAATTTGTGACATGTTTAGAAAAACGCTGTATTATTTGCAAAAAAATGCACTACCTACATATTTTATTTTAGCACGATACCAATATTTCCCTCATCTATAGATATGTAGATAGAAAGTAGAAAAAATGTTTTATTATTATATATTTGAAAAAAAATATATATAGATTGAAAATAAATTTAAATTATTAATACAATAAGAAATTATACATGTATACGTACTTCCCAGAAAAAGTCTTCAGTTATGTCTCCGGATTTCTCAAATTGACATTTATCTGTCCATGGTATTATTTAGGCTGTGAGATTCATTACAACAGATTATTTAAAAAAATAAAATAAACAAATATATCATCACGGCATATTACCCATTGCTGGGTGCGCCAATCTGCTTTGTATACAGATTTTGGTAATGGTGATGACATATTTGTATCGTGCGGACGTTTATCAGGCGTCACCTCACGGGCACTAATTTGGGGTCGGTCGGAATCGAATCCGGTTCCTCAGATTCTTGACCTGGCACCCTAAATCAATAAAAGATATAATAAAATATTTAAATGTAGCAGATAGAGAATTTAATTTACTTTAATCTTTGCAAGAATAAAAATTTTCAAAAAATAATATTTGGATATTTAAGGATCTGCTACTTTCGGTTATCCAATTGCTACCAAAACCTTTTCAACTCTTCCCAGTAATGTCCGATTGAGACGTAGTTAAACAGAAATTAAGTCATATAGTTTTTGAGAAATCGTCCTTCAAACACACACACACACACACACACACAGACATCATCGTAAATAGTTATTTAACTATCAAGTGTGTTAATAAGGGCGATTAATGATCGAGACATTTTAACGCGTGAGCGTAGCGAACGCGTTAATTGTTGAGATCATTAATCGCCAATTAACACACGTGTTAGTTACAATATTTTTTCGTTGACCGTATCTTACTTAAAAGGAAAATCTAATTTTATTCCATGAAAAATTTTTTTAGGTTAGTAATGGTTGACCGAACGTCAAATTTTACGTCAGAAAATCAATAAGTTTTGTCATCAATTGTTTTCAGTGGGTGCGTTCAGTGTACTTAACGCTAGACAACGCAAACGGTTTTTTATGTTATTTGAGGAAATTTATTCTTTCAAATTCATTTTAAAGGTATGCTACGTGAATATACCTAACTAGTAAGTGTCAAAAGCATGACTTTTAATTCTGTCTACCTTTTTGCTACAACATAGCGTTAGCAATACATGCTGTGTTCCAATGTGGTGAACGCACCCAATAAATCGTTTATTAATAAAAAATCATGCATTAATAGGGGTCATTAATGAATGATTTTCTATACATTAAGATAGCCTATTAATAAACGGTCGACGGAAAAATGTTAAAATGGCATTGTAGGGACCATAAAACGTGCTCATTTATAAAAATCTGGATATGCGATTTTTAGCATGAATCCAATACCTCTCTTAGCGAGAGGTAAAATAAAATCAGTAAAAATTTGATTGAGTTATTAAACACAATTGTCAAATTCAAAATTAAATCCTTACTTATGCTAGTCTATTATTGGGATCTCTTCCTTTTGAGTGGCCAATTTCTAAATAAATTAATAAATAAATAAAATAATAGTTTTTTATATATATTTTATTCCACCTTGGCAATATAAACCGACTTTTGTTTCTGAAAATTTTCCCCATTTTTTGTGCATAGAATTAAAGAAAAAATTATTGTTGTTATTCAAACATAATAGTTTCTATTTTTATTTTGATTAATTTGTGCGACTCGTAGAACAATAATAATATTATTGAGTATTGATTTGTCGAGGATCAGTGACCGTAGAGCACCACACAATTGACTGCGCATGGATGGGTCCAGAGCTGTGGGATCGCATTGCATTGATTGGCAATCGACAATTGATCCTCGATCGGTTCTGGGGCCATTGTTCCCTGATTGCGCTACCATGAGGCTTGGTGTCACGCAGCATCAATGCGTAAACTTGCGTATCCATATTCTGATCACATCGTCTATGTCATTTTTATTTGTTACCTCTTTTCTTGGTGTAGGTTGTACTTATATTTCCTAATTACATTTATTAGTTTGTTCTTGTTTTGTATAAATATTGTAATAAATTTACTATCAAGGATTTTTACTCATTCGGGGTGCACTAATCTACTATAGGTACATTATTTTTACCTTTCCTCACTATAGGTAAGGAAGGTATTGTTTTTGGTCAAAAAAATCAATGATGTGTTTTTAATGAATAAGTACGTTTTAGCGTCCATATAATACGATTTTACCATTTCTACGATGCTGTATGTGTGTTTGTGTGTCTGACGAAAGTATCGGCTCGCATAATTTCAATACCACGATTCCAAAAGTTATATTTTTTTCCTCAAGTTTACATCTAAAAGAAGAGGTGATTGGATTTTGGTTATAATTGGTCAACCGGAAGTACCCTCAATTGAAGATTTTAACAGTTTCTCTTGAAAAAAGTCAGTTAAATATCATTTATTGACATTTGACGTTATTATACCTTAAATAATATATTATTCTCTATAGGATTTGATTGCATTTTATACTTCATATTCAACAGATATAGACAAAGTATTATAAAGATATTACATTTCATAAATCAGCCAGCTATGCTAACCGTGGAAACTGCCAATATAGTCAGATAATTCAAATTGACAGATGTCAGTATCAATGAAAAGTAAATGAATATGGCAGAGATGAGGATGTTGGGGAAGACACAGAAAGATACGGTAAGAAATGAAATGTAAAGGAAATGGCTCGAGTTTCTAGAAAAAAACAATAGTAATAGAAGGTTGAAGAAACAGAGGAAGACCAAAGATAAGATGGAAGGACTGTATTGCGGGAGTATTGAGAAAAAATGTGATGTGGACACCACACGATTTCCTTGTACGATTATTAAACTATACATATTTTTTTAATAACTAAATTACAAAATATTAATTTTAACTTCAAAACGGTAAGATATAAAGCGACCATAATCTAACCCGGTTCTTTTTAAAGAGAGTTTTGATTACAACAAAGAAATATTTGATTACAACAATGAATATGACTGATTTCACAATAAAAATATAATATTTGTTATTGTACGAATCATAAAATTGCACGTATTTAACGTAATTTGACATGAATTTTATTTTTATTTTTTTGTCCTAATCCATAGCAAGCTTTATTACAAAAACAAAAAGTATATAATTTTTAAATTTACATATCTCGCTTATACAAAGGGCTAATTTAATAATACTTGATGTGCTAGACGCAGAAATTAATTCTCTAAAACTTTTATTTGAAGCATTTATTTCTAAAATCAAAATAAAATCATTTTATTCAAGAAAAACTGTTAACAACTTCAAGTAATGTACCACTTCCGGTTAGCCTATTTTAACCAAAATCTATTATGTTATTTCGATTGACTTAAAAGTCTTGTAATACCAAATTTGAAAAGTTTTGGATTATATTTTAAAACGGTTTTTCATTAAAATCTATTATAGGCTTCATGTAAAGTGCCACTTCTGGAAATTGTGTAATAACCAGAAAGGGAGGTGCACAACTAGATGTTATAGCAGTCCTAAATACAAAATTTCAACTTTCTACGGCTTACCGTTTTTGAGTTATGCGAGATACGTACGTACGTACAGACGTCACGACGAAATTAGTCAAAATGGATTCAGGGATGATCAAAATGGATATTTCCGCTGAAATCTGAAAACCGAAATTTTTCGCGATTACAATACTTCCTTTACTTACGTACAAGGAAGTAAAAAGGAATTGAATGAGAACGACACGTAAAACAGAAATGATTGGAAGAAGAAAATAAAAAATAGCGACCCCTAACGAATGGGAAAGAAGAAGACGTCAGTGTCAAATGCAATTTGCATAGTTCGTTTATAAAATAATTTTACTGGAAATTTAGAATCTTTTGCAAGAAAATTTATGTGTGGAATTTATACATAATACACAGAATTGACAGAAGGTATTGTGCTGGCCACATCAGATTTTTTAAATAATCGTGTGGTAAAATTTTATTTTACTCGTTTATACAATACATTTCTAGATTTAAATGAAGAGAAATGTGGACTATGTTCAGGTCGAATAAACATCTAAACGCCTACCTATACCTAGCCTTGGTCATTTCTTATATTATTTTCTCTTATTATCAAAATTTAGTACAGAATTTAGATAGACTGGAGAAGAATGTAAAGCATGTTGTCGAAATATAGTACAAGAATATTAATGAATACTTAGTTAAAAATAATTCTTGTTTTGTGTATGTGTGAAAGCAAGAATTTAAAATTCGTGCAACGTTATATTTTTGGCGTTAAAAATGTATGAGGTATTTAAATAAAGAAATAAAAGAAGTCATTAACAAATAATTCAATGGTAGTCATTTTACTGAATTATTATAAAAAGGAATTTTATGCACAAATGTCAATGTCAACAATGTAATTTAATATGCTTTTTCATCTTCTATAAACTATTAATAACTTAATTTTTGTCGAATTTCTTCCGCGTTTAAAAATCCGTTATATTAATTTATCAAACTAATTACTTTTTTAACAAAAGTGCAAAGTATCAAATCTAAATAATAAAAGACAATCTGTTTGTTATTATCCTGGGAAAATGTAAATATGTTCATTATATATGCTTCTGTTACTCTATAATTTATAATCTGTTTTCATGCATGGAAACTTGATACACTCGCACTGCAGTTGAAATGAAAATATCATTCCCAAATTAGTTATAGTCTAATGACTACAATGATATATGCCATGAATAACTTTCTTTCATGGTTGTGGTTAATCGAATCAGACTTTCTACGGAAGAACATGCCTGTCCTTGGAGTACTCACTAATATCCTAATCGCTGGTTGTATGTATGACTATGAGTACTCAACATTGCCATATATGCCACGGTTTTTTGTTGTCTCATTCCACCAGCTGTTGTATCTGACACGTGTTTTTTGCTGATTATTTTCAGCTAATAAAAATACTTGCCACATGACTGACTAAAAAGGGTAGTAGCTTTTTAACCTATATTTTCATAGCCATCAGTTTTCATATTGTTTTATAGTTTTACCTTCCGTCAGCTTTAGGTAAGGAATGTATTGTTTTTGGTGAGTAGTTTTTGGTGAATAAGCATGTTTTAGGGTCCCGACAATACGATTTTATTACTTTTACGATTATATCTGTAATACGTCGTATTAAAAACCTGGCCATAGGTGTTTAACATGGGAAATCAGTTTTTCCTTGCGCAAAAGTTCCCAAATTACTTTAGACAAAAATAATTCAAATAAATGTTGTAGAGAATTAAATTCTGCAGCCAAATTAGTAGATTTTATTTTTGACATTTCATAATCGAGAAAATCAATTTTAAATTTTTTTTGAAGATTGCTGATTTATAGCGATAGCCATGCAACTCCAAATATTTGTCCACCATTTTATAATCCGAAGCTTTTCTTCATGAGAAAACTGTTATTGAACGAAAATCACAAAACACAAACTTTTTTTGACAGTTAAGATGGTACACAATTGTTCGTAATTTTGTTTGAGTTCCATGGCTGCCGCTATAAATCAGCTATCTCCAAAAAAATTTAAAATTGATTTTCTCGGTTATATAATTTCAAAAATTAAATCGTATTACAAACCCAACCCCAAATATATTCGTACCCTCTGAAATAAATATATTAACAGCAATAAAGAATCAAATTTTAGGTTATAGATAAGACTATATTTGGGCATTATTATTTTATGTATTAATAATGTACTGGATTAAAATACAATGTTATTATCTAAATTTCTCATTTAAACAATAATATATGGGCAAATATATGACAAAAAACAAGACCCAAAATTTTTCATTCCAACAGTATTTATGTAAGTATTATCTATAAAACTGAGGGTAAAGGTAACTGACAATATACTCAATTAATTGCCATCTTAAATTTTATTACTTTAATAAAAATTATTTGCGAATTATTAAAGACGAAAATATTTGTCACATGCAGACAATGGTTTATTTGCTAATAAATTATTATTAAACCTAAGATATTTTATTATAATCAATGTAGTCAAGTTCTATACACTCTATTAATACACCATATCAAAATTTGTTGAATTGGAGTAATAATCATAGCATCCAGAAGTTTATTTATTCTTGTTTTTAATATAATTGTAGATGGTACTTTAATAAATAAATAAATATCAATTTGCAAATAATTTTAATAAATAAATAAAATTTAAATGATAAATTTAGGTAATAACATTATATTTAAATCCAGTCTACTTTATTATACATAAAATAAAAAATTGCCCAAATATAGTCTTAACTATTGTAATATAAAAATTTATTTCTTCTTGCTGTTAATATATTTTTTCAGAGGGTACGAATACATTTGGGGTTGGGTTCGTATATGCGAGTCAATACTATACTTTATCAACAATTATCTATCAATTTCACATAATTTCTCAAAAATTAATATATATTTTTAAAGTTTTTATTCAAACTAAGTAACTATAAAGAAATATATTAGAATAATACAACCTTTTTAGTTAAATTCTGTTTGTATTTATTTAAATTACAACGTTTCGACAATATAGACTATTGCCTTCTTCAGGTAAAAACATGAAGAAGGCAATAGTCTATATTGTCGAAACGTTGTAATTTAAATAAATACAAACAGAATTTAACTAAAAAGGTTGTATTATTCTATTGAAATATGAGTTCTGAAAGATTTTATAATAATTTAAGAAATATATTACTTAATGTCTTATATTGGAACATATTAGTCCATTTACTACTAAAAACTTCTAAACTCCATTGTCTTCTTATCTGTTTGGTAAGGTTTATCTATATTAAGGTACTAATTCTTCCACTAAGTTCCTAACAAAGTGGCGTAGGCCATTTCATATCTTTTACTTTCTCAGCTAATACGTTAATTGCCGCTAACAAGTCCTATAAAAAATAACAAAAACTAGTCTGGAACATGCAACAAAAAGAAAGTGGATCTCAAAAGACAAGAAAGAGGAATTATTATATGAGTTTTCGCAACGTATTTCGCAAACTCAACCTAGAAGCGAATGAATTGAGAATTGTGTTGAGTATTTATTTAATTATAAAATAAAATAAATTACAGTCAATAAATAAACATAACTAAATAGAACTTTTATATTAAATTAAATTAAAATACATTTCCGTTTTGGATTTTTTTTTTTTTGAAAAATTAGCACCACATACATCACTAAAAATAAAATATTACAGTGTTTTGACATCACAAACATATACATAATTCTTTTCTTAAATTTAATTAACAACAATTACTTTATACACATTTTCATCTAAAATTTAAAAATAAGTATATACGTATATTTCATCACAACCACTCAAACTGAGTGTGGCAGTTTAGTTTCAACAAATTTTGGTATATTTAATATATTATTAAAAAAATTACTAAGTATAAAAAATAGCCATTAGTACTTAATTCTGTACCATTTAAAAACATAAAAGTATTGACTAAATACACAATCTAATTTTAAAATTACAAACTAATTTTATATATTAACAAATAAATTACTTCAATATGATTTACTTCAGATTTAAAAACAATAGCTATTTTTGTATTAAGAGCGCAAAATAGGACATTATCGATTGAGAGGTCGAAATCGACAATGTCCATTTGCGCTCGAAACACAGACAAGTTTTTTTTCTATAGTCGCTACCATAGCAAAAAATAATAAAATGTACACTTTGTACTTACACTACAACTCAATTAATAAGGATAAATATAAAGAAAAAAACGTTATTTTATATTTAATTTTAATTTATCGTTATTTCCCATTCTTCTTGACATATTGCTTCAATCTAATCTAAACATTTTATACTTTCGTTTTTGTAAATTAATTTGGTTATGTAACATACCGACAGAGCAGTTATATGTCAGATTGATTTGTAAAGGTGGTAAATGTGTCACTGAGCTAGTTTACACCCATCGTTTAGGCCGCGTCCTATACCCTATATTCGACCTATACCTTATAGGACGCCATGCTGTAAACACTTAGTAGGCGACCTGACCTAGTTTAGGTCAGGTCTCTTTTTCATGTGACCTGACCCAGTTTAGGCCACGTTTTAAATTGCGTGTAAACGCCTTAGTGACCTAAAGTGTTTGATAAAAACCCTGTAGGTGGCGGTTGATCCGTATTGTGATTTTGTTGACATCATATTTTGTAGGTTGTGTAAGTTAAATTAATTGAATTATTACGGAAAAAAACTCATGTTCCGAAGCTGAATCTCCTGATCCTTGTGAAGTTCACAATGATGCAAACGAAAAAAGTCAATAAGATCACATATTTCATTAGTGACAGCGTGAACATACCAATAAAAACAAATTAAAGATTGAATGATATTTGGTGATGCTGACATAACCTAATATACTTTTATCAATCTGGCATTATGAAACTGCAGTTTAAAAAAATTAAGTGCGATTGTATTTCAACAGATGGCATTGACTCGAGGACTATATTACACCTATATTAGACCTAAACTTATCATTAGTCCCCATGGTGTAAACGATTTGTAGAAGACCTATTATAGGACAAGGTATAAGCCAGGTCGCATGAATAGGATTGGGTGTAAACTAGCTCAGTGCCATTCGTTCCTGACTAAACGTTTCCATTAAGAATGTAGACAAGTGACATTTTGCGTTGACAAAATATAGCGCAAATGGCTACTTTCTATGTAGACTGTAGAAAAAAATATTTTAATCCTCTACAATAGTTATTTATGTATCAAGGTACTGAAGTTCTACTTTTTATCACGAATATGGAACTTAGTTGCCGAGGCCGTAGGGCTGAGGAAAGTAAACCATGTGACTGATAAAAAGGAACTTCAGTACTGGGGTACATATTAAGTTTTATTTGAAATCGAAAAATTGTGACAATGAAAGCAATAATTATTTTTATAGGTTATATTGACAATTTTGTCAATTTCTTTTAGATTAACAAACGAACTTACGTTCAGTGTTGTGAACCTTCGGACATAGAAGTTATCGTAAAGAACACTCAAAGTTATATGTTATTTAAACTTCTTCATCGGAATTTATTTAACTCGTTCTTTTTGCATATATTTTTTTTGTCATTTTACTTACAAATTTACTATTGTACATCGTACACCTATAGCTTGGTTCACGAAAGATGACTATTCAAGGTCATTTGTTGACCGTATGGTATAATATTACTTGCAGATAACTTCACTGCATTTCATATACATAGACGTGCAACAAGAAATATTTATGGATACATTTGAACTGAAAAAAATAAGTGTAATTTATTTGAAAATTGTTTCTTTTTAAATAATGCCTTTCTTAAAGATGTATGCTCTTCACCTATATGTTTCCAAAACACAAAAACGTAGACTTAACATAAACCATGGAATAATAATTTGATTTAAATATCAACGTCACTAGGTAAATATATTAGCACAAAGGGCAGTGTACTAGATAATTAGATATCTTTAACTCTACGACATACGTCATTATTATTGATAATATGTTATTAGTAAGTATCACCATTTACGTATATCTGTCACACAACATAAACTACATAGACATACGTTAAATAATCTTTCTTTTTCTAACATGAAATGTTGCTAAGCTAATACTATATAAAGTGGTGTATTTTATCCACGAACAAGTGACCTTGAATAGTCATCTTTCGTGAACAAAAGTATACCCAAAATATATTATATGTCATAAGGTTGGCAACACTATATTTGTAATAAATCATCGTATAATGGATTACTTTAGTGCCGATTTCAAATAAATGATATTTTCACCTCTGGTTAAAGTGTCTGTTAACTGTCAGTTAAAACGAAAAATATAGATATTATAGCATACTCTTACGAGGTATGCGACATTTTTCATTTTAACTGACATTTTAATTAGAGATGAAAATCCCGGGCCTAAATTGAGTTAGACGGGTTATTTTTGTTATCTGCTTATTTAGAAAATAATCTATATACCCATTTATTTTACATGAAAAATTATTAATGACAATTTTTTCTTATATAGCTGGAACGAGTTCCTTCACTCGTATTATAATACACTATTAATTCAATAGCAAGTAAACAGTTACTTATAGTTGTTATGAAGTTAATATGCCAATTTAAGAGTCAAAATTGAATAATAACTATTTATGGAATAAGTGTGTTATGTTACAAATAAGTCACGCGAGAAAAGTGTTCCTTAAGTGTACTTTTCTTAAGTGATAACACACGTGTACCATACAAAACTTTATCCAACACCGCTTCGTTTTATTTATTTTAAGATTTTTGAAATTTCATTTGACAAATGACAAATCAATTTGATTTGACAGCGGCACGCAAAAATCAACTGACCAAAAACGACTAGAGACAACCGTGGTTATCTTAGCAAGTTGTTTGAAAAAATAATAAATAAATTGTTTTGTTAGTCTGCAAAACGTTTATTCTGTGATTTTGCTATTACATTTTTTGCGGCGATGGAAGAAACTGCTAAATTAGCGTGCTCCAATTTAATACCCGAATAATCTAGGGTTCAGTACGACAAATAATTTCATCAATTTAATTACAGGGGCCTGTTTCTCAAAAAATACTAGTTTACAAATTACTAGTTACAAGAGAAATTTTATAATTCAAGTAAAATAGTATATCTGAAACATTTTCAATACCTAGTCTAGTAGTTTTTACTTCCTTGTACGTTAGTAAAGGAAGTATTGTCGCGAAAAATTTCGGTTTTCAGATTTCAGCGGAAATATCCATTTCGATCATCCCTGAATCCATTTTGACTAATTTCGTCGTGACGTCTGTACGTACGTATCTCGCATAACTCAAAAACGGTAAGCCGTAGAAAGTTGAAATTTTGTATTTAGGACTCCTATAACATCTAGTTGTGCACCTCCCTTTCTGGTTATTAAGAAGTGGCACTTTACATGAAGCCTATAATAGATTTTAATGAAAAACTGTTTTAAAATATAATCCAAAACTTTTCAAATTTGGTATACAAGACTTTTATGTCAATCGAAATAACATAATAGTTATTGGTTAAAATAGGCTAACCGGAAGTGGTACATTACTTGAAGTTGTTAACAGTTTTTCTTGAATAAAATGATTTTATTTTGATTTTAGAAATAAATGCTTCAAATAAAAGTTTTAGAGAATTAATTTCTGCGTCTAGCACATCATGTATTAATAAATTAGCCCTTTGTATAAGTGAGATATGTAAATTTAAAAATTATATACTTTTTTGTTTTTGTAATAAAGCTTGCTATGGATTAGGACAAAAACATAAAAAAGTTCATATCAAATTACGTTAAATACGTGCAATTTTGTGATTCGTACAATAACAAATATTATATTTTTATTGTGAAATTAGTCATATTCATTGTTGTAATCAAATATTTCTTTGTTGTAATCAAAACTCTCTTTAAAAAGAACCGGGTTAGATTAATGTTAATTTAAGAATGATAGTAAATGAATTATTTTTTGCTCTATATCAAACTATTTCTTTGGCTTGGCTTAAGCCTGTCAATATTTTGTAATTTAATTATTAAAAAAATATGTATAGTTTATAATCGTACAAGGAAGTCATGTGGTGTCCACATCAGATTTTTTTTTTTAAATATAAGTATTTTAAATCAAGTGATTCAATTTTCTGACTGACATTGACGTTTTCAAATATTTTATATTGGAATTAAATTATTTTTTAATAAAAATGTCTACGCTGGATGCGAAATTAACTGTTTTGGGGATGATTCTAGATGTTAAAGGTATTTTAATTGTAGTATTCTCTATTAAATTGTCTAAAGCAGATAAAATAGATGAATGGACAAAAATCTGCCAAACTTGTCACGCTTATTTAAGAAATCATATCCGAAGATAATTTAACCTAATTCTGTCTTTCTTATCTTCATGCTACTTAAAATTATGCCACAATGTGACTGGAGTGTTGGGCATATCAAATACTTGAACCCAATGTCCATCTTTGGGGCCAATGGTGAGTCTACCGAGCTCAGACTTCTTTCCGAGTTTGTTCCGACACATCAGCCGCACTTCACACTGCACAGCGTACAGATTAGTGTTTCGCACAGTGGCATGAAGAGTTGCAGTTGTCGGCTCGAGTTTCAAGCTTATCGTCGGATCGAATCTGTCGCTTTTCCATCTGGCAACGGGGACGTTACATTCATATACTTTCATCTTCACATACAAAGACCCTAAGAATATATAAAATTCATTAGACAGTTTTGTTGAAGATGTTTTTAAAATTGGTATATGCAATCTTTTGATTTTTCCATAAAAAAATAATACCTATGATAATAATCAATAATTAGAAATAAAGATTTTTTTTGTTTATTTTTCAAATGATTCTAAACTCGAATTTAATATCAATGAGAATGAGGACACTTCAGATTATAGTAGTGCAATGCGATTTTTATATATAAAAAGAATTATCGTCAAGGCATATTACCCATTCTTGGGTGTGCCAATCTGCGATTTTTATGAAGAATTTTGTATTTTTCTGTTAAGTGCTTGATATAACAATTGCATAAAGTCCGTTCCCACGACTTGATCCCCACGTCATTAATCGTAAGCATAAGGTTCAAGTCGCCAAGGGGGAGGGGTTGATGACGTCATGTTGGTGAAATCGTATTCATACAAATCAAAACTGACAACTGACAGTTTAATATAACTTATACCGTGTGAATATTATTATTCTTCGAAATTTGAAGTAAGACATTTATTTCGAAATAATAAATCAATTAAATTATTATGATGTAATGCCAAAACTGACAGTATTATAATAGATAGATGTACATTTCTTTTTAGGCATGGAATAGGGAATCACATTTTAATTGTTTATAACTTTTGTTTTATTGGGGCCAGTGTGTTACAATCTTATTCTACAAGCACAAACGTTTGACATATAAATCGGCGTTTGTGCTTTACATGTGGTCGCTGGGCGTGAAGTCAGCGACCACATTTAATTTGTTTATATTTATATTTTTTGTATTATTGGGGTCGCTGTATTTTCAACCATGTATTCTGAAAGCACAAACGTTTGACATATATATCGATGTTTGTGCTTCACATGTGGTCGCTGGGCGTGAAGTCAGCGACCATTTTTAATTTATTCATATTTTTTGTATTATTGGGGTCGCTGGTTTTGTTTGTAGATCACAAACAGGCATAAACGAATCACAAATCTTTGTATATGTTTCATTGTTTGTGCTTAAAAGTGGTCGCTAACTTTACGGACCCGGCATTAGTACTTTTTCTATATATTTTGTGGATGAATTATAAAATTATCTATAATTGAAATCCCGGAGCGTACGCTTTAAACACAACTCCTTGTTTACACAGGGGTATTCCAGTGTAGTAAAATTTAAAAGAAAAAACATTATAATGTTATTAATTAGGTTGAAAAACGACCGAATTCTGAAAAATAAACTCAAAATTGTTTTATTTAATATGATTTTCCATGTGTTTTATTTTAGCGCGGAAAAGATTCACGTGATGTATGACGTTCATTCGCTCTGTAACGTATGTAATGACGTACTTGTCTGCTTGTGGAAAAAGAAAAAGCAGTGCGTTCACCATTGATGCTTTCTCGTTTCTCAGCTGATCTTTGTTTGTGTTTCTTGCTAGTTTGGATATGACAGCAACCAAATTCTTAACTAATAATACTTTAATATAGTTACAACTAAAATCCACGGATAACAAAACAAATGAAAATCATCCAAAACAAAATAGCATCTGACACTGTGAACAAACCAATCCCCCTCCCTTTACTCGCTCCAAGCCAAGCGACTAACAGCTGTAGTCTTTCCACAGATCACGTGATGAAGCGAATAGACGTCATACCATATAATTCAAATTTTTAAGCATAATTCAAAAATTCATATCTCGCGGAAATGACACAATAAAAAACTCAAATTTTCACATTTGTATTTCAAATTTATAGAAGTTTCAGAAAAAAATAAAATAAAATTACTGGAATACCCCATTCTATCAAATGAGGCATTTGTTTTCGCTGTTCGTCATAAACCGAAATTTTTGTCCCAAAATATTTACCAGCAAGCGTATGAGTTGAGGCGAAAGTATTAAACTAACGTAATTATTTGGTCATAATTCAATCCAAAGCCAATTTTTTATATATTTATTATATACAACTGTCATATTTTCTATTTTAATAGTATAAAACACGAAAATTTCCACAATAAAAAGCGAATATAGAATTCTAAAGTGCATGCTACCAAGATTCGTAAAAGTAAAATCGCATTCGCCTGTTTTCTATGATAGAATTCTAAAGTGCGCGCTGTCACTGCAGATCTTAAATGTATGTAACTGACAGATAAATGTCTGTCAAAAAAAATATCATTTCAAATTAATAATAGTAATGTTTTAAAAAAAATCTGTTGTGACCATCACAATACCTCTCGCGCCCTTTCCATTGTGGTATATATATATAAGTATTGTATTTAACATTTCTTGTACACACAAAAATTATTCTAATTATACCTAATCTTTATATTTACGAATTTTCTACAATTTAAAATTCATTCTATGAGCAAGTTTTCTCCATTTCTTCTAAATGTTCGAGGTTTTTCCAATTCATTAACAGGATTGGCGGTATTTCTATAGAGTTCATGTAATATACCTATAATTTTAAATATATAATTAATAATACAATAAAAAATATCGTTCCCAGAAAAAGCCTTCAGTATTCTCTGATTTTTTGACACTGACATTAGTGACATTTATCTGTCAATTACAGACATTTTTATTTCTCAAGTAATTACCATGGGGATGTTTGGGCTGTGAGCAGGCCTGGAGATTTATTACAACAGATTATTTTATTGATTATGTATCTATATTTTTAAACCTATAGAAGGTATAATAAAAATTTTAAATGTGTCGGATTTTGTTTTTTAATATTTGTAGTAACATAAATTTTCAAAATATAATATTTAGAAGATTTTTGTTAAAATACAACTACTTCCGGTTATCCAATTGTTACCAGAATCTATTCAACTCTTCCCATTACTGTTAGATTGAGGAATCTGTAGTTACACAGGTCTTTAATCTTATAGAATTTGAGAAATCGTGCCTCCAATAACCTCACATACACACACACACACAGACATCATTGTAAAAATGTTAAAATCGGATTATAGGGACCTTAAATCGTGCTTATTCAATAAAATCTGGATATGCGATTTTTAGCATGAATCCAATACCTCTCTTAGCGAGAGGTAAAAATAGTAAATAGAGCAATAGTTACATGGAAATGAACTTAATACAGTTTCCATCATAAGTAAATATGTAGGTATGTACTAAATTAAAAAAAATTAAATGGTGGGAGGTATTGTATTGGCCACATCAGATTTTTCAGTTTCGTATGACATTTAAATTATTGTTGTCAAAAAATCGTGTTACATTTGTTAATTTCATTAAATTTGCAAGAGCCTTTTTGTTTAGTTCGATATGTGTCAAGATGCAACAGTAATTTTTATTTAATAATTATTATCATAGTTTTTTATCGCTTTTTATTGCTATTCTAGGCAGAAATGAATCACCATTGAAGTCTATTTCCATATCAATAATACGCTCAATTAACAACAAATTAACCAGCTGCATATTGCAAAATTAATTAATGAATTAGATTCATTCGTACATCTAATCAGAATAAAATGTGCACTGCAATCTCAGTGACACTGCACTTGACTTTTCATTTTTGTACATGGTTAATAGATTAGAACTGATATTATGTACGTAGTAAAGATAAAGATTGCTTATGCACATAATGCTCCCCTAGCATATAAATTAGGTTAATTATACCAATTAATTTTGCATCTGGGATGACATTTTATTTAGGTCGTTACCCTACTCTATTCACATTTGAATGTCGAATACATTACCTGTTATGTTTTCATGTGATTCCATTGTTTGGATAGCAAACCTTAATCGAGAGAGTGATAAAGTAATCATATCGTTTTTTCCATCTTCACTGACAGAATAGTTCATTGTTAGTTCCACCGATCCTTTGTTATTATCAACCTATAATTCTTGTAATCAATAATATTTATAAAAACTACTAATAAAATACTTACATTTTTGTTCGGTTCAACTAACCCACTTGAAATACTTTTAACAGCTCTCCAAATATCGGGAGTTCCCAAGCAATTATTTCTTAACTTTTGGGTAAAAGCCTTAGCGTCTAAATTATACGTCACAGCTCCTACAGTTCTTCTTTTGTACAATGACACTCTCTCACTATTTCTTGTAGATTCACTTCTTTTCAAACCAGAAGCTGTGCTTAAGGAATTCTCCAGAAAAGCTCTGAATGAGCTTCCTGATAATCTGCCTCTTGGTTTCGTATCTTCAGATGCTCTAACATTTTCTAGGATTGCGTATACAGTTAAAACAACGAATTTACCAGTAAGTTGTTCGGTGATACGATTTGAATTTGTTGATAATTCAAAGACGAATTCTTGGTTGAATACTGGCCAAGATTCTTTTTGCAGTTTCGTTTCGAATTTGTCTTTTCCAGGGAACAATTTTATCTGAAAAATGGGAAAATAAAATAAATTAAAAAGAGAAATAAAACACTAATACGTTTTAAATCCTAGTAAGACTATCGATTTAGGTTCGAAACCTAGTGGTAAGACAAAGTTAAAAAGCAAAGGGACATTTTTGTTACTAGAGTCATTTCATAAATACTGCACAATTTATTCATTTATTTACAATCCTTTCCATCCAAGCAATGCTGGAACTACTTATAGTAAAAGTACTAGAAGTATTACTTTAAATACTTTCAGTATTTTCAATATTTTACTGAACACACTTTTAAAAATTAATACTTTGTACTGTACTTAAAATAGTTTTTACTTCGTAAAAAGTATTTAAAATGCTTTTTGGTACTTAAAGTAACTTAAATACTTTAAATACTAAATACTTCACGCATGCGCGTGTGAACGCGAATTTGAGGAAATATTGGTAGATACTAAAATTTTCGCTATCTACAGTTTCAATGGAATTGTTGACGTAAATAAAGATAAATTAAGATGTAATGCATTATATGAACATTTTAGAAAACTTATTTATTAAAGGTTATTTTTACTTGCTCATCAATATTATAGAATTAAATAAGTAAATAATTTTTCTACTCCAATGCGTGAAGTAGTAGCTACACATATTAATTGCAGTACGTGAAGTCGGACTTTTAATAGCGATGTGAAAATACAATGCATTTTTTATGAATTTTATTTTAAAACATTTTACATGCGTGAAGCCTTTTTTTCATGCCCTTGTTCCACAATATACTTCCGTCACCTTTAGGTAATGAAGGTATTGTCTTTGGTCAAAAATTTCGATAGTGAATTTCTGTGTAAGTATGTGTGTGTGATAATCGTTTCGGATCGCATAACTCCAACACCACGATTCCAAAAATTATAATTTTTTCGTATTCCTCGAGTTTAGATCCATTATGCAGACGTGATTAAATTTGCAACTTTCAGGTATTGGCATTTAATGTTATTATATTTTAAAGAATATGTTATTCTCTACACCATGTGATTGCATTTTATACTTCATATTCAATAGATATAGAGTTAAAGAATTATAAAGATATTAAATTTCATAAATTAACCAGCTATGTTCACCATGGAAACTGCTAATACATTCAGATAGTTCAAATTGACAGATGTTAGTATCAATGAAAAGAAAATTATTGTGGCAGAGAGGAGGATGTTGAGATAGATGTTGGGAATGACACGGAAAGATAGAGTACGTAATTAAAGGATAAGGGAAATGGCTTGAGTGATAGAAGTTTCTAGATACATACAAGAGAGACGATTACATTGGTTTGAACATGTCTTGAGGAGAGATGAAAAATATATTGTAAAAACAATGAATAGCTTAGTAGTAGAAGGTAGAAGAAGCAGAGGACGACCAACGATAAAATGGAAGGACTGTATTGTGGAAGACTTGAGAGAAAAGGAACTGAATGAGGAGGACACGCAAAAGTGAAATGATTGGAAGAAGAAATTAAAAAATAGCGACCCCTAACGAATGCGAAAGCTAAAGAAGAAGACGATGTCAGTGCCAAGTGCAATTTGCATGGTTTGTTTATGAAATAATTGTACTGGAAATATAGGATCTCTTGCAAGAAAAATTATGTATGGAATTTGTACATGAAGATTGACGGAAGGTAATGTGCTGGCCACATCAGACTTTTTTAAATAGATATAGGACTTAATAGTTCATGTTTTATTCATATTTAAACAAAATAATGTGGATTTAAAGCTTATAAAATAAAAAAAGATGAGACTATTTATGATTTTATTTATAACGTCTACTATTCATAACCTAATATTTTCCTATTACAAATGTCGAACTTCACAAGGTATGAAATACACAGTTAAATTATTTAAATATAATTCAACAATACGTTCAACATACAATATCATTTACCAATTCAATTATTATTTCGAATTTGCAAAGTCACTTCCGAGCCACAAAAGGAAACTTCAACACAATTCTTCTTTTTTACCTTTACTACGTATCCTTCTGGGCGTGTAAGCCCATAAAGTGTGGGCAGATGTCTGGCCCCTATAACAGTAACCTTGAGCTCTCTAGTGGTTTCGTTCACTGCCACCTTAAATCCTAATTCCGGATCCAGAATACCAGCAAGATGCCTTGGGGTTCCTCCGGGAGCGAATATATCCCTCACTCGTTGGACCATGGACGCCATTTTAAGGGAGGTGCATTTTAGGGGTCTAAGTAGTTAAATTACTGTAATAAATGGATCAAATTAATTTTATTGAAATAGTAGTAATTATTTCAATAGTTTTATAAGTCCGCTAGTATAATAATGTGATTAAAGGTTATTAGCGAGCATTTGACTACCATTGTTTTATCCCTGTCAATTGTTTATGTATTATTTTAGAGAAAAATACTTCAAATAAAAGATGCGTCTAATTAATTTTTCTATAACTATTATTGGTAGTTGTCAATTTAAGGAACACTTAAAATTTAAAAGTCAGCAGTGCAACCGGATATAACAGATACCATTACTAAGTCGAGAACTATAAGAGCTACGACGACAGTTAAATGGGTGAACAATTTCTATTTTAGAAGATAAAAGACAAATTTAAAAAAAGAAAAAAAATCGAACAGTGGTTCTCAAAATACAGAACCTAACTTTTTTTTTAAATAAGAACCTATCTTTTTTATTTGCTAAATCGTTAGCGAATTTAATTCTAAATTCAGTGATATAATACTGTTATACCCCTACATGACAATTCTTTTTGTGAAAAATGCATATAAAGTTTTATATTAACTTTATTAAGCTATGGTTATAGAGTGCTACGAATGAATGAATCAATGCGTGTGCCCTGAAAGTAATAAAAAGACCAAAATATTCCCTTTTTTCTTCAAACGTCATAAAAGTAGCATCTTTTGTGACTTGATTCACAAGGTAGAAGTTTGATTTCTACGCCGCCGGAGTAGAAGTAGCTAATTTCTACGCCGCCGGCGTAGAAATAAAATAAATAAATATCCATAGAAACTATACAGAATCAACGAATAAGAAGTAGCCTTAATAAAAGAAACCTGTAATATCGCCCTAAATGTCACTATAACACGATAGGTAACTTAAGAATAAAGTTACTAAATACGATCAATAGCTGTCAAATTTAAATATATAACCTGTGAATTGAAATATAAACAGAGTTTACTTTTGAGGAAATAACATTATTAAAGAATAGCAGACTTACAGATTACAATTACAGGGACGGTAATGAGCATAAGAATACTTAGAATTAAAGTGATAAGAAAAGATTATATTGTTTTGCAGTGATTCGTGGACATATGTTTCAGCCACACTGTTAGATTTCCATCCAATTGAACAACTTCAGGGGGCGTACATTATAATACTTCAAATTCCGACATAATTGCACACAAGGAGGATATAAAATTGCACTGTTTTTATTTAAACGTCAAAACGTAAAAAAATTCATTTCAATGATTATAACAAAAAGTGAACAAATAAGTATTCATAGCTACAGGGCAATTGAAGTCGCAAACGTAATTTACGTAAAATGTAACGTCAGTAATAGATATTTTTCTTTAAATATCTACGTTTGAAGAAAAAATATAATGTGTCATTCGGAGTAAAAGTGTCTTTGTATGCCTCGCGTGCATTTATCCGACTCGCTTCGCTCGTCGTTTAAACTTCCACGCTCGTCACACAAAGTCTCACTTTTACTCCTAATAACACAATATACTATTTTCTGTCAGGACACTCTAATTCTATGTAAAAAAATAACATGTATTCATTTTTTCTATTCGTGGCACTCTTATTAGAGTAATAGGTAAGTAATAATAAATAAGTAACAAACAAATGTATACTTTGTTGATATTAACATTGTTACATTTTCATTATTTTTACATAGCCACCTATAATATTTGAAGAAAAAATATTTTCCATATATCTCAATTATTTTATTTAGGTATCTCGATTTTTTTAAATACGTTAATAAAAACAAATACATCGTTGCAAAGAGAAAAAAATGGTGGTTTATATTTTAGTAAAATAATTGTAGGTTGCTATTTAAAAAATAAAAGTTGATAGTCGTATCTTGTAAACCTGAATTTATAAAAAATATCTATATCTGCCGTCAAATTTAGTATATTTAAAATAATAAAAAAAATTATATGAGTCACTTTTTCTATCACTTATAATAAAAATGTTAAGGGGGGGGGGCGTGGATCACGTTCAAAATCTACTGCAAGTTGGACATAAAATTCTCGCGGGCCGTAGGTTGAGGACCCCTGTATTAGCCTATAAGAAATTTAGAGAAAAGAAGATCTGACGTAACTCATTTTTGATAGTTTTGTAGGAGACCGATTTAAAAAAAATATTTTATAAATTTTGAATAAGCACAGATACCATACAAAACTAATAATTTTATTATTTATTTGTTATTCTGCACTAGTTAAGTGAATAAATAATTCATTATTATTTTTATTCACATTTCGTGTCGAACAGTGAACTACAGACACAGACAAGTTCGAGCTAATATTAAGACCGGTGTTTGTTTATTATTGCCGTCTTTTGTCAGTGTATTTGTTACCTACAAATGAGAATGTGTTTTGCTCGTATTTAGAGCAAATCTCGTGAAAAACGTCAGTTGCCGGAATTAAAATAGTGTATATTTATTTCTTTTAGTGTCAAACTAACTTTCGTGAAATGAATTTTTAATGTATGATGGTTTTCAGTGGACTAAATAGTAAAACAACTGAAATATTGTTCCAGTAAATGTTCCTGGTAGCAGCGGGAGATGATTTCCTGAGATGCTGAGATCTGCGATGCCTCTGTTGGCCAAATTGGACTAATAGTAGGCGAGGTTGGTCCAACATTTATCTCATTTTATTTTATAATTCTTCTACAGCTTATTAATATTAGTTAATCTGTCAATAATAATAATAGATTGTCTCAATTTGGCCAAGTTTATTTGCATGTCTCAAATTATTTGAAGATAAATTTTATTACTCAGAAAGTACAGAAAAATAAATAGAGTATAGATTTAAGTTAAATAGCTTTTCATAGATTTGATAAAATTACATTACTTTTTGGGGGTTTGTCGCCGCGTGCCTGAATGTCTGGTCGCGATTTTGGAAACCGGGTTCAATTCCGACCGACGCCAAATATTTCGAATTTTAAATGGCACAAAATTGATCCCTGTTATGCACTCTCCAAGTCAGCAATGAGTGCTCGTGAGGTGACGCCTGGTAAACGCCCGCGCGGTACGAACATATCATCATTACCGAAAACTGTGTACAAAGCGGATTGGCACACCCAGCAATGGATAATATGTCGTGATGATATATTTATTTATTTACATTACTTTTGTTTCTATGATAAGTATTATATAGAATTGTTTGTTGACACTATAATTATTATAATATTTAAAGCAAATAATACAGGATCGGAGCAGAAGTTTGTTTCTTGCATAAAAGCGCCCGATCATGAGAGGCTCCCTTTCAAGACGGTTAATAATAGTAAACTTTTGTAAAATATACAAAAAAAAATACTATACATCTTAAAATATTACAAATTGGAAGAAATATTCGGCCGTAGGGAGGAGTAACACCGTATCAAAATATTCAGCTAAGATATCACCCCAAACTAGTATCAAGTATGCGGTACGATACACGATGTTGACCGCGACACTGGAACATAAGACTTTAATATGTAAATAATAATATTTTCCTAAATTCCTGCTTCCCTAATTGTTTTGGGTAAAAAAGCTTCAATTAAAATTTATAAAGCTTAAAATTCTGCATCTGAATCAATAAACAAAGTTAATATTACATGCTTTGTAACGGCAAAAATTTGGTATGAGAATGTCGAAAATCACCCAAAAAATAGATATAGCCATAGAATTAAAACAGATAAATTAACAAATGTTTGACGTTTTACCTGTCAAGTTAGATTATTTTTATTAGGTATATATACAGGGTGTATCACGGAAAGTGAAACATAGACGTTTAACATGGGAAATCAGTTTTTCCGTGCGCATTGCTCCCCTAATTATTGTAGACAAAAAGTTTCAAATGGATGTGGTAAAGCAAAAATTTCTACATCCGAATCAATAAAAAAAATCATCTGGCTGCTTCATAACCGCGGAAATAAAATTTGAAAATTCACGGAATTACAATTTAATAGTATTAGCCATGGAATTAGAATCAAGAGACGACCAAAGCGTTACGTTTTATTACGTCAGTGTCAAAATAATGATTGCCAAAATAAATTCTAATAATTTGACGTATAAACGTTACATTTTTGTTCGTCTCTTGTTTCTAATTCCATGGCTAATACTATTAAATTGTAATTCCGTGAATTTTCAAACTTTATTTCTGCAGTTATGAAGTAGCCAAAATGAATTTTTTTTATTGATTCGAATGTAGAAATTTTTGCTTTACAGCATCCATTTCAAACTTTTTGTCTAAAATAATTAAATTGATTTCCCATGTTAAACGCCTGTTTCACTTTCCGTGATACACTCTGTATGTAATATCTGTTCAAGTGAACAATTATCTATTAATTTAAATAAATAAGTTTTCACTTTAACAGAAATTACAAATAATAAAAATAAATTAACTTATTTTGACAGATAAATCGCTAACATTTGTTAATTTTTAGTTTTAATTCCTTTGCTGTCGCTATTTTTGGGAAGATTGTCGTCATTTTCATACCTAATTTTTGCGGGTATGGAACATGCAAAATTAATTTTGTTTATTAAATCTAATGTAGAATTTTATGCCTAAAATAAGTAGGGAAGCAGGAAATTACGTAAGTATGATTTTACATATTAAAGTCTTATGTTCCGGTGTCGCGATCAACACCATGTATAATTCCCTTTGTAGGTAATTTTTTTTTTAATAAATAAACTTATATTATAAATATATAAAGATGTGCACTTGTTTTTACTATAAAGAGGGAGGGGATCCGAAAAAAAACCCGCATTGTATGAATATATCATCATTACCCATATCTGGGTACAAAGCAAATTGGCGCAGCAATGGTTACATATTTATTTATTTATTATTCTATATTTATATGAATGCAACAATAATTGACTTAAGAATAAAAATAAAGTAATAATACTTACTTAGTAAATATATGATTGATCACAATTTTTTACCACACAATCACAAAGTTCTAAAAACCTGTTTGAATGCGTATGATATAATTTAGTGTAAATTAAATTAGAATAGTAATAGTAGTACAGTTAAATGATCTTGTGAGAAACACTGCTCTTACTCAGACTCAGTAGGTTGTGATAATCACGTAGCGACTAACAAGCCAACATCAAAAGGATCACTTAAACTAGTTAATTTACTTAAATTAGTAGCTATTTAAACCAATTCTTCTGCTTACAAACTGTCTTTACAGCGATCGAAAGTGTAAATGGCCAATAGAGATATATTGTGCTTGTGCATGTAATTGATAATGTAGTTACTGGAACAACTTTTATATATCTGATAACAATTTTATAAACTTGAGATTAGATATTTTTAATCTAAAGTAATTAATATTGTTTGGACTGCAAATATTTTCCTTGTACTTGTGTTATTTTATGGGAATATATATTTTATATAATGTGATGAAATGTTTTATAAAGTGGTCAGGGCCGGCTCTTATTATAAAGGTTTTTGGGCCCCGCGCGGGTAATTTTTTTACCTTCCGTCACCTTTAGGTAAGGAAGGTATTGTCTTTGGTCAAAAAATTCAATGATGAGTTTTTAGTGTATAAGCATGGTTTAGGGTCCCTATAATACGATTTTACCATTTTTACGATGATGTCTGTATGTATGTGTGTCTGTGTTTCTGCGTGTGTGTGACAAAAGTTCCGGATCGCATAACTTCAATACCACGATTCCAAAAATTATAATTTTTTCGTATTCCTCAAGTTTACATCCAGATTAGATTTTGCTTATAATTTGTGAACCGGAAGTACCCTCATTTGAAGATTTAACAGTTAAATTTGATTTATTGACATTTAACGTTATTATAACTTAAAGAATATATTATTCTCTATACGATTTGATTACATTTTATACTTCATATTCAATAGATACAGAGTTAAAGAATTTTAAAGAAATTAAATTTTATAATTCAGCCAACTATGCTAAACATGGAAACTCCTAATATATTTATATAATTCAAATTGGCACATATCAGTATGAGTAAAAAGTAAATTAATGTGGCAGAGATGAGGATGTTGAAGTAGATGTTGGGGAAAACACGGAAAGATACGGTAAGAAAATAACTCTAGTATTACAAGTTTCTAGAAAGATACAAGAAATATGATTACATTGGTTTGAACATGTCATATGAGGAGAAATGAAGAATTTTATTGGAACAGGAATGAATAGTTTAGTAATAGGATGTTGAAGAAACGAGGAAGACCAAAGATAAGATGGAAGGACTGTATTGCGGAAGACTTGAGAGAAAAGGAATTGAATGATAACGACACGCAAAAATAGCGACCCCTAACGAATGGGAAAAGTTAAAGAAGAAGAAGATGTCAGTGTCAAGTGCAATTTGAATAGTTTTTTTATGAAATAATTTTACTGGAAATTTAGAATATTTTGCAAGAAAAATTATGTATGGAATTTATACATTATACACAGGATTGACGGAAGGTATTGTACTGGCCACAACAGATTTTTTATGTATTATTTCAATTACAGTAATTTCTACCTTCCGTCACCTTTAGGTAAGGAAGGTATTGGTCTGTTTGTGTATGACAAAAGTTTCGGATCGCATAACTTCAATAACAACTGTTTAGATTTTGGTTATAATTGGTGAACCGGGAGTGGCCTCATTTGTAGATTTAACAGTTAAATTTAATTTATTGACATTTAACGTTATTATAACTTAAAGAATATGTTATTCTCTATATGATTTGATTGCATTTTATACTTCATATTCAATAGATATACCAAGAGTTAAAGAATTTTAAAGAAATTAAATTTTATAAATCAGCCAGCTATGCTAAACATGGAAACTACTAATATATTCATATAATTCAAATTGACAGATGTCAGTATGTAGATGAGGTAGATGTTGCGGAAAACAGGAGAGAAAAGGAACTGAATGAGAACGACACGTAAAATAGAAATGAGTGGAAGAAGAAAATAAAAAATAGCGACCCCTAACGAATGGGGAGAGCTAAAGAAGAAGGAGATGTTAGTGTCAAGTGCAATTTGCATATTTTGTTTATGAAACAATTTTACTGGAAATGTATAATCTTTTGCAAGAAAATTTATGTATGCAATTTATACATAATACACAGGATTGACGGAAGGTATTATTCTGACCACAACAGATTTTTTTTAAAAGTCATTTACGAATTGTATGTATTAAGATTTTAGCTCCGCCCATTCCGACAGATTCAATAGTGTCGTTTAATTACTTTTTATGAGGGTACAGAAAATACTACTGTTAAACTTAGTATTTGTTTTGCAATGATGCCCTTATTTGTATTATACTATTTACTATTGTTTTGATATTGTGAATTTAGTTTGCCTTTTGATCTATCAGAGGGCAGAAATCATTTCCTTATCTAAACAATTTATGTTATCTGAAAATGAAGCAAAATATATTTAGTTAATGATATTCAAATTTTTGTAATTTTTAGTATGAAAATGAAACAAGTGTTATTTTCTTCAAAATATTTATATTTACAATACATAAAGATCTCAAGTAAATATTTTTACATTCTGTACATAATAACACATTAACTTAAAGGCAATTGCTAACATAACACTTTAATACTTAAAAACAACTGTTTCTAGTTGCGTGATCACAATATGAGTTAGAGTTCTGAAATTTCTATTTCTGTAACATTTTGATCAAACTTAACAACGGATTTCTTCCTTTCGGTTACTGGTTCGACGTATTCGTTTTCTACTGTGAAAACATCATCATTTTCGTCTTCATTTTTCTCGTCTTTGACATTGTCAACTTCATCTTCTTCGTCTAAGTCTTTTGGTGTAAAACCGACGGAAAAACCAGTTAGTCTTCGATCAGCAACTCTTGTTTCGTTAATTTTTCTGTAATTAAAATTATTGTAAACATATTTTTCTTTGTTAGTATAGTAAATGACGTGATTGATTATTATAATAATTTTGATGAAGATAAATTATGAAATGTTTAACATTTAAATGAGGCTAATTTTGTTTCCTGTTTTTAAAACTGTCCTTGAGTGAAACACAATTGACTTATTTAAAAAGGAGAATGCTTCCTTAATTTTATAAAATTACTTACGTTTCAACTGGTGCTGGTGTACTGTACGTCGATTCTCTATTCTTGTGCTTTTTGTATTTTACTGGGCCGCCTACAAGTTTTGGCCTACAATAGAAAAATAATTTAAATAAATTATTACTAAAAAATATATAATTTCAGTTAATGGAAAGAGTAATAAATAATTATAAACTATGATATCAAAAAATGCAAAGCGCAGCGCTGTTTTGGCATTACAAAAATGAACTCAACTGAAGTTACATAAAATAAATGCGATGACAAATAAATGTGATAACAATTTAATGATAAACATGACAATTTGAAACAAATCTGTTTTGAATTTTTCCCTTCATAAACATTTTCGGTGGGAGTTGGAAGGGGTAGGAAGGGGGAACCCCCACCCGGGTCAACTACCCACTCGGACTTAACATCAACCGCCGGCCCTGATGATAACAACATTTGAACTCGTAATTCATGAAGAATACAAAATGATCACGCAAAATAAACCGGCATATATCTTCCTTATTAAGAGAAATAGCAATTTTTTCAAATAAGCAAATTTAGCCGTATTCCTTCGGGCTCTTTCGCAATCTAAATGATCAATGTGATCATGATTAAGAAGTATGTTTTTTCGCTTCTTATTCGTTATCCCCACTTTCTCATTTTGTGATCACTAGACAACCTTCCACTTTCCCTTCTGAATCATCCTGTTTTGAGTGATTACACGGATTCATTTCAGAACAACTTTAAAAATGTCTCATGACAATAGCTTTTCGAGCGTAGAAATTTATGAATGCATGGTTGTTGCATCAAAGGAAATATGATTTTTTTACAAAACCCATCAAGCTTTTGAAAAGAAAGAAAATATGTTCCATAAAAGATTTTTAAGTAAACATACTTCATGTTCCTTATCAAGAACATTTTTTTTTTACTTCAATATGATTCTTTTTTACCTCTCGCTAAGAGAGGTATTGGATTCATGCTAAAAATCGCATATCCAGATTTTATTGAATAAGCACGTTTTAAGATGCCTACAATCCGATTTTAACATTTTTACGATGATGTCTGTGTGTGTGTGTGTGTGTGTGTGTGTGTGTGTGTGTGTGTGTGTGTGTATGTGTGTATGTATGTGTGTGTATGTGTATGTGTGTGTGTGTGTGTGTGTGTGTGTGTGTGGATGTATGTGTGTGTGTATGTATGTAGGATGTTGGAAAGACGATTACTCAAAAACTATAAGACTTTAAATTTGTTTAACTACGTATTTCCCAATCGGATATTCATGGGAAGATCTGAAAAGGTTTTGGTAACAATTAAAAACCGGAAGTAGAAGATTCTTGAAAAAAAATCTTCTAAATATTATTTTTTGAAATTTTTTTTTGGTAATATTAAAGATATAATTAAATTCTCTATCTGATACATTTAAATATTTTATTATATATTTTATAGATTTAGAGATAAAAGAAATATAATATATAAAATAATCTGTTATAATAAATTTTACAGCCGAAAGAACGTCATGGAAAATAGTTGAATATTTAAATTGTTTGTAACTGACAGATAAATGTCAGTGTTAGAAATTCGGAGACATTACTGAAGATTTTTCTGGGAAGTACATACATTATATTATTTCTTAATGTATTAATAGTTAAATATTTAAAATTATAGGTATATTACATATATCCTTCAAAAATACTGTCAATCCTGGCAATGAATTGGAAACATTTCGAAAAATTAGAAGAGGACAAAATTTCTTCATAAAATGAATTTAAAATTAAGCAATCTAAATATAAGTAATAGATATATGTAAGTAGAATTTTTGGTGTAGAATGTAGGTATACAAGAAATGTTAAATACAATCGGACGCGAGCAGTCATGTGATTTTGTTGGCCTTGACAAGCAGATATGGGGGCCTATGTCAGAATGATAGCTAGTAATTATGTATATAGATGTCAAGTATCAATTTCACATTCTAAATTTAGTGATTTTCCAATTCCATGTGGTTTATTTTCCTCGACAAGTAAATTCCACACTCCTGATGACAAATTAACTACGTGAATTTAGAAAATCTTGAAATTCTGAATGAAAAATTGACAATTGACATCCATGTACATAATTACTAATTATCATTCTGAAACGAGCCCCCACATCTGCTTGTCAAGGCCAACAATGTAACATGACTGTTCGCGCCCTATACTTATGTAACCAAAAAAGGAAGGAGCGAGAGGTATTGTGCTGGCCATAACAGATTTTTAATACTGACTATAACATTTGATATCAGATTATTTATAAAATAAAATAAGTTAGTTTGCATTGGTCTGCATATGATATTTGACGCTAGGTGGTGTTTATATTATTCAAGTTGTTTTATTGATATATGTAATTTTTAAATCATGATTCCAAAGGATCACGATTAAACTAATCAGGATTCACAAAATCACAATCACAGCCCGAATGAACACGGCTAATTTGTGTCGTATCAAGAAGCGTTCTATTACTTCCGGTTCCGGAGTATGTGAACTAACTTTGAAATTGCAAATGGAACATGAAGATTGTGCTCGTTAAATTTGGGATACCAAAAAACTCGAATAAAAAAAATCAGTGCATCTATTGTAGCAAAATGTATTTATTAATTTGAATTAATAGTAGCTTAACACTTATACTTGCCGTCAAATAAGTATATGGACTGGCGATTTTACAGTGTTGCCAATTCACTGGCCATATTGAAAATGCTAAGTTATGAAGAAGCGGCAACACCGCAGGGGAAGGAACAGGGTGCGAAGAAGGGAAAAAGTTGAGCATCAGTCCATAACCATTTGACGGCAAGTATAATAACCACTGAATCTTAAAGCTTAATTGTTATTTTTATAAAATAACCAAACCCTACATTTAACTTTAGCCATAAAATTCTGTACAGTGAATTCTAAATCTTGTTTTGTCGCAGAATTCCATCTTTTCTTGTTGTCTAGAAGACCTCTGGCCACACTAATAGCCGTTTTTAATTTCCGCTTCACAATTCCCCAGGAAGTCTTTATCGGACTTAATTTTAAGCAATTAGATGGAGTAGATTTTTTGGGACCGTTATAGTTAATAACGGACGCAGCTGAAGTTTGTATCCTTAATATCAGGCGCCTGTTATAAATCTTAACGGCCGGCGGCCGTTATAGTATCGAACGCCGGCCGTTATGGACACTTTTTCACTTTTGTTTTTCGTTTGTGCGTCCGTTATAATCTTTAACGGCCAGCGTCCGTTATAAATCCCTTTTCACTTATGTGTTTAGTTCTGTTAAATCATAGTAACGATATGGTATTACAAAAAATTGTTTTTGATTTCCTACCACTGCATAACAGATTTTACATAATCATATTATGAAACAATCAGGCTAAAATACAATAGAAGTCTAGTTATTGGTAAGGTTATGGTTCCGATTGTAATGATAAAGAAGAAAGGGATAATTTAAAAGTAGTAACAAACCGAAAATTTAACCAGTGGTTCTCAAACGGTAGTACAAAATTATTATTTTTAAATAGTACCCTATATAACTTTTTAATCCATTATATAGAGATTTTTTGTATGCATTTGTCACATTGGAGAAGGAGTTGAACTGTTTTTTCTCTTTTATATGTCACTGTTTACGTCATTCAAATTAAAATAATCTATATATTTTATAGGAAATACTTTAAAAGCTAGTTTTTCTTTCCGTATTTTATTCGTTAAATTTTAAATATTAGTAAATGATGGGTATTCCTATAATTTATCTGAATTATGTCAGAAATTAGATTCACGTTAAATAATTACAACATGAGAAGTTTACCTATTTCATTTTTACTTCCTTGTACGTAAGTAAAGGAAGTATTGTAATCGCGAAAAATTTCGGTTTTCAGATTTCAGCGGAAATATCCATTTTGATCATCCCTGAATCCATTTTGACTAATTTCGTCGTGACGTCTGTACGTACGTATGTATCTCGCATAACTCAAAAACGGTAAGCCGTAGAAAGTTGAAATTTTGTATTTAGGACTCCTATAACATCTAGTTGTGCACCTCCCTTTCTGGTTATTACACAATTTCCAGAAGTGGTACTTTACATGAAGCCAATAATAGATTTTAATGAAAAACTGTTTTAAAATATAATCCAAAACTTTTCAAATTTGGTATACAAGACTTTTATGTCAATCGAAATAACATAATAGATTTTGGTTAAAATAGGCTAACCGGAAGTGGTACATTACTTGAAATTGTTATCAGTTTTTCTTGAATAAAATGATTTTATTTTGATTTTAGAAATAAATGCTTCAAACAAAAGTTTTAGAGAATTAATTTCTGCATCTAACACATCAAGTATTATTAAATTAGCCCTTTGTATAAGCGAGATATGTAAATTTAAAAATTATATACTTTTTTGTTTTTGTAATAAAGCTTGCTATGGATTAGGACAAAAACAAAAAAATGTTCATGTCAAATTACGTTAAATACGTGCAATTTTATGATTCGTACAATAACAAATATTATATTTTTCTTGTGAAATTAGTCATATTCATTGTTGTAATCAAATAATTCTTTGTTGTAATCAAAACTCTCTTTAAAAAGAACCGGGTTAGATTATGGTCGCTATATATCTTACTGTTTTGAAGTTAAAATTAATATTTTGTAATTTATTTATTAAAAAAATATGTATAGTTTAATAATCGTACAAGGAAGTCGTGTGTGTCCACATCAGATTTTTTTATTTTATCTAAGTCGTAATTAAAGAAAAGCAAATTTTTAAATATTCAAAACTCATACCTGATGTAAAATATGTAGGCTGCTATAACAGCAATGATAACTAGAGCCAATAAAGCAGACAGTGTCGATACAGCTGCAATCCATCCAGAATTATCTGCTTCTTCTGGCTCACGAACAGTAGTAGCATATGCGATTGCCTCTATAGATTCTTCCATGTTGCTTTCTTCCAGTAAACTATTGAAATAATAAAAGCGTGTTAATGTATTAATTTGCTTTTAACAACTAAACAAAGTAACATCAGTTAAATGCTTGTCATATTTGAATTTTATGTTCACAGATTAACTAAAAATACTAATTTGCAATAATTGCTCATTGCGTAGTTTATGAAATAAAATTTAACATTTTTCATTTAAGAGGAATGCCTAACCCTGCCTACTATATAGTGGATGAATACTTGAAACCCGAACATAGCCCGTTAACACGGGAAAATCGTTTTTCTCAGACTGTTGCTCGTCGTTTCAACTGACAATAATGATTGTAGTATCAATAAAAAGATAAAAAAAATCTGCATCAAATGATACATGATACATGTAAATTTGCAACATTTTAGACCCATAATTAATTATTAAATTTATTCAATTACTTATTAATATCGATAGCCATGATGGCATTTGAACAAAATGACAAATGTTTGATATTTTATCTGTTTGAATTCGTTAGCTATATTTTTTTTGTACCTTCCGTTACCTTTAGGTGAGGAAGGTATTATCTTTGGTCAAAAAATTCAATGATGAGTTTTTAGTGAATAAGTACGTTTTAGGGTTACTACAATCCGATTTTACCATTTTTACGAAGATGTCTGTATGTATGTATGTATGTATGTATGTGTGTGTGTGTGTGTGTGTGTGACAAAAGTTTCGGATCGCATAACTTCAATACCACGATTCCAAACGTTATAATTTTTTCATATTTCTCAAATTTACATCCAGAAGAACAACTGAATAATTGATGAACCGGAAGTAGCCTCATTTGAAGATTTATCAATTAAATTTGATTTATTGACATTTAACGTTGCTATAACTTAAAGAATATATTATTCTCTATACGATTTGATTGCATTTTATACTTCATATTCAATAGATATAGAGTTAAAGAATTTTAAAGAAATTTTATAAATCAGCCAGCTATGCTAAACATGGAAACTACTAATATATTCATATAATTCAAATTGACAGATGTCAGTATAAATAAAAATTAAATTAATGTGGTAGAGATGTTGAAGTAGATGTTGCGGAAGACACGAAAGATAGGTAAAGAAATAACTCTAGTGTTAAAAGTTTCTAGAAAGATACAAGCGAGATGATTACATTGGTTTGAAAATGTCATGAGGAGAAATGGAGAATATATTGGATGAAGAATGAATATGAAATATGAATAATAGAAGGTTGAAGAAACAGAAAAAGACCACAGATAAGATGGAAGGACTGCATTGCGGAAGACTTGAGAGAAAAGGAACTGAATGAGTCGAAGAAGAAAATAAAAAATAGCCACCCCTAACGAATGGGGAAAGCGAAAGAAGAAGAAGATGTTAGTGTCGAGTGCAATTTGCATAGTTTGTTTATGAAATAATTTTACTGGAAATTTAGAATCCTTTGCAAGAAAATTTATGTATGGAATTTATACATAATACACAGAATTGATGGCAGGTATTGTGCTGGCCATAACAGATTTTTTTATTTTAATTTCCATTTAATATTTTGCAACAGATTAAAAATAGCTTGAATTAAAATAAATTAATAAAATATTAAATAATAAAAATTGCGCAAGTTAAAGATTATAACAAATTCTGACAAAATTTCAAACATTTGCTTGTCATTTTGCTCAAAGCCATCATGGCTATCGATATTAATAAGAAATTGGGGTGTTTGGTAGAAAACAAACTCAATGTAGGAGGGTAAAAATGCAACTGAGAAAATTGTAAGGACATTATGACATAATACGATATAAATATACAAATGTCAAAAGTTTTGAAGTAGCTATTACAGCGCACCTAGCGTGAAAAGTTCAATAATCAAAATTGCGCATACGAATTTACTCTTGATTTGAAGGATAAGCTAAGAGCTTGCTAGCTTCGAGTCGATGTGCAATTCAGATTTCAGAGTGAAGTACGCTGACTTAAAATTTTGGTAGTAAATGCGTTCGTTGACAGGCGTATACCGAACTTACAATTTCACGTCAGCTTAAAATTGTACTGAGATAAAATTTGGTTGTAAATGTATCATTACTCTTACAGTTATCGAGATAGCAATGGTGGCTAATTAAAAAAGAACACCTGTATATTTTTTCTAAATTTTAATTTTATCAAAAATAAGCTTGAATTATAAAACAATCTGCTTACTTTTTGAAGTCATCCGCAAGAACAACCTTCTCCTTATCAAGCGCGTAAGTCACAATTCTAAGAACTGGTATTTTATCGTCCTCTCTGTTTCTCCTGAATGTTTTGTCATCATCTTCTACAGATTCTTCTTCAGATGATCCGTCTGGTCTTGGAAGTGCAGAACTCGATAAGTATTTAACAGTTGTTTTTGTTTCAGAACTTAACCGTGCTATAAAATTGTCTACTTCAGAATATGTGATGTCGTTTACTGTTAATACAGTGATATGTTCTTCTTTCAATATTTTCACCTATAAAATGTTACAAATATGCTGTCATTACATTAAACTCTTTTTACATGTCGTCTGCTTTGAGTAATAATTGTTTTTTTTACAGATAATTTTCTATTTATCTTTTAAACCCCCTGCCTTAGAGAACTAACTCACCTATATATTTAAATTATTTATATAATAATTACATTTATAATCTATCTCATTAACGCCAAAGACAGCCATTTTTATAGATTTTTTTTACTGCTATAAGTACTCGAGTCAATAATTTATATAATATCGGGTGGTAACATGAACAAGTGATTAAGGGTGATTACCGACGGGTTGATTAGCAGTGTTTCAACTCTGTCAATCGATTATCGACTATTTTAGAAAAAAAAGTTTTAAATAAAAGTTATAGAAAAATTAATTATACGTAACTTTTATTTGAAGTATTTTTCTCTAAAATAATTTATAAACGATTGACAGATCTAAAACATTGCTAAATAGGAAATAAATTAAGTCTTGCCTGTGGCACTAAAAATGTACATTTCAAGAATTGAATAAAAAAAAAGAAATATTTTTCCAAATGTTGGAAAAAAATTGATTGAGAATCAATACATCCAAATTTACACCCTCAAATAAAAATTACGTCAAAACGAAATTAAAAGTCAATTATTCAAAGCAGTTGATATATTAACTAATATTATTTGAAATGCGTTCATACTTTAACATTTAAAGTTGATTCTAATCCATCTTTTGCTCCATCCCTGTCTGTGGCTGTTACAACAAATTCTGTATCAGACGATAAGTCTTCTCCTGGATAAATTATTCCATTTTTCGGATCAATAATGAAGTCTTTGTTAACACTATAACGAATTATTGCATTTTCTCCAAAATCTGCATCAGTTGCCTACAAGATAAAAAGTAAAATGTATAAATAAAGAATTAAGGCTTCGAGTATTTTAATGGACTCATGTTACAAAGCGACATTAATATTATATAGGTTATTTATCATAGATGTCACTTTATGGGTACTGTCGTGGTGAATGCATGCCATGAGATCTATTGCTCAACAGGACGAAGTTTGTAACACATTACTTAGGCGAGTAGTGGATAATACGACCAAATCAGTAATAATAGCTCTAAAAATATCTATTTCTGTTTATACAGGTGGTAGCGGTTAGGGGTGAACATAGGAATTTCACACAAACGTAGTGTTACCAACCCTATGATAATTTTTATATTTTATGATCCATATATTAAAATTCTATTATGGTCGCATACCCCATCAGAATAATTTTATATAAAAAATGCGTTCGTCAAGTGATTGATTGTGATATTAATGGTCCGGGTTCATTTTCATATTTCACAATAAGTAACCTCTGTGGTACACTCTCCACAAAAGCACTAAGTCATGGTAAGAAAGCGCATCTTACTTTAGATTATGTAGTTACTACCGATATTTGTGAACAAAAATCAGCCTGGCACATATTCCGTATCTACCTATTTATTTGTATAATAATAATATGAGTATGAAACTGTTAAAAATGATAAATAGTGTTGTTCTCTACTTACAGTTACTTTGACTAGATATGGTGGTGCTATATAATTAATAAGTTCTGAACTCGGATACCCAATAATCAATGGATTTGGTTCAACAAATTTAGGGTAATTGTCATTTATGTCTCCAATAATTACAACTACTTCCATTGTATCAGCACTAACTGGTATGGAAGAAATATCTATACAAGAACCTTGGGTATTTGATTCTTCTTTTACATTAAAAATCAAATTCTTGAACGACGATTGGTAACTTGATTTTTCAACAGCCTGTACTTGAGTTTTCACTTGAACTATCATCATATCTTTAAATTTAGGATCTTCTCTATCAATATTTGGTTTGAGGTATACATTATTTTTATCGATTTGAAACCAGTCTGAATAAAATATTATTGAAAATTATAAAAAATTCTAAAAATAAAAAGTAATCAAACCTTTATTATCAATGAGGAGTTCATAGTTTTCTATTTTCTCTACAATAAGTGTCTGTTGTGAATCTTCTAGGATAGTACGAATATCCAAACTATTCTCAAATATAAAGCCTTTGTTTACTATTAAAATAACCTAAGAAAATAAATTAATAAATAAAAAGTAAAAAAAAAATATAATTTTCTTACACTCATTGTTGCTATAGAATTACTTTTTTGTCCCTTTGCATAAAGCATAATTTCGTAAGTATATTTTGTACCCGATAAGCTTTCTTTAAGTTTTAGTTCTCCGTTTTTAGTGTATTCAAATTTATTTGAAATATCTGAAAACATAACTGTTTCATGTATGTATAATTTAAATTGTATTAACTTTACCTGAAGTTGCAATCGAATAAATAATCTCTTCGTCTAAAATATCTGATGTAGCTGTAAATGTACCAATAATAGTGCCAATAGCAATTGGGGGATCTTCAACTATTACTTCAACTTGTTTATCATAATGAACTTTAGGTGGAATTGAATCATGGTTTAATATTAAAATTACCTAAAATATAAAATAATAAATAGGTAAATAAAATATGTAATAGTACAATAAAAAAAAATACATACACTCCTTGTTGCTTTAGATTTACTTTCTTGTCCTTCTGCTTGAAGTGTAATTTCGTAAATATATCTTGTATCTGATAAAATTTCTTTAACTTTGAGTTCTCCTTTTTTAGTGTATTCAAATTTATTTGAAATATCTGAAAACACAACCGTTTTATCTATGAATAAATTTAAATTGTATTTATTTTACCAGAAGTTGCAATCGAATAAATAATCTCTTCGTCTAAAATATCTGATGTAGCTGTAAATGTACCAATAATAGTGCCAATAGCAATTGGGGGATCTTCAACTATTACTTCAACTTGTTTATCATAATGAACTTTAGGTGGAATTGAATCATGGTTTAATATTAAAATTACCTAAAATATAAAATAATAAATAGGTAAATAAAATATGTAATATTACAATAAAAAAAATACATACACTCCTTGTTGCTTTAGATTTACTTTCTTGTCCTTCTGCTTGAAGTGTAATTTCGTAAATATATCTTGTATCTGATAAAATTTCTTTAACTTTGAGTTCTCCTTTTTTAGTGTATTCAAATTTATTTGAAATATCTGAAAACACAACCGTTTTATCTATAAATAAATTTAAATTGTATTTATTTTACCTGAAGTTGCAATCGAATAAATAATCTCTTCGTCTAAAATATCTGATGTAGCTGTAAATGTACCAATAATAGTGCCAATAGCAATTGGGGGATCTTCAACTATTACTTCAACTAGTTTATCATAATAAACTTTAGGTGAAGTTGATTCATGGTTTACTATTAAAATTACCTAGAATATAAAATAATAAATAGGTAAATAAAATATGTAATATTACAATAAAAAAAAAATACATACACTCCTTGTCGCTTTAGATTTACTCTCTTGTCCTTCTGCTTGAAGAGTAATTTCGTAAATATATCTTGTATCTGATAAACTTTCTTTAACTTTTAGTTCTCCATTTTTAGAGTATTCAAATGTATTTGAAATATCTGAAAACATAACTGTTTTATCTATGAATAAATTAAAATTGCTTTTATTTTACCAGAAGTTGCAATCGAATAAATAATCTCTTCGTCTAAAATATCCGATGTAGCTGTAAATGTACCAATAATAGTGCCAATAGAAATCGGAGGATTTTCAACTATTACTTCAACTTGTTCATCATAATAAACTTTAAGTGAAGTTGATTCATGGTTTACTATTAAAATTACCTAGAATATAAAATAATAAATAGGTAAATAAAATATGTAATATTACAATAAAAAAAATACATACACTCTTTGTGGCTTTAGATTTACTCTCTTGTCCTTCTGCTTGAAGAGTAATTTCGTAAATATATTTTGTATCTGATAAACTTTCTTTAACTTTTAGTTCTCCCTGTTTAGTGTATTCAAATTTATTTGAAATATCTGAAAACACAACCGTTTTATCTATGAATAAATTTAAATTGTATTTATTTTACCAGAAGTTGCAATCGAATAAATAATCTCTTCGTCTAAAATATCTGATGTAGCTGTAAATGTACCAATAATAGTGCCAATAGCAATTGGGGGATCTTCAACTATTACTTCAACTTGTTTATCATAATGAACTTTAAGTGGAATTGAATCATGGTTTACTATTAAAATTACCTAAAATATAAAATAATAAATAGGTAAATAAAATATGTAATAGTACAATAAAAAAAAATACATACACTCCTTGTTGCTTTAGATTTACTTTCTTGTCCTTCTGCTTGAAGTGTAATTTCGTAAATATATCTTGTATCTGATAAAATTTCTTTAACTTTGAGTTCTCCTTTTTTAGTGTATTCAAATTTATTTGAAATATCTGAAAACACAACCGTTTTATCTATGAATAAATTTAAATTGTATTTATTTTACCAGAAGTTGCAATCGAATAAATAATCTCTTCGTCTAAAATATCTGATGTAGCTGTAAATGTACCAATAATAGTGCCAATAGCAATTGGGGGATCTTCAACTATTACTTCAACTTGTTTATCATAATGAACTTTAGGTGGAATTGAATCATGGTTTAATATTAAAATTACCTAAAATATAAAATAATAAATAGGTAAATAAAATATGTAATATTACAATAAAAAAAATACATACACTCCTTGTTGCTTTAGATTTACTTTCTTGTCCTTCTGCTTGAAGTGTAATTTCGTAAATATATCTTGTATCTGATAAAATTTCTTTAACTTTGAGTTCTCCTTTTTTAGTGTATTCAAATTTATTTGAAATATCTGAAAACACAACCGTTTTATCTATAAATAAATTTAAATTGTATTTATTTTACCTGAAGTTGCAATCGAATAAATAATCTCTTCGTCTAAAATATCTGATGTAGCTGTAAATGTACCAATAATAGTGCCAATAGCAATTGGGGGATCTTCAACTATTACTTCAACTAGTTTATCATAATAAACTTTAGGTGAAGTTGATTCATGGTTTACTATTAAAATTACCTAGAATATAAAATAATAAATAGGTAAATAAAATATGTAATATTACAATAAAAAAAAAATACATACACTCCTTGTCGCTTTAGATTTACTCTCTTGTCCTTCTGCTTGAAGAGTAATTTCGTAAATATATCTTGTATCTGATAAACTTTCTTTAACTTTTAGTTCTCCATTTTTAGAGTATTCAAATTTATTTGAAATATCTGAAAACATAACTGTTTTATCTATGAATAAATTTAAATTACTTTTATTTTACCTGAAGTTGCAATCGAATAAATAATCTCCTCGTCTAAAATATCTGATGTAGCTGTAAATGTACCAATAATAGTGCCAATAGCAATTGGGGGATCTTCAACTATTACTTCAACTTGTTTATCATAATAAACTTTAGGTTTTGAATCTAAAAGAATTCTTTGTATAACAAATAAATCTTAAGTAAATTATTTATATGTGGCCCAGCAATCCCAACTTGAAATAAATATCTAATATATTTTTTTATACCATCAGGTGATTTCGGAGATTCGATAACAACTACCGTGTATCCAGATTTTGTTGCGCCTTTGTATTTAGCTTCTATTGTTACCGAAATGAAGTGTCGTTTGTCAAATTCACTTTCCGGAATTGGTTTTTTAATAAGTAATTCATGTTTTATATTATCAAATTCAAAATGTGTTTCAAACTCTGTAATATTAACGATATTATTAAGTATATTGTAAAATAAATAAAATATATACCTGCAGAAATAATATTAAATTCAACTTCTAAAGATTCATCCGCTATCAAGATAATTTCGGCGTGTTTTATTGTATTTGGATTAACATATTTTGCATGGTAGTACGCCTCTTTGAAAACAGGGGGTGCACTTAGTTCATTTTTGGGGCCATTTATTATGACGATTGTTCTACCGGAAAGAAGAGAACCTTCGTATGTAGCTAAAACTGTTAGTGAAACGAAATTTTTGCTGTTAAATAAATTATCGGGTAATTTCTTATTAATTGTTAGTTTATTTTCTACAACTTCAAAATGTTCTTCAAGATCTTTAATTTCTAAAAATAAAAAAAAAACAAATAACTATAATACATAATATTAATGTTAAATATAATACCGGATGAAAATGTATATTTAACTTTGTAATTTTCATTATTGTTTTTCAATATAAATTGATCAATATGAATTTCTTTCTCGCCTTCATATTGCGCTTCATATACATCTTTTTCAAATTCGGCTATTGGTATTTCAACAGGAGCATTTATAATTATTACAGTTTTACTAGAAATTCCTTCAGTGTCATACTTTGCTTCAATCGTTACAAAAATGAAATTTTTGTCGTTAAATGCAGAAGATGGTAGAGGATTTTCTTGTTTAATAAGTAATTGTCCTTTGTTAAAAACAAAATGTTCCTTATATACTAAAAATAATTTTTGCTTAAAATATTTTTTTCTTAAAATAATTTTATATACAGGATAAGTCTGGTAAGATGCCTCCCCCTCTTCAACTTTTATAAGTAATGAAAAAATGGCTCATATAATTTTTTTATTTTAAATATACTATTTGATGGCAGATGTAGATATATTTTATAGTCAGGTTTACAAGATATAACTATCAACTTTTATTTTAACCGCTCGCTAAGACTATTGGATTCATGCTAAAAATCGCATATCCAGCTTTTAATGAATATGCACGTTTTAAGGTCCCTACAATTCGATTTTAATATTTTTACGATAATGTCTGTGTATGTGTGTGTGTGTGTGTGTGTGTGTGTGTGTGAGAGAGAGTCGGTTGGAAGGACGATTTCTCAAAAACTATAATACTTAATATCTGTTTAACTACGTATTTCTCAATCGGATATTACTGGGAAGGGCTGAAAAGATTTTGGTAATAATTGAACAACCGGAAGTAGCAGATTCTTAAAAAAAATCTTCTAAATATTATTTTTTGAAAATTTTTGTTCTTGCTTATTAAAGAAGAGTAAATTCTCTATATAAAACATATAAATATTTTATTATATCTTTTATAGATTTATAGATAAAGAAATATAACAAACATAACAATCTGTTGTAATAAATCTCACAGCCCAAATAATGTCATGGAAACCAATTAAAATATTAAAATGTTTGTAACTGACACATAATTGTCAGTGTCAAAAATCCAGAGACATTACTGAAGATTTTTTTTGGGAAGTACATACATTATAATATTTCTTATTGTATTAACAATTAAATTTTTAAAATTATAGGTATATTACATATATCCTTCAAAAATACTGTCAATCCCGGCAATGAATTGGAAACATTTCGAAAAATTAGAAGAGGACAAAATTTCTTCATAGAGTGAATTTAAAATTAAAAAATCTAAGTATAAAGAATAGATGTAAGTAGAATTTTGGTGTAGAGTGTAGGTATACAAGAAATGTTAAATACAATAGGGCGCGAGCAGGCATGTTACTTTGTTGGCCTTGACAAGCAGATATGGGGGCCCGTGTCAGAGTGATAGCTAGTAATTATGTAGATAGATGTCAAATATCATAATTTTTCATTCTAAATTTAGTGATATTCCTATTCCATGTGGTTTATTTTGCTCGGCAAGTAAATTCAACACTCCTGGTGATAAATTACCTACGTGAATTTAGAAAATCTTGAAATTTTTAATGAAAACTTTTGACATTTGACATCTATGTACATAATAACTAATTGTTATTCTGATACGGACCCCTATATCTGCAAAACTGAAGTGGCGAGAAGTATTGTGCCAGCCACAACATTTTTTTTACTTCCTTGTACGTAAGTAAAGGAAGTACATATTGTAATCGCGAAAAATTTCGGTTTTCAGATTTCAGCGGAAATATGCATTTTGATCATCCCTGAATCCATTTTGACTAATTTCGTCTGTACGTACGTACGTCCGTACGTTCGTACGTTCGTATCTCGCATAACTCAAAAACGGTAAGCTGTAGAAAGTTTAAATCTTGTATTTAGGGCTCCTATAATATCTAGTTGTGCACCTCCCTTTATGGTTATTACACAATTTCCAGAAGTGGCTCTTTACATGAAGCCTATAATAGATTTTAATGAAAAACTGTTTTAAAATATAATCCAAAACTTTTCAAATTTGGTATACAAGACTTTTATGTCAATCGAAATAACATAATAGATTTTGGTTATAATAGGCTAATCGGAAGTGGTACATTACTTGAAGTTGTTGACAGTTTTTCTTGAATAAAATAATTTTATTTTGATTTTAGAAATAAATGCTTCAAATAAAAGTTTTAGAGAATTAATTTCTGCGTCTAGCACATCAAGTACTATTAAATTAGCCCTTTGTATAAGCGAGATATGTAAATTTAAAAATTATATACTTTTTTGTTTTTGTAATAAAGCTTGCTATGGATTAGGACAAAAAAAATGTTCATGTCAAATTACGTTAAATACGTGCAATTTTATGATTCGTACAATAACAAATATATTTTTATTGTGAAATTAGTCATATTCATTGTTGTAACCAAATATTTCTTTGTTGTAATCAAAACTCGCTTTATCGTTGCTATATATCTTACTGTTTTGAAGTTAAAATTAATATTTTGTAATTTATTTATTAAAAAAATATGTATAGTCTAATAATCGTACAAGGAAGCGTGTGGTGTCCACATCAAATTTTTTCTTTTACTTATAATAGATAAGTTAAGGGGGGGAGGGTGCGTCTTTCCAAACTCATCCTGTATTCTTACGTAAATATATTACCAGAATGAAGTTCAATAATTGGTTCAGCGTGCTTTTCATTGTTCAAAATGATAAGATCATGTTTTATTTCTGTTTCACTTACAAACTCTGCTTCATACACATCTTGTTCAAATGCCGGCAAAATTTTTTTTGGACCATTTATGTAAACAACAGTTTTTCCAGTGAGAGGAACATCATCATAAGTTGCTTCAATAATTATCGAAATGTAATCATCATTTTTAAATACATTTTCGGGGAGATTTGTTACTATTAATTTATTAGTAGCGTCATCAAATTTAAAATAATCACTGAAATCTAGAAAGAATTTTAATGGTAAATTACAACAAAAAAATTAGAGATTTTTACCAGCAGAAATAATATTATATTCGGCTTTTCCTTCAGATTTTAATATAATAGGTTGGTGTTCTACTTCATTGGGATTAATGTACTGGGCCACATATAACAAAGATTCAAATTCTGGAATTATATCAATACCATCTTTAAGCGGAGGATTTATAATAACTATTGTTTTCCCTGGAAGTTCAGCTTTTTCATAAGTAGCTATAATGGTAAACGTTATGAAGTTTCTTTCTTCGAAAGCGGAGTCAGGAAGTGATTCTTTGCTTAAGAATGTCATTGTCGAATCATCAAAATCAAAAAAAGATTCGTACTCTGCAGCTAAAATTTTTGAATTATTATTTTGTTTATTTCGAATTTATTATATTTACCGTCTGATGAATATGTTATTGTGGGCTTGAAAACTTCATTTACCAATTTTATTTCTAAAGGTTTAATTTTATTATTTTCTTGCAAATCGGCAACGTATACTGGTTTTTCAAATACGGGATTGGGTGGAATTGATTCTATTGGATCTACTTTTAATAGTATGTTAGCCGAATTAACTTTACCTTGTGTATTTTTGTTCTTAAACAGGATATAATACAACATTTATTTTATAATACAGATTACAGGTAACTTACTTCTACAGTCAGTTGACAATTTACATCTTGATTCAAATTTACAACTTTGTTTAATGTTTTTAAATTAGTTCTGTATCTTTTGCCGTCAGCCCTAATGGTACCCATTTCAAAATTACCATTGCACTCCTTAGAGAGAGTAAACTGAAGATTTCCTTTTTGATCTCCTAAGTTTATGTCATTTATTTGAATTTCAGTATCGGATATTTCGGTTGATGGTGCAAGTGGCATTTTTAAATTAAATTCATATTCGTCCTCGATAAATTCTGGGGGGTAAAATATTTTCTGATCTACTACGAAACGGAATTTCTACAACATAAAACGTATTAATTAAAAACCAGAGGAATAGCCATTTATGCAACAAGTAAGGAAAATATAATTTTCCTACGTGTCGCACTTGGGAGTCTTGTTCCAACCATGGTAGGAGACAGACGTGTTTAATTGTGTTACGTAGTGATTGTGTAATTTCATTATACAGGGTGCGGCAGAACCAATTGAGCAGTTTTGAAGAGTAATAAAAAAGAAACCAGGGTATATATGAAAAATAGTATATTGTGTTATTAGGAGTAGAAGTGATACTTTGTGTGGCGAGCGTGGAAGTTTAAACGACGAGCGAAGCGAGTCGGATAAATGCACACGAGGCACACAAAGACACTTTTACTCCAAATGACACATTATATTTTTTCTTCAAACGTAGATATTTAAAGAAAAATATCTACTACTGACGTTACATTTTACGTTACATTTTAGGTACGTTTGCGATTTCAATTGCCCTGTAGCTATGGATACTTATTTGTTCACTTTTTGTTATAAACATTGAAATGAAAATTTCCACGTTTTGACGTTTAAATAAAAACTGTGCAATTTTATATCCTCCTTGTGTGCAATTATGTCGGAATTTGAAGTATTATAATGTACGCCCCGTGAAGTTGTTCATTTGGATGGAAATCTAACAGTGTGGCTGAAAGATATGTCCAGAAATCACTGCAAAACAATATAATCTTTTCTTATCACTTTAATTCTAAGTATTCTTATGCTCATTACCGTCCCTGTAATTGTAATCTGTAAGTCTGCTATTCTTTAATAATGTTATTTCCTCAAAAGTAAACTCTGTTTATATTTCAATTCATGGGTTATTTGTTTAAATTTGACAGCTATTGATGGTATTTAGTCACTTTATTCTTAGGTTACCTAGCGTGTTATAGTGACATTTAGGGCGATATTACAGGTTTCTTTTATTAAAATTACTTCTTATTCGTTGATTCTGTATAGTTTCTATGGATATTTATTTATTTTATTTCTACCTTGTGAATCAAGTCACAAAAGATGTTACTCTTATGACGTTTGAAGAAAAATGTTTTTATTTTTTAAATCAGTAGGACTTACCATTTTATACTCATTAATTTTTAAAAATAATGTCTTTAAGATGGCGGCCGTTAGCTGCAAAACATTGCTGGAGCCGATTTCTGCAGTTTTGAACAGCCCGTTGACACATTTCGCGGAGTATCGCGTTTACTTCTTCAACAATCTGCTCCCTTAGACGTTTAAACATTTTTACCTCTCGCTAAGAGAGGTATTGGATTCATGCTAAAAATCGCATATCCAGATTTTATTGAATAAGCACGTTTTAAGGTCCCTACAATCCGATTTTAACATTTTTACGATGATGTCTGTGTGTGTGTGTGTGTGTGTGTGTGTGTGTGTGTGTGTGTGTGTGTGTGTGTGGATGTATGTGTGTGTGTATGTATGTAGGATGTTGGAAGGACGATTACTCAAAAACTATAAGACTTTAAATTTGTTTAACTACGTATTTCCCAATCGGACATTCATGGGAAGATCTGAAAAGGTTTTGGTAACAATTGAACAACCGGAAGTAGAAGATTCTTGAAAAAAAATCTTCTAAATAATATTTTTTGAAATTTTTTCTTGATAATATTAAAGAAAAATAAATTTTCTTTCTGATACATTTAAATATTTTGTAATATATTCTATAGATTTAGAGATAAAAGAAATATAATATGTAAAATAATCTGTTATAATAAATTTTACAGCCGAAAGAATGGCCATGGAAAATAGTTGAAAATTTAATTTTTTTGTAACTGACAGATAAATGTCAGTGTCAGAAATCCGAAGACATTACTGAAGAGTTTTTCTGGGAAGTACATACATTATATTATTTCTTAATGTATTAATAGAATTGGAAACATTTCGAAAAATTAGAAGAGGACAAAATTTCTTCATCAAAAATGAATTTAAAATTAAACAATCTAAATATATATGGAATAGATATATGCGTAAGTAGAATTTTTGGTGTAGAGTATACAAGAAATGTTAAATACAATAGGGAGCGAGCAGTCATATGATTTTGTTGGCCTTGACAAGCAGATATGGAGGCCCATGTCAGAATGATAGCTAGTAATTATGTATAAATTTCTCATTCTAAATTTAGTGATTTTCCAATTCCATGTGGAGCAGAATTAAATGTTAAATATCTAAGGCATACAAGTAAATTTTAAACTCCTGGTGATAAATTGACGTAAATTTAGAAAATCTTAAAATTTTTAATGAAAAATTCTAACATTTGACATCTATGTACATAATTACTAATTATCATTGTGAAACGGGCCCACAAATCTGCTTGTGAAGCCCAAAAATGTAACATTACTGTTCGCGCCCTATACTTATGTAACCAAAAAAAGGAAGTGGCGAGAGGTATTGTGCTGGCCACAACAGATTTTTTCCTTAAATATCCCCAAAGAAAGAAGTCGCATATGCTTAAATCGGGCGACCGCGCAGGCCATCCCACGTCACCTCTCAAAGACACTAGACGTCCAGGAAACATTTCTCTTAAAGCGTTTAAAGAATTTCGGGCTGTGTGGGCTGTAGCCCCATCCTGTTGGAACTAAAAGTCCCCTAATCCCTCTTCTTCAAAAACCACTTCCAAACGGGGCTGCAGAAAATTTTGCAACATTGAAACATAACGCCCGGAATTCACGGTCACGCCTCCCTATTCAAAAAAGTACGGGCCTATAACGCCAAATTGTTTTACGGCACACCACACCGTTAGTTTAGGAGAATGTAGCGGTCTTTCGTGAACAATCAGCCCAGTAGCGAAAATTTTGTTAATTCATAATCCCGCTTAGATGAAAATGTGCCTCGTCAAAACTTCAAAAATCGGCTCCAGCAATGTATTGCAGCTAACGGCCGCCATCTTAAAGACATTATTTTTAAAAATTAATGAGTATAAAATGGTAAGTCATACTGATTTCAAAAATAAAAACACTTTTTCATATATACCCTGGTTTCTTTTTTATAACTCTTCAAAACTGCTCAATTGGTTCTGCCGCACCCGTATTAGTTTTGGAGATATCTCAATCGGAATGGAAAAAGTGTTTCGAAAAGTGGTTCACACGCATGCAAAAGTGTATTGAACTTCATGGAGAATATTTTGAAAAAGCCATTTTCGATAATAAATATTTTGTTCTTTAATCCCGAAATATAAAAGGCAGCCGTCGTACAGACTCAAACAACACAACACATTAAACTACCTACTAGATTTATTTAATATTGTATATTCGTTTCATAGTTTATTTTAATGTTAGTTACGTTACTTAGTTTATTTTAATCGCCGGACATGATACTTTAAATTTGTTAAAAAAATTACTTGTCTACTTTGACAGATTATAAATAAACATGGGAAATAAAAGACTTTTCCAACCGATAAAAGGAAAAATATATTGGCGGCAAACCTTTATTACGGATCCGCCATTTGAACATTTAAATTCTATGTCCTTTCCTATTTGGATATTAGTTTCTTTTTCAACATATCCAACAAAAGCATCAGTTAGAGTAAATACTACATTTTCTTTACTTTTATCTATTGTACAATCTACATATTCCAAATCCAATGTACAACCTATAAAAATACAGATCATAAATTAAAAAAATTGAATAACCTATTGTTTTTTTTTTGTATACCTATAATATGTTCAACTTTTTTCTTGTCCTCTTTACCTGGTTCATCAGTACTGTCCACATCAAATCTTATCGCTGTGCTCCATCCATCCTCATCTGACATGAAACAATCTCCTACAATTATTTAACAATTATTAATGATACCATTATTTAAATTCTGAACCAAAAAAAAAAAAAAATGTGTGTACCGACAGAATTAGAGAAAACGCCAAAAAAGTATGTATTCGAAAAAGTGTGACCCTCTGTCTTTCATATGTGTTAGTAATTCTACATCTACAACAAATAACAAATGACGATATAACACCTAAATATAGCACCTACTAAAGATTGATTATCATTTGTCGAGGTATTAAATATTGCTTGTTCTTTATTTTTAATAAATATGAGTGTTTAATTCGTAGATCAAGGGTTAACAATCATTTCTGCGTGTGTTGTCGTTTAAAGTAGAAAAATAATTTTAAAAAAATATGTTGTAGCCAGCACAATACCTCTCGCCATTTTCATTGTATGTTTTTACCTCTCGCTAAGAGAGGTATTGGATTCATGCTAAAAATCGCATATCCAGATTTTATTGAATAAGCACGTTTTAAGGTCCCTACAATCCGATTTTAACATTTTTAGATGATGTCTGTGTGTGTGTGTGTGTGTGTGTGGATGTGTGTGTGTGTGTGTGTGTGTGTGTGTGTGTGTGTGTGTGTGTGTGTGTGTGGATGTTGGAAGGACGGTTACTCAAAAACTATAAGACTTAAAATTTGTTTAACAACGTATTTCCCAATCGGACATTCATGGGAAGATCTGAAAAGGTTTTGGTAATAATTGGACAACCGGAAGTAGAAGATTCTTGAAAAAAAATCTTCTAAATATTATTTTTTGAAAATTTTTCTTGATAATATTAAAGAAAAATAAATTCTCTTTCTGATACATTTAAATATTTTTATATATATTTTATAGATTTAGAGATAAAAAGAATATAATATATAAAATAATCTGTTGTAATTAATTTTACAACCGAAAGGATGCCATGAAAAATAATTGAAAATTTGAATGTTTGTAACTGAGAGATAAATGTCAGTGTCAGAAATCCGGAGACATGACTGAAGATTTTTTTTGGGAAGTACATACATTATATTATTTCTTATTGTATTTATAGTTAAATATTTAAAATTATAGGTATATTACACATACCCTTCAGAAATACTATTAATGGTCTCCACTCTGCAACGTAAAATACAGAAAAAAATGTATCTCATCGAAATAATGGGTAATGAAAGAAAAATGTACTTGGAGAATCTCTTAATTCTTGATCTGTGACTATTATGGAGGTGACAAGTCTAAGTTGAAGGACTTAAATTTGTTTTAAACATTATGGGACAATGCACACCAGCACTGTAGCTGGAGTAACATTGAACTGCGAAAAAGCTATCAAATTCTTCTCAAGTAAGTTGTAAATATTGACAAAATTACACATCGTTATAAGAAAATAATCGGAGTGCAATCTATCCATCACTTTATTAATGGGAATTAGTGTTATTTAGATACAGCATGTATGAAAAAATAAAATGTAAAAGAAGATATGTAAGAATAGATGCACAATTCAGATTATACATTTTAGCCGCCCAAAATTAATGTTTTTACTAGAAGAATATGAAGAGAAAGTAAACAATAACGTTGTTCGAATTGAAAATCCGTGTTACCAGCAGGTATATATAGTAAACTCTACTTTGTAATTTATTGTACATAATTTATGGTAAAATATCTTATAGATTTTGTAAGTATATGTGAAAATTGTTTTATGTTGAGTCATAGTTTATACGTTATAGACTTATATGAATATATTATTTGTATTTCTAAAAATATTCTTTGCTTTATGAATAGAGCCAGGTAAAATATACGGCGAGAGGTTATGTGCTGGCCACATCAGATTTTTCTTGTTTAAATTCCAAGTATTTAGAGTAGAAAAATATTTTTAAAAGATGGGAAATTATTATTATTAAAAATATATTATTAAAATAATTTATAAACAATGTAAAAATATTTTTTTAGTTAAAATAAGTTTTCCGCTGTTTATAAATTATTAATTATTACTTATTTGTATTGGATTTATGCTAAAAATCGCATATCTAGATTTTAACGAATAACCACATTTTAAGGTCCCTACAATCCGATTTTAATTTTTTTACGCTGGTGTGTGTGTGTGTATGTGAATATGTGTGTATGTGTGTGGGACGTTGGAAGGACAATTACTCAAAAACTAGAAACTTAATATTTGTTTAACTACGTATTTCCCAATCGGACATAAATGGAAATTCTTGAAAAAAAAAATATAAATATTATTTTTTGAATTTTTTTCTTGGTAATATTAAAGAAAATTAAATTCTCAATCTGACACATTTAATTTTTTTATTATTACTCGTATAGGTTTGGAGATATAGTATAGCGCAAAAAACAGTTGAGATATTTAAATTTTGTAATTGACAGATAAATGTAAAATGTCAGTGTCAAAAATCAGATTTTTTTGGGAGGTACGAGTACATTTAATATATATTATTGTATTATTAATTAAATATGTATTTAAATTATAGGTATGTTAATATTACATATATCTTTAAGAAATATCGCTAATACTGTCAATGATTTTGAAGAATTTTGAATATATTATAATAATAGGACAAAATTTCTCATAGAATGAAAGAAGATATACAATTTCAATTATTTGTGTGTACAAGAAATGTTAAATTCGTTACTTATAGGGCGCGAGCAGTCATGTCACTTTGTTGGCCTTGGCAAGCAGATGAGGATCCGTGTCAGAATGACGGTTATTAGTTATTTACATGGATGTCACAATTGTCATATTTCATATTTTTTCATTCAAAATTTCAAAATATTCTGATGTTTATTTGTCATCAATAGTATGTAATATACTTGTCGAGAAAAATAATCCACATAGATTTGGAAAGTCGTAATGTTTTGAATGAAAACTTATAATACTTGACACCGATGTACATTATTACTAGCTGTCATTTTGACACGGGCCCCCATATAACCAAGAATAACAAAGTCACATAACTGCTCGCGCCCTATGCAACATACAATGAAAATGGCGAGAGGTATTGTGCTGCCTACAACATATTTTTTTAAAATTATTTTTCTACTTTAAACGACAACACACGCAGAAATGATTGTTAACCCTTGATCTATAGTGAACACGAATTAAACACCCATATTTAATAAAACGAAATACCGAGCAATATTTAACACCTCGATAAATGATAATCAGTCTTTAGTAGGTGGCTATATTTAGGTGTTATATCGTCATTTATTATTTGTTATAGCTATAGATTTACCAACACAAATATGAAAGACAAAGGGTTTATAATTTTTGAAATCCATATCTTTTTTGGTGTTCCTCTAACTTTGCTGGTGCGTACTTAATTTATACAGGATCATTGGAAATGAAGGTACAAATACATATTTTCTTTATTATTAATTTGAGACCTATAGTTTAAATTCAATGGGGTCTCGTGGCCGCGTGCCTGATTGTCTAGTCGCTAATCTGGGGAATCAGATTCGATCCCGATCGACGCCATAAGAAATATTTAAAATTATAAGTGGCAAAATGGCACAAAATTGACCCTGTGGTACACTATCCACGCTAACAATAAGTGGCCGTGAGGTGACACCTGGTAAATGCCCGTAAGGTACAAATATATCATCATTACCGAAATCTGTGTAGAAAGCAAATTGGCACACCCAGCAATTGGTTGGCAACAGCGCCAACAGTTAAAATTGCATGTAAATTTTGCTTAATAACTCGTATTTTTATTACTCGAATTTCTTGATAACTCCAACAGAAAACTACGCGCAACAAAAATCAAAGTTATACAAATTAATAGTATTTTAACTATCAAGTGTGTTAATGAGGGCGATTAATGATCGAGACATTTTAACGCGTGAGCGTAGCGAACGCGTTAATTGTTGAGATCATTAATCGCCAATTAACACACGTGTTAGTTTCAATATTTCTTCGTTGACCGTATCTTACTTAAATGGAAAATCAAATTTTATTCCATGACAAATTTTTTTAAGTTAGTAATGGTTGACCGAACGTCAAATTTTACGTCAGAAAATCAATAAGTTTTGTCATCAATTGTTTTCAGGCGTTCAGTTTACTTAATGCTAGACTACACAAGCGGTTTTTTATGTTATTTGATGAATTTTATTCTTTCAAATCCATTTTAAAGGTATGCTACGTGAATATACCTAGCTAGTAAGTGTCAAAAGCATGACTTTAAATTCTGTCTACCTTTTTGCTACAACTTAGCGTTAGCAATACACGCTGTGTGGTGAACGCACCCAATAAATTGTTTATTAATAAAATATCATGCATTAATAGGGGTCATTAATGAATGATTTTCTATACATTAAGATAGCCTATTTATAAACGGTCGACGGAAAATAAATTTTAAAAATTCAATATGTTATTTTAACGTACAATAAACTTGTTTCAAGGCAACATTAATCTTGAAATTTATTTTTAAAATTCCTTTTCCTACTTGGGGTCTCGTGGCCCCGTGCCTGAGTGTTTTGTCGCGATTCTAATCTATCTTCTTTTGTCTATTACAATCATTTAGAAATAATAATACGTTTGTATTAAATAAAGAGAAAATAATTTGCAGTAATTGAATATAATAATCAAAACATGAATAAATAAAAATGCATTATATTATCTTTTAATAATTATACAAAATACCTGAGATAAAATGAACAAGTGTATGTATTGTGATTTTATTTTTACCGTATTTTTAAAAAAGAAGTTTTTTTTCGTAAGAAATATAATGCACTTTTTTATACTGATTATTGTAATCAATTATTGTGAATTATTTTCTCTTTATGTATTACAAAGTTATTATTTCACAATGATTGTACATAATACGATATAGGAGATAGTTGTCACGAAAAATATTGGAAAATCTTTTCTTATTACATAATATAATATTGAAACAATTAGTTATTTGCAATTTTTTACAATTTTTTCCCAATTTATGCAATGATAATAATATGTAACTAATATTAAATAATGTACACTTCTGTGCAATAAAATTAAGCCAACAAAATATTTTATAGTTTAAAGTGGACATGATAAATTTGTCATTTTTCTTATTAATGTCAAAATGTAGTAATAAATAAATGAATAAAATTGATTCGAATTTGTTAATTTAAATAAATTCACTATGGAAGACAATTTATTCCATCCGTTATAAAACCGGAGTTTAATTAGGTAGTCTGTTACTTTTCACCTCCCGCTACTCTTGGTAAGGGAGGTATAGGGTCGAAATAAATTAAGAAAGTGTGAAAAGATAATGTCAGTCACATGGATTTGAATCATGGACCATTACTTTGCCGGAGTAATGCGCTACCAACTGAACTATGGCCAACCTATCCAATGGCTGTCATTATCTTTCACTTTAGCCGCTAATGTATCTCTCTATGGGGAATACAGTTTTGTGTCACGTTGTATGATGTGGGATTGGATTACCACTACATTTAAACATCATTGTGGACATGTCAGAATTTACTCTTGGCCCTATCAATCCAGCTTTTGAAACTAGAATAGGGATTTTTCTAAAAATCGCATATCGAGAATTTAATAAATGACCAGGTTTTAAGGTCCCTACAATCCGATTTTAACATTTTCACGATGATGTATGTGTGTATGTATGTGTGTGTGTATATGTGTGTGTGTATGTGTGGATCTTCTGGGCGCTCTAACTCAAATACTATCATTCAGAAAATTTTGAAACCATGTATTTCTATCTTATTCTAATATGGAAAGAAGCCATTAGATTTTGGTGTCAATCGGATAACCGGAAATGGCAGTTTACTTGAAGCTCAAAATAGTTTTCAAAAATACCTTCAAATGTTATTTTTTCGTTATTTGTAATTATAAAAATTAAAGATTATTCCATTTTCTACAGGTTTGCATTAATTCTTTTTCTATACATTTTATGGATAAATTTATAAATTAATATAAAAATTATATCTCGGAGCTTATGCTTTAAACACAACTCCATGGTTACATAGTTCAGCTCAAATGTATGTTACTGACAGATAAATGTCATTGTCAAAAAAAAATAATTTTCAATTAATAATAGTAACGTTTTAAAAAGAAAATTGTAAATAAAACAATAGTTATATGGAAAGAAATTTAATATACATAATTTCAAATTAATAATAGTAATGTTTTCAAACGAATATTGTAAATAGAACAATAGTTATATGGAAAGGAACTTAATATACATAATTTCTTGCATTAGTAAATGTGCAGGTATGTACTTAAATAAAAAAATAAATATATTATCACGGCATATTACCCATTGCTGGGTGTGCTAATTTACTTTGTAAACAGATTTCTGTAATAATGATGACATATTTGTATCGTGTGGGCGTTTACCAAACGTCACTCATTGCTGGCGCGGAGAGTGCACCACAGGGGTCAATTTTGTGCCATTTAAAATTCTAAATATTTGGCGTTGATCGGAATAGAATTTGGGTTTTTCAGATTCGCAACCAGACATCAGGCACGCGGCAACGAGACCTCATAGGTACGTATTTAAATTAATAAAAGTTAAATGGCGGGAGGTATTGTGTTGGTCACAAGTTTGTCCTAAATTAATAGATTTAAAAACAACGGACGTAAATTGTTTCATTTACGAGTTATTTAAACGTTGCTACGATAGAAAATGTCATTTACGAAGATATATTAGTGTTGAATTAAATTATTTGAATTTAGTAATTATTATTTGTTATACTGATTACATACCTTTTTGTGTTCGGACATTATTAACAAACAGAACTACTACAAATACAATAAACTTTAACCACATTTTTAAAAAAGCTTCACATAATTTTCACTAAATACATATAATTGTCACTTTCACAGGTAGAATGGTTTCAAAATAGCTTAAAATTACTAGAAATTAATGCGGTGATATCTTATCGATAGATACTATATCTTTATCAGATGATTATGTCCGATCTCATCAGCACTTGGAATAAAATAACTTTACACCTGATACCTGATACGATACGAATTTCATTTATATTCAGTAATGATCTAATATTTTGTAAAATTTAATTGTATATACTTATCGAGTGACTATAAAAAGTATTATCAGAAAATATAAGAAAGGAAAATTCATGCGCGTTATCAATAAATTGGGTGAAAAGTTCACCGCCTCATTCAAATATTTAAAAAATATTATCATTGGGTAAAAGCACCGATATTTGATACTTTCATCTATAGTTAAACATTCGGTTAAAATTTATTCTTTCACTATCGCTGTTGGATTTTAAAATATGATGGCAAAGTTTTAGGTTTTTAGATTCATTTTTAGTTTTTCAACGATGTACCTACATCTTATTTATGTTCATTTGTTTCATAGAGAAAAAATGCAACAACTATTAAATTCATAGGTTAAAACAATGTTATTGTAATGAAACAAATGAAAAAGAATATTAAAAACGGCATCAGTTATTTTTATTGGTAATTTCCTTTTTTAATTCTCAAAATTTTATAAAATCCTGTGAATTTCGTTTTAATTTTAATATTTTTATATGGATGTCATCATAGGCAGTGATACATTTTTTAAATGAAATTTATGTTAAAAATATTACTGAAAATGAATAAAATAATACCTGACTGAAGATTTCATTTGTTTATAAATTTAATAATTGTTATATTTTTGCTATTTGAAACAAATGAACCCAAAAATAAAAAAAATGCAAAATTTATATTTTCGTCTATATCTAGTGACCTGTGGATTTTTTCTGAAATAACAAAAACCCCATTAAAATGGTTTCCTAATAGGGCAACTTTTTACATCTGGTTTTGGTCACAATATGACAGCCGGAAGTAACATATTATTAAAAAAAAAACTTCTAAAGAAGATTAAATTCTCTGATAATTTGAAAACTTAAAATATTTTTAATTGAAAGATACCAAAAATCCAGGGACATTACCGTAGAGTTCGGAGGGACGATACACAAAATGTATTTTTCACATTTATATAAAGTTTTTTAACTGGAATAAATTTTTAAATTACAATGTAAATTTCAATATTATATTGTACAAAATATTATTTTATCTATGCTGATGATGGATAGATGATATCCGAAACGTCCTGTATTTTTTTTGTGACAATATTTGATTGTTGAATAAATAAATTGTAACACAAGAGCCCATATTATTTGTCAGTAAACATATTGTATTAATAGTTAAGTAAAAATAGGAAAAAACTTCTTCATAGAATGAATTTAAAATTTAAAAATCTAAATACAATGAATAGATATATGGAAAATTTATGGTGTAGAGTGTAGGTGTACAAGAAATGTTAAATACAATTCTTATGTAACCTAAAATGTAAGTGGCGAGAGGTATTGTGCTTGGCGACATTTTTTTTTCTTAAAGGATATATGGTTTAATTCAGAGTGTATGGCCGCGAATCTGGGGACCCGGGTTCTATCCCGACCGACACCAATAATTACTTTGAATTTTAATGGCAGAAAATTGACCCCTGTGGTGCACTCTCCACGCCAGTAATGAGTGCCCATGAGGTGACGTCTGATAAACGCCCACACGGTACAAATATTTCATCATTACCGATATCTGTGTGTACAGCAGATTGGCACACCCAGCAATGGGTAATACGCCGTGATGATATATTTATTTATTTATAAAGAATTTGAATGAATTTCTTGACAAATATATTAAAAATTGTAAAAATAAATACTGATTAATAAAATAAATATTACATTACGCTGTCTTTTACTAACTATTTTAGTAGTTTTTGAAATACAAAAGGTAACTAAATTTGATTCACAATCCTTACATTAACTAATATTTGCCTTGAAATCAATACAATCTACATGATTATTACTACAATCACGAAAATTTTTCTACTTTCCAATCCTTGCAAATATTGTACATTCTTGCACACAAGCACACAATCATTAAAATCGTCTTACTATCCCGATTTAACAATCCTTTTGAAGGAATGATTCACCCCTCATATACGACGGATGTAACCATGTGTCATGTCTTTTTTTTTCTCCGAAAGATTAATACAAACAATAAATACCTTGATAATTATTGTTATGTTATCAGATAACATATTGTCGTCACTCAAATAATAATAAAACTACTATGTTTATTTTTATTGAATATCCTCTAAATACATTATTTAAATATTAGTTAAATATTTTAACATTGTACACTGATTTTGATTCTACTTCAATTCTAATTGTTTTGACCTTTTCTTCTTGTGGTGTTATCCACATCTGGACATGTGCAGATGTACTTAAAGGATTGGCTAAATGATTCTAAAATCATACAAAATTAATAATTTATTTATATACATACAAATATTAATATCTTACCGTCGCTGTAATCTTAAAATATATATCCTGTTTAAAATCTATATAGATTTTGGTTTCTAAATGGGCAGTATAAAATTTTCCTAATTTTTCAGTTGGTGTAAATCGGAAGTATTCACTATATGGCCCTGATACTTCAAAGGTCATATTCGTATTATGTAAATTTCTATCTTCAACCATAATGTATGTATTGTTGTCGTTAAGTATTGTGTTTGCTGGTATAGGCATAGATAAATTAAATTCATAATATTTATCGAGAAATTCAGGATTAAAATAATAATCATCTTCATCATCATCATCATAATCATCATTCACCAAGATAAATCTCTAAAATTTTACAAACAATTAAAATATTTTTCTGTGCAAAATACAACGTGTGTTTTTTAAGTAAGTACCGTTTTGAAATAAAAATAAAACAAGTAGAATTTTTTTTAGCAATTTTATTTTTAAACGAAAGCGTGTACTTTAATCTACTTTTCTACATAATTTCCACCAATATTAAGGCATTTATCGTATCGTACAAATCAGCTTTTCAATAGTATCCTCGTAGAAATCTGCCGCCTAATTAGACAACCATTGCAACACGGTCGCTTTGACATCTTCATCGTCGTCGTGGTGCTGATCACCCATTCTTCAAATGCAGGACTATGTGGTAGTCACTGGGCACTAGATCGGGGCTGTATGGAGGGTGATCAAATTGTTCCCAGCCAAATCGTCAGTAATGTCTGAAGGTCGCCCACTTCGGTCCTCATCATGCACATTCGTACGGCCATCTTTAAAAGTTTTCACCCATTTCCGTACCATCCCATCGCTCATAATATTTTCTCCATTCACTTCTCTTATCTGACGATGAATTTCAGCCGCTTTCACGCCTTTAGCACTAAGAAAACGAATCACAGCGCGTATTTCACAATCGGCGGAATTCTTAATCGGAAGAGGCATTTCAAATACTCACAAAAAACTCGTAAACAGCGCATGTGCCAAATGCCGACCGCGGCGCAATAGCGGCGCAACAGCGGCGGAATTTCAAAACGGTACTTACTTTAAAAACACGCTTTATATTTACTTACTAAATAGTTATATTCTTCATTTTCGCATCTAAATTTCATTTTAGCTGAATATTCTGTAAAATTTTCAAAGTCGTACAGATTTTGAAATTCATCTGTCAATATAAAATCGATGTACGAATTTTCAAAAGAAATGTTTATGTAAGGTTGTGGTTCCATTGAAACTTCTGCAAAACAACATAATAATATTTTTTCTTTTGTAATTTTATAAAACTTACTTGTAACGTTTTCTGTTCTTATAGTTTTGACTCTTCCGTAAGAACTTTTGTTTACACTTTGAATTATTTCTCCACGGTCCCACACATTATCGTCTATATCTAACCAACAATTGCCTAAAAATAAAGGAAAATATTATATTTTATTTATGTTTATGCTATTCAACTCGTATTAACTTTATACCTATTGCTTTATTCTGATTTTCTTCCAAATACTGTTTTATTAATAATCCTAGAAATAAAAATTAATGTAAAATTCGAATAAATAAAATAATACTACCTCTCAGTAGCGTGTACAGGATGGCACTGAAAAATGGGCCAACCAAAATAACTTTTTATTTTCGATTTAACCGGAAGATATGGTTTTACTAAAGAAATAAATTACAAAATAGTCATACAAAATTATGAATAATTAACCTGCTAAACCATGATATCAGACAGTTGAGATAATATTGAGTAATATTTAAGTTAATTGTTTAAATAGTAAGATATTTTTGTAAAATTCTATTTTTGTTACAATGAAATCTGTTATGGCCAGCATATTACCTTTCGTCAGTTCTATGTATTTTGTACAAATTCTACACAGAAAATTTCTAGCAAAGGATTCTCCAGTAAAATTATAATTCATACATACTATGTCAATTGCACGTTCCTCTCACTATTTCCTGCATTGTACATGTGTACAATATAGGAAATAAAAAAAGGAATAGATAACAACGTTCCTCTAACTATTTCCTGCATTGTACATGTGTACAATATAGGAAATAAAAAAAGGAATAGATAACAATGTTCCTCTAACTATTTCCTGCATTGTACATGTGTACAGTATAGGAAATGAAAAAAGGAATAGATAACAACGTTCCTGTAACTATTTCCTGCATTGTACATATTGGTATTATTTATACTACAAAATCGTGAACAATTTATATATCTGTTTCAAGGCTATATTTCTAATACATACTTATATAACCAGCAAACTACCAGAAAATTAATGATTAATTTTATAAGAAATTGCATATTTTCAAACGACTTAAACTTAGGCTCCGGTGGCTCAATGGTTAGACCAACGCTGCTTAGTCACAGATCTGTAGATTTGTCTGCTTAGTCATGAGTGCGCTCGGGGCATCCCACTAAGGCATGGATGTTTGTGATGTGAACCCATTCTGTAATTGGAATTTAATCCTGTTGAGGGGTTTTTTAACAAGAAAAATCTGATGTGGCCAGCACAATACCTTTCGTCAATCCTGTGTATTATGTACAAATTCCATACATAAATTTTCTTGCAAAAGATTATAAATTTCCAGTAATATTATTTCATGCAAATGGCACTTGACACTGACATCTTCTTCTTCTTTAGCTTTTCCCATTCGTTAGGGGTCGCTATTGTTTATTTTATTCTACCATTCATTTCTGTTTTGTAGGTCATCCTCATGTCAAAATTTTTCATTCAAAATTTCATTTTTTGGTATTTTATGATTCCTTTTCTCGACAACTGAATTCCACACCTCTGATAATAAATAAACCACATGAAATAATAAAATCATGAAATTTTGAATAAAAAGTTATGACATTTGTCAGTTATGGATGTAATTAATAGCTGTCATTTTGACACGGGTCAACATATCTGCTTGCCAACGTCTGCAAAGTCACGTCACTGCACGCGCCCTACACATAAATTTTCTTGCAAAAGATCCTCTATTTCCAGTTAAATTATTTCATAAACAAACTATGCGAATTGCACTTGACACTAACATCTTCTTCTTCTTTAGTTTTTCCCATTCGTTAGGGGGTCGCTATTTTTTATTTTCTTCTTCCACTAATTTTTGTTTTGTGTGTCGTCCTATGTTTCTTCCACCTACTGTTATAAGCTATTCATTCTTCCAATATATTCATGTCTCCTCATGACATATTCAAATCAATGTAATCGTCTCTCATATCTTTCTAGAAACACCCTACACTAAAGTTATTTCCCTTATTCTTTCATTCATTTACTTTTTATTGATACTGACATCTGTCAATTTGAATTACCTGACTATATTAGCAGTTTCTATGGTTAAGTTAGCACAGCTGGCTGATTTATGAAATTTATTATCTACATAAGTCTTTAACTCTATATATGTTGAATATGGAATATAAAATGCAATAAAATCGTATAGAGAATAATATATTCGTTAAGTTATAATAAAATTTAACTGAGTTTTTCAAGAAAAACTGTTAAAATCTTCAAATGAGGATACTTCCGGTAGACCAATTATAACCAAAATCTAATCAAGTCTGCATATGATTGTAAGAAAGAGGAATACGCAAGAATTGTAATTTTTGGAATTCTAGTATTGGAGATATCGTTGTCGAAACCGCGGTCACATACACACACACACACACACACACTCACACACACACACACATATCATCGTAAAAATAGTAAAATCATATTGTAAAGACCCTAAAACCTGCTTATTCAATGAAAACTCACCACCGATTTTTTTGACCAAAGACAATACTTTCCTTACCTAGAGGTGACGGAAGGTAAAAATTATAATACACTTCGCCACTTCAAAAAGGAGAATGTTTTGACAATATTAGCTGGACTTTCAAAAATAAATTAGATTAGCGGCTGATTTTCGAGCAGATTATGTTATTTAATTGTAGTTTATATGAGGTTAAAGTTATTTTAGTTTGTTGCCTTTTCTAAATTAAATTATAAAGTTATAAAGTTTGTGCAGATTTTTTTGTTAACACACCCTTAAAATCATATAAAATTTTAGTATTAAACAGATTACAATATTGAACGGTTAAATACAAGCCATTATAATAAATATTCCTATTGAACAACATAATATGAACTAGGCAACCCGAATAAACACTGCATGTGACAATGACAACTATTATAAGATAGAAGTAGTATTTGTTTTTAAAAATTTAACTTACCTGGCTTAGGAAAAGAGTGGACCGATATAATAAATATCGAGGAAAAGATTATTAAAGATTTAAACTGAAACATTTTGAAATATAATTAAAAATTTTAGTGTGTAAGATTTTATACTAAATTGGTAGGTACTAATATTTTAAAGATATATAATATCTAAAATAAATATTGGATTTTAATTAAAAGTTATCCCTCAAGAATTAAACTGTTTACACAGTGATAAAGGAAAGTGAGTTTATTTTATAATTACAGTATTTTTAATAAATTAAGATAAATTTAGTAAAAAATGTCACATTTAAATATTACTTTAGAATACTACTCTTATTAGCATATAATTTATTAAAATATAGTTAATTACAAATTGATATTTGATCTATATCAAATATAAATAAAATTTAACAATTTTTAAATTCCTTATTTATACAATGATTAAAACTTATATTATCAAATTATATTGATACAAAGATAAATATTTTAAAATACAACATTCGGCACTATTTCTATTGAAGTAGTTATCCCTACTCGAAGTTAGGAGGTCTCGTAGTTCTGATAGGAATTCTAGGAGACAAGTTGATCATACTCGCCCACTGCCCTTCACAGAGATCGTTAAATCCCATTCCTCGAAGGTACACTCCCCCTAAAGACCCGGGACCACGACAAGTTGGTTGGGATTCCCAAACCTTATCTCTGTTGTTTTTCAACCAGCTAAAAATACATTAATTATGTAGATAAAGCAAAATCTTAAAATATCTAATTTTTATTTTATGAATAATTTTCTCATTTTTTATTAAATTCCCGATTTTTAAATCACAGTTCGATATATTTTCCGCTCCGAAAATATTCGGCTGAAAAATTTAGGAATAATATCTCACCGGCGTAGAAATAAAATAAATAAATATCCATAGAAACTATACAGAATCAACGAATAAGAAGTAACTTGTATAAAAGAAACCTGTAATATCGCTCTAAATGTTGTATAATTCTACCTATTTATCGTATCTTCAGATTATAATTTTCTAGAGGCAATAAAATTAAATCTGGGTGGTAAATAATTTTCAAATTTTTATATAAAATACATTAATTAGTTTTCTATAACATACTAGTTTTTCGATTAAATGTCGGTATGGATATAAAAGTTATAATTTAAAATGTTGTGTTTATTTTGCCATTTCCTATTCTTCACGTGTTAAGAAGGCTAAATCTAATTGCAAATATTTCAGCTACCGCGTGGTCAATTGTTTTAAAACTTGGAGAGCAGGTAGATTATACTTCGGTTGGATAAAATTTCAATTAATTCTGGGTAAAATTGTATTATTTTAGTTTGTGAATAAAATAAAAATATTCTTACGTTGCTAAATATAAAGCAGCACAATCGCAGTGCCATGGGTTTTTAGCTAATTTAATATTCATCAAGGAAGTCAATTTATCCAAACTTTTAGATGGCAAATACTGGAAACGGTTACTGTCCAAATGTCTGCAACAGAACTAATTCATATTTTTTCTTACCTATTATTTTATTACTTACAATTTTTGTAAACTTGGTGTAGGATAAAACGTATATTCATCAACAGTTTTTAACATATTATTATTCAATAAAAGAGATGTTAAATTCGCCAAACCTTCAAAAGAGTATCTTTGTAAATGTTCTAAATTATTGGAAAAAAGAAATAATTTGTGTAGATTTTTAGTTTCGTTGAACAAATTACGTGGAATTTCAGGAATATCATTTTGCTCTAGATGTAGTTCAGTCAATTTATTCAAATTAATAAACTCTGTCCCATAAAGCTAGAAAAAAAACTTTTACATAAGGAAGTAAACATGTTGAAGCATCTTACTCGCAATAATTGGTTTGAAGATAAATCTAACACTAAAAGATTTTCCAACTTGTTGAATACCCCTGTTGTTATGGTTGTTAGTTTATTTTTTCTTAAATTCAAATATTCTAAATTAATAAGATTGTTAAAAACGCCGGACTCCAAATCTTGTACAGAATTTTCTGCAAGTTTTAATCTTTTTAAAGAAATCAAATCAGAAAATAATTCATTTTGAAGTCGTTTCATTTTATTTGTAGTCAAATCTAAATCTTCTAGAAAACCTAAATCATTAAAAATAGTTTCTGGAAGATCCATAATTTTATTTCTTGATAAATGAATGACTGTAATTTTTGTGTTTCCTCTAAAAATACCACTTGGTAAAGTTTTTATATTGTTATAAGATAAATCTAATGATCTCAAATTTCTTAATTTTAAAAATAAATCATTTGGCAATTCATCTAATGAGTTCTTGTGAAGTCTCCTGAAAAAAGAAAACATTAAATACTATAAATACAGTTCAGTCGTGGGGTAGAAAAATAAGGGTTTATTCTTCAAAAGGTCGGGTATTTTTACCTTCCGTCACCTTTAGGAAGGTATTGTCTTTGGTCAAAAAATTCAATGATGCGTTTTTAGTAAATAAGTACGTTTTAGGGTCCCTACAATCCGATTTTACCATTTTTACGATGATGTCTGTATGTATGTATGTATGTATGTATGTATGTATGTATGTATGTATGTGTGTGTGTGTGTCATGTTCAGTACGAAAATAGAGGGTTTCTTTCCGCTTCTCCAAGTGCGTACACCATATTCGTAAGTTCTGCTTGCGAGAGACTCATATTAATAAATTAATTTACTTAATTCCACTGTTATTAATATTAACCTGGCTAATGAACCTACAGTCATTATTGCAATTTTTCTTATTCAAAAATCAATATCCATGGTATACTACATTTAATTTTTAATTGAATATATAAATTTAGAAAAAAAGGTGAAAATCTCCGAAATTATTGGTTTTAGGCATAGGATACCCTTAATAACATATGAAGATAATACAAAAATACACACAACTGAATAATAAAATATAGGGTTTTCATTTGAAAATGACGAGTTATAGTCATTTGAAATTGAGCACATTTGATCCGCTTTATTGAACACCTTGTATAATTACATTTTTAAAAAAAGTATGTCAGAACATAGAGTATAATTACAGTTATACAGAAAAGAAAATTCTTAATTTTTACTATTAAAATAACTTCAGTAAGCCTTTATAAAGCAATGCGTGTATTCGGTCTTTTTTAGAGAAAAAACGGAATAACTTGGCAACGCCGTGGAAAACTAAAACAAAATTCATATGTATGTATAGGTGAATAAAATACAATTCAAAATATATAAAAATATATACGGTGTTCCATTTAAAAAAATCTGATGTGGCCAGCACATAACCTCTCGCCGTATATTTTGCCTGGCTGTATGCATAAAGCAAAGAATATTTTTATAAATACAAATAATATATTCATATAAATCTATGACGTATAAACTTCTTTATTATTCAATAATAGCATGTCTCAACATGAAGATATTTTACCATAAATTATGTTACAATAAATTACAAAGTAGAGTTTACCATATATAAATATTAGGCTGGTAACAGCAATTTTCAATTCGAACAACTTTGTTTACTTTCTCTTCATATTCTTCTAGTAAAAACATTAATTTTGGGCGGTCTAAAATGTATATATCTGGATTGTGCATCTAATCTTACATATCTTCTTTTACATTTTATTTTTTCATACTTGTTATATCTAAATAACACTAATTCCCTTTAATAAAGTGACGGAGAGATTGCACTCCGATTATTCTTATATCGATGTGTAATTTTGTCAATATTTACAACTTACTTGAGAAGAATTTGATAGCTTTTTCGCAATTCAAAGTTACTCTAGTCTATAGTACTGGTGTACATTGTCCCATAATGTTTGAAACAAATTTAAGTCCTTCAACCTAGACTTGTCATCTCCATAATAGTCACAGATCAAGAACTAAGGGATTCTCCAAGTACATTTTTCTTTCATTACTCATTATTTCTGACACTGACATTTATCTGTCAGTTACAAATAATTTAAATTATCAACTATTTTTCATGGCATTCTTTCGGCTGTCAAATTTATTACAACAGATTATTTTATATATTATACTTCTTTTATCTCTAAATCTATGGAATATATAATAAAATATTTAAATGTATCAGATAGAGAATTTAATTTTCTTTAATATTACCACGAAAAATTTTCAAAAAATAATATTTAGAAGATTTTTTTCAAGAAACAAATTTTAAGTCTTATATTTTTTGAGTAACCGTCCTTCCAACATCCCACACACACACACACATCCACACACACACACACACACACACACACACACACACACACACACAGACATCATCGTAAAAATGTTAAAATCGGATTGTAGGGACCTTAAAACGTGCTTATTCAATAAAATCTGGATATGCGATTTTTAGCATGAATCCAATACCTCTCTTAGCGAGAGGTAAAAAGAAAAACAATTCTCGCCGAGCCGTAATGCAACAACCTGTATATGTGAGAATATAATTCTTTAGTCACGTGACATGTTTTCCGCCAATCAAACATTCAGAATCTCCCTAGCTACGCGTTTATCACAGCGATGATAAAAAAACAAGGAAATTATCATCGTATTTATAGTCGTTACTACGGGATTTATTTTCTTTATTTATGACATTGACAGTTAATTTTAAGTATAAAAATAAATAATAACAATAATTCAAACTCCGAAATATTAAATAAAACTCGTAAGTACCATGTTTTAATACAATATGAATATGTATATCAAAAGTTAGGTTAGGTTAAATTGCAAATATTCATTATATTCTCTCATTAAATATAAGTTCGTGATATGATTAATAATCGAAGATATTGCTCGTGAAATCGAAACAGCGCATTTCAACTCGTCCTTCGGACTCGTGAAATCTGCAGCTCGGTTTCACTCGAGAATATCATCGATGATAATCATATCACTTGTTATATTACGTATGAAAATAATTTTATGTTATGCTCCTTGAGTAGACGAATAAATTCTGTTAATAAACTGCTGTATGTCTAACAAGGGAGATATCGAAGACGGCGATTTCGATGACTCATCCTGAATATTATATGACATATTCAAAAATCAAAAATACCCGACCTTTTACAGAGTAAATCTACCGTCGACTATAGACTAATAAAACAATTATTACAAATTTGTAAGGCTGTCCAAATATTGAAAGATAGGTTCCGGTAAAAAATCAACTTGATTGTCAAATAAATCTAGCTCCGTTAAATGGGCCAAATCCTGAAACGCATCTTTGTTGAGCGTGGTTAGATGATTTATGGCTAAATCTCTGGAAATGTTATGTTTATTAATAATTTTTTTGTTGTTTATTATGTGTGATCTACAAACATGTGCAAAATATCTCGAGGCACTGTCTGCTCCGCTGGCAGAACTGACATTTGAGCATGCCAGCAACTGATGCTTTTTGTTTCTGGGCGGCATTTACATGGGCCCGTCGCACACTGCAACCAGCGCTCGTTTCCGTCATCGATGTTCCATACTAAAATACAAAATAAACAAATATTGTGTTGTTTACAAATTATAGTATATTTTCATTTGTGAAGCAATAGTTATTTACATCACACGTTGCGTAATTTTTCTTTTTTTTAGTGGGGAGGTGATGGCAATAGGCCGAGGCACACATTAACATTAAACAAAGAACAATTGACATTTTGTTTATTTATTTATATTATTAATAGATGCTGGCAACAAAATGGTAAAATACAGGATGTTCATTTTATTTTGTTCACTATTACTATCTCGAGAACTATAAGAGCTACGAGATCGATTAAATGAGCAAAGTATTTCTATTTTACTAAGACTATTTTAATGACCGTAATTTTTTTTTTCAACTAAGGTTCATAAACTGTGGAGTCCAAATTTGTTATTTTAATTGGAACTATATATTTTTTTTTATTTGCTTATTTATTAGAGAATTTAATTCTGAATTCAATGATACATTTTTGTATTCTCACATAACGATTTTTTTTGAGAAAAACGCATATAAAGTTCTGTACTGTCCACGCCAGAATGAGTGCCAGTGAGGTGACGCCTGGTCCACGCCCGTACAGTACAAATATATCATTACCAACATCTGTATACTAAGCAGATTGGCGCACCCAGCAATGGGTAATATGCCGTGATGATATACTCGTATACAGTAAAAAAATTGAAAGATGTTCGATCCAGGTCATCTGTATCATGAACGAATTAACAAATTTGCATACATCTATCTCATTTACACAGGCTACAAGCGTGTGTGATAAGGATATATATAACATGCTTGTCTTAAAAAAATCATATTGTTTCTATTGTATATATATATATATATATATATATATATATATATATATATATATATATATATATATATATATATACAGTGTGTTAATTAAAAACCTGGCCATAGGCGTTTAACATGGGAAATCAGTTTTTCCTTGCGCAAAAGTTCCCAAATTATTTTAGACAAAAATACTTCAAATAAATGTTGTAGAGAATTAAATTCTGCATCCAGATTAGTAATAAGATTTTATTTTCGACGTTTCATAACCGAGAAAATCAATTTCAAAGTTTATCGAAAATTGCTGATTTATAGCGATAGCCATGGAAGTCAAACAAAATTACAAACAATTGTATGACATCTTAACTGTCAAAGAAAGTTTGTGTTTTGTGATTTTCGTTCAGTAACATATTTTTTTGGAAGTATGGAACAGTTTTCTCATGAAGAAAAGCTTCAGATTATAAAATGGTGTTACTGTGGACAAAGCTATAGAAAAATACGTGATTTAATAAGTGTAATGTGGTCACATCGACAAATTCCAAGTAAAACCACAATAGAATCTTTTATTAAAAAAACTTAAAGCTGTAATTTCCAATGAATGTAGAAAAATAAATGCCAGACAGCTGCATAATGTTCGACATGGCTTTTATAATAGACTTGGGTATTGCTTAGCGCAAAATGGAGGGTTATTTGAACATTTAATATAAAATTATATTCATTCTAGTTTTCTGTTTTTCTTTTTAAATAAATACATTATTCTTGTTTTCATTTTTATTTTATTTTGTATATGTTGACAGCTATGTATTCTAAAATTAAACCATGTATTTAAGAAACATATTTGTTTTATACATTAAGTTAGGCTAATTCATTGTGTCAATGTCATACAATTGTTTGTAATTTTGTTTGAGTTTCATGGCTATCGCTATAAATCAGCAATTTTCGAAAAACTTTGAAATTGATTTTCTCGGTTATGAAACGTCGAAAATAAAATCTTATTACTAATCTGGATGCAGAATTTAATTCTCTACAACATTTATTTGAAGTATTTTTGCCTAAAATAATTTGGGAACTTTTGCGTAAGGAAAAACTGATTTCGCAAGTTAAACGCCTATGGCCAGGTTTTTAATTAACACACTGTATATATATATATATATATATATATATATATATATATATATATATATATATATATATATATATATATATATATATATATATATATATATATGTATATTATAACTTTGACATTGACTTGATATTAAATAATGACAAAAAAATTGAACATCGCCTTTACAGAGCTTAAAAAAGTGCAAACAAAAATCCAGTATTATTTCATAGAAGTTATATGTAAAAATGAATGCGAAATTTATGTTTTCGCCTTTATCTAGTGACTCATGATTTTTTTTCAAATTTATTTACATTTATGTAATTTAACTGAGACGCCTGAATATTTTTATTAATAGATATTTATACAGTTAATATCATGTTTATACAGTTAATATCATGTTTATTAATGAAAAGAAAGTTTAAGTCACGAGCCCGAAGGGCACATGGGTTAAAATCTTTGAGTAAATAAACATTCTTAACTCACGTTCTTTATATAATATATAATATTTTAAAGATTAAGTTTTAAGTTTAAATAAAACAAAGTAACTTTGTTGATATCACTTATTTATTTAACACGATTTTTGTTACTAGTTTCGACCAGTTCGGTCATCATCAGACAATGATTTTATGTAAACTTAAAACTTAATCTTCAAAATGTATCACAAAGTAAAGGCTGAAATAATAAATAATTTATAATATTTTATTTTATTTTCACGAAATAATAATGAAAACCTTTATAATATTTAAATTTGACAAAATAAAAAAAAAACTAATCAATTAGTAGGCTGTGCATGACAATCATCTTTGATAGACGCCAAGTCGTTTATTTATAAATTATTAACAAGCTTTATTTTCTGCTATTTGTGTCGTGGAAAATAATGAAAATGGCTGATCTGTCTGATAAAGACTGTGGTGAAAATGTTATTTTCGTGCCTGATCTTATTTTATGCATTATTTGTTGCAGAGTGAGTTAAAATTTTGTAAGAATGGCAGTTTAATACGTCAAAATTAAATAAAACACATGGATAACATTTTACAGATCTAGTTACCGTGGTTTATTTAGTTGCATAATTATGTTGATAGATGGCGAACTTTATATCAATACAATAAAAACATAGAGCTTCCAATCTCTCTAGAGTTTAGATAGTTGTCTCTGATTACAACAAAGAAAATTTAATTACGATTACAATAATGAAAATGTGGTAATGTATTTCGTTCGAAAGAAAAATAAAAATTCACTTCTCTTTATGTAAGTTCCTAATGATACACATATACATAACTTGTAAAATACCTATAACAAAAAATTAAGAAGCATAAATTACATACATTTAAAGTATTTGTGTAAAATTTTGAAGACTAAATATGGTAATGTGTTACTATTATAGTCAATACCTGGTTGTTCAACAGATCTCAATCTTCTTTCGAGTTTAATTAGCCTCAAGTCATTAGTTTCTTCAATTTGTACTACCCTCTTCTCGTTTAACTCTCTTCTGCAAATCTGTACCGCTTCACAAGCTGTTAAATTACACTTATCTTCAAAGTTTCCCGCCACAAACTTAGCGAAAACAAAAAAAGTAAAACACAAAATGCGATACATTTTGTTTGAATTGATCATGTACAATGACAAACTCTCTGAATATGCTAAAGATGTGAATCGATGTGTGGGCTAACTTAATTTGTAAATTGTTGCCATCCTGCTCTATTGTTATTAGTTTGTACTGCAATTAGGTAAATTAATTTATTTGATGCTTGTCAAAATTTATTAGCAGCTATATTTGGCACCGCTGTATGATCAAACTTAATTTCCAAGGAAATAGAACAAGGGAAATTTACTTTTACATTTATTTTATTCATTACTATCATGTTTTCCTTTCACTTTTCACAATGTTACTTTGTTTTTTAATAACAATAAATGGTTTGATTTTAATTTTGTATTTATATCGTGCTGGTTTAAATTTAACTGTAATCAAAGTAATAAATACTTTTCCACTCTTAATTATAAATTTATTTTAGCCCCTTGAACAAGTGCACATACAGGGGGGCTGTCCAGATCTAAAATTATATGAATGCAGAAAGCTTAAATACAGAAAATAGAAATTTTTGGTTTGATATAAGTTATCGCAGACGAAAAATCGTCTCACACACACACGTACATTCACACATATATTATATGGATCAACCATAGGCGCCGACTTTTCTATAACCCAGGGGGGGCCAAATTTTTTTTTTAATAAAAATAAAATTAATTATTATTTTCATATATTTTATATCATATTAATTACAGAATTGAATAAAATACTGTTTAGTTTAAGTACCTACGAATCTTATATCTTTTTATATTATTTTAAACATTTTACGCCTAATTTTTTTTTTAAAAGGTATTTAAAATTGTATTTAAATGGAACTCATTTTTAATGACAATTAAGTATAGCGACATGATTATTTAATCTGTGTTGTGTCATTGTGGAATGTGAAACTAAATGAAAATTATAGAAACACTAAAATTAGAGTCTGGACACGAGGTGGCAAGTTATGATTGGCTGGGGGATTGGTCGGCTATGTTTATGAGCGTTCCGCCATTATTTAAATTCGAATATCTGACAAATTATAAAAAATTAAATGTAACGTCTATTAAAGTACTTCAATTAATCATCAACTTTATTTACTGAAATATGTCAACATATTGTCGCAAAATACTCATATACATATTTCATTTTCTCAAAATATCTTTTTCTGGTGGAGTTATTACAAAATTTTAATGCAACCGACCATAATTTTAATAGTAAATGCAACACCAATAAAACCTAGACGGAACTGAAGTTAGTCGTTGGAGAAGTACATGAAATTAGCTGTATTTTCTACCCTTGTTACTGTGAAATGAGTAAACATGGCCAGTGATGCAATTCATGCAAATGCCGTGATTGAAATATTTTTAAATTAATAAGATCGAAGCTAAAGCGCTAAAAAAATATATATATGGGAAGGGGGGGGGGGGGCAAAACATAGGTTCGCCCCCTCTATATTTTGTCAGGGGGGGCCAACGCCCCCTTTGCCCCCCCATAGTCGGCGCCTATGGGATCAACATACTGATAATGGGTTTAATTTTTTTTTATATTTGTCTACCAAAAATCAAGTGTGTGTGTCTACATATATATTAAGTTTCCAATAAACCATTTTCTTGAAATAATAAGTTTATTACAGTCAGAAAATAAATTTTAATGAAATTATAAACAAATCTCTTTTCAAGAAATGTTATATTTTTTTACCTCTCGGTAAGAAAGGTATTGGATTCATGCTAAAAATCGCATATCCAGATTTTATTGAATAAGCACGTTTAAAGGCCACTACAATCCGATTTTAACATTTTTACGATGATGTCTGTGTGTGTGTGTGCATGTATGTGTGTATGTATGTGGGATGTTGGAAGGACGGTTACTCAAACACTATAAGATTTTATTTTGTTTTACTACGTATTTCCCAATCGGATATTCATGGAAAGTTCTGAAAAGGTTTTGGTAACAATTGGACAACCGGAAGTAGAAGATTCTTGAAAAAAAAACTTCTTAATATTATTTTTTGAAATTTTTTCTTGGTAATATTAAAGAAAATTAAATTCTCTGTCTGATACATTTAAATATTTTATTATATATTCTATAGATTTATAATATATAATAATAATAATAGTTGAAATTTTCAAATATTTGTAACTGACAGATAAATGTCAGTGTCAGAAATCCGGAGACATTACTGAAGACTTTTTCTGGGAAGTACATACATTATATTATTTCTTAATGTATTAATAGTTAAATATTTAATATTATAGGTATATTACACATACCCTTCAGAAAAAATGTTACTCCCGACAATGAATTGGAAACATCTCGAAAATTAGAAGAGTAGGACAAAATTTCTTCATAGAATGAATTTCAATAATCTAAATATAAGGAACATATAAGTAGAATTTTTGGTGTAGAGTGTAGATATACAAGAAATGTTAAATACATTAGGGCGCGAGTAGTCATGTAACTTTATTGGCATTGACAAGCAGATATGGGGACCCATGTCAGAATGATATCTAGTAATTATGTATATAGATGTCAAATATCATAATTTCTCATTCTAAATTTAGTGATTTTCCAATTACATATGGTTTATTTTCCTCGAGTAAATTCCACACTCCTGGTGACAAATTAACTAAGTGAATTTAGAAAATTTTGAAATTTTTAATGATAAATTCTGACATTTGACATCTATGTACATAATTACTAATTATCATTCTGAAACTGGCCCCTACATCTGCTTGTCAAGGTCAACAATGTAATATGACTGTTCGCGCCCTATACTTATGTAACAAAAAAAGGAAGTGGCGAGAGGTATTGTGCTGGCCACAACAGATTTTTTTTTAAATGTAATATACAAGATTTTTTTGAAATAGGGGTACATGATTTAATCAGATTCATGTGCCCAAAATAAGATGATTTAACTAAATTTACGTACAACCGAAAGTGCTTCAAATAGTGTCTGACGTATTAGATAATACTTGTTTATTCGTTAATTATAAGTAGACAATTATTTATTGAATTATTGTTAAAAGTATTGTGTAATATAATAATGGTGTTGCTAGTCAATTAGAATGCTCATTCATGATAGAGTCTTGAAGCCGTTCAGAACAAAAACAAGTTAAGTGTGTATACATTGGTAAACGATTTTACGATAGTATATGGATCAACATACTGATTATAGGTTCAATTTTTATTTATTTATTGATTTTTGTGTAATCTCTTTAGTTATGTATCAAAATTCAAGTGTATATCTATAGAGATGTATTAAGTTTATAATATATTTTTTCTTGAAATAATAAGTCCAGGCAAACAAATCTCTTTGTAAAAAAATATATTTTATACAATACTTACGTTAAAATAAAATTGAATTGGCGGGAGGTATTGTACAGATTTCAACAATATTTTAAAGGTTATTGTAAGTTTAAATCTCTCAATTTTTAATGAACTTGTAAACACATTTCTTGATGAGATTATATGCAAATCTTATATTAAAATGAAATTATATTGGCGGGAGGTAATGTCCTGGCTGCAACAATTTTTTAAAATTTTGAATGAAATCGTCCCAGTGTAAAAATAAGGTTAGCATAAACGCGCCTGTATACATACACCTATATACCTATGAATACATTTTAACCAAAAAAAAAAATAATAGATATTTGATTATTCCCATAGCTGTAGTGGAGAAAACACCTCATAAATTACTTTCATCCTTAATATTTCTTATGGTAAATACCTTCAAACAATATCCCTCATTACAAAACAAATTTACGCATAAAATATTTATTAAATTCATATATGTTAGTGACATTTTTTGCAACAAAATTAAGCTAGTTAAGTTGGTACCGTCAGCGCTGTTTATAACAAATGAGCAGGTGACGCGTGGTTAGTGTTTCGTGTTTGTTATTCCAAAAATAGTGAAATTGTTTATAATTTGTGATAAATATGCCAAAAAACGTATAGACAATTATTATTTGAAAGGTAGAGATCAATTTTGTTTAATAATTTAATCAATTCATTCATTTTGTTGGATACTATAAAGTTTATAGTATTGCACGAACAATGATCTTTAATTAATGTACAAAAACAGTATTGTATTTCATTGTATTATTATAAATGTAAACAACGTAACATTTTACTAAAGCTGTCTTATCTTTTGTTAGATTCAACCCCGGGATCGACTTCATTTCTACATGTAAATGACGGGCACTGAGCCGGAAGAGTAGCAGGTCTTGGGAACTAAGGTAAAGTGATTTTTGTTTTCTTAAAAACATTGGTCAAGAAAGGTGTTAAGTATATTTTGTCGGCAGAAAATTTTGCACCATTTATTGAGGTGATTTCGAACAACAATTTACATGTAAAAAACTGTTAACAAGGGAAGAGATTGTTACAGTAAACTTTAGGGAAAAAGATATATATACACATAGAGAGAAAAATGGATTTAAGTGCATTTATGTTATGTAACAATAACGATAACTATAACATATTCTTTTATTTATTAACATTATTATCCATTATGTTTATGTATGGAGCTCACACTAGAATTTTTGATAACAAGACAAATGGTTAGTATTTTAATTTTTTTATTTTAAATATGTTCAAGAATCAACACCATTTGGGAGGTTATAGTATGGATGATTTTGAATACAAAATTTCATATGAACATGTGTCCTATTTTTAATAGATACTGAGATACAGAAATAATATTGTTGATTTTTAATATGTAATAACAATTAAAATTAAACAAATTTTACTTTATTGGTTCAAAAATTCCACCGCCAATAATTAAATTAAAGGATTAAATTTAATTAACAATACTTTACAATGGTCACAACTATCAATTACGATTATTTGTCATTTGTTTTATTCAAAAGTCAGCATTTAGGTAACGCGATATCACGTTAAGATTTAAAGGTGAATTAAAATTTAAAAATTCTATACCTAGAATACCATTGAGTATTGGACCTCGGTGTATTACAATTTATTTCTTGTTTTACTCTATTATCACCTCGCAAAATATAATAATAAACACCGTGTATAATAATTACGATAGCTATAATTTATTCCTTTATTAATATACTTACCAATTTTGTTTAAATATGAGTCACACTAGAATTATTGAAAATAAAACACATGGTTCTTATTTTTAATGGTATATTGGTATTGACAAAAATGAGTAAAAAAGCTTAATCAATATGGGTCCGATCTTCAATAATTTCCGAGATCTAAGGCAGTGAAGAATGAGTTTTTTACGGAGTTTACCTCTGCTACTCGTATCTCCAAAACTATTAAGAGTTAGGTACGACTTCGATTAAATGAGACTTTTTGTTTACCTTCCATAGGTCATCTTAAGTGTGCTTTTGTTTTTAAAAAAATTTGGTGACCTTGGCCAATATTTAATTTTCAAATAACTTTGTAACTATTAGAAATTGAGAAAATGTTTCATACAATTTTTTATAGTTTTTACATCTGGCTAAGAGAATTGGTATTGGATTAATGCTAAAAATCGCATACCCAGATTTTAAAGCACGTTTTAAGATCCCTACAATTCGATTTTAATATTTTTACGATGGTGTTTCTGTGTGTGTGTGTGTGTGTGTGTGTGTGTGTGTGTGTGTGTGTGTGTGTGTGTGTATGTATGTGTGTATGTGACGATTTCTCAAAAACTATATATTATTTCTCAATCGAACATTACTAGGAAGAGCTGAAAAGGTTTTGCTAATAATTGGACAACTGGAAGTAGCAGATTCTTTAAAAAAAATCTAAATATTATTTTTTGAAAATTTTTGTTCTTGCTTGTATAAAAGAAGAGTAAATTCTCTATCTGATACATATAAATATTTTATTATATCTTTTATATATTTCGAAATAAATAAATGTAAGATATATATATAATAATCTGCTGTAATAAGTCTCACAGCCCAAATAATGTCATGGAAACCAATTGAACAATGAAAATGTTTGTAACTGACAAATAAATGTCAGTGTCAAAATTATTATTTCTTATTGTATTAATAGTTAAATATTTAAAATTATAGGTTTATATTACATATACTCTTCAAAAATACTGTCAATCCCGACAATGAATTGGAAACATTTCGAAAAATTAGAAGAGTAGGACAAAATTTCTTCATAGAAAGAATTTAAAAACAAAAAATCTAAATATAAAGAATATAAGTAGAATTTTAGGTGTAGAGTGTAGGTATAAAGAAATGTTAAATACAATAGGGCCCGAGTAGTCATGTGACTTTGTTGGCCTTGACAAGCAGATATGGGGACCCGTTTCAGACTGATAGCTAGTAATTATGTACATAGAAGCCAAATATTATAATTTTCATTCTAAATTTAGTGATTATTCAATTTCATGTGTTTTATTTTCCTCAACAAGTAAATTCCACACTACTGGTGACAAATTAACGTGAATTTAGAAAATCTTGAAATTTTTAATGCAAAATTCTGACATTTGACATCTATGTACATAATTACTAATTATCATTCTGTCACGGGGCCCCATATTTGCTTGTCAAGGCCAACAATGTCTCATGACTGCTCGCGCCCTATACTTATGTAACCAAAATCGGCAGTGGCGAGAGTTATTGTGCTGGTGCTGGTCACAACAGATTTTTTTTTATTATCTACAAAATTTTGTTCGATCATTATCTTTGTCAGTTTTTCTTTGATTTTTCGTTATTGTGGGAAACATTTTTTTGAAGATCATACCTATGTTGATTATTTTTTTAACTCATTTTGGCCAGTAGTGAATTTACTTTAATATGCAGTTTGGTCAGTCACTTCTGGTTCATACTACTGTCAACATGTAATAAATGTCCATTTTAAAATGTAACATATAAAATTTGTAGTTAATCAATACTAATTTCCAATAAATTAGCTCATACACGATTTAAAAAACATCAAAATTTTAATGTAGCACATCTTAACAAGATTTGGCTTATAAAAATTCATAATTTTAATGTAATAAATGTTCAGAAATACTTTTATTGACACTAAGGCAATATCCTAGTCGGTACTTTGTAATAGAATTAATTTTTTTGACAGTAGTGTGTAACCATATGGGAATGGTTGATCATATGATGCATTTTAAAATAAATTTCCTGTATATCCTTAAAAAAAATTTAATTGTATATATTCAAAATAGTTCATTTCAACAATAATACACAGAACCATTCTTTACTTCCACTTCTTAAAAGTCCCCAACCAATATTCTTGTAGATTGCTACATATACAGACTCATTTTCTATAGAGTTTGGTATATAAACCATATTGTAACGTTTATTTATTTGGGTGAAGTGTAAAATTCAGAGAAATATTATTAATTGAAATAAAAGCTTATTAAACGATAAATAATTAAGATAAAGATTAAAAAAATAACTAAATAAGACTAAGAATATTATTAAATACTTAAACAATAAGATTATTTATTTAAACAATATTTATATCACTACATTTATTTATATAACTATATTTATTTATGTTAACAACTCGTAGAATGTTTATTTACATCACCAGCTGTTCATTGCTCGTCGCTTCTGTATAACAGAATGTGTTGGCTGGTTTTGGCAACGGGTTTATATAGCGCGTTGTTCTTCTGGAACTTTCCAACGAGACAAAAACATCGAATGCAAAGAACCAGCCCACCGGATGTAATTAAACAGGTCTAGATGTATGGGTTTATCCTGGCGGGGATTACGTCATCGCTCGAGAACATTCTACCAATGGCGGCGCTCGCATTCGGACGCGCCGGGTTGGCGCGCGCTTTAATATATGTATATTTTTAGTCTTATGAGTTTTATTTTTGATGTATATTTTCAATTTTTTGTGAAATAAACATTGTATTCGTATAAAAATATTAGAACACGTTCCTATTGTTGTGTACACAGGGTGTTAGTGGTTAGGGGTGAACATAGGGATTTAACATGGGATTTGTGTTTTATGCGTTTTCCTGCGCTTGTATTTATTTTACGCCAAAATCTATAGAGTGCAAAGTTGTTTAGAATTAAAAGTGGAATATAATACTGCTTTTATATTTTTTATTATGTTTCTAGCTTTTCACAATTTTAAAAAGATATTTAAAAATTTCTGTTAATTCATAGTAAGCCATGACACTTGTTCTTCACTTCTGGTTATTAGAAATTATTCATAAACGTCAAACGTCAATCTGGCTTAAAGAAAATAAATTCTTCGATAACTATTTCCACCACAAAAATTATTTATAATAATGACACGTTCCTTATTTGACTAAACATTCATTATTAAATTTACTTTAAAAAAATCTGATGTGGCCAGCACAATACCTTCCGTCAATCCTGTGTATTATGTACAAATTCCATACATAAATTTTCTTGCAAAAGATTCTAAATTTCCATAATATTATTTCATGCAAATGGCACTTGACACTGACATCTTCTTCTTCTTTAGCTTTTCCCATTCGTTAGGGGTCGCTATTTTTTATTTTATTTTTCTATTCATTTCTGTTTTGCGGGTCATCCTCACGTCAAAATTTTTCATTCAAAATTTCATTTTTTGGTATTTTATGATGCCTTTTCTCGGCAACTGAATTCCATATTCCTGATTAGAAATAAACCACATGAAATAAGAAAATCATAAAATTTTGAATTAAAAATTATGACATTTGTCAGTTATGGACGTAATTAATAGCTGTCATTTTAACACGGGTGCACATATCTGCTTGCCAAAGTCAGCAAAGTCACGTCACACATAAATTTTCTTGCAAAAGATCCTATATTTCCAGTTAAATTCATAAACAAACTATGCGAATTGCACTTGACACTAACATCTTCTTCTTTAGTTTTTCCCAATCGTTAGGGGGTCGCTATTTTTTATTTTCTTCTTTCACTAATTTTTGTTTTGTGTGTCGTCCTCATTCAGTTCCTTTTCTCTGCTTTCATGTCATATTTGGTCTTCCTATGTTTCTTCCACCTTCTGTTATAAGCTATTCATTCTTCCAATATACTCATCTCTCCTCATGACATGTTCAAACCAATGTAATCGTCTCTCTTATATCTTTCTAGAAACGCCCAACACTAGAGTTATTTCCTCTTATTCTTTCATTCATTTACTTTTTATTGATACTGACATCTGTCAATTTGAATTACCTGAATATATTAACAGTTTCCATGGTTAAGTTAGCACAGCTGGCTAATTTATGAAATTTATTATCTTTATAAGTCTTTAACTATATCTGTTGAATATGAAGTATAAAATAAAATCAAATCGTATAGAGAATAATATATTCTTTAAGTTATAATAAAATTTAACCAAGTTTTTCAAGAAAAACTGTTAAAATCTTCAAATGAGGATACTTCCGGTTGACCAATTATAACCAAAATCTAATCAAGTCTGCATATGATTGTAAGGAAGAGGAATACGCAAGAATTGTAATTTTTTGAATTCTAGTATTGGAGATATCGTGCCCGAAACCGCGGTCACCTACACACACACACACACACATAAAGATATCATCGTAAAAATAGTAAAACCGTATTGTAAAGACCCTAAAATGTGCTTATTCAATGAAAACTCACCACCGAATTTTTTGACCAAAGACAATACCTTCCTTACCTAGAGGTGACGGAAGGTAAAAAAAAATTGACAGAATATGAATAAAATAATATTGTTTTCTACGATGTCATAAGTCACGGCTATTGCTACTAATTAAGGGAACTTTTGAAATATCTCTTTAAAATTATGAAGAAACTAAAACCATAAGAAAAATCTGTTATGGCCAGCACAATACCTTTCACCATTTTTATTTTATGTTACATAGGGCGCGAGCAGTCATGTGACTTTGTTGGCCTTGACTAGGCAAGCAGAAATGTGGGCCCGTGTCAGAATGACAGCTAGTAATAATGTACATAGGTGTCAAGTATCATAGTTTTTCATTCAAAACATTATCCAAATAATGTGGATTATTTTACTCCACATATATTCCATACTATTGATGACAAATAAATATATCAGAATATTTTGAAATTTTGGATGAAAAATTATGACACATGACAACTGTGACAACTATGTACTAGGCCAACAAAGTCACATGACTTCTCGCGCCCTATAAGTAACGAATTTAACATTTCTTGTACACACAAATACTGTGAGACTCTTTAATACGAAATGTTAAATGTAATGGGGTGCTCTGATTACTGAATTTTTATGGATAAGTATGTAAATAATGTCAATTTAGAACGTTTTGAATTATACATTACAATACTTCAGAGAACAAATAATGTTGAAATTAAAGAATGCCATCATGGCTATCGATATTAATAAGAAATTGAATAATTAATGTATGGGTCTAAAATATTACAAATTTACATGTGTCATTTGATGTAGAATTTTTTTATCTTTCTATTGATACCACAAAAATTGTTGTCAATTGAAACGGCGAGCAACAGTCTACGAAAAACGATTTTCCCATGTTAACGGGCTATGTTCGGGTTTAAAATATTCACCCGATATAATCTTTAATAATAGTTTGGTTCACGAAAGATGACTATTCAAGATCACTTGTTCGAAGAAAGAATACACAGCAGTAGCTTAGTAATATTTGATGTTAAAAAGAGAGAGAGTATATAACGCATGTCTATGAAATTTATGTTGTCTGACAGATATACGTAAATGGTGCCATTATTTTCTAACACACTACAAATAATAATGACGTATGTCGTAGAGATACAGATATCTAATTATCTACTACACTGTATTAGTGTCGTTGACGATTAAATTGAATTATTATTCCATGGTTTATATCAAGTTTATATTTTTGTGTTTTGCAAAAATATAGGTGAAGAATATAAATCTATGAGAAAGGCATTATTTAAAAAGAAACATGATTTTCAAATGAATTACATTTATTTTTTTCAGTTAAAATGTACCCATAAATATATTTCATGTTCCACGCCTATGCATACTAAATGTAGTGAAATTGTCTGCAAGTAATATTACATCAGTTGACCTTGAATAGTCATCTTCGTGAACCAAACCAATTGGAACTAAAAACATAAGGATAAGGATGGATATAACACGCTTGTCTTGCAAAAAATCATTTTGTTTCCATATTCCATTTTAAAACGATGCTCGTTGTTAATAAAAACTTTTGGTGTAACGTAAGTTTATTTATTAATTCAGATACATTACCTTGATTCATAGCCGTACGAATAACGTTATTTTCTGTCAGAGTCACTGACACTGACATTGTGTCATTATCTTATTTTTAACATATTTGGTTTTACATTTGCAACTTACCAGTTGACTTATTTTTGAATTTTGAATGCTTTTATTGTAAAATATATTTTTATAATAATAAAATAACCATAGTATCTTATGTACTTTCATAAAAACTAAGCAAACGATACTACTGAATTTGTCAGAATGGGCGGAGCAAAAATCTGAATTTATACAATTCGTAGACGATCTTGATTTGAAATCTTTCAAAAATTTTACTGTACACAGGATAGGGGCGGTTGGCGGTTAGGGATAAAGAGGGATTTGGCATGGGATTTTTGTTTTATGCTATTTCCTGCTCTCCTATTCATTTTACGCCAAAACCTGTAGAGTGCAAAGTTGTTCAGAATGAAAAGTTGAATATAATGCTGTTTTTATATTTTTTATTATATTCCTATACATCATTTCACGGAAGAAAATATTAGTTAGCATTTGAGGACCAACCGTTTTTACATGCATTAAATAAATAATTTAAATTCGTGAAACCAAACTTTGTCAATAATACATATTTTTATCTGTAAAAATGTACAAGACCTGAATATTAAAAATCTCTTGTGATCAGCACAATACCTCTCGCCATTTTCATTTTATGTTGCATAGGATGCGAACAGTCATGTGACTTTGTTGGCTTTGGCAAGCAGATATGGGGGCCCGTGTCAGAATGATAGCTAGTAATAATGTACATAGGTGTCAAGTATCATAATTTTCCATTCAAAATATTATCCAAATCATGTGGATTATTTTACTCCACATATATTCCATACTATTTTGAAATTTTGAATGAAAAATTATGACAATTGTGACATCTATGTAAATAACTACTAGCCGTCATTCTGACACGGATCGTCATATCTGCTTGCCAAGGTCAACAAAATCACATGACTGCTCGAGCCATATAAGTAACGAATTTAACATTTCTTGTATATACAAATAATTGAAATTTTATTTCTTCTTTCGTTCTATGAGGAATTTTGTCCTACTCTTCTAATATGTCAAAATTATTCAAATTCATTGACGGTATTAGCGTTATTTCTTAAGTATATATTTAATATTAATATACCTATAATTTTAAATACATATTTAATTAATAATACATTAAGATATATTAAATGTGCTCGTATCTCTCAGAAAAATCTTTCAGTAATGTTAATAAAATTGCTGATTTTTGACACTGACATTTTGCATTTATCTGTCAATCACAAACATTTAAATATCTCAAATGATTTCTATGGAGTTGTTTGAGCAACGATATTTATTAAAACAGATTATTCTATATTATTATATACTGTATCTCTAAACCTATAGGAGATATAATAAAGAAATTAAAGATTTAGATTTTTTTTAAAGGAAACATTCTGTATCTTAATTTAAATTGAACTATATAATCTAGAAAAAAATATTGGTAATTTATCAAAATTTATGATACTATCTAAACCCATATATCATCCTCATATATCATCATCACATTAAATAATGATGATGTTCCAGAATGTTTTTGTGGAGTGCACTACTAGTCATACGTCCGTTTCGCTGAGTGTGAGTGGATCTCGTTCATAAACTTCTAAGCTACTAGAATTTGTTACATTTTCTCTGGTGGATGTTAGTGCAGTGTGCTTTGTGCGTCGGATTTGGAAACGGAGTGTTCGGGATTAACAACGACGACAGTGAAATATAAATACCCAAATAATAATTGCTTATAATGTCATTATGTATTTATTATAAATTGCCATTATTATATCTGTATTGTGTGTTACCTACATATATATATATATATATATATATATATATATATATATATATATATATATATATATTGTTTATTTGTCAATGTGTGTGAAAAAATATATTACATTACCTATACCTACCTATATAGATGTTTACATAGTACATAGCCTAAGATACTTATATACGAAAAAAATCATACTTACTAAACATATCAAATATTATACAATCACATATTTCAACATTCAAACGTTTCAGAAAAATCTGAATCCTAATTTTTGGTTAAAATATAAGATAACCCGTACCCTGGCGAAGAAATTAGTATAGTTTGTTCATACTTACACTACAAAAGAACTGTATTACGATTTCTCTTTTTATTATGATAAGTATTTAATAAGTAAGATTCATTCTAAATAATTAAAAAAAACTAATATTATATGTTGATCTGTTTATTGATTAATACATTTTTTACTCATATGGGTTGCTGTTGCTGACGAATTTATCATGTATTAACTAGAAGTTATTTTCATATTTTTAAGCTGTTAAAACAATTAATTATTAAATGCATATATGAACAAATTAAACAAACAAATTGCGAGAAAATAGCTAATAAAATAAACCGAAATTGACAAATCCGTTTTCTCCAAGACGAATTACCCAAATTCCGTTAGTTCTCGACTTACAAAATAGGTACATATATGCTAACTGTATTAGAAAATAGAACTTAATATGTGATTGTACATATCTGGTATTTATTGATTTATAATAAATCCTGTATCATAATATACTTGCTCTATTGCTGAACTCTTGCTTTTTGGTCTACTTTTTGATCAATAAATATTATTATTATTATTATTATCCTGATACCTGACATAGTTTTTCTAAGACTTATAGACACTAGCTATTTGCATTATAAAATATAATATACATTGATCTACTTTTGTGTCTTGTAATATATATAACATCCAAAATATCTTCATCTCGATAAGTCTTAGCAAAAATGTCAAAATTCGGACATAATGTAACCCCGTGAAAAATACATAACTTAATATACATTTGATGATACATATTTCATTTTTTTTATTTCTAAGTTCTAATTCATATCGTTTATATATTAGATATAAAAATGTATTATATGAATGACCAATAAACACAACAAAATGAATACAATCTTTCAATTCAAAATCCCAATTTTTCCATACCCAAAATTAAAACTTTCAGGCATCCTGCAGTTCACCTAAATACGAACTAGATCTAGATCATCGATTTGCGATCAGCAGCAGCTTAACGACTCACAAACAGCAATCTTGCGAACTAAAAAATCCAAGTTCAATTCCAGCTACCATCTAAATCGAACCAAGAGCAGCGGAAAGCGAACCACAGTAGCACGATTATATAATCGCCGATGTACAGCGAGCGAATCATGGCAGGCGATTACGTAATCGCCAATATGCAGCGAGCGATCCACGGCAGCTTGATTACATAATCGATGATATACAGCCTACAGCAAGGCTTCTGGTCGATAAAATCCAAAAATCGTGTAAATCGACGATTTAGAGCCGTAACGGCTGAAAAGTAGCATTTTACAGCCGCTACGGGCATTTTTGAGCTCTCAGACGGATATTCAACAAATCCCAAGGCATATACTCGACAAAAATAAAATTTGCTGGCTCTGGCAAGATCAAATTTTAAAATTCGCAGGCTCTGGCAAGATCAAATTTTAAAATTCGCAGAATCGAAAGGCTATAGTAAAACATGTGCCCATAAAATTCAAATTTACTGGCTACAGCAAGACATCTGATCATTAAAATTTAAAATTCGTAGAATCGAAAGGCTATAGCAAGACATTCTCCCACAAAATTCAAAATTCAATCGCCTGGTGGTGGATTCATGAATCCTAGTCCTCCCACCACAGATTTCAGCCTTATATACAGCTGTTTGATGAATTTACAGTCATTCGGCGTGAGCGGTGGTGTCGAACCGGACACTCTGCTTCGTAAACTTACGTAATCGAGCTATATACTTGCTTTTTCTGGATTTCTAGCTAGCTGGCCAGCTGGCCACCAGGATCCGTCCTAGACCGCAGGCTAGGACGGGCTGGTGGCTTGCTGGTTGCTAGCTAGGATGGGGTGAATATGCTCGGCTGGTTGCTAGCTAGGATGGGGTGAATATGCTCGGCTGGTTGCTGGGTGCAGGTAGCTAGTAGGGCGGGATCGAACTTGGATGTTTGGTTTGCAGGATTTTGTAGGTCGCCGTTCTGGTTGCAGATTGGCGACCTGCAAAATGCGTGCTAGCAAGCGGGATATGAATCTAGATCTTTGGAATGCGATTTTTGATCGGTGTATAGGAATGAAATAGTTTATTATTTATAACAAGGATTTATTTGTCAGAGATGTGTTACATAATAATGATATTACAATACATAATACATGAAATACATTATTTTAACAATGAATACACGAATACAGACATGATGATATGTGCTCTAATTACGTCAAATTTGACTTGAAAATGTTACTATACATGAATTCTTTATCTTATAGATATATGCATAAGGAATGATCTATTTTTAACTAGAATATGTAGTCCAATTTTATTAGGAATAAGTTTTATTGCGATGTTTAGGTAACATATTAAGATATACATTTTGATGATACAGATTTGCGATATTTATATATGTATGTATGTATGTATGTATCTATGTATGTATGTATGTATGTATGTATGTATGTATGTATGTATGTATGTATGTATGTATGTATGTATGTATGTACATAACTACATAAATGTATTCAATATATGGGAAGTATATACAGTCAGAAAAACATAAAAATGTAAAGTATATCATATATAATTTTAATGAGTGTACAACAATACGTTATCAACAATGCAATTACGTATACAAACACACATATATGTATTTTTGTAAATGATTTTACTATCTTATATACAACAGCGAAAGTAAAAGTATATCGTTTTTTCGTAAGATGAAAGATAGTTTTTCTTTTAAGTCTGTGAATATATATGTTTTCCCACAGCGTAAAGTCTGTAGAATAATATGTTATACATTTATTTATTTATTATGTGTTTGTATTCAATAAAATGATTGTATAGTAGTTTAGTATAGATGTATGAACACTTATGCGTTTTCCTGTATGATTTTATTAAGGTATATAATATATAACAGAGTAAAAGTATGTCATTTTTTTACATATGCCTAAGAAAATACAAATTTTTCAAAGATGAAAATATGTGTATGAATAATACCGAAAGTGTATAAAGTATGAGTGTACTAATGATAAATAGTGTCACAGTGTATGTACCTATGTTTTTTTTAACGATGAAATGATTTTCTTTCAAAGTGAAACAATATTTTTTTCTACATCCATTTTGAAAGTAAGCTTTTCAAGCTGTAAGTTTAGAGCAGAAAATTAATAAATGAAGTTGACAAAACAACTTGTAGTTTTTCTGGTTCAAAGCGGAATGTAAATTTTTAGTTGTTACAAATGAAAAATGAAATTATTCACAGTAAGATTTGAAACCTTAGTGTTTTAAGTATCTCTTTCAACGGATACAGAAAAAAAAATATATGTGTGTCATGAGCGTTAAGTGTTATTTTCCGCCTAAATACACAAATGAGTATGTGCGAATGTATTATGAAGTGTTTTTCAACTGATGTATGAAGAGAGTTAAATGTGTTATTAACAAATATAATATAAATAAAACGGATTTTCCTTAACTATATTTTATTTAGAACGATGAAAGTTTCTCAAAGTATTAGAATACAAATGTGTTTTTGTTATGTATGTAAAGGATGCAAATGATGGTACAAAAAATAGAGCTAAGTCCCATCCCAATTACGTATATAGTTCCTAGATACTGAATTTTAAAAATTGTAAATGCCATTACTACGTAATGTGATTCTTATATTGTATATAGTAACTTTAAAATTAAATAGTTCAAGGACTATGAGTGATAGCGAATTATCATAATCTTATTTAAATTTTTAGGGTTATTTCCTATATGTGAACGTAATTTCAGTACTTTGGAATCGTTATAAACATTTTCAGTAATGCTTGTTTCAAGACAGGTAAATGTCTATTGAAAAAAGGAACTTATAAAATGAATATATTATAAACTAAAGGAAAAAACCGATTTGTATTTTCCAAATATGGATGTAGAGATAGAAGGTAATTTACTATATTTATACACAATTTCAAAAGTTTTGAATTACTGAAAAAAAATCAGTAATGATTATTTTACGAAATATATAATTTGAAAATGAATATCACGAAAACTAAGAGAAATATGTACTTGTACTTTCCAAATTTGAATATAGGGAGTAATTTTTTATATGTATACTTAATTTTGAAATCGCTGAAATTTGTTTCATTAATGTTTATTTCAAGACTTGTCCATGTTTATTGAAAATAGTAACTTTGAAAATGAATAACATGCGAATTAAAACAAGTAGCAACTTATTTTTCAAATTTGGATATTGGGAGTAATTTCCTGTGTGTATATTTAATTTCAATTGGTTTAAATTGGTGAAAAAAAATCAGTAATGTTTATTTCAAGACGTGTACATGTCAATTGAAAATAGCAGCCTTAAAAATGATTATCACGAAAATTAAAAGAAGATGTAACGAATTGTACTTTTCAAAATGATAAGGAATTTACTATATGTAGACTTAGCTCTATTGTTTCTTGTAACCTTCAAATAATATGTATGTAATGTGTGTGTGTGTGTGTTTGTGATATTGATGTATATGAACATAACATAATACGCTTTGAAATGTTAAAATATAATTATGAAAATGAAAATAAGTATTTTATAATGACATGATTTTATTCTCTGTTATTTAAATATGCTTATATGTATGTATGTGTCTTAGGCATATGTTCATAAAGTTTTTATTAGCAGAGTATATAGGTGTGAGTTGGTTTTATTTATTTATTTTACATAAATTTTATAAATAACGTCTTGAGGCGACAGGTGTACAATATCCATATTGGGGTTGTTTTGGGGTGCGATGCTCTGCAACAATGTGACAATCTCCAACGCTAAAATCAGGATTCATGAACTGCAACTCGCTCGGGTAGTTTTGTAGCATCGACAGTCGATGGTGTAGTTACAGGTACAGCTTATCTTTCTGCAACAATAGAAAAAATATATTTTAATGTAACAAATATGAATAAGTATAGGTATAGTCTAGTTAGGGATATTGTGCGTTCGTGGTACACTTCATAGTAGAGGTCATTACCCCAAGATTATCCCCAATTTAAACAGGTAGAAACACAGAGATGCAATGGTCATAGGAAATAATGAGATTTTTTTTGCAAATTATTAAGAATAATTATTAACAAAATATATTAATGTGAAAGAAAGTGAGAGATATTCAATATTAATGAAAAGTCTGTACAAATATTTCAATTAATTATTCAATATAATCTATAATGTGTATTGAAGTATTTTAATAGTAAGTTATAAGTTACGTAAGTTCACCAATAAAAAAATGATGTTATCATTTGTCGTAATATAGTACATATTCATAATTATGTATATATGAAACAAAATGTATGTAGTAAAATATGTATATAGGTTATACAATGATATATATTAAATAATCTACAGGGTGAACACGAGAATTCGTGACAGGAGTTTAACATAAGACATTTTTTTTTAATATTATCTACGCCATAAAACTATATGCGGTGCTACATAGATATTTAGCGAATAAAATGTTATATATACTTGGAATATTAAATAATTATTATTAATACAAACTATTTTCGATATAACACGAGCAATCATTTAAATATAGCTTATATCTATTAGAATAATCCCTCGGAATTAATGGTTAATATATGGAATAAAGAATACAATTATAAAGTAGTATAAAAGTAAAAATTAAAACCCACTTTGAATAAATGAAATCTATGGATATAACTCTAAGTCTTGCAGGTATCCTAACGTCCTTTCCAAGCACCAGGAAATCGTCCTCGTGTTCACGACACACCATACACACGTCTTTACACTAGCACTGCAATAATCAAACTGAAAGAATTAATCCATGTAATAGTCAGGGTGTTAGATAATTTGCCCCTGGAAGTACAAGTCAATAATTAAATAATATGAGTCATTCTAAAAAATAATTGCTTCTGATGTATTAGGTAATTTGTTCAGGGTATTTTGAATTTTATGAATGTAAAAATAGCGCGAAAAAATTTTGAGTACACAAGGGTTGTAAATAAAAATATATTTACGATACAATCAAATTTTAACGTAGTAAAATTTCTTTTTCAAGTCTAATTTAAATCAATTAAAAACTGAGAGAGATAATGAATAATACTTTCCAAATTTGGATTCTGGGGATTATTTTCTATTATGTAGGGGTACATTATTTCAAAATTTTGGAACCACTGAAAATAATTTCAACATTGCTTGTTTCAAGACAAGTGTATAGTGAATTTAATATTAAATAATCAAACAGCGGTAATACAATAAATAAGGGTTAAATTCATAATAACTTCCTTTTAACACAGATATAGTTTATTACGAGCTTAACCCACATATGTATAATAATAAACATGGAATAAGACTTAACTCTTGAATAAACCCTCCATAAACGTCATTTTACCACAGGGTTAAGAGATATTCGCGGAATACCTAATCTGGAAATAGGAAATTATTTATTATTACCGCTGTAAGTGAAATAGTAACTTATGTTTTCCAAATTTTCATGGGGCTAACTTTGTATACGTATACTAAGTTTCAAAACTTATGGATTACTGAAAAAAGTTCATTAACGCTTGTTTCAAGATGTATAGTTGTACCTTACAAATTTGAATATAAGGGTTTATTTTCTGTATGAATACTTATAATTTCAGAATATTTGAATCGTTTATAAAATTTCAATTATGTTTGTTTTGGTATAAGTCTCTTAGTGGTTTATTTTAGAATTCCTAAATGTTCCGCGTTTTGTTGCACACCTGTAAGTCTGAGTAATTGAGTGCATTGTATAATGTGTACGATATTAAATTATTTTGAGGTATAAGGTACATATCGTAAATGAAAAATGAAATTATTCAGAGTAAAATTTTAAACCATCGTGTTTTTATCATCCTTTGCAACGGACGTAGAAAAAAAGTACGTTTTTCATGAGATACACAAATAACTATTTTGCAAAGTGTGAATGTATTATGAAGTGTTTTTCAACTGGTGCGAAAAGAGAGTTAAATGTGTTATTAATAAATATTATAATACAAATAAAACGATTTTTCCTTAACTATATATTTTATTTAAAACGATCAATATTTCTCAAAGTATTAGATTGCAAGTGTGTATTCGTATGTATTTAGGGGATGCAAATGATGGTACAGAAAAATAGAACTAATTTCCCAACCCACTAATTTATATATTTTCTAAGTACTGAATTTTTAAAGTTTCAAATATTTACCATTTCTACATATGTGATTCTAATTTTCTATATAATAACTTAAAAATTAAATACTTCAAGATCTAAGAGTGATAACGAATTATCCTAATCTTATTTGGATTTATAGGGTAATTTTCTATATATAAACGTAATTTTAGTACTTTGGAATCGCTGTAAAAAATTTCAGTAATGATTGTTTAAAGACAGGCAAGAAGACAGATATATGTCTATTGTAAAAAAACTTATAAAATGAGTATATTAAAAACGAAAGGAAAAAGCGATTTGTGTTTTCCAAAGTTGGAAGTAGCGAGTAATCTACTATATTTATATTTAATTTCAAAAGGTTTGAATTATTGAAAAACAATTCAGTAATGTTTATTTTACGAAGTATATATTTTGAAAATGAATATCACGAAAACTAAGAGAAATACGTACTTGTACTTTCCAAATTTGAATATAGGGAGTAATTTTCTATATGTATACTTAATTTCAAAAAGTTTAAATTGTTGAAAATTGTTTCAGTAATCATTATTTAAAGATGTGTATATGTTTATTAAAAATAACTTTAAGAATGAATATCACGAAAATTAAAAAATATAGCAATTTATACTTTTTAAAATGATAAGGAATTTATTTACTATATGTAGACTTAATTTTAGAATGTATGAATCGCTGAAAAAGTTTTCAGTAATGCTAGTTTCAGGACTTGTATATCTCCATTGAAAATTAACATCTCTTAAACTAAGAGAAATAGCCATTTGTACTTTTCAAATTTCGATGTAGGAGATTATTTTGTAGGAGTATAATGTATAGTTATTTTCAGAATATATGAATAGCTGAAACAAAAATCATTAATGTTTGCACTTCTTTCGTTTCTTGTACCTTTCAAATAATATGTACATAATGTAATGTGTGTTTGTGATGTATGTGAACCTAATGTACTACGCTTTGACATGTTGAAATATAATTATGATAATGAAAATATGTGAATTGTAAAGGTTTTATTAGTAGAGTAGATGATTTTTCTCGTTAAAATGGTTTGATCATATATTTTATAAGTGTGAGCTGAAGTTTTATTTATTTATTTTACATAAATTTTATAAATAACAACTTGAGCCGAGAGGTGTACAAAATCCATATTGGGGTTGTTTTGGGGTGCGATGCTCTGCAATAATGTGACAATCTCCAAGGCTAAGAATCAGGATTCATGAACTGCAACTCTCTCGCGTACTTTTACAGCATCGTGTGTAGCTACAGGTACAGCTTATCTTTCTGCAACAATAGAAAATATATTGGAATGCAACAAATATGAATTAGTAGCAATGGTCACAGAAAATAAAACATTTTATTTACTGATTATTAAGAATTGTTTCAATTATTCATAAAAATTATTAACAAAAAATATTCATATAAAAGAAAATGCGAGATATTTAATATTAATGAAAAAAATGTATAAATATTTCAATCAATTAATTATAGATTATATTGTAGAATATGTACGATATTAAAGTATTTTTAATAATGAATTATATGTTACGTAATTTCACCAATCAAAAAATGATGTTACCATTTGTCGTAATATGGTACATATTCATAATTATGTATATATGAAACAAAATATATGTAGTACAATATGTATATAGGATATACAATGATATATATTGTACTGGATGAAGAAGAATTCGTGACAGGCGTTTAATATAAGAAAACATTTTTTTTTAATATTATCTACGCCATAAAACTTTATGCGGTGCTACATAGATATTTAGCGAATAAAATGTTGAATATGATTGGAATATTAAATAAATATCAATTAATCTAAACTATTTTCGATAAAATACGAGCAATCATTTAAATATATCTTATATCTCTTAGAATAATCCCCCGGAATTAATGGTTAATATATGGAACAAAGAATATAACCATAAAGTAGTATAAAAGTAAAAAATAAAAACTCACTTTGAATAAATGAAATCTATGGATGTAACTCCAAGTCCTGCAGGTATCGTAACGACCTCCCCAAGCACCAGGAAATCGTCCTCGTGTTCACAGCACACCATACATACGTCTTGACACTAGCACTGCAACAAATAAACTGAAAGAATTAATCCATGTAATAGTCAAGGTGTTAGATAACTTCTTATGCATTAGATAATTTGTTCAGGATGTTTTGAATTTTATGAATGTAGAAATAGCGCGAATTTGTTTTAAGTAGACACGGGTTGTAAATAAAGATATATTTACAATACAAACAAATATTAACTTAGTACAATTTCTATTTCAAGTCTAATTTAAATAAATTAGCTACATTGGTCTAAAATTTGGGAAAATCATTTCAACAATGCTTGTTTCGTGAATTTTTAATTCGGTTCATTTTCCATATTTTCATTCATCACTCCTATACGATTAAGGATACAATAACGGAATATGAAAATTTGGATTGAACATGAAATTTTATTTCTTCTCATGTAACAGGCAATTTTTTTACACCATCGTATCTCGAGTTACAGATGCTTAAATTTATATGATTTTTCACGGGAATTTTGTGAGTTTTCAATTCGGGTCATTCTCCATATTTTCATGCACCACTCCTTCACGGTTAAAGGTAAAATAACGGGCAATAAAAATTTGGATTCAGCATGAATTTTTTTTCTTTTCTTGTAACACACGATTTTTTTTACATCGTCGAAACTCGAGTTAATGACGTTTGAAATTACATGATTTTTCACCGGAATTTTGTGAATTTTTAATTCAGTTCATTTTCCATATCTTTATTCACCACTCCTACACGGTTAATGATAGAATAACGGGTGATGAAAATTTGGATTGAGTATGAAATTGTCTTTCTTTTCATGTAACACCCTATTTTTTACATCGTTGAAATTCGAGTTACAGACGATTAGAATTACAAGATTACACATAGTTATAGATATTTCAATCATCTGAAACAGATTTCAGCAAACGGCTACATACAAATATTTTTAATTTTAGTACTTACTTGTAATGGCAATGATAGGCAAATTTTCTCAACATATCGTCCGCTAGTACTTCATCACTGAACTGTATTGTCTTTGGCGATTTACACTGATTTGAATACACTATCAAGTAATTATAACACTCGCACCAATTAAATTAACAATTAGAGCACTTAATAAAACGAAGTTAAAATATGTTTTGATAATGAACAAATAAATATAGTTTTAGCGTAAATCTTAATACTTTTATTTATATCGCGAACGTAAAATTGAATAAGATAACGATTGTAATAAAAACTACGAAGTTTTTCGGTTCCTATGAACACTACTATCGCAATACACGATTATTCACAAGCACCCCATGTTCACTTCACCAAAGTCAGAAAGGAACTGAAATCTTCATTAAAAAAACATAATATTAATATTGTAACGTAACAACTAACACTAATTAAGTGTTAATTGATTACATTTTTTATATATTGGCGCACAAAATAAACAATGTTTATGTTTGTTTACAGGTTCCGCGAAGGGCCGTACTACACCCAGCGATAGGATACGGTAACTACAACACTGGATGAAAATAATAGATGATTTTTTATAAGAATAAATAAATAAATGCGTTTTTTCCTTTACCTTTCCTATGTAATAACAAAAGAGACAGGGAAATATCCTAATTTTTAAGGACTTTTCCGAATTTTGATTATCCTATTCTTTAGTATTAAGTTCTCTAGGTACAAAAATAACCATCCGGTGGGAGTTCGCCCTTTTATAAAGAGCTAAGGGCTTATTTGAGCCCTTAGGAAAAATTCGACCACGGATTTCAATTTTGCAGATCCAAGTAAGTTTAATAACACTTGTCCGGTCTTTCTAGCCCTTTTAGTACAGGAATTAACACAGGCCCTTCGCCACAAATTTGAAGGGCAAATATGTTGTAAACCAAAGGGTTTTCATCAATTCTGTGTAAACCAATGGAAAGCGCGGGTTCAAATCCTCTCGATACGCTATTTTTCGCCCTTTAATCCCTTTTAATTAACGAATTTAAACATTAAACCCTTCGGAAAACTTTAAGGGTCTGTATCTCGGAAACGGCTGGGTTTTCAGCGTTTTCCTTGAAATTTCGCGTTCCCTTAGCAACTCTTGAAATGTCGAGGTCGTAGAACAACATATTCAAGTTTCAAGGGCATAGGGCCAAGGGTTTAAAAATCGCTTAATTAAAATTTGACAGCTTCGTTCTTTACAAAAATTTAAACATTTTGATTCACCGTTAAATAAGAAAAAATGACTAACTTCGAAACTAATTAGGGTTAGAAAAGGACGAAACATATTCTATTATACTTATTTCGACCCGTAGATTACGATCAGATTTTACCTAAGGGTTTATTTAAAGGGCGAAGGGATTAAAACGGCTCTTAGGAAAAATTGACCTTGGAATTGCGTTTTACGGGTCGAAATTAGCCTAATAAAATTTGTCCTTCTAGCTCTCTTAATAACAAAGTTCAGCGCAAGCCATTCGCCATAAATTTTAGGGCTGAGAATGTTGTAAACTGAAGGGTTTTCAATAATTCTGCGCAGGACAATCGATAGGGTGTGTCCAAACACCCCAAATACGCTATTTTCCACCCCATTAGCTCTTCAAATAAACAAATTATGGCTATAACCCTTTGGAAAACTTTAAGGGCTCGTATCTCGGAAATGGTTGGGTTTTTAGCGATTTTAGCGAGGGTTGTAAACCAAAGGGTTTTCATCAATTCTGTGTAAACCAATGGAAAGCGCGGGTTCAAATCCTCTCGATACGCTATTTTTCGCCCTTAATCCCTTTTAATTAACGAATTTAAACATTAAACCCTTCGGAAAACTTTAAGGGTCTGTATCTCGGAAACGGCTGGGTTTTCAGCGATTTCCTTGAAATCTCGCGTTCCCTTAGCAACCCCTGAAATGTCGGGGTCGTAGAACAACATATTTAAGTTGGCGTAGGGCCAAGGGTTTAAAAATTCGCTAATTAAAATTTGACAGCTTGTTTTTTAAAAAAATTGAACAAATTTTATGTTTATTAATAGGCAAAATAGAGTTCTCATAATTCCATGTTATCCCAATTAAACTGAATCAATTGTACATATTTCCCTGTCTCTTTGTTGTGGTATTTTCCTCTGGAATAAATAAGGGGTTGTTAAATAAAAACTTTTATTAGTTTAAGTAATTTTTATTGTTTAGTTGTAATACATTATTGTCTGTATAATTTTCATAGCTTAAATTGTATTTTTAATTCTTATTCTGTGTATTTTATATATAAATATACTTACCCTTGTTCTGAAAAATTATAAATAGGGATGTTTAAATAATAGTTTGTATAAATTTTACTTGTATTTATGTTTATTTGTATCTTACATTGTTGTATTTCATGTAAACTATCTTAATATACAATAAAATATAAATTAAAATATAATTTGTCTTTTTTTTATACCTTCTACTTAGGGGATGATTTCTGTAAAATTTTAAGCCCCTATACGTATATAGTTCTTAAAATGGCCGATAGATGGCAGCACCTGTTAGAAAGCATTACGCCTACAAGTATAGGCAACCAGAAATAACCCTGTCTTTATACATACGTACATACAGGATTCTAAATAGTTCCGAAAATGGCCGTTGGTGGCAGCACCTGTCTCCGTTAAACGGTTTAATTATATCCTATTGTGAATTTGGAATCATCTGTGGGACGTATATTGCAGGGTCTGATAATGGAAAGCGGATACATAGATGTTATAATTCACCACGTAATGAAAACGAATAAAAACAATTGCAAAAAACCTTATGATTTATTTCATATTTTGGCAATTTTCAGTAATTTTAATGTATGAACAATTGCAAACTGGTCGTTTTAAAAGCTACATACATACAGGGACTTGGAAAAAAATCATTTTACAGGTAGCAGAAGCAGGTATCTGGTAAGCCATAATTCAAAATGGACATAACATCACATTTTTAATTACTCTAAACACTAAAGGCTATTGAAAATTATGTATGTACGTCGTTATGTACACAAAAAAATATTTTTTAATTACTCTAAACACTAAAGGCTATTAAAAATTATGTATGTACGTCGTTATGTACACAAAAAATATTTTTTAATTGGTTTTTGCTCTTTCTTTGCTACCATTTTCGACAGGTGCTGCCAGCTGGTGGCCGTTTTAAAAACTATATACGTGTAAGGACTTACAAAAAAAAACAATTTTTTAATATAAAAATATATTTGTATTATAAGATATAAAATTTAATATAAAAATATATTTGTATTATAAGAAAACACTTTATCTTTTAAAAATTAAAGTTTATTGGCATTATTATTACAAAGGACTGTTTGACAATCATAAATAGTTAATAGATTTGTTAACAAGTTTAGTAACAATTATGAACAGAAATATAACAAATGAATCGTAAAAGATTTTAAGTTTAAAAATTCTGTTCATAATTATTTTCCACTAAATTTGTTAACAAATTTATTAACAATTTATAAAAGTGTCACACAGGGTTTAGTTATAAAACTAAAACATTTGTTACAATTATCATTATTATGGTTATTTTATTTGTTGTTAATTATTTTGCATCTTTATTCTGCAAATAAAAGTTTATCTGGAGATTTAACTTTTATTTACAGAATAAAGATGAAAAATAACTAACAACAAATAAAATAATCATAATTTTATTTGGTAACGAAACGTTTTAGTTTTATAACTGATACAAAACTCTAAATTAATATTATATACTTTTAGACCAAAATCGCCCAAATATATAATAAAATAGAGTTCCGTTTACAATACTTATGGACTAATTTAACATACTAAGACTTGGCATCCCCAAATAAGATTCCTTGTTCCCATTTTTAAATAAAATACAAGATTTCTTATTTGGTTTAAGACCGTTTGCGAACCTTTATATTAATTATATTATATATTTTTTGGTGTTACCGCCTCAACCACCCACTCACCAAAATATATAATATTTATTAATATAAAGCTTAGTTTACATTAAATACTTAAAATCTAACATTGCCCTGACAGCGTCAAAATACTTAATAATAATTACAATTTTTACTAAAACTACCTAACTTTAAAACTAATGTGACGGGTTTAAATTAAAATAAACATATTTAAAAGATTGTTTTATTGTACATACATTTTAAACAAGTCATTATGCAGAAGAAGCCATGGAGACGCATCGCAATCGGCACTGCAATTTCGGCGACAGCGGCGATGGGGAATTCTTTTAACTTATAACTATCTTAAAACTATAAATGATATTGCTTTATTTAATAAATTTTATATATAGAGAGACACCACCCTCATGCCAAACCCACGCTCCCCATATATATATATATATATATATATATCATTTATTAAATACATACAATTCCGTATACAATAATACCTTATAATCTAACTTAAACTATTGTAGTTCCCCCAAATTAAGTTTATGAAGTGCGCAAAAAATCCTATCTTACGTTAATATCTTTTTCAAACAAAAGCAAATCTAAAAATGGTAAGTTACGTTAATTTTCTCTCTCTCAAAAAGCAAAAACAACCCCTGCCTATCTTATAATCTAAGCTATCTTATGTCTACGCAAGCTATCTTATATCTAGACTATGCTAAGCTAAGTTGAAGTGAGAGAGAGATATACGATCTAAGACAAAAAGTGAGAATGCCGGGGTGATTCTCACAGTTGTTTACGTGGGGGCTTGGCCGACCCCAGTCGCGACCCCAAAGGTTTACGGCCTACAAACGCGAGCTAATTAAGGACAAGGGAAGCAATTATGATTATTCCTCGGCTTGGATGCAATAAAGAGCTACTCCCGATGGCATCGCCCGGCCATTCCCGATACACCTAACACCGAACGCGATCAACCCGTGTGCTCAAACAAAGTTAAATCAAAGAAAAACTTTACTTTGTCTTTAATAATTCGTTGCCATTAAAATTAAACGATGATTACGTTGCCTCCGGATGAGGAGAGCACATAACGCCATAACAGAGCTTCCTATGTAAGCATTCAGGTTTGTTTAAAACTTTTCTCATTTGAGTCTAGCGGTTATAGCGTCCAATCTAGAGCAGCGGCCAGTACGAACGATGGTCAGCACTGGTACAAAAGAATTAAACTGTCCCTAGAAACATTCACACAAGTGCGAAGCGATCCACCAGAATATAGGTTTCACATGGCGTTGTGAATTACTATACATATCAGTCCACTCAATTATGGAAATCGCGCACGAACCCTACCTAACCATCCCACTAACCGTGATGTTTAATAATAGAAAAAATAAGGAAACCCGAACCCCCAAACAAGTTTCGAATCTCACACCCCCTACTTCCTGATTCTCTCACCATTTGACAGCAAGCATGCCCCGACACACCAATTCATACAATTTTTTTTTTCACATTCACTCTCCCTAGATGCCGTCTGGGCAATCAAAACGCACGATTTTATGATGAATCTTCGTAAGGGAATGCACTTCAAGTTAAATAAATTTATTTTTAAATTTTTAAAGAAAACGCGTGTTTGCTCAACGGCGCGATGAGCCAAAGTTTAATTAAGAGCTGAAAATACATTTCAAAGAACTTAAAACTAACTTATATTCTATATTATTCTTCACGTAAGAATGACATTGTTCAATAATGTTTCGTTTATAAGCAGTTCAATTCGCTCTATAATCTGTGCTGACATCGACTAGAAAACTAACTTTTTCTACAGTGCACAATGTTATTCTTACGCAAAGAATCCTATACTATATTAATTTAGTCTTCTTGATGTCCGATTCCTGAAAGATATATACTAATCATATGTTCCCAGATATTGATTTTATATTGATAAACAGTCGATATTTCAATTATAAATTGTTTGAATATGATACAGACATTCATGAAAGTTATATTTCTTTCAATGTAGTACAGTACTCAAAATCGAATTTGAGTACAAGATAATATTTAGACATTTATAATAGTCATATTTCACTGACTAAGTTCTCATGGTTGAATATGAGAACAAGTTAATAATTAGGCATATAGTCATAATCCTTTGACTATAAGTTCTCATGGATGAGTATGAGAACAAAATATTTTATAAAAAATTAAAGTTCCTACCAGTTCATCCATCGATGGTCGTCTACGCCACGCCGTAGAAGATTTATCTGGAGCTCAGCTATCCCTCAGAAAATCTGCTTTAGAAGATTTCCAGTTTTGAAATCGATAGCTGCATCCAAATACTCCAAGTTTCTTGACATCTCAGACCAGTCGAAGGTCTACCTATTAAATAATAATTATTAGTTTGTGGTGTTCTTTAAACCATTTCAAAAACTGTTAAATAAAATTCATACGGCAAACGTGTCTTCATTACACAAGACACTTGATTTATATAATGAATGTATCATGTGATATTTTATCCAACAGATTTTAAATGGTTTCAAAAATATTTCAAATTTGTTTCAATTTGATATTTCGAAAGCACATTTGATACAAAATATTGCAGAGAAATTCATTATGCACCACCCTGTTCGTCGGGTGGTTATACAAGTGGAAAGTACACCACTTTACAAATGCTTAGTTATTCTAGTGCAAATATTTCTCGGACAATACAGATAAAACTGTTTCAGGTAGTCCTTATTGACTAGTAACTAGATTTGAACTAGTTCATTTTATTCCAAGTTTCGACTTTTGGATTATAAAGTATTGTTGCATTACCAACAATATTAGCGGTTCCAACCACATAAATACATTTAATAATGATAAAAAGAATAAAAGTTAAAAGAAACACACTACATAATTCCTATTCATTATCTTCACTATCATTCAATTTAATACTCAAAATTAAAAATTAAATCACTCATTCTCAAAATTATGAAATATGGACATTGGAGCTATAGAAACGCAGACAGTATAAATATATACGAAATCAACAATATGGACGGACGAAGTCGCGGCAACGAACGGATAAAATTATTCAAAGGTAACGTGAATAAAAAAAGTAAACATATCTTCTGTATATATCTATTAACTTTAATAGATATACGATTTCGTGGGTGTTTGTTTGCACAATTAATGCAAAAGCAAGTGTGTGTAATTACAATTTAATAAGTTACAACTGCAAACTTTAACTTTCAAATGCAAATAAACTACAATTTAATAAGTTCAAAGCACAAATTGAAACTGTTAAATGCAAATAAACTAATTGTAACTATTTAAAACTGTAAATTAAAACTTTAAAAAACAAATAAACTAATTGTATATGGGGTTAAAATAATATTAGGAAGGTTAAATGGGCAAACAATTTCTATTTTAAGAAGCCGGGTTCACACTGAAACAAACGTTGTTAATTAAAAGTGTTCGCTAACAAATTTGTTAAGCAGTTGTAGAATGTTCGTACTAACAATACTCGTTAAAAAAATATAAATAAATATGTTCCAGGAATAGGCGGTAAACCCCAAAGAATTAAATGTTGATGCAGGTCTTGCAAACATAAAATGTGTATTTTGTATTATAAAAGTAAGTAGAGAATATTATTTCTGGAAATTAGTGTCCTGGCGAGGAAGTTTGGACCCAATTAAATTTAATAAATATTAAAAATTTGATGGTGACATTCATATAAAAACTTTAAAGCCACTGCCGTCTTCGATTTACGAATTTAACAAAAGAAAAACCTCTTTCTATTCTGAAAACTGTGGCGAACGTATTTTGTTATTGTAGTATGGACATTATACAGGCTAGTAACCGGCACAGCCAAACATAGGAGGGAGGTATTGTAAAAATATTAAATATTACCTTAGCCAGTCTGTGATTGGTTGTTTTACTTTATTTACCTCTCCATTCAATAGAATGTATTAACTTTACAGGGCATAGCAGACGGGAGGTACTGCTACTCTATTTCCACTTGTAATTAGCGGGAGATATTGTTGAAAAAACTGTCATCTTTACACTTTGATTTAGTTGGCGGGAGATACTGTTGTTCTATCATTTATAATTAGCGAGAGGTATTGTTGTTAAATAAAAATCTACTGTCCCTTTCCACTTACATTGTAAGATAGGCCAAACACGACATAGAATAACAAAAACAGGAATGTACACTCACTCACAAATTTTGTTTTTTGTAAGCCAGAGAGGGGAATATATAAATATTTCATTCTAATTAATTCTTCTTTTTACTGTAATTTTTATTGGGAACAAAGGTGTTAAGTCCATGTGTGGTGTACATATCTGTGTGACCATAGAGTAATACGACAAATAGGATTGTACACTCATTCAACAAATATTGATTTTTGTAAGACAGAGAGGGGAATATATAACTATTTCATTCTATTGAATTCTTCTTTGTACTGTATTTTTTTTTGGAAAATATGGTGTACAGTCCGTAGCAAATCTCGCTATCACGATGTATTATATTTATGTAGTTAGGGATATAGGGTAATTTTTAGGAAAACAAGTATGAAAACTATTTAATATCTCGGGAGGGGGTTAAAAATATTTTAATTTTTATTTTAAATATGAATACAGTAATAGTGACCGTATATGTATATACGGAAAAGTGGTTAAATAGTTGTTCAAAAAGTAAACAAACGGGTTCAAATCAGAAAAAACTATTTAATATCTCGGGAGGGGGGTTAAAAATATTTTAATTTTTATTTTAAATATGAATACAGTAATGTTGACCGTATTTGTTTATATGGACAAGTGGTTAAATAGTTATTCAAAAAGTAAACAAACGGATTCAAATCTGAAAAAACTATTTAATATCTCGGGAGGGGGTTAAAAATATTTCATATTATTATTTTAAATATGAGTACAGTAATGATGACCGTATTTGTATATATGGACAAGTGGTTAAATAGTTGTTCAAAAAGTAAACAAACGGATTCAAATCTGAAAAAACTATTTAATATCTTGGGAGGGGGTTAAAAATATTTCATATTATTATTTTAAATATGAATACAGTAATGTTGACCGTATTTGTATATATGAACAAGTGGTTAAATAGTTGTTCAAAAAGTAAACAAACGGGTTCAAATCTGAAAAAACTATTTAATATCTCGGGAGGGGGTTAAAAATATTTCATATTATTATTTTAAATATGAATACAATAATGTTGACCGTATTTGTATATATGGACAAGTGGTTAAATAGTTGTTCAAAAAGTAAACAAACGGATTCAAATCTGAAAAAACTATTTAATATCTTGGGAGGGGGTTAAAAAAAATTCATATTATTTTAAATATGAATACAGTAATGTTGACCGTATTTGTATATATGGACAAGTGGTTAAATAGTTGTTCAAAAAGTAAACAAACGGGTTCAAATCTGAAAAAACTATTTAATATCTTGGGAGGGGGTTAAACATATTTCATATTATTATTTTAAATATGAATACAGTAATGATGACCGTATTTGTATATATGAACAAGTGGTTAAATAGTTGTTCAAAAAGTAAACAAACGGGTTCAAATCTGAAAAAACTATTTAATATCTCGGGAGGGGGTTAAAAATATTTCATATTATTATTTTAAATATGAATACAATAATGTTGACCGTATTTGTATATATGGACAAGTGGTTAAATAGTTGTTCAAAAAGTAAACAAACGGGTTCAAATCTGAAAAAACTATTTAATATCTCGGGAGGGGGTTAAAAATATTTCATATTATTATTTTAAATATGAATACAGTAATGTTGACCGTATTTGTTTATATGGACAAGTGGTTAAATAGTTATTCAAAAAGTAAACAAACTTGGGTTCAAATCTGAAAAAACTATTTAATATCTCGGGAGGGGGTTAAAAATATTTCATATTATTATATTAAATATGAATACACTAATGTTGACCGTATTTGTATATATGGACAAGTGGTTAAAAAGTTATTCAAGAAGTAAACAAACGGGTTCAAATCAGAAAAAACTATTTAATATCTTGGGAGGGGGTTAAAAATATTTCATATTATTATTTTAAATATGAATACAGTAATGATGACCGAATTTGTATATATGGACAAGTGGTTAAAAAGTTATTCAAAAAGTAAACAAACGGGTTCAAATCAGCAAAAACTATTTAATATCTTGGGAGGGGATTAAAAATATTTCATATTACTATTTTAAATATGAATACAGTAAATGTTGACCGTATTTGTATATATGGACAAGTGGTTAAATAGTTGTTCAAAAAGTAAACAAACGGGTTGAAATCTGAAAAAACTATTTAATATCTTGGGAGGGGGTTAAAAATATTTCATATTATTATTTTAAATATGAATACAGTAATGATGACCGTATTTGTTTATATGGACAAGTGGTTAAAAAGTTATTCAAAAAGTAAACAAACGGGTTCAAATCAGAAAAAACTATTTAATATCTTGGGAGGGGGTTAAAAATATTTCATATTATTATTTTAAATATGAATACAGTAATGATGACCGTATTTGTTTGTATGGACAAGTGGTTAAAAAGTTATTCAAAAAGTAAACAAACGGGTTCAAATCAGCAAAAACTATTTAATATCTTGGGAGGGGGTTAAAAATATTTCATATTATTATTTTAAATATGAATACAGTAATGATGACCGTATTTGTTTGTATGGACAAGTGGTTAAATAGTTGTTCAAAAAGTAAACAAACGGGTTCAAATCAGCAAAAACTATTTAATATCTTGGGAGGGGGTTAAAAATATTTCATATTATTATTTTAAATATGAATACAGTAATGTTGACCGTATTTGTATATATGGACAAGTGGTTAAATAGTTGTTCAAAAAGTAAACAAACGGATTCAAATCTGAAAAAACTATTTAATATCTTGGGAGGGGGTTAAAAAAATTTCATATTATTTTAAATATGAATACAGTAATGTTGACCGTATTTGTATATATGGACAAGTGGTTAAATAGTTGTTCAAAAAGTAAACAAACGGATTCAAATCTGAAAAAACTATTTAATATCTCGGGAGGGGGTTAAAAATATTTCATATTATTATCTTAAATATGAATACAGTAATGTTGACCGTATTTGTATATATGGACAAGTGTTTAAATAGTTATTCAAAAAGTAAACAAACTTGGGTTCAAATCTGAAAAAACTATTTAATATCTCGGGAGGGGGTTAAAAATATTTCATATTATTATTTTAAATATGAATACAGTAATGTTGACCGTATTTGTTTATATGGACAAGTGGTTAAATAGTTGTTCAAAAAGTAAACAAACGGATTCAAATCTGAAAAAACTATTTAATATCTCGGGAGGGGGTTAAACATATTTCATATTATTATCTTAAATATGAATACAGTAATGTTGACATTATTTGTATATATGGACAAGTGGTTAAATAGTTGTTCAAAAAGTAAACAAACGGGTTCAAATCTGAAAAAACTATTTAATATCTCGGGAGGGGGTTAAAAATATTTCATATTATTATTTTAAATATGAATACAGTAATGTTGACCGTATTTGTTTATATGGACAAGTGGTTAAATAGTTGTTCAAAAAGTAAACAAACGGGTTCAAATCTGAAAAAAATATTTAATATCTCGGGAGGGGGTTAAAAATATTTCATATTATTATTTTAAATATGAATACAGTAATGATGACCGTATTTGTATATATGGACAAGTGGTTAAATAGTTGTTCAAAAAGTAAACAAACGGATTCAAATCTGAAAAAACTATTTAATATCTTGGGAGGGGGTTAAAAATATTTCATATTATTATTTTAAATATGAATACAGTAATGATGACCGTATTTGTATATATGGACAAATGGTTAAATAGTTGTTCAAAAAGTAAACAAACGGATTCAAATCTGAAAAAACTATTTAATATCTTGGGAGGGGGTTAAAAATATTTCATATTATTATTTTAAGTATGAATACAGTAATGATGACCGTATTTGTATATATGGACAAGTGGTTAAATAGTTGTTCAAAAAGTAAACAAACGGATTCAAATCTGAAAAAACTATTTAATATCTTGGGAGGGGGTTAAAAATATTTCATATTATTATTTTAAATATGAATACAGTAATGATGACCGTATTTATATATATGGACAAGTGGTTAAATAGTTGTTCAAAAAGTAAACAAACAGATTCAAATCTGAAAAAACTATTTAATATCTTGGGAGGGGGTTAAAAATATTTCATATTATTATTTTAAATATGAATACAGTAATGATGACCGTATTTGTATATATGGACAAGTGGTTAAATAGTAGTTCAAAAAGTAAACAAACGGATTCAAATCTGAAAAAACTATTTAATATCTTGGGAGGGGGTTAAAAATATTTCATATTATTATTTTAAATATGAATACAGTAATGATGACCGTATTTGTATATATGGACAAGTGGTTAAATAGTTGTTCAAAAAGTAAACAAACGGATTCAAATCTGAAAAAACTATTTAATATCTTGGGAGGGGGTTAAAAAAAATTCATATTATTTTAAATATGAATACAGTAATGTTGACCGTATTTGTATATATGGACAAGTGGTTAAATAGTTCTTCAAAAAGTAAACAAACGGGTTCAAATCTGAAAAAACTATTTAATATCTCGGGAGGGGGTTAAAAATATTTCATATTATTATTTTAAATATGAATACAGTAATGTTGACCGTATTTGTTTATATGGACAAGTGGTTAAATAGTTATTCAAAAAGTAAACAAACTTGGGTTCAAATCTGAAAAAACTATTTAATATCTCGGGAGGGGGTTAAAAATATTTCATATTATTATATTAAATATGAATACACTAATGTTGACCGTATTTGTATATATGGACAAGTGGTTAAAAAGTTATTCAAGAAGTAAACAAACGGGTTCAAATCAGAAAAAACTATTTAATATCTTGGGAGGGGGTTAAAAATATTTCATATTATTATTTTAAATATGAATACAGTAATGATGACCGAATTTGTATATATGGACAAGTGGTTAAAAAGTTATTCAAAAAGTAAACAAACGGGTTCAAATCAGCAAAAACTATTTAATATCTTGGGAGGGGATTAAAAATATTTCATATTACTATTTTAAATATGAATACAGTAAATGTTGACCGTATTTGTATATATGGACAAGTGGTTAAATAGTTGTTCAAAAAGTAAACAAACGGGTTGAAATCTGAAAAAACTATTTAATATCTTGGGAGGGGGTTAAAAATATTTCATATTATTATTTTAAATATGAATACAGTAATGATGACCGTATTTGTTTATATGGACAAGTGGTTAAAAAGTTATTCAAAAAGTAAACAAACGGGTTCATATCAGAAAAAACTATTTAATATCTTGGGAGGGGGTTAAAAATATTTCATATTATTATTTTAAATATGAATACAGTAATGATGACCGTATTTGTTTGTATGGACAAGTGGTTAAAAAGTTATTCAAAAAGTAAACAAACGGGTTCAAATCAGCAAAAACTATTTAATATCTTGGGAGGGGGTTAAAAATATTTCATATTATTATTTTAAATATGAATACAGTAATGATGACCGTATTTGTTTGTATGGACAAGTGGTTAAATAGTTGTTCAAAAAGTAAACAAACGGGTTCAAATCAGCAAAAACTATTTAATATCTTGGGAGGGGGTTAAAAATATTTCATATTATTATTTTAAATATGAATACAGTAATGTTGACCGTATTTGTATATATGGACAAGTGGTTAAATAGTTGTTCAAAAAGTAAACAAACGGATTCAAATCTGAAAAAACTATTTAATATCTTGGGAGGGGGTTAAAAATATTTCATATTATTATTTTAAATATGAATACACTAATGTTGACCGTATTTGTATATATAGACAAGTGGTTAAAAATTTGTTCAAAAAGTAAACAAACGGATTCAAATCTGAAAAAACTATTTAATATCTTGGGAGGGGGTTAAAAATATTTCATATTATTATTTTAAATATGAATACAGTAATGTTGACCGTATTTGTATATATGGACAAGTGGTTAAATAGTTGTTCAAAAAGTAAACAAACGGGTTCAAATCAGCAAAAACTATTTAATATCTTGGGAGGGGGTTAAAAATATTTCATATTATTATTTTAAATATGAATACACTAATGTTGACCGTATTTGTATATATAGACAAGTGGTTAAATAGTTGTTCAAAAAGTAAACAAACGGATTCAAATCTGAAAAAACTATTTAATATCTTGGGAGGGGGTTAAAAATATTTCATATTATTATTTTAAATATGAATACAGTAATGATGACCGTATTTGTATATATGAACAAGTGGTTAAATAGTTGTTCAAAAAGTAAACAAACGGGTTCAAATCAGAAAAAACTATTTAATATCTCGGGAGGGGGTTAAAATTATTTCATATTATTATTTTAAATATGAATACAGTAATGATGACCGTATTTGTTTATATGGACAAGTGGTTAAAAAGTTATTCAAAAAGTAAACAAACGGGTTCAAATCAGCAAAAACTATTTAATATCTTGGGAGGGGGTTAAAAATATTTCATATTATTATTTTAAATATGAATACAGTAATGTTCACCGTATTTGTATATATGGACAAGTGGTTAAATAGTTGTTCAAAAAGTAAACAAACGGGTTGAAATCTGAAAAAACTATTTAATATCTCGGGAGGGGGTTAAAAATATTTCATATTATTATTTTAAATATGAATACACTAATGTTGACCGTATTTGTATATATAGACAAGTGGTTAAAAAGTTATTCAAAAAGTAAACAAACGGGTTCAAATCAGAAAAAACTATTTAATATCTTGGGAGGGGGTTAAACATATTTCATATTATTATTTTAAATATGAATACAGTAATGATAACCGTATTTGTATATATGAACAAGTGGTTAAATAGTTGTTCAAAAAGTAAACAAACGGATTCAAATCTGAAAAAACTATTTAATATCTCGGGAGGGGGTTAAAAATATTTCATATTATTATTTTAAATATGAATACACTAATGTTGACCGTATTTGTATATATAGACAAGTGGTTAAAAAGTTATTCAAAAAGTAAACAAACGGGTTCAAATCAGAAAAACCTATTTAATATCTTGGGAGGGGGTTAAAAACATTTCATATTATTATTTTAAATATGAATACAGTAATGATGACCGTATTTGTATATATGAACAAGTGGTTAAATAGTTATTCAAAAAGTAAACAAACGGATTCAAATCTGAAAAAACTATTTAATATCTCGGGAGGGGGTTAAAATTATTTCATATTATTATTTTAAATATGAATACAGTAATGTTGACCGTATTTGTATATATGAACAAGTGGTTAAATAGTTGTTCAAAAAGTAAACAAACGGATTCAAATCTGAAAAAACTATTTAATATCTCGGCAGGGGGTTAAAAATATTTCATATTATTATTTTAAATATGAATACAGTAATGTTGACCGTATTTGTATATATGAACAAGTGGTTAAATAGTTGTTCAAAAAGTAAACAAACGGGTTCAAATCTGAAAAAACTATTTAATATCTCGGGAGGGGGTTAAAAATATTTCATATTATTATTTTAAATATGAATACAGTAATGTTGACCGTATTTGTTTATATGGACAAGTGGTTAAATAGTTATTCAAAAAGTAAACAAACTTGGGTTCAAATCTGAAAAAACTATTTAATATCTCGGGAGGGTGTTAAAAATATTTCAGATTATTATTTTAAATATGAATACAGTAATGTTGACCGAATTTGTATATATGAACAAGTGGTTAAATAGTTATTCAAAAAGTAAACAAACTTGGGTTCAAATCTGAAAAAACTATTTAATATCTCGGGAGGGGGTTAAAAATATTTCATATTATTATTTTAAATATGAATACAGTAATGCAGACCGTATTTGTATATATGAACAAGTGGTTAAATAGTTAGTCAAAAAGTAAACAAACTTGGGTTCAAATCTGAAAAACCTATTTAATATCTCGGGAGGGGGTTAAAAATATTTCATATTATTATTTTAAATATGAATACAGTAATGTTGACCGTATTTATATATATGAACAAGTGGTTAAATAGTTGTTCAAAAAGTAAACAAACGGATTCAAATCTGAAAAAACTATTTAATATCTCGGGAGGGGGTTAAAATTATTTCATATTATTATTTTAAATATGAATACAGTAATGTTGACCGTATTTGTATATATGAACAAGTGGTTAAATAGTTGTTCAAAAAGTAAACAAACGGGTTCAAATCTGAAAAAACTATTTAATATCTCGGCAGGGGGTTAAAAATGTTTCATATTATTATTTTAAATATGAATACAGTAATGCAGACCGTATTTGTATATATGAACAAGTGGTTAAATAGTTATTCAAAAAGTAAACAAACTTGGGTTCAAATCTGAAAAACCTATTTAATATCTCGGGAGGGGGTTAAAAATATTTCATATTATTATTTTAAATATGAATACAGTAATGTTGACCGTATTTGTATATATGAACAAGTGGTTAAATAGTTGTTCAAAAAGTAAACAAACGGGTTCAAATCTGAAAAAAACAATTTAATATCTCGGGAGGGGGTTAAAAATATTTCATATTATTATTTTAAATATGAATACAGTAATGTTGGCCGTATTTGTATATATGAACAAGTGGTTAAATAGTTGTTCAAAAAGTAAACAAACGGGTTCAAATCTGAAAAAACTATTTAATATCTCGGGAGGGGGTTAAAAATATTTCATATTATTATTTTAAATATGAATACAGTAATGTTGACCGTATTTGTATATATGAACAAGTGGTTAAATAGTTGTTCAAAAAGTAAACAAACGGGTTCAAATCTGAAAAAACTATTTAATATCTCGGGAGGGGGTTAAAAATATTTCATATTATTATTTTAAATATGAATACAGTAATGTTGACCGTATTTGTATATATGGACAAGTGGTTAAATAGTTGTTCAAAAAGTAAACAAACGGGTCCAAATCTGAAAAAACTATTTAATATCTCGGGAGGGGGTTAAAAATATGCTAAAGTCCTATGTTCGGCTGTGCCGGTCACCAGCCTGTATATTAACTAATATTATTGCTCACAATTATAAAAATAATATAAATAAAATAAAAAATAGCGACCCCTAACGAATGAAAAAGCTAAAGAAGAACATGTCAGTGTTAAGTGCAATTTGCATAGTTTGTTTATGAAATAATTTTACTGGAAATTTAGAATCTTTTGCAAGAAAATTCATGTATAGAATTTATACATAATACACAGGATTGACGGAAGGTATTGCGCTGGCCACACAGATATTTTAATTATTTACTACAAATTAATGAAATGATTGAATTAAAATTAAATAAATTTCAATATTACAATATGTGTAAGTCTATTGAACAATTTTGAACCTAAACTTAAAAATAAATATCTTTATTTACAAAAAAATACAACAAATTTTAGATTTAGTTTCGAATCCGAGTATTTTACATTTCTAGCCATTTATTTCGCAACTAATCATGTGTAGTATTAAATTAAATAATGGGGTAGACATTCTAAATAAAAACTACGCTACCTTTGTCCTTAAATAACGCGGAAACCGACCCGAACCCGAAAAAGTATCGGCAAAACTTTAATTATATTTTACCCTAACTTTAAAATACAAATGAATTTAATTTTAATGTAATATCAGCAAGAAAAAAAATAATCGCGACTTTAATTAAAATAATTCTAACTATTGTTGCCTTCTTGTGGTTGTAGATTGGCCTTAAAGTCCTTAAAGTCTTAAACAAAGCTTTAGACAAGCCCTGCTGTTGATCAAAGGCTTAAACCACCCTTTACCCTCCTTAGAAACTTCGCTGGAACCCTGTATTGTAAACCGTACTTGTTTAAAAATATTTTTAAACAAATACAATTTTTTGGGAAAAGAAACCTATTTCTGAACGAACGGATATTTATTTAAACTAACTCTAAAAAAAACTAAGTTTCGCCGATTTATTTACGATATTGTAACGAATTACGACGCCCAGTATGTTAACATAGATATATATTTACAATGTGCTTCGGAAAAGAAATATAGAAGAAAATATTATTATTTGAATTAAATTCAACAACATAAATCATATTTTCAAGAGAAAAATGAATTTACGTTTGTGTTATGATGTAAAAATAGCAAAAAACACGACAGTGAAGAGAGGCACATAATATAACGACTTACATTGATGAACACAAGTCAGCCCTCAGCATCAGCAAGAATGACGAATCATCTACGCCCAACACGGCTGCATGGCTCAGCAATCCCAGGACGGCTCCTTGAAACAGCAAACTTCAATACGGATCGGTCCATGCATTGGAAATCTGGAACACAAAAATAATTTATTTTTAAATACAAGTATTTCAATAATAAAACATGTTATCAAAATAAATAACTATCAAAACAGTTAAACTATTGTTTAAGCTTACCATTGTTGCTAATTTGCAACAATATACAACAATATTTCACTATTAAACAATTAAAATATGCACGATACTTCAATAACATAACAAAAATGGCTACTTGTGTGGCGTGGTTATTATAACTACTTAACTAGATCAAAATTAAATCAATTGAAATTTGACCAAATTCATAAAAAATACACAATTTCGTATTAATATAAAACTTGAAATTATAAATATAAAACCAGAGCACATAATATTCATTGAAAATTTTGATTTTAGACTCACCATTCAAAACAAAATTTTGCAAACATGCACTAAACAGTTCAACCAAAACCACGTGTTTCATAAAAAAATTCTGCTTGAAATATGTTGAGTTCAGGTTCGACAGGACATCAAAAACTATATCACGATAATAATAAAGACTTAACAACAGTTATTATCATATTTCTGGCATTGTTTCATCAGTTTTTCCTTTCTTTTCAGTTTTTATATCTCAGAGAACGTGTCTGCATCATTGTTCATTGCCATTACGCAGCGTTTTTTTCCCAGAGTGCAATGCTTTGAGGAAGAAGGCTAGGATTGGTCGAAACAGTAGGTGGGGTCACGTGGTTCAACAACATATTCATTTGAAATATGTAAAAATGTTTTTATTTCAGACGAAGGAAAAATGAATTTATTTTTATGTTTTTGTAATGTGCAATACAAATTATGAATTTGTTGTATATTAATATGTTATAATAAGCTATTTTACCATATCTATTATTTTATGCCAGACAGGAAATTGAATATAATACCGATTAAGAGTTTATGCCTGAAAACCGGTTTCAGGGATATTTAAAATACTGCGTTATATCAAATGCCACTAAATGTGAGATACTATTGTTATTTTATTATTGTAAAAATACATGCTACAGTAAAAGCATTCAAAATTCAAAAATAAGTCAACTGGTAAGTTTATTAGCAAATGTAAAACCAAATATGTGAAAAATAAGATACTGACATAATGTCAGTGACACAGAAAATAACGTTATTCGTACGGCTATGAATTAAGGTAATGTATCTGAATTAATAAATAAACTTACGTTACAGCGAAAGTATTATCAACAACGAACATCGTTTTAAAGTGGAATGTCCTAACTTAGTCGAAAGAATATGAATTTTTGAAAGACAAGCGTGTTATATCCATATCACAATATCCTTATCGCACACGCTTATATCCTTTGCAAATGAGAGAGATAAATGTATATCAATTTGTTAATTCGGACATCTTTAAAAAAGTTACTGTATATGTATGTGTGTTTTATCGCCATTTGTAATTAGCGAGAGGTATTGTTGATAAATATATCTACTGTCACCATTACACTTTGGTTAGTTGGGGAGTATTGCAAAAAAAACCAAGTGTACATTAGCTCGCTTATGATTGGTTGTTTTATTTTATATAAAGTATACCTTTCCTACATGTACGTTTTATGGGAGGCAATCAATAAAATTAAAATTCTCAATTCTAATGGACATGATGTAAAGTCCACAGCATATATCGGTGGCAAATTGTAGTCAGGGATATAGTGTATTTTTGTAGGAAAACTATAAAAAAATAAATATCTCGGAAACGGTAAAAGATATCTATATTTGTTTTTCAAATATAAATACAGAAAGGTTAACCGTATTTGTATATATGGAAAAATGGTGAGGTAGTTGTTTAAAAAATAAACGAACTTGGGTTTAAATCTGGTAATTTTATAGGTAAACATTAATATCTCGGGAACGGTACAAGTATTCTGTGTTTACCTACCGCCAATAAAATTCCCTTGAAAAATCATGTAAATTTAAGCATCTGTAACTCGAGATACGATGATGTAAATATATCTTGTTTTACATCAAAAGAAAGAGAAATTCATGCTGAATCTAAATTTTCATCACCCGTCATTCTATCTTTAACCGTCTAGGAAAACAAGAAGAAAATATGAAAAATGAACCGAATTAAAAATTCATAAAATTCCCTTGAAAAATCATGTAATTTTAAGCATCTGTAACTCGAGATACGATTATGTAAATATATCTTGTTTTACATTAAAAGAAAGAGAATTTCATTCTGAATCTAAATTTTCATCACCCGTCATTCTATCTTTATCCGTCTAGGAAAACAAGAAGAAAATATGAAAAATGAACCGAAATAAAAATTCACAAAATTCCCTTGAAAAATCATGTAATTTTAAGCATATGTAACTCGAGATACGATGATGTAAATATAACTTGTTTCCCATTAAAAGAAAGAGAATTTCAAGGTAAAACTAAATTTCATCACCTGTCATTCTATCTTTATCCATCTAGGAAAACAAGAAGAAAATATGAAAAATGAACCGAAATAAAAAATCACAAAATTCCCTTGAAAAATCATGTAATTTTAAGCATCTGTAACTCGAGATACGATGATGTAAATATATCTTGTTTTACATTATAAGAAAGAGAATTTCATTCTGAATCTAAATTTTCATCACCCGTCATTCTATCTTTAACCGTGTAGGAGAACAAGAAGAAAATATGAAAAATGAACCGAAATAAAAATTCACAAAATTCCCTTGAAAAATCATGTAATTTTAAGCATCTGTAACTCGAGATACGATGATGTAAATATAACTTGTTTCCCATTAAAAGAAAGAGAATTTCAAGGTAAAACTAAATTTCATCACCTGTCATTCTATCTTTATCCATCTAGGAAAACAAGAAGAAAATATGAAAAATGAACCGAAATAAAAAATCACAAAATTCCCTTGAAAAATCATGTAATTTTAAGCATCTGTAACTCGAGATACGATGATGTAAATATATCTTGTTTTACATTATAAGAAAGAGAATTTCATTCTGAATCTAAATTTTCATCACCCGTCATTCTATCTTTAACCGTGTAGGAGAACAAGAAGAAAATATGAAAAATGAACCGAAATAAAAATTCACAAAATTCCCTTGAAAAATCATGTAATTTTAAGCATCTGTAACTCGAGATACGATGATGTAAATATAACTTGTTTCCCATTAAAACTAAGAGAATTTCATGGTAAAACTATATTTCATCACCCGTCATTCTATCTTTAACCGTGTAGGAGAACAAGAAGAAAATATGAAAAATGAACCGAATTAAAAATTCATAAAATGCCCTTGAAAAATCATGTAATTTTAAGCATCTGTAACTCGAAATACGATGATGTAAATATATCTTATTTTACATTATAAGAAAGAGAATTTCATTCTGAATCTAAATTTTCATCACCCGTCATTCTATCTTTATCCGTCTAGGAAAACAAGAAGAAAATATGAAAAATGAACCGAAATAAAAATTCACAAAATTCCCTTGAAAAATCATGTAATTTTAAGCATCTGTAACTCGAGATACGATGATGTAAATATAACTTGTTTCCCATTAAAAGAAAGAGAATTTCAAGGTAAAACTAAATTTCATCACCTGTCATTCTATCTTTATCCGTCTAGGAAAACAAGAAGAAAATATGAAAAATAAACCGAAATAAAAATTCACAAAATTCCCTTGAAAAATCATATAATTTTAAGCATCTGTAACTCGAGATACGATGATGTAAATATAACTTGTTTCCCATTAAAACTAAGACAATTTCATGGTAAAACTATATTTCATCACCCGTCATTCTATCTTTAACCGTGTAGGAGAACAAGAAGAAAATATGAAAAATGAACCGAATTAAAAATTCACAAAATTCTAATATGTTGTTCCCCTTGATACAAAATTCTTAAATACTAAAATTGAAAATTTTTAGATTATATTTTAATATAGTTCTTCATTAAAAACTGTTATGGGCTTCAAGTAAAGTATCACTTCCGGTTTATCAAGTTTAATCAAAATCTAATAGGTTATTCCCCTTAATATAAAAGTCGTAGATACTAAAATTGAAAAGTTTTGGATAATGTTTTAATATAGTTCTTTGTTATAAACTGTTATGGGCTTCAAGTAAAGTATCACTTCCGGTTTGTCAATTTCAATCAAAATCTAATATGTTGTACCCCTTTATATAAAAGTCCTAAATACTAAAATTGAAAATTTTTAGATTATATTTTAAGATAGTTCTTCAATAAAAACTGTTATGGGCTTCAAGTAAAGTATCACTTCCAGTTGTCCGATATTAAACAAAATCTATTCAGCTCTTTATATGAATGCAGAAAGCTTAAATACGGAAAATAGAAATTTTTGGAAGTTCGATATAACAGTTATCGTGGAAAAATCGACACATAGACATCATTGTAAAAACGTGTTGTGGGGCCCCTAATTCGTGCTTATTCACTGAAAACTTACTATCAAATTTTTTGACCCGAAAACATTACCTCCCTTATCTACAGTATGGTGGGAGGTAAATATAGGATACTTGTAACGTTTCCGAGATATTAAATAGTTTTTACATATGTTTACGTATAAAAACACCAGATTTGAACCCGAGTTAGTTTATTTTTTAAACAATTACTTCACCATTTTTCCATATATACCTATACGGTTAATCTTTTTTTGTTTCTATTTCAAAAAAAATATATAGATGTCTTTTGCCGTTTGCGAGATATATTAATTTTTTATAGTTTTCCTACAAAAATACACTATATCCCGGACTACAATTATTTGTCACCGAGATATGCTGCGGACTTAACACTATGTTTCCCAACAAAAATTACAGTACAAAGAAGAGTCCATTAAAATGAAATAGTTATATATTTCGCTCTCTGTCTTACAAAATATAAATATTTGTGAGTAAGTGTACAATCCTGTTTGTTGTTATTCTATGACATGTTGTCTCTGTCTTACAATGTATAAGATAAATGTGTTGTAAGACAGAGACAACATGTCATAGAATAACAACAAACAGGATTGTACACTTACTCGCAAATATTTATTTTTTGTAAGACAGAGAGCGAAATATGTAACTATTTCATACTAATAAACTCTTCTTTTTACTGTAATTTTTGTTGGGAAACATAGTGTCAGGGATGTAGCGTATTTTTGTAGGAAAACTATAAAAAAAAATAATATCTCGGAAACGGCAAAAGACATCTATATATTTTTTTCAAATATAAACACAAACAGATTAACCGTATTTGTATATATGGAAAAATGGTGAAGTAGTTGTTTAAAAAATAAACGAACTCTGGTTCAAATCTGGTGTTTTTATACGTAAACATATGTAAAAACTATTTAATATTTCGGAAACGTTACAAGTATCCTGTATTTACCTCCCACCATACTGTAGATAAGGGAGGTAATGTTTTCGGTCCAAAAATTCAATAGTGAGTTTTAAATGAATAAGCACGAATTAGGGGCCCCATGACACGTTTTTACAATGATGTCTGTGTGACGATATTGCTTCCACGATAACTATTATATCAAAATTCCAAAAATCTCTATTTTTCGAATTTAAGCTTTCAGTATTCAAACAAAGAACTAATTATATTTTGGGTAATATTGGACAACCGGAAGTGATACTTTACATGAAGCCCATAACAGTTCTTAATGAAGAACTATATTAAAATATGATCCAAAACTTATCAATTGTAGAATCTTACACTTTTATATTAAGGGAAACAACATATTACATTTTCACTAAAATTGATAAACCGGAAATGATACTTTACTTGAAGCCCATAACAGTTTTTAATGAGGAACTATATTAAAATATAATCCAAAACTTTTCAATTTTAGTATTTAAGACTGTCATATGAAGGGGAATAACATATTATATTTTGACTGAAATTGATAAACCGGAAGTGATACTTTACTTGAAGCCCATAACAGTTTTTAATGAAGAACAAGATTAAAATATAATCCAAATTTTCAATTTTAGTATCTAAGACTTGTATATTAATGGGAACAACCTATTAGATTTTGACTAAAATTGATAAACCGGAAGTGATACTATACTTGAAGCCCATAATAGTTTTTAATGAAGAACTATATTAAAATATAATCCAAAACTTTTCAATTTTAGTATCTAAGACTTTTATATTAAGGAGAACTACATATTAGATTTTGAATAAACTTGATAAACCGGAAGTGATACTTTACTTGACGCCGATAACAGTTTTTAATGAAGAACTAGATTAAAATATAACCCAAAACTTTTCAATTTTAGTATTTAAAACTTGTATATTAATGGGAACAACATATTATATTTTGACTAAAATTGATAAACCGGAAGTGATACTTTACTTGAAGCCGATAACAGTTTTTAATGAAGAACTAGATTAAAATATAACCCAAAACTTTTCAATTTTAGTATCTAAGACTTGTATATTAAAATTTCTGATAGAATGAAGGAAGAAATACAATTTCAATTATTTGTGTGTACAAGAAATGTTAAATTCGTTACTTTTAGGGCGCGAGTGTCATGTGACTTTGTTGGCCTTGACAAACAGATAAGGATCCGTGTCAGAATCACGGCCAGTAGTTATTTACATAGATGTCACAATTGTCATATGTCATAATTTTTCCATTCTGATGTTTATTTGTCATTAATAGTATGGAATATACTTGTAGAGGAAAGTAATTCACACGGATTTGGAAAATCATAATGTTTCAATGAAAACTTATGTACTAGACACCTATGTACATTATTACTAGCTGTCATTTTTACACGGGTCCCCATATCTGTTTGCGGCTAACAAAGTCACATAACTGCTCGCACCCTATGCAACATAAAATGAAAATGGTGAGAGGTATTGTGCTGGCCACAACAGATTTATTTATTAGGAAGAAAATATAAAATCTAATTTTGACGTCCAGAAATTCTGGACTAATTTTTGCTTATCGAAACATCCTTAATAATTGTCTCTAACTATTTATGAAAATGTAGAAATCCTGAGAGAGAAATGTACAGTAAAATTTTTGAAAGATGTCCGATTAAGGTTGTCTACAAATTGTATGAATTCAGATTTTTGCTCCGCGCATTATGACAAATTCAGTAGTGTCGTTTGCTTAATTTTTTTGATGGTACATAAGATACTACTGTTATTTTATTATTATACAAATATATGTTACAATAAGGGCATTCAAAATTCAAAAATAAGTCAAATGGTAAGTTTATTAGCAAATGTAAAACCAAATATGTGAAAAATAAGATACTGACACAATATCAATGACTCCGACACAAAATAACGGTATTCGTACGGCTATGAATTAAGGTAATTTATCTGAATTAATAAATAAACTTACGTTACAGTGAAAGTATTATCCTCAAAGAGCATCGTTTTAAAATGGAATGTCCTAGCTTAGTCGAAACAATATGAATTTTTGAAAGACAAGCGTGTTGTATCTATCCTTATCGCACATGCTTATAGCCTTTGCAAAGGAAAGAGATAAATGTATGCCAATATGTTAATTCGTTCATGATACAGATAACCTTGATCGGACATCTTTTAAAATTTTTACTGTATATTATTTTTTCCAAGTTTATATGAAATTGTTGACCTTTTCGACGCAGTTTAAGTTATATTTTACTGCAATTAATTAATTTATTATCATTGTTATTTTTAGACATCCTACCTAACATTTTAGCAAAGAAATACACATAAATACATACATATAAAACACATAAATAAATAAATTTTAATGTGGGCCTTCTGATAAAACTTAAAACTAAACATACATACATAAATATAAATTGGGGCACCTATCAGTGTGTACTCAACGTCGGTAATGAGTTTGTGTAAAGTGTGTACGGCCCAAGGGGCCTTACCCCGCCTCTGATGTAAGGGCTCTGGTTCGCACCACAGCGAGAGTGGCGAGACCACGCCCCGAACTTACATATACATAAATATATAATATAGATACAGTAAAAATTTTGAAAGATGTCCGATCAAGGTCATCTACGAATTGTATGAATTCAGATTTTTGCTTCGCCTATTATGACAAATTCAGTAATGTCGTTTGTTTAGTTTTTATGAGGGTACATAAGATACTACTGTTATTTTATTATTATAAAAATATATTACAGTAAAAGCATTGAAAATTCAAAACTAAGTGAACTGGTAAGTTTATAAACAAATGTAAAACCAAATATGTGAAAAATAAGATAATGACACAATGTCAGTGAGTCTGACAGAAAATAACGTTATTCGTACTGCTATGAATCAAGGTAATGTATCTGAATTAATAAATAAACCTACGTTACAGTACAGCGAAATTATTATCAATAACAAGCATCTTTTTAAAGTGGAATGTCTTAACTTAGTCGAAACAATATGAATTTTTGAAAGACAAGCGTGTTATATCCATCTTTATCGCACAGGCTTATAGCCTTTGCAAAAGAAAAAGATAAATGTATGACAATTTGTTAATTCGTTCATGATACAGTTGACCTTGATCGGGCATCTTTAAAAAAATTACTGTACATAAATACAAAAAAAATCAACAATATATACGAACGGATAAAATTATTCAAAGAAAATATTTCATCACGGCATATTACCCATTGCTGGGTGTGCCAATCTGCTTCGTACACAGATATCGGTAATGATGGAATATTTGTACCGTGCGGGCGCTTACCAGGCGTCACCTCACGGGCACTCAAAGGTAACGTAAATACAAACGACACATTTTGTGCATACATACAAATATATCTATTAAAATTAAAAGATATGATTTCGTGAGTGTGTGTGTTTCCAAATTAATGCAAAAGCAAGTGTGTATAATTACAATTTAATAAGTTAAAACTGCAACTAATAGTGTAAAATGCAAGTAAACTACAATCTAATAAGTTAAAAGCACCAATTGTTAGATGCAAGTGAACTAATTGTAACTATTTAAAACTGTAAATTAAAACTTTAAAACGCAAATAAACTAATTGTATATGGGTTTAAAATAATATTAGAGGGGCTCTACTTAAAAAAAATGTTCATTTTAAATGGGCCACCATTGCTATCTATATTTCGAAAATCATCCTAAAATTGACAAATGCTAACGATTTATCTGTCAAGCTAGGTTAATTTATTTTTATTATTTGTAATTTCTGTTCAAGTGAATATCAATTTAAATTAACAAATAATTGTTAACTGGAACAGAAATTAGAAATAATACTTAATAACAATAAAACCGTTAGATATGTTATTTATTTTGTCTTAATTCCATGGCTAATGATATTTTTGAGGTGATTTTCGATATATTCATAATTTCTGCTCTTACAAGGCATACAAAATTAATTTTACTTATTCAGATGCAGAATTTTATGCTCTACAACTTTTATTTGAAGCTTTTTACCTAAAATAATTAGGGAAGCAGGAAATTATTGCCAATAATTATTCACGAACTATGTTGAAGATTTGTTCGCTATCAAAAAATGTTAGCTAACAATGTTCGTTTCAATGTGAACCCGGCTTTTAAATATTTAACACCAAATATAATTTGATTACGTAGGGGTGTTAGAATATACATATAATTTGTATGTATACATTATACATACAGAGGAACAATATATTCAACAAGGTATAAAAAAGTAAAACCTCATAAGCGTCTCATTTATGAAACGCATTTTCCCTTGGAAAAAATGATGTAACTCACCGTCTGATACCATATTTTCATCATAGATGCCCTTCGTCTAAATTCTAAATACATCCGTATTTGTATAAATTTTCATATTTCACTTTAAATATTAGTTTAAATATTAATATTTACTGCACAGATATATATGTCCATTCGCTCCAATGTCTCACAAGACTCAAAGTTGTGCCAAGGCGTACCAGCCTGCCACTTTAAACAAGTTACGTAGGCTCACGGCAACACAAATTAATGTAAAATAAAATGATATTTTTTAAAGATTTATAAAAATACATAAATATATAAACAGTTAAAACCTTTTTTTTAAGAAAATACAAATAGTGTAAAAAAAATAATTCAAATTATTTTTTTATTATATATTTACCTATAGTATATGAATGTACTTATGGAATTTTATAAATTTAAGTATATATTTTCTTACAAATATATTTCCCCATTTACCAATATATCCCTTACTTAGGGGAGGCAAATATAGTCGGCTTTAGGACATCTCTTTCGATTATGCTAACAAATAAAAATCAATGCGTATTATAAGATGATTTTTCGAGGGCCATAACTAGACTATTTTCTTATATTGAATTAAAATTATATTAGAGGGGGCTGTACCACAAGTTGTTTATTTTCAATGGGCCATCATTGTTATCACGAGGAGTACAAGAGCTACAAAGAATGTTAAATGGACAAAATATGTATATTTTACTAAGTATTGCAATGAACGGAAAACAAATGTTTTTTTAAATTCTGAATCAATGATATATTTTTGTATCCTCATAACGATTTTTTTGATAAATACATAAAGTTTTATAATAATAAGATTTCCCAGGCGGCCATGCATTATTCATATTTTGAAAGTGATTAAAGCTACTTTAAGGAATGTTTCTGTACCTACATTTAAAAAATTGAACAATAATTTAAAATGACATATTATGTGATACGATTATGTCCTCTGAAGCACAGTTTCAAAGTTATAATAGTTGATTTCAAGAAGAAAATATCATCTCGGGGGCATTACACAATATCATTTTACTGTATTAACACATTCAAAAAAATCTGATGTGGCCAGCACATTACCTTCCGTCAGTTCTATACAGGGTGTTTCCTTTAAAACAACCAGCGCTTTTTTGGGCGAACTAATAACTTTAGAGAAAAATGTTATATACAAAAAATTACCAGAAAAAAGGGCTTAATTTATGAGGAATAATAAATAAATAGTTCAACCAGTGGTTCTCAAACGGTATAATAAAATTATATTTTTTTAAATGGCAACCTATATAAATTTTTTGTCCATTAGATAGAGAATTTTTTTCTGATTTCAACGATATAAATATGATATGGGGTTGTATAACAATTATTTCGAGAAATATGATATTAAAAATCAGAAATAATTTTACAATATTGAAGTAGGCTATGCAATAAACAAATGCAAACAAATGATACAGGTGACAGATAGTTTTGTTACTTACGTTATTAAGTGTTTGTTATTATAAATTTCTTAGTAAAACAAGTTATTTTAGATATAAGAAAATAATATACTATCGTAACCTAGGCAATAGTCGTATTAATAGTTGTTTATTGCATAGCCTACTTCAATATTGTAGAATTATTTCTGATTTTTAATATAATTTTTCTCGAAATAATTGTTATACAACCCCATATCATATTTATATCGTTGAAATCAGAAAAAAATTCTCTATCTAATGGACAAAATATTTATATAGGTTGCCATTTAAAAAAATATAATTTTATTCTACCGTTTGAGAACCACTGGCTGAATTTTTTATTTATTATTCCTCATAAATTAAGCCCTTTTTCCTGGTAATTTTTTGTATATAACATTTTTCTCTAAAGTCATTAGTTCGCCCAAAAAAGCGCTGGTTGTTTTAAAGGAAACACCCTGTATATTTTGTACAAATTCCATACAGTAAATTTCTAGCAAAGGATTCTCCAGTAGAATTATAACACAAATATACTATGTCAATTGCACTTGAAACTGACATCTTTCAATTATATCAATTCAATTAGAGAATAAAATATTCATTAATATTTATAATAACATGAAATGTGAAAAAATGATATTTAACAGAACTTTTTCAAGGAAAAATGTTAAAACCTTCAAATGAGGGTGCTTCCGGTTGACCAATTATAACTAGAATCTAATCAAGTTTGCATATAGATGTAAGGAAGAGGAATACGTAAATAATTTTTGGAAATATTGGAGGTATTTGTACACTGTACAAGTAATAAATCCGATCCATTTCATCCTCAAATATTCGCTATTAATTAAAGATTATTTAAAATAAAAATGCTTGTCATACCCTGGATTTTATGAAAATTATTAATGTTAAATAATAATGTTATATGTACATGTGTACAATATAGGAAATAAATAAAATAATGGATAATAATGTTCTTCTAACCATTTCCTGCATTGTACGTGTGTACAATATAGGAAATAAATTAAGGAATGGATAGTAACGTAGCTCTAACCATTTCCTACATTGTACGCTTTCAAATTATTGTTGATCAAATTTGAAAATTTTAATATCAAAAAATGCGAAGAGGGTGGTATAGTTTGGTACACGAAAGATGACTATTCACGCTCATTTATAAATTAATTGAAATAAATATTTTTACCTGTCGCTAAGATATTTTAATGAATAAGGTTCGTAAATCCGATTTTCACATTTTCATGTGTGTGTATGTGTGTATGTGTGTGTGTCAGTGGCGGTTTGTCAGGGTAGGCAGGTGAGGCAATGCCTCACCAGAAAAGAAATAAAGTTGCATGTAAAGTAGTATGTAAATTAAATTTTAACTTATTCCGTTAATGCTTGTCTTTACAAATATCAAAAGAATAATTTAAGCCACCCCATAACTAATATGTAATGCAGTTCACCTAATTTACACCCTATAAAGTGCTTCTCGAAATGAATAGTATAAATGCCTATGTTTTTGATACAAGTAATAATTCCGGTAAGAAATACGTGCGCTAGACAAAGAGCTGTTTGAGGCATTGCTTCATGCTAAATGCAATGAGTGCGTAAAGGATAAAAGATAGTCGCTTTATCTTCCACGCGGCCTTATAGAGCCCTTACCATACATGAATACAATCAACGCCACGTATTGATAAATTTTGTAAGTAGATTCACGACTACTGCATATTTTTGCAAGATTAAATAATATTAGCTGCAAAATGTCATTCGACAATAAACAAATATAACATAACCTGTCTTGTCTAGCATTTTTATTATAATAGGCTCTGGTTTGCGACTGATACGTATTGCAGTAAATATTTAATTCTTTTATTTTTTTCGTTGTTTATATAGTTTACCCACGTAGTGTTTTTGTAATTTATATTTTAGTTGAAAACAAATGATGGCTTCGACTTCAACTTTAAAAGAATTGAGTGACAATGTAAGGAATTCTGAAGATATTGTTAAATTTTAATTAACAAAAATCCATTTAATCAACTGTGTTATGAAGATAAACTATTTGTCAAAGAATTTCCTAAAATGTTCTGTGATCTGGCAATTTATTTTTGCACATAAGAGGGGAAAAATATCGAATGCCAGGTACCCCACAGAATTCAATAAATGGAATGCCAGATGGTCTGGCGTTGTGTGTGGTACATGCTTAACACAACAGTTCAGAATATAATTGCGCGTAGCATGGACGCCGTTTAGGGAAAGGGCTAGGAGGGATCAACTATTTTTATTTTTTCAGAAACGGATGTAATTAATTAACAAATTAATTAATAATTCAAACATAATGTTGAATTCGTAATTTTACGTAGATTCCAAATAAATAAAAATATATAGAATGTCCCATTTGCAATATGAAAGTTAGTGTCATTTCCGGTTAAACCGGAAGCGCTACAATCATGCCAAATGCCATAATTTGTAAGCCCCTAACTCTAGTTTACAAATATGCAAAAAATAATTGTAAATAAAAAAATATTTTGAGTGGCCCGTTTTTCAGTGTCACCCTGTATACTCAAACTGTTCAAAAATTATATCACTATACATTTTTTGGGTAACATTTTTAATACCACTGGTATATATTTTGTCCCCATACCTCAAACGGTTCAAAATTTACACCACTTCAACTTTACCCCAACAATTTGCATACCCCTGGTTTAATTAATTGTTCAAATAATCAATCGACGCCCAAATGTCCCAAAAGTATATTGTCCAAATTTCATCCCGATATCTCAAAAATGATATCACTACATTTTTGGGTAACATTTTTAATACCACTGGTCCCACATTTTTACTATCACTGACATAATAAACCCTATATTCCAATACCCAATTAATTTAACTATACCCATACCAAATTTCATCCCCTTATCTCAAATGGTTCAAAAGTTACACCAGTTCAACTTTACCCCAACATTTTTAATACCCCTGGTTTAATTAATTAATTATCTAAATAACCAATCGACGCCCAAAGGTCCCAAAAGTATACTGTCCAAATTTGAGCACAATATCTCAAACCGTCCCGGAGTTATGAAAAAATGATACCACTTTACATTTTTTTTAATACCACTGGTATAAATAATTATGTTCTTTAAATATGTAATAATAATTATCTTAAAATAAAATAAAAATCTGAATAAGTCAAAGGGTTCCAAAGTACAGCATTTTATATTTTTTGGGGTAACATTTTTAATACCACTGGTTTTTTTTATTTTATTCCAATTACCAATAATAATGTTAGTACATGTACCAAATTTCACACTAATAAGTCATTGGGTTCCAGAGTTACAGCATTTTATATATTTTATCCCACATTTTTACTACCACTGACATAATAAACCCTATATTCCAAATACCCAATTAATTTCCAAAGTATTTACTAAACCCATACCAAATTTCATCCCCATATCTCAAACGGTTCAAAAGTTACACTACTTTAACTTTAACCCAACATTTTTAATACCCCTGGTTTAATAAATTAATTGTCCAAATTACCAATCGACGCCCGAAGGTCCCAAAAGTATCCTGTCCAAATTTCATCCCGATATCTTAAACCGTTCCCGAGTTATGAATTTTTAAAGTTGGGCAAAAATCTACCCTTTTACCTATTAAAAACGGGGAAATCCCCGTGGGAACTATGACGTCACAGGGGGTTCCCCCTGACGTCATACGGAATCCCCTGAAATCTCCAAGACAAAATTCGTTAATAATTTTCTTACAACAAATTTCAACTTTGAGAGTGTATAATTTTTGAACCAATCGTTTAAAAATTATGAAAATTGGTATACAAACTAATTAAAGTGTGCTGAGTTCAATGGGGCACACAAATTTTACGTATTTTGACAGGGTTCGGGGTTACAACCCCATAAAATGGATGGGTACTCTTAAACAAATTTTTATTTTTGCGGCTTTATATCAAAAATGGGTCCCTCATCGATTTGGCTGAAATTTGGTGGACATATGTAAAAAAGTCCGTAGAATCGAAATATGTATGGTAGAAAAGTTGCCGCCCCTTAGTTTTGGGGTTATTAACCCTAAACGGGGTCAACGACCTTTGAAAATATAGTTTTTCTACTTTCATTATTTAATTGCTGTATAATAAATATTAGTCGTTCATAGATATGGTTGAAACTTAGTGTGCTTATGTAAAAAAGTCCGTAGAATCCAACCCTGTATAGTATAAATTGCATTCGACAATAAACAAAACATAACATAACCTTTCTTGTCTGGCATTTTTATTATAATAGGCTCTGGTTTGCGACTGATACATATTGCAGTAAATATTTAATTCCTTTATTTTTGTCGTTGTTTTTATAGTTTACCCAGGTAGTGTTTTTGTAATTTGAATTTTAGTTGAAAACAAAAAACAAATAATGGCTTCGACTTAAACTTTAAAAGAATTGAGTGACAATGTAAGGAATTCTGAATACATTGTTAATTTTTTAATTAATAAAAATCCATTTAATCAACTGTGTTATGAAGATAAACTATTTGTCAAAGAATTTCCTAAAATGTTCTGTGATCTGGCAATTTATTTTTGTACATGAGAGAGGAAAAATATGCATTTGCACAACCCTTGAAAAAATGTAACTTTCAATTATAAGGCATTTGAATTAAAATAAAAAAAAATTAACCTGCGGCGCATTTTTTTTTCTGAATACTTTGCCTCACCAAAGTTTTAGTGCACGAGCCGCCACTGGTGTGTGTGTATATCTGTGTGTGTGTGCGAGCGAGCGTGCGTGCGTTAGTGCGTGCGTGCGTGTGTGTATATGTGTGTGTATCTGTTAATATATGTGTGTGTACGTGTGTGTGTGTGTGTGTGGATGTTGTAACGACAATTTCTCAAAAACTATAATACTTAATATCTATTTAACTACGTATTTCTCAATCGGACATTACTGGGAAGGGCTGAAAAGGTTTTGATAATAATTGGAGAACCGGAAGTAGCAGATTTTTCTAAAGAAGAGTAAATTCTCTATCTGATACATATAAATATATATAAATATTATATCTTTTATAGATTTAGAGAGAATGAAATACAAGGTATTAAATAATCTGTTGTAATAAATCTCACAGCCCAAATAATGTCATAGAAACCAAGTAAGAAATTAAAATATTTGTAACTGACAGATAAATGTCAGTGTCAAAAATCCAGACATTACTGAAGATTTTTTTCGGGAGAGTACATACATTATATTATTTCTTATTGTATTAATAGTTAAATATTTAAAATTATAGGTATATTACATATACCTATAATATATTGGAAACATTTGGAAAAATTAGAAGAGTAGGACAAAATTTCTTCATAGAATAAATTTATAATTAAAGAATCTAAATACAAAGAATAGATGCAAGTAGAATTTTTGGTGTAGAGTGTAGGTATACAAGAAATGTTAAATATAAAAGGGCGCGAGCAGTCATGTGACTTTGTTGGCCTTGACAAGCAGATATGGGGACCCGTGTCAGAATGATAGCTAGTAATTATGTACATAGATGTCAAAAATCATAATTTTTCATTCTAAATTTAGTGATTTTCCAATTCCATTTGGTTTATTTTCCTTGTTAAGTAAATTCTCACCCTCCTGGTAACAAATTAACTACGTGAATTTAGAAAATCTTAAAAAAATTAATGAAAACTTCTGACATTTGATATTTATGTACATAGTTGTCATTCTGACACGGGCTCCCATATCTGCTTGTCAAGGCCAACAATGTCACATGACTGCTCGCGCTCTAACTTTTGTAACCAAAAACGGAAGTCGCGCGAGGTATTGTGCTGGCCGCAACATATTTTTTATGTATATTATTGTACTTTTTGTATATTACCTATTATTCAATAAATCAACAAACATTTAAAAATTAGACTTTGACTAACTGCATTTTTAATTTCCTTTGGTGTCCCCATATTTGGGAAATACTGTGGATTATGTTTTATTAAATTCTTGTTGCAATAATCGGCACTGCCGATCATTTCTCTGAACAGTTTCAATAAATTGTCTGTTTTGTATATCATGCACATTTTCTTATATGTACATTAAATTTAAGTTTAAAAGCACTCAACAGAAAAATTAAATTATAGTAGTTCTAGAGAATTTTGTGTAGCTTTCAAATTTTTATCATGAAGGTCGCTACAAAGTATGATATATGACGTAAGATCACATGACAAAAATACGCAAAGTTTCGGAAAAATAAAACAAGTACGAGAGTGAATCAAATATAAACGGTAATGATATTATTTTTTTAATTTCTAGAGGGGTCGTAGACCCGTATGTAATTGATTAGCAAGTAGCTTGGACTGTTAGCAAGGGGGTAGACATGACCGCAATTCGCTTAGGTCTCTTTAGTATTAAAGAAACCTATAAGCGACCAAGAAGGACATGTCTCCGTGAAGCAACGGATTATTATCAAGTTTTTGGTCAAGGAAGGCGCAAGTCCAACTGAAATTTTGCGGAGGTTGAAGGTCCAGTTCGGAGACAACACGTTTTTAAGGATCCGTGTCTTTGCTTGGCATAAGGAGTTCACTAAAGGGTGAGAAAGGGTCAAGAATCAGAGCCACGATTGCCGTCAAAGGATGAGCGTTACCGAAGTCAACATCGAGGCGGTTCGCAATCTCATGAAGACTGATAAACTCATAATGATCAACGACCATTTAATGCGTAATATTATTGCAACTTACTGGACACCACAAAATTGTCCTATTGAAGGAAAAGAAAAACTCAAACTGTCAAAAATGTCATTTTGCTTCATGACAACACTAGGCCCCACACAGCAAACACTACAAGGCAAAAATTGAACAGAATTGACTGGGAAACGTTGGAACATCCACGCTACAATCCCGACTTGTCACCATGTGACTTTCACCGTCTTGGGCCCCTCAAAGAAGCGATGGGAGGCCATCGATTCGACGACGACCATGCGGTGGAGGAGTTTGTGCTCCAATGGCTATGTGAAGGTCCCGCTAGTTTCTACCATGAAGTGATTAAAAAGCTCCCAAGCTATTGGGAAAAATGCGTTTCCAAGGCGGGGGATTATGTAGAAAAATAATGATTTTGTATACTTTTTAAAATAAACCCAGAATTAAAAATTTGATTCATCCTCGTATTTTTATAGAAGAGAATTTTAAGTATATTTTATATTTTCAATGCACTGGATGCTATATTTAATCGTACAGTACTAGTCAATACAACTATGAAATAAGAGTACATAAAGATATTCAGAGAAATGTCTAAAGTACACAAGTATTACAGTACCGCTAGAATTTCAAGTGTTACCGGACAAATTCTATTATTACTTAAAAGGAAATTCAACATTTCAGAAGTATGCCAAAATGTATTATATGAGAAAAATTTATAAACATATCAAATGCATGCTTCAATATTTATGTATAAAATATTTTCAAGCTAGGTATAAAACTCAAAATAGACTCACCATAGCTGTTTCTTGCAAAATTGTGTGATCCGTTTCAGGTGCTCCAAACACCAACTGCTATCTGTAACACAAATAATACACATACAACAGAAAAACAAAAACATAAATGTTAGAAACAAATATAATTCCAAATTTTTAAACCGTACATTAGACCTTTTCCAAACATCACACCTATAACCCAAAAATGAGAAAAAATACATACCTAAAAATTACACCAATCGATTCTCCATAAATAATACATAAAAGTACTCATTTTCAGATTGTAAAACAAAATATTTCAGGTTTTACAGACAAAAATCTGATGATCACACAAAAAATACGTCGTAAAAACGTGGTGGTTACGCAAGTTCCATCGTGGCGTGGCTTTGTGGCACAGGTATTAGTTTATATTTTTAACAACAGATGCTTACAAGGAATATTCCAGTGCAGTCCATTTTTTTAAGGGTCATTGTTTTTTATATGCCACTTAACACTATATACGAGTAGTTGTACTTGGCTAAAAAATCGTTTCGACAGGCATGGTTTTTTTCCGTGTGAACAAAAAAATCAATAATAATGAAGATGCGCAGTAAATATTGAGAATTTATTTTATTTAAGGTATTGAATTTATTTGAAATTCGAAGATTTTTTTATGCTACCAAGTGTTAATGGTATTAAAGATATAGAGGTATTACTTGAAAGAAAATTAGTATGACAAAGAAAATATTAAAAAATACTATTTCTGAAGTATTCTATATGTATTACAGAAAAATATCGGGTATTCTAATGAAAAAGCAATTTTTACTCAATAATATATAAATATTCTCTAAATTTGATCAAGGTCATAACCTTATGATCTATAAAAATATGGATTTTGCAGACAACACACAACTAAGTATAACAGTACTCTGGAAATTCGAAGTGTTACTGGATAAATTTGGTATTACTTAGGGAACTATAAGAATTCCTAAAAGTATGTTAACGTAACATTAAGGTCGTAGGAATATTACTTAAGACCAAATTTGTATGACAAATATTTAACAAAATTATTTCGGAGGTATTCTATAGGCATTACAGAAAAATATAGGCGTATGTTAAGAATATGTATATAATTATATTTTTTCTAATTTGATCAAGGTCAAATACCTCGATATAATCTATAAAATTTTGGGTTGTACCTATATATTGGTAGGTATTACAGTCCCCTGGAAATTACAAGTTTACTGCAGAAATTTTAGTATTACTCTTAAGATACTACAAGAATTTAAAAGTAATATCTAAGAAATGGCGGTATTACTTAAGGAAAAATTGGTGGGACAATGGTAGTAATGTAAGTTATATTATAGGAAAATATAAAGAATTCCACGGGACGTATTACGACGGAATTGTGATGTAAAAAAATTTGGGGTGTACTCTAGTTAGTATTACAGTATCGTAGGAATTCCAAGTGTTATTGAAGAAATTCTGGTATTACTTAGGGACTACAGGAATTCCTAAAGTATGTCAAAGTTATAGAATATTTTATGATGTATAAACTTTTGGCAGAATTTTAAGAGTTACTGGAGGGCGAAATTCTGGTGTTACTTACGGAATTACAGGAATATCTAAAGTATGCCATACAGACATATGGAATATGATATATTAGGAAAAAAGTACAAATGATTTGTAAGGTATTCTACAGGTATTACAGAAAATATGAATTATTGAAATTACAATCTATATAATTTTAGGGTGTGCATAGCAGGTATTACAATATCTTATGTTTTGCAAGAGTTAGTGTCTTGTTAAAGTTTTACAATAATTCATATTTTCTTAAAACATTGCAAAGTTTTGTGGATTTTTAGTTTTTCATATTTTTCGCAAGTAAATCGGTTGATATTGTGGAAGAACCATACTCGCGTCATCATCTCGTTCGTTGGTTGTATTATATATTAAAATATATTTATGAAAATGCATTGTTCCCAAGAGTACTCATTCAAATATTACTAACCAAAAATGTCGGTAAATAATATAAAAATCGATAATTCCCAAAGCCATATTATTAACTACTCTTTTAATAAATTCCCACACGGCCGTAGGTATTATCTGATTTAAAAGCGCTCATTGAAGGCCCAAAGTGGTGGTCGAATATTTAAGTGGGCTACATGAGTACATGAAGGTACCATCTTTTACCTCTCGCTAAGAGATGTATTGGATTTATGCTAAAAATCGTATATTCGCAATTTATTAAATAAGCACGTTTTAAGTTCCCTAGAATACGATTTTAACATTTTTACGATGATGTTTGTGTGTGTGTGTGTGGATATGTGTGTGTGTGTGTGTGTGTGTGTGGGTGTATGTGTGTGTGTGTGTGGGTGTATGTGTGGGTGTGTGGGTGTATGTGTGGGTGTATGTGTGGGTGTATGTGTGTGTGTGGGTGTGTGTGTGTGTGTGTGGGTGTGTGTGTGTGGATGTGTGTGTGTGTGTGTGTGTGTGTGTGTTAGAATGTTGTAGCTACGATTTCTCAAATTCTATACAACTAAAGACCTGTTTAACTATGGATTCCTCAATCTCGCATTAATGGGAAGAGTTGAATAGGTTTGGGTAACAATTGGACAACCGGGAGTGATAGTTTCTTAATAAAATGCTTCTAAATATTATTTTTTGAAAATTTATGTTAATACAATAATAAAGATCCTTAAATTCTCAATCTGATACATATAAATTTTTTATTATATCTTCTATAGATTTAGGAGATATATTATATAATAATATAGAATAATCTGTTGTAATAAATCTCGCTGCCCAAACAACTCTATGGAAAGCAGTTGAGATATTTAAATGTTTATAATTGACAGAGAAATGTAAAATGTCAGTGTCAAGAATCAACAGTTTTATTAACATTACAGAAAGCTTTTTCTGGTAATTACATTTAAAATTTCTTATTGTATTATTACTTGAATATTTAAAATTATAGGTATATTAATATTACATATATCCTTAAGAAATACCGCTAATACCGTCAGTGAATATAAAGAATTTTGAATATATTAGAAGAGTAGGAGAAAATTCCTTATGGAACGAAAGAATAGATACAATTTGAATTATTTGTATGTACAAGAAATGTTAAATTCGTTAATTATGACCCGGGTTCGATCCCGACCGACGCAAAAATTACTTCGAATTTTAATGGCATAAAATTGACCCTGTGTAGCACTTACCACGACAGCAGTGAGTGCCCGTGATGTGACACCTGGTAAGCGCCCACACGGTACAAATATGTCATCATCATTACCCGATATCTGTATACAAAGCAGATTGGCACACCCAGCAATGGGTAATATGCCGTGATGATATATTTATTTATGTAACATAAAATGGAAATGGGGAGAGATCATGTGTTGGCTACATTAGTTTTTTTTGTTTGTCTTACTTTACCAGTTGGACACAAAAATTGGTATACATACAGTAAAAAAAATTTAAAGATGTGCGATCAAGGTCATCTACGTATTGTATGAATTTAGATTTTTGCTCTGCCTATTCTGATAAATTCAATAGTGTCGTTTGTTTAGTTTTTATGAGGGTACATAAGATACTACTGTTATTTTATTATTATAAAAATACATGTTACAATAAGAGCATTCAAAATTCAAAAATAAATCAACTGGTAAGTTTATTAGCACATGTAAAACCAAATATGTGAAAATTAAGATACTGACACAATGTCAGTGTCAGTGACACTGACAGAAAATAACGTTATTCGTACGGCTATGAATCAAGGTAATGTATCTGAATTAATATATAAACTTACGTTACAGCGAAAGTGTTATCAACAACGAGCATCGTTTTAAAATGGATTGTCCTAACTTAGTCGAAACAATATGAATTTTTGAAAGACATGCGTGTTATATCCATCCTTATCGCATACGCTTAAAGCCTTTGTAAAGGAGAGGGATAAATGTATGTCAATTTGTTAATTCGTTCATGATACAGATGACTTTGATCAGACATCTTTCAAAATTATTTGTATGCCCAAGAAATGTTAAATACGTTAATTATGACCCGGGTTCGATCCCGACCGACGCCAAAAATTACTTCGAATTTTAATGGCACAAAAATGACCCCTGTGGTGTCCTTTTCACGATAGCAATGATTGCCCGTGAGGTGACGCCTGGTAAGCGCCCACATGGTACAAATATTTCATCAATTACCAATATTTATGTAACATAAAATGGAAATGGGGAGAGGTCATGTGTTGGCCACATTAGTTTTTTTTAAAGATGTCCGATCAAGGTCATTGCGAATTGTATGAATTCAGATTTTTGTTCCGCCCATTCTGACAAATTCAGTAATGTCGTTTGCTTAGTTTCTGTGAGGGTACATAAGATACTACTGTTATTTTATTATTATAAAAATACATGTTACAATAAGGGCATTCAAAATTCAAAAATAAATCAACTGGTAAGTTTATTAGCAAATGTAAAACCAAATATGTGAAAATAACGTTATTCGTACGGCTATGAATCAAGGTCCTTTGTAAAGGAGGGGGACAAATGTATGCTAATTTGTTAATTCGTTCATGATACAGATAATCTTGTTCGGACATCTTTCAAAATTTTTACTGTACTTGTGTACAGAAAAATCCATAGAATCGAATGTCGCAATCCCCATGTTTCTATCATTTACTGTTCATTAGCTATAGTCCGCCAAAGTCAAAAAATCTTGATAGTTTCCATTAGAAATAAAAAAATCTATTTTGTTCTTATATATTGAGGCACTATCGTATTTATTACTTCAATATTACAAAATAAAATATATACTCACTATTAGTCCGCATGCATCGGGAATAGGGATTACGGATTGAAGTCCAGATTGTTTCGAGGGACCATCATCATCACCATAATTTCGTGTTCCTCGACGTTGTCTGCGGGTGCTCTGGCCTCTTCTGCTCACAACTCCCAGGTCTCTGCAGTTCCCGTGAAGACAATCTGTAATGAAACAGCATAATGTTAGAAATTTTGATATTTACAACATTGTATTTTATAATATTTCATTCTGTGAGAGTATAACACATTATAAATAAAATGTTTGCTTAAATTTAATGAGAAACGTACTTTAATGTATTGTAGAGTGGTTTCTTCTCCACTTTCCTCATACGATGCACCACTCAACGCCCGATGCACTGTCGCTTCTGTTGCTACACCTGCAATGTGATAGAAAAGGACGGATATAGCTGATGCTCGGACGAACGAGAATGCTGGCGAGCGGTTATGTACTTGTTTGACTCGAATTAATTGGTTTTAATTTCGTTAAAAATAAAATGTTAAAATTAAAATACAAAAGTGATTTTTATATTTATTACAATTTCAATAAAATAATATGTACAGATAAATTTAAAATTTCATGCCCTTTATTTTGATACCAAACAACCACATAATAATTTGATCTTAAAGCCCGTTTATCATGTCTACAATTTTAAACAGAATTATGGAGAGATTTTTGAACAAATTAGTAGACAGAATTTTATGTTTTACAAATATTCTGTATGCCACCATACTTGTTATTTGAATTTTATGCATGATCCGCTTTTAGGACAGCGTTCTTAGAGAAACACGCTTTCGACATCACACCCAATACACGGGCATTGCTTGGAGAGCTGACGACGAAGATTTTCGACATCTACAAATTTGTAATAAATTCACTACGACTCCGTTCTTTCATTTTAAATTTGTGAATAATTTGTAAACTATATAATCTACTATATTTTGTATATAAACTGAATGATATGTATTTAAAATATACTCTAATGTTACCAACTCTTTTGTACAGAAATAAAAAAATATAATTTTTGGAATTGTGGTATTGAAGTTATGCGATCCGAAAATTTCGTCACACATACACACACATACACACATACAGACATTATCGTAAAAATGATGAAATCGTATTATAGGGACCCTAAAACATGTTTATTCACTAAAAACTCATTATTTAATTTTTTGACCAAAGACAATACTTTTTTACCTCTCGCTAAGAGAGGTATTGGATTCATGCTAAATATCGCATATCCAGATTTTATTGAATAAGCACGATTTAAGGTCCATAGAATCCGATTTTAACATTTTTACAATGATGTCTGTGTGTGTGTGTGTGTGTGGATGTGTGTGTGTGTGTGTGAGGTTGTTGGAGACACGATTTCTCAAATTCTATAAGACTAAAGACCTGTATAACTACGGATTCCTCAATCTAACAGTAATGGGAAGAGTTGAATAGGTTCTGGTAACAATTGGACAACCGAAAGTGGTAGTTTCTAAAAAGAAAAATTCTAAATATTATTTTTTGAAAATTTGTTAATACAAATATTACAGATAATTAAATTCTCAATCTGACACATTTAATTTTTTTATTATATCTCGTATAGGTTTGGAGATATAGTATATAATAATATAGAATAATCTGTTGTAATAAATCTCATTGCCCGAAAATCAGTTGCGATATTCAAATTTTTGTAATTGACAAATAAATGCAAAATGTCAGTGTCAGATTTTTCTGGGAGGTATGAGTACATTTAATATATATTATTGTATTATTAATTTAATATGTATTTAAATTACAGGTATGTTAATATTAATAAAAAAAAATGAAACCATTTAGATCGATCCGTATGTGTGTGAAAGAACATAACTGCTCTATTTACAATTATAAAGAAGATGAGACAATAATCGAAATTCTATGTAGTACCTACATGTGCATTTTCGTTAAGTGACTTATTTCAGCCGCCAGACTTCAAAATAGTACGGAGCACCATTTACAGACATTGGGTGGAAGTGGAAACGTGCGACATGAATGTAAACATAGATCTATCCATCCAACAAAAAAAAAATGAAACCATTTAGATTGATCCGTATGTGTGTGAAAGAACATAACTTCTCTATTTACGATTATAAAGAAGACTAGATAATAATCGAAATTCTATGTATGACCTACATGTGCATTTTCGTTGAGTGAGTTATTTCACCCGCCAGACTTCAAAATAGTACGGTGCACCATTTACAGACATTGGGTGGAAGTGGAAACGTGCGACATGAATGTAAACTTAGATCTATCCATCCAACAAAAAAAAAATGAAACCATTTAGATCGATCCGTATGTGTGTGAAAGAACATAACTGCTCTATTTACGATTATAAAGAAGACTAGATAATAATCGAAATTCTATGTATTACCTACATGTGCATTTTCGTTGAGTGAGTTATTTCACCCGCCAGACTTCAAAATAGTACGGTGCACCATTTACAGACATTGGGTGGAAGTGGAAACGTGCGACATGAATGTAAATATAGATCTATCCATCCAACAAAAAAAAAATGAAACCATTTAGATCGATCCGTATGTGTGTGAAAGAACATAACTGCTCTATTTACGATTATAAAGAAGACTAGATAATAATCGAAATTCTATGTATTACCTACATGTGCATTTTCGTTGAGTGAGTTATTTCACCCGCCAGACTTCAAAATAGTTCGGTGCACCATTTACAGACATTGGGTGGAAGTGGAAACGTGCGACATGAATGTAAATATAGATCTATCCATCCAACAAAAAAAAAAAATGAAACCATTTAGATCGATCCGTATGTGTGTGAAAGAACATAACTGCTCTATTTACGATTATAAAGAAGACTAGATAATAATCGAAATTCTATGTATTACCTACATGTGCATTTTCGTTGAGTGAGTTATTTCACCCGCCAGACTTCAAAATAGTACGGTGCACCATTTACAGACATTGGGTGGAAGTGGAAACGTGCGACATGAATGTAAATATAGATCTATCCATCCAACAAAAAAAAAAAAATTAAACCATTTAGATCGATCCGTATGTGTGTGAAAGAACATAACTGCTCTATTTACGATTATAAAGAAGACTAGATAATAATCGAAATTCTATGTATTACCTACATGTGCATTTTCGTTGAGTGAGTTATTTCACCCGCCAGACTTCAAAATAGTACGGTGCACCATTTACAGACATTGGGTGGAAGTGGAAACGTGCGACATGAATGTAAATATAGATCTATCCATCCAACAAAAAAAAAATGAAACCATTTAGATCGATCCGTATGTGTGTGAAAGAACATAACTGCTCTATTTACGATTATAAAGAAGACTAGATAATAATCGAAATTCTATGTATTACCTACATGTGCATTTTCGTTGAGTGAGTTATTTCACCCGCCAGACTTCAAAATAGTTCGGTGCACCATTTACAGACATTGGGTGGAAGTGGAAACGTGCGACATGAATGTAAATATAGATCTATCCATCCAACAAAAAAAAAAAAATGAAACCATTTAGATCGATCCGTATGTGTGTGAAAGAACATAACTGCTCTATTTACGATTATAAAGAAGACTAGATAATAATCGAAATTCTATGTATTACCTACATGTGCATTTTCGTTGAGTGAGTTATTTCACCCGCCAGACTTCAAAATAGTTCGGTGCACCATTTACAGACATTGGGTGGAAGTGGAAACGTGCGACATGAATGTAAATATAGATCTATCCATCCAACAAAAAAAAAAATTAAACCATTTAGATCGATCCGTATGTGTGTGAAAGAACATAACTGCTCTATTTACGATTATAAAGAAGACTAGATAATAATCGAAATTCTATGTATTACCTACATGTGCATTTTCGTTGAGTGAGTTATTTCACCCGCCAGACTTCAAAATAGTTCGGTGCACCATTTACAGACATTGGGTGGAAGTGGAAACGTGCGAAATGAATGTAAATATAGATCTATCCATCCAACAAAAAAAAAAAATTAAACCATTTAGATCGATCCGTATGTGTGTGAAAGAACATAACTGCTCTATTTACGATTATAAAGAAGACTAGATAATAATCGAAATTCTATGTATTACCTACATGTGCATTTTCGTTGAGTGAGTTATTTCACCCGCCAGACTTCAAAATAGTACGGTGCACCATTTACAGACATTGGGTGGAAGTGGAAACGTGCGACATGAATGTAAATATAGATCTATCCATCCAACAAAAAAAAAATGAAACCATTTAGATCGATCCGTATGTGTGTGAAAGAACATAACTGCTCTATTTACGATTATAAAGAAGACTAGATAATAATCGAAATTCTATGTAGTACCTACATGTGCATTTTCGTTGAGTGAGTTATTTCACCCGCCAGACTTCAAAATAGTTCGGTGCACCATTTACAGACATTGGGTGGAAGTGGAAACGTGCGAAATGAATGTAAATATAGATCTATCCATCCAACAAAAAAAAAATGAAACCATTTAGATCGATCCGTATGTGTGTGAAAGAACATAACTGCTCTATTTACGATTATAAAGAAGACTAGATAATAATCGAAATTCTATGTATTACCTACATGTGCATTTTCATTGAGTGAGTTATTTCACCCGCCAGACTTCAAAATAGTTCGGTGCACCATTTACAGACATTGGGTGGAAGTGGAAACGTGCGACATGAATGTAAATATAGATCTATCCATCCAACAAAAAAAAAAAAATTAAACCATTTAGATCGATCCGTATGTGTGTGAAAGAACATAACTGCTCTATTTACGATTATAAAGAAGACTAGATAATAATCGAAATTCTATGTATTACCTACATGTGCATTTTCGTTGAGTGAGTTATTTCACCCGCCAGACTTCAAAATAGTACGGTGCACCATTTACAGACATTGGGTGGAAGTGGAAACGTGCGACATGAATGTAAATATAGATCTATCCATCCAACAAAAAAAAAAAAATTAAACCATTTAGATCGATCCGTATGTGTGTGAAAGAACATAACTGCTCTATTTACGATTATAAAGAAGACTAGATAATAATCGAAATTCTATGTATTACCTACATGTGCATTTTCGTTGAGTGAGTTATTTCACCCGCCAGACTTCAAAATAGTACGGTGCACCATTTACAGACATTGGGTGGAAGTGGAAACGTGCGACATGAATGAAAATATAGATCTATCCATCCAACAAAAAAAAAAAAATTAAACCATTTAGATCGATCCGTATGTGTGTGAAAGAACATAACTGCTCTATTTACGATTATAAAGAAGACTAGATAATAATCGAAATTCTATGTATTACCTACATGTGCATTTTCGTTGAGTGAGTTATTTCACCCGCCAGACTTCAAAATAGTACGGTGCACCATTTACAGACATTGGGTGGAAGTGGAAACGTGCGACATGAATGTAAATATAGATCTATCCATCCAACAAAAAAAAAAAAAATTAAACCATTTAGATCGATCCGTATGTGTGTGAAAGAACATAACTGCTCTATTTACGATTATAAAGAAGACTAGATAATAATCGAAATTCTATGTATTACCTACATGTGCATTTTCGTTGAGTGAGTTATTTCACCCGCCAGACTTCAAAATAGTTCGGTGCACCATTTACAGACATTGGGTGGAAGTGGAAACGTGCGACATGAATGTAAATATAGATCTATCCATCCAACAAAAAAAAAAAAATTAGACCATTTAGATCGATCCGTATGTGTGTGAAAGAACATAACTGCTCTATTTACGATTATAAAGAAGACTAGATAATAATCGAAATTCTATGTATTACCTACATGTGCATTTTCGTTGAGTGAGTTATTTCACCCGCCAGACTTCAAAATAGTTCGGTGCACCATTTACAGACATTGGGTGGAAGTGGAAACGTGCGACATGAATGTAAATATAGATCTATCCATCCAACAAAAAAAAAAAATTAAACCATTTAGATCGATCCGTATGTGTGTGAAAGAACATAACTGCTCTATTTACGATTATAAAGAAGACTAGATAATAATCGAAATTCTATGTATTACCTACATGTGCATTTTCGTTGAGTGAGTTATTTCACCCGCCAGACTTCAAAATAGTACGGTGCACCATTTACAGACATTGGGTAGAAGTGGAAACGTGCGACATGAATGTAAATATAGATCTATCCATCCAACAAAAAAAAAAAAATTAAACCATTTAGATCGATTCGTATGTGTGTGAAAGAACATAACTGCTCTATTTACGATTATAAAGAAGACTAGATAATAATCGAAATTCTATGTATTACCTACATGTGCATTTTCGTTGAGTGAGTTATTTCACCCGCCAGACTTCAAAATAGTACGGTGCACCATTTACAGACATTGGGTGGAAGTGGAAACGTGCGACATGAATGTAAATATAGATCTATCCATCCAACAAAAAAAAAAAAATTAAACCATTTAGATCGATCCGTATGTGTGTGAAAGAACATAACTGCTCTATTTACGATTATAAAGAAGACTAGATAATAATCGAAATTCTATGTATTACCTACATGTGCATTTTCGTTGAGTGAGTTATTTCACCCGCCAGACTTCAAAATAGTACGGTGCACCATTTACAGACATTGGGTGGAAGTGGAAACGTGCGACATGAATGTAAACATAGATCTATCCATCCAACAAAAAAAAAAATGAAACCATTTAGATCAATCCGTATATGTGTGAAAGAACATAACTGCTCTATTTACGATTATAAAGAAGACTAGATAATAATCGAAATTCTATGTATTACCTACATGTGCATTTTCGTTGAGTGAGTTATTTCACCCACCAGACTTCAAAATAGTTCGGTGCACCATTTACAGACATTGGGTGGAAGTGGAAACGTGCGAAATGAATGTAAATATAGATCTATCCATCCAACAAAAAAAAAAATTAAACCATTTAGATCGATCCGTATGTGTGTGAAAGAACATAACTGCTCTATTTACGATTATAAAGAAGACTAGATAATAATCGAAATTCTATGTATTATACCTACATGTGCATTTTCGTTGAGTGAGTTATTTCACCCGCCAGACTTCAAAATAGTACGGTGCACCATTTACAGACATTGGGTGGAAGTGGAAACGTGCGACATGAATGTAAACATAGATCTATCCATCCAACAAAAAAAAAATGAAACCATTTAGATCAATCCGTATATGTGTGAAAGAACATAACTGCTCTATTTACGATTATAAAGAAGACTAGATAATAATCGAAATTCTATGTAGTACCTACATGTGCATTTTCGTTGAGTGAGTTATTTCACCCGCCAGACTTCAAAATAGTTCGGTGCACCATTTACAGACATTGGGTGGAAGTGGAAACGTGCGAAATGAATGTAAATATAGATCTATCCATCCAACAAAAAAAAAAATTAAACCATTTAGATCGATCCGTATGTGTGTGAAAGAACATAACTGCTCTATTTACGATTATAAAGAAGACTAGATAATAATCGAAATTCTATGTATTACCTACATGTGCATTTTCGTTGAGTGAGTTATTTCACCCGCCAGACTTCAAAATAGTACGGTGCATCATTTACAGACATTGGGTGGAAGTGGAAACGTGCGAAATGAATGTAAACATAGATCTATCCATCCAACAAAAAAAAAAAAATGAAACCATTTAGATCAATCCGTATATGTGTGAAAGAACATAACTGCTCTATTTACGATTATAAAGAAGACTAGATAATAATCGAAATTCTATGTAGTACCTACATGTGCATTTTCGTTGAGTGAGTTATTTCACCCGCCAGACTTCAAAATAGTACGGTGCACCATTTACAGACATTGGGTGGAAGTGGAAACGTGCGACATGAATGTAAACATAGATCTATCCATCCAACAAAAAAAAAAAAATGAAACCATTTAGATCGATCCGTATATGTGTGAAAGAACATAACTGCTCTATTTACGATTATAAAGAAGACGAGATAATAATCGAAATTCTATGTAGTACCTACATGTGCATTTTCGTTGAGTGAGTTATTTCACCCGCCAGACTTCAAAATAGTACGGTGCACCATTTACAGACATTGGGTGGAAGTGGAAACGTGCGACATGAATGTAAATATAGATCTATCCATCCAACAAAAAAAAAATGAAACCATTTAGATCGGTCCGTATGTGTGTGAAACAACATTACTGCTCTATTTACGATTATAAAGAACACGAGATAATAATCGAAATTCTATGTAGTACATGTGCATATTCAATGAGTGACTTATTTCACCCGCCAGACTCCAAAATAGTGCGGTGCACCCTTTATTGTGCAGCAATTGTGGAGTTGACGTGACGTTAGAGTTTGATTGTGCTGAGTGTACAACTTTAGATTAATTTATTAGTGTAGATTAGTTTAGTGTATTAGCATAGTCTAGTTTATTAATATTAATATAATTTAAGTATCTTGTAAATAATTAAATAAATATATATATATACAAAATTTTAAGGGCTCTAACATTCCAATGTTGTTACTATCAGCACAATAATTATTATTCGTGTTATATGGTCTTTATGTTACTGCTATCAGCAACCAGGTCTAAGGTGAAATTATAAATAAATTTTATCATTCAACAAGAAGAAGAACCTTCGTTTCACCGTTGTCACAAGATATAAAGTGCGTCACAAAAACAAAATACGTCAATCGAAATAAGTTCACCCGTTCAAATCTAAGGGGGTCACAGGGGTTACTAATGAACTACCTGAAGAAATACCCCTAAAATCTGAAGAGGTTGCTTAAGAACCTCTTCCATGGTACAGGTGGATGGCTACAGGCCATCGAGTTTAAGCCAGTGCAAGAACAACCAATGTGGGTCCAGAACCGGTGCAGCTTATCTATTGTCATAAGTACCAGCAAAAAGACACTATTATTAATGAACGTGTAGTATTCTCCACTTTTATATTAATATGTAATTAGTGGGGATTACTATATAAATTACTATGTATGCATAATAGTTTGTAAATAGTTATTTTTAAAAAATGTATACTTTCATTGTGAGTACTTTTTGTTACTACAAGTTCGTGGTATCTATTTTATAAGTAACAAAATTGTATTTATCATAATTGAAAATGATAGTTTTTCTCTTGATATAACGTAACAAAACCCAAGAATAAATGGAATACTGGATTTATGGATTGAGAGAGAGAAATTAGAGGTCAAGTTTATTCAATAAAACTTTGATTATATTAAAAGTAAAAATGAGTTTAATATGCTAGCCGCAAAATATTACAATATAAATGAAAATTATATTTTAATTATATTTTTAATCTATATAGATATATAAATTATGAAGACGCTCATACGAGTAGACTTATAGAAGATTTCTATATGAAAAATATATTAAAGAAGCAATAATTTTTATATAGTTCAGTAGTTGATAATAAAACTCAATCAATTCCAAAGAGAATTATTAATTGTGAAATGGTTGGTACTCATATATGGCCATTATATTCAAGAAAAAAATAAAGTTTAAAAGAAATTATTGCAAAATTAAAAAATGTTCAATTATTTTGTAAATAAAATTTAATACGAAAAGAAAACATAGTAATCTCGTATTTAAAGAGTGGTTGATCAACGAGAGTTCAGTCAACAGATATACATTTAAGGTATGAAAAAAACGTCTTAGAAACAATTTTATGAAGAGTTGAAGAATTTCAAGTCCACAACAAACTGAACGAAGAGAAGCCTTGCTGTTCGAATCCATGATCACAACATATAAATGAAAATTATATTTTGCCTGAAAGACCAGAAACGTAAATTTACATAATATTTGAATTTTCAATTTATATAGATATATAAATCATGAAGAAACGGAAGACAGGGTAATTTTGATTGTTATGGCAATCAAATTGTATTATGTCGTTTAACCGTAGAAGGAGACTGTATTAATTGTCAGCATGTAATGCGATGGAGTATGATTGAAAAAAAAACATTACTCTGGAATACTTACACCACAAAACACTAGTGATGCAGAAAGAAATTAATTTGTTGTATAATGTGATTATGTAAAAATTATGTTATGGTTATACTTGACCAATGCGATATGATGTTACTTTATCACAATTTAAAATATATAGAGGAACAATTGTTTAAAATGGTTTTGTAAAGAGCTGTTAGATTTAATCGTAAGTAGTAAATTAAACTTAATTATAAAAAAATGTACAACCAATGACTTTGTCAGAGTAAGAAGAAAAAACGTTTTAAAATACTATTAATTATCATATATGTGAAAACCCATTTACGTTGGAAGATATACGTGTTCGAGATCATTGTCATTTTACTTCAAAATTTAGAGATGCTGCACATCAACATTGTAATTTAAATTATTCACAGGCTTACATGGTTCCAGTAGTAATCCATAATTTAAGTGGTTATGTTGGTCATTTTGTAAATAAAAGTACTGCCACTGAAATTAACGGAAATATATATTTACTTCCAATTAATAAAAAACGTTATAGTTCATTTACAAAATATATAAATGATCCAAAAATAAATTTTTGGATTATTGATTCTTATCGATTTAGGGCTAGCAGTACTGACAAAATTTCATCATTTTTAAAAGATTCAGAATTAGAAATTACAAAATTATTTTTTAAAATAAAAAAAAAATCAATAATTAAGAAAAAAATAATTCCATATAAATATATAATTAATTGGAATAAACTTGATGCAAAAATTTTCCCTTCAAAAATAAAGTTTTATAGCGCTTTAAAAAATAATATTAATGATGCTGATTATGAATATGCATAATAAATGTATTAAAACAGGAGAATATGCAGATTCATATTTGAAAACCCATGTTCTTTTATTAGCAGATATATTTGAAAATTTACAAAAAAATGTTTACAAACATATAAGTTAGATAATTTATGGTATTTTACAACTCCTGGATTTGCTTTTGATGCTATGTTAATATGTACTCAAGTTGAACTTGAATTATTTACCGACGTTGATAATATTTTATTTATAGAAAAAAAAATTCGAGGCGGTGTTTCACAATGTTCAAATAGGTATGCGAAAGCAAATAATCGGTATATGGGTAATTTATATAATTCACTACACCACCCTTTGTTTATGATTGTAATCATATAGTTATGAGATGTATAAAAGTAAGCAAAAGAAGTCAAAAATATTTTAATGCTTTAAATATTTTTTTTTTTAAATATAAGTTCGCATGGAATAAAATAAGTAATAGTGGGGATACGTACATATATTAATTTAAAACATATTAAATTATTTTGTTTGTAGAAATGTATGTACTGTTAAAAATAATAATGATATAAAACACATATATTTGAAAATATTTCTAGAATATATTTAAATAATGATAAAGTAGTTGTTGTAACACAAATTTGTACAATTGTGCTTCCTATAAAATATAAAACTCCTGTGTTTAATGGACTACTGGATTTATGTATTGAAGAAGCAGATGGAATATATATTTGTTTTTAAATTTTATATTGATTTAAATCGAGAACAAGTATATGCATTTAAATTAGATTTTATAAGACCCCACAATGATTTAATTAATTATCAATATAAAATATTAACCAAAAAAGAATGTGCATATATAAAGGATATTTTTAAAATTTTACCATCTAAATGATATCTACATGACGAATTAAGATCAACATATGGAAAATAGATATTAAATTCGTATCGATATGTTGATGAAGAACAGGAGTTAGTTGAAGGTCCATGTGATATTTTTTACGATTCCTTAGTATTATACCGTTTAACAGGTCACATAAAATGTATAAATTGTGATCATGTTAGAAAATTCGAGGCGGTGTTTCACAATGTTCAAATAGGTATGCAAAAGCAAATCATCGAAATATGGGTAATTTATATAATTCACTACATCAGCATTTGCTTATTATTGTAATCATATCGTTATGAGATGTAAGTAAGCAAAAGTAGTCAATGAAAATTATTATGCTTTAAATGTTTTTTTTTTAAATTTATTAAGTAGAAAATGTAGATAATCTGTTTTTTTTATAGATCCCCATATCGTAGATTTTTTAAAATTAAAACGCATCGCCTTGTGTCTGGCAATAATATTATAACGGAGGTTATACGTGATCAATATTATTGGTGCGATAACTGTGTAATAACATTATTATTTAATATTTATGACAAACATGATAGTAACATATTTTTACAAATACCATCAAAATGACACTATTCAGAAGATTGTGAAAAGAGTGATACCCCCAACGATTTTGCAAATAAAATAAAAAGAATTCGGGTGTTAGAGGATTTGTTTTAATAAAACTGGGTATGTAACTAAACTTTATAAATAATAAAATGTTTTTTGCATTTCAGCAAAAAAATTAAACCATTCAGGGCAATCCGTGTATGCGTAACAGAACATTACTGCAGCATTGATGACCATAAAGAAGACGAAATTAGAATAGAAATTTTGTGTAGCACGTGTGCTTATAGCATGAGTGACTTGTTCCACACGCCGGACTTCAAAATAGTGAGTTATACCCTTTATAGACATTGGGTGGAAGTATAATAATAAAATAAGAACGAAACTATAATGAAAGTTTTGTGTAATTCATACGTATTTAGCATAAGTAATTTGTGTCGCCCGCCAAACTTTAAAATTGTGCGGTGCATCCTTTATAGGCACTGAGTGAAAATAGAAACTTGTGATTTGCCTATAAAGGCATGCACAAATTGCGGTAATAATTTAACGGTAAAATATAACTGTATAGATTGTAACGCAGTTTAGTGTATTATTACAAGTATTATTAGCTAGTAAGTTCATTTAAATTATATATAAATATATTTAATTGTTAGCAAAAACAACAAAATTACAAACGCTGTATATTTTAACATTTCAAGCAAAATATGGTTCTGCAACAAATGCATTATTTAGCTTTTTGTTACATAAAGTGAAATATTTTTATTAAATAACAATGAAAAGTGTAAAAATCTTTTAAAAATAACTGATAAAGTAACTACATACTTTGAAAAACCTGAAGAAGATATTACATACTTCGAAGAAAAAAACTTAATAGTGGTAAACAAAGTGAACTGTGACACTGATATTAGATATGTTTTTGACAATACAAAAACTTTCTATATTTGGAATTCCTTAAAAAATATTATATATTAGACGGTCAGAGAAATAATATATGGACAAGAACCTCCGTATCACTTTGTAGAAATTATTAGGGGAAATATATGTGGAGAATTTATCCGTGTTGCATACGGATATAGTAAATTGTTTATAAAATTTAGTAAAAATATATAAAATTTACAAAAAAAATATTATTTTTTATTTAAGCTACTAAGTTGTCTAATATACAAACATTCAGCAAAAAAATGAAGACATTTAGAGCTACGCGTGTGTGTATTAGGGAGCATTATTTCTCGATATTCGATATGAAAGAAGATGAGTTTATAATCGATATCCTGTGTTTTGGGTGTGCATTTTCGATGAGTGACTTTTTTAGTCCGCCAAACTTTAAAATAGTGGGGTGCACCCTTTGCAAACATTGGGTAGAGGGGGAAACGTGTGACATGACTGTAAAGGCGTGCACCAATTGTGGAGTAGATGTGACTTTAGAATTTGACTGCAGCACGTGTCGAAATTCCGATTTAGATTTTAGATAAGTTTAGTTTATTTTAGTTTTAAGTATTTTGTAAATTGGTACTAAATAAATATATACAAAATTATAAAGGCTCTAACATTTCAATTTTGTTACTGTCAACACAATTATTATTCATGTTATATGGTCTTTATCTTATTACTATCAGCAACCAGGTCTAAGGTGAAATTATAAATAAATTTTATAATTCAAGAAGAAAAACAACAACAACAACATTTATTTCACCACTATCACAATATATATGCGTGTTTATGTTGAAATTTCTTAGAAAATAAATAAGTTCATGGCTATATAAACTATTTTTCATTACTATCAGCAACCAGATCTAAGGTTAAATTATATTTCTCAAAAACAAAATACGTCACTAGACATAAGTTCATTGTATAAGGTTAAATTATATCCGAAAATAAATTTTATCAACCAACATTCGTTCCTTAAATCCGTTTCTAAAACCCGATCAACGGCTGTTATAGCTGTTATCAAGCCGCCACCCCAAGGGGTTGCTAAAGAACCACCTGAAAAACTACCCCTTAAACAAAAAGGGGTTTCTGAAGAACAACCCCCATAGTACAGGTGGATGGACACATGCCATCGAGTTTGAAGTAGAATCGGCACAGCCTATCTACTCTGTGTGATCGCAAAATGCCAGTCCATCTAAAGTCAATAATTTATAGAACGGTGGTGCGCTCCGTAGCCCTATACGGAGCTGAATGTTGGCCAACTACAACGCAGCATGATCGGATACTTCATGGTATGGAAATGAGGATGCTTCGTTGGGCTCTGGGGTTCACTCGTTTTGACCATATGACAAATGTTGATATAAGAAAAACTATGGGCGTGGAACCAATCACAGACAAAATGCGTGAAGCACGTCTACGATGGTACGGGCACGTGATGCGCAGCAGAGATGACTCAATGCGACTTGAGTTCCATAGTCAAGGTCCATGAGGTCGCCCAAAAAAACACTGAATGGACACAATAAAGGACGACATGAATCTGGCGAATGTCAGCCCTGATGATGCCAAGAATAGATCCAAATGGAGGAGCGGACCATGCCCTCACCCCCGCGGGATTAACGCATACATATATATATATATATATATATATATATATATATATATATATATATATATATATATATATAAAGAATTTTTTATATGCATAATGAATATGTGATAAATAAATTAAAAAGTGTTAGTAATTATGAAGAAATAAATGTGATTAACACAAGTGACTTCAAACTACAATTGACTTAATTAAAACAAGTGAAGAGGTCACAAACTGGAAAAATAAAATAAGTTTATTTTATTAGTTATTAAGTTTATAAAAAAATAACGTTTTAAAAAAAATAAAAAATGAAAATTTGTTTAAATTGGAAGAAAATTTATTCCATTTAAAATATTTTCGAATGCAACTAACACAAATTGAACAACAAAATATTTTAAATAAAAGTGCTTGTTGCCTCTGGGTTAAAGTATTCGAACTTTAAAAATGAAAGTATTAATAAAATAGTTTGGGAAGATTTGTGTTCAGCATTTCATGGAAGAATTAAAACAGGGATAATTCTTCATAATTATATGTTGATCCTAGATTGTTTTTAGAAAAAATTAAAACAATTTTTAAACATAAAATTATTCAAGAATTTAAAAAATCTTTAATAAAAGTAAATGTAGTTTTTAGCGTCCAATTTATTTTACCATCTAAATGAATAAAGGAAGTAAAAACTTTTAACACATGTAATGCTGTTATTACAAGGTTAACAGATTTAAATGATTGTTACTGGGAAAATGTGAAAGACAAAATTTTAACAAAATTGTAAAAATTTCAAGAAAAAGAGAGTGGCTGGGCATTATTTAATATAATGCATTTAAAAGTAAACATTAATATATATGCACCAATCACCGGTTAATGTTACACTCAATTACCTAAAAATATAAAAGATAAAAAGACTGTAACATTAAAAATAATGATGACGATTGGTTTTTGAGAGCTGTGGTATCAGCCTTACATCCAGAAAAAAAAATGCTGGTCGTGTTATTTCATATCCACCTTTTCAAAATATATTAAAATATAATGACATGTATTTTCCAATGCAATTAAAAGATATTTCAAAATTTGAAAAATAAATGAAATAAGTATTAATATATTTACACTTGAAAAAATACGAAAAAAATATTTTCAGGTTAACCCAGTAGAAATAAGAAAAAATAATTATAATAATAATAAAATAATTAATTTATTAATAGTAAAATCAAATAATGAATATTGTGACACAGATAACAGTGAAAAAGAAGAAGATGAACAAGATATTGAAACATTTAAATGTGTACAATATCATTATATGTGGATAAAAAAACTATAACGTTTAGTGGGAAATCAATTATCAATGCATGGACATAAGCAATGGTTTTGTAATATGTCTATAAATTATTTTGTAATTAAATTATTTTTCCAAAAACATATTAATTATTGAAATTCTAAAAATAAAAACAAATGTCGCATTGGTTTATCAATAGAAAATAACAAAATTTTCGTTATAAAGAAAAAGTACCATTTGTTATATATATAGTGATATAGAATCACTTTTAGAACCTTTAAATAATAAAATGAATTGTAATACTTCTTATATTCATAAACACATACCATTTAGTATAGCATATTATTTAATATGTTCTTATGATGACACTTGATCACAGTTTAAAATATATAGAGGAAAAGATTATTTAAAATGGTTTTGTAAAGCGCTAGTTGATATAAGTAGTAAATTAAACTTAATTATAAAAAATGTACAACCATTAACTTTGTCTGAGGAAGAAGAAAAAACGATTCAAAATGCTATCAATTGTCATATATTTGGAAACCCATTTACGTTGGAAGATATACGTGTTCAAGATCATTGTCATTTTACTTCAAAATATAGAGGTGCTGCACATCAACATTGCAATTTAAATTGTTCACAGTTATATGGTTCCAGTAGTATTTCATAATTTAAGTGCTTATGATGCTCATTTTATAATTAAAAGTATTGCCATTGAAATTAACGGCAATATATCTTTACTTCCAATTAATAAAGAACGTTATATTTCATTTACAAAATATATAAATGATACAAAAATCAATTTTCGATTTATTGATTCTTATCGATTTATGGCTAGCAGTACTGACAAACTTTCATCATTTTTAAAAGATTCACAATTAGAAATTACCAAATTATTTTGGAAAAATAGAAAGAAATTTCAGTTATTGATAAACATGCATTAAATGTATAGAACCTTTAAATAATAAAATGAATTGTAATACTTCTTATATTCATAAACACATACCATTTAGTATAGCTTATTATTTAATATGTTCTTATGATGACACTTGATCACAGTTTAAAATATATAGAGGAAAAGATTGTTTAAAATGGTTTTGTAAAGCGCTAGTTGATATAAGTAGTAAATTAAACTTAATTATAAAAAATGTACGACCATTAACTTTGTCTGAGGAAGAAGAAAAAACGATTCAAAATGCTATCAATTGTCATATATTTGGAAACCCATTTACGTTGGAAGATATACGTGTTCAAGATCATTGTCATTTTACTTCAAAATGTAGAGGTGCTGCACATCAACATTGCAATTTAAATTGTTCACAGTTATATAATTCCAGTAGTATTTCATAATTTAAGTGCTTATGATGCTCATTTTATAATTAAAAGTATTGGCGTTGAAATTAACGACGGTATATCTTTACTTCCAATTAATAAAGAACGTTATATTTCATTTACAAAATATATAAATGATACAAAAATCAATTTTCGATTTATTGATTCTTATCGATATATGGCTAGCAGTACTGACAAACTTTCATCATTTTTAAAAGACTCACAATTAGAAATTACAAAATTATTTTGTAAAAATGAAAAGAAATTTCAGTTATTAAGAAAAAAAAAGGTATATTTCCATAAGAATATATAAATAATTAAGATAAACTTGAGGAAAAAACTTTATCTTCATAAATAAATTTTTATAGTGATGCTGATGAACATGCATTAAATGTATAGAATGAGTGAATCATTAAAACATTAGGAGAATATGCAGATTTATGTTTGAAAACCGATGTTCTTTTATTAACGAAAAAGTTGTTTACAAACATATAAATTAGATAATTTATTTTACAACTCCTGGCTTTGCTTTCGATGCTATGTTAAAATGTACTCAAGTTGAACTTGAATTATTTGCTTACAATGTTCAAATAGATATGCAAAAGCAAATAATCGGTATGTGGATAATTTGTATAATTCACTACACCACCATTTGCTTATGATTGTAATCATACAGTTATGAGATGTATAAAAGTAAGCAAAAGAAGTCAAAAATATTTATTATGCTTTAAATGTTTTTTTTTCTTCAAAATTTATAGAATAGAAAATGTAGATAATCTGGTTTTTATAGATTCCCATATCGTAGATTTTTTAAAATTAAAACGCATCGCCTTGTGTCTGGCAATAATATTATAATGGAGGTTATACGTGATCAATACTATTGGTGCAAAATGTAATAACACCAGTATTTAATATTTATGACAAAGATGATTGTCATATAGTCACATTCATTAATACCATGACACTATTCAGAAGATAGTGAGAAGAGTGATACCACCACTGATTTTGTAAATAATATAAAAAGAATTCGTATATTAGGGGATTTGTTTCAATAAAACTGGGTATGTAACTAAACATTATGAACAATAAAATGTTTTTTGCAACTTAGCAAAAAAAAATGTATATAAATATGTTTTAACTGTAAACAAGTTACAGTATTTAAAAGCAAAATATGAATAAAGTAATAAATAAAATAGGCTTTTTATAAGTGCTATACTATATAAATTAAGAATTTATTTTGTATTAGCAAGTGAAAATAGCAAAGAAATTTATTTAAATAATAGTCAAGAATTACAACAATGACTTCTGTATCTGTTATCACACAGATATGTTTGAACCATTTTTGTAACCTTATAAACCTTAAAAATGCTGGAGCTGAACTTCTTCAGTTTTTTATTAACAACAATGAAAATAGTAATAATGCTGATGAGCCAATACCATTAACACCACCAACAACGTCATTATTACAAAACACTATGGACATTTGGAGTCATGATGAAAATTATGATTATGACATATCAACTTCATTATCATCAAGATCATTTGCAAATAATATGATGAACGTTTGGTGTAATAGTGAAGAAGAACTGGAGCAAATAGACATATAGTAAATAGTGATGACAGTACAATAAGTATTAATAGTATAATAAGTATTAGTAGTGATGAGGATATAATTAGTATAAGTAGTGAAAATTTATAATTGCACTTTATTTTATAATAAATATCCCCAAAGATATGTATCTGTACATGTAAAATTAACAATACGTTTATTATCATAAGGACTTAACACTATTACCTCCCGCTGCCCTTGGTAAGGGAGGTATAGAGATCGTGCTAAAAATCACATATTGAGATTATCAGATATATTTGAAAATTTACGAAAAAGTTGTTTACAAACATACAAATTAGATCATTTATGGTATTTTACTGCTCCTGCATTTGCTTTTGATGCTATGTTAAAATGTACTCAAGTTGAACTTGAATTATTTATCGACGTTGATAAAATTTTATTTATAAAAAAAGAAATTCGACGCGGTGTTTCACAATGTCGAAATAGGTATGCAAAAGCAAATCATCGAAATATGGGTAATTTATATAATTCACTACATCAGCATTTGCTTATTATTGTAATCATATCATTATGAGATGTTAGTAAGCAAAAGTAGTCAATAAAAATTATTATGCTTTAAATGTTTTTTTTTTTTCTTTAATTTATTAAGTAGAAAATGTAGATAATCTGTTTTTTGTAGATCCCCATTTCGTAGATTTTTTAAAATTAAAACGTATCGCCTTGTGTCTGGCAATAATATTATAATGGAGGTTATACGTGATCAATACTATTGGTGCAATATGTAATAACACCATTATTTAATATTTATGACAAAGATGATTGTCATATAGTCACATTCATAAATACCATGACACTATTCAGAAGATAGTGAGAAGAGTGATACCCCCACTGATTTAGTAAATTCGAGGCGGTGTTTCACAATGTTCAAATAGGTATGTAAAAGCACATTATCGAAATATGGATAATTTATATAATACACTATATCAGTATTTGCTTCTTATTGTAATCATATCATTATAAGATGTAAGTAAGCAAAAGTAGTCAAAAAAAATATTATGCTTTAAATGTTTTTTTTTTAATTTATTAAGTAGGTAAAGGAAAATAATCAGCTTTTTGTAGATCCCCATTTCGTAGATTTTTTAAAATTAAAACGCATCGCCTTGTGTCCGGCAATAATATTATAATGGAGATTATACGCGATCAATATTATTGGTGCGATAACTATATAATAAAACCATTATTTAATATTAATGATAGATGTAATTGTCATATAAGTACAAATTTTCATCAAAAACGACATTATAGTGAAGATAGTAATAGTAGTGATTCCCTACCACAACAAATATTGTTAATAATATAAAAAGAATTTGTTATGTTACAATGTTATGATAATCGATATATGGGTAGTTTATATAATTCACTGCATCACCATTTGCTTATGGTTGTAATCATATCGTTATGAGATGTAAGTAAGCAAAATAAGTAAAAATATTTATTATGCTTTAAATGTTTTACAAGTATTATTAGCAGTAAAATCATTTAAATTACATATAAACATATTTAATTGTAAATGTTTCTAGTAAACCTTTTCATAATTTGAATGTTAGCAAAAACATAAACAAAATTACAAACGCTGTATATTTTAACATTTCAAGCAAAATATGCTTCTGCAACAAATGCATTATTTAGCTTTTTGTTACATAACGTGAAATATTTTTATTAAATGAAAAGTGTAAAAATCTTTTAAAAATAACTGACACAGTAACAACATACTTCGAAAAACCTGAAGAAGATATTACATACTTCAAAGAAAAAAACTTAATAGTGGTAAACAAAGTGAACTGTGATACTGATATTAGATATATTTTTAACAATACAAAAACTTTCTATATTTGGAATTCCTTAAAAAATATTATATATTAGACGGTCAGAGAAATAATATATGGACGAGAACCTCCGTATCACTTTGTAGAAATTATGAGGGGGAATATATGTGGAGAATTTATCCGTGTTGCGTACGGATATAGTAAATTGTATATAAAATTTAGTAAAAATATATAAAATTTACAAAAAAAATATTATTTTTTATTTAAGCTACTAAGTTGTCTAATATACAAACATTCAGCAAAAAAATGAAGCCATTTAGAGCTACGCGTGTGTGTATTAAAGAGAACTATTGTTCAATATTCGATATGAAAGAAGATGAGTTTATAATCGATATCCTGTGTTTTGGGTGTGCATTTTCGATAAGTGACTTTTTTAGTCCGCCAGACTTTAAAATAGTGGGGTGCACCCTTTGCAGACATTGGGTAGAGGGGGAAACGTGTGACATGACTGTAAAGGCGTGCACCAATTGTGGAGTAGATGTGACTTTAGAAATTGACTGCAGCACGTGTCGAAATTCCGATTTAGATTTTAGATAAGTTTAGTTTATTTTAGTTTTAAGTATTTTGTAAATTGTTACTAAATAAATATATATAAAATTATAAAGGCTCTAACATTTCAATTTTGTTACTATCAGCACAATTATTATTTAAAAAAATTATAGAATAGAAAATGTAGATAATCTGTTTTTTTATAGATCCCCATATCGTAGATTTTTTAAAATTAAAACGCATCGCCTTGTGTCTGGCAATAATATTATAATGGAGGTTATACGTAATCAATACTATCGGTGCGATAACTGCGTAATAGCACCATTATTTAATATTTATGACAAAGATGATTGTCATATAGTCACATTCATTAATACCATGACACTGTTCAAAAGGTAGTGAGAAGAGTGATAACCCCACCGATTTTGTAAATAAAATAAAAAGAATTCGTGTATTAGGGGATTTTGACGTAAATAATTTATATGGGGCAGCAATGTGTCATCATTTACCGTATAAGTTTTTTGCGTGAGTCCACTTATTAAATTTAATATTGAATTGCATAGAAGTCAAGTTTATTCTTCTTAAACTTGATTATGTAAAAATAAAAATGAATTTAATATATTAGCTGTAAAATATTATAACATCAACGAAGATTTATTAAAAAATTGCAACGTTTTGCCTGAAAGACGGAAAAATGTAAATTCACATAATGTATGGATTTTAAATCCATATAGATATGTTAATAATGAAGAGAAGGAAGACGTAATTTCGATTTTTATACAAATCAAATTCTATTATGCCGTTTAACACGTCAAGACTGTGTTAATTGCGACCATGTATTGAGATGGAGTATGGATGAAGAAAGAAATTATTCAGGAATACTTATGCCGCCCAACAGTGATGCAGAAGAAAATTAATATAACTTGTATATGTAAATACGAGAGTTGCCTTTTACATTTCGAGATTGAACAACCCTAGTGCTGCCATCTAGCAACTCACGTTTCTATCGTAAAGTTTGACATTTTTGCCAGTAATGTACTTAGAACGTTTTGACTTACGAGCGCTATTTGTGTCGTTTGCAATAACTTGAAAAATTCATATCGACCAAAAAATGGAATTACATCATGAACATTTTCGTGCGATTATTTTTTACAACTTTCGACATGGATTAATTCAACAACAGTGCATCGATGAATTTAATTCGATTTTTGGCGATGAAGCACCATCAAGGACCAGTGTTTATCGATAATTTACCAAATTCAATCATGGCCGTAGTTCGTTTAAGGACAAATTTCGTGAAGGTCGTCCAAAATCGGTTGTTGTTGTGGTACGTGAACTGATACTGCACGATCGTCATGTGACTTATCGTGAGATTGAGGAATCCCTGGACATTAGTGGGATCAGAATACATTCAATACTGTATGAACATTTGGCCGTAAAAAAGATTTGTTCGCGTTGGATCCAACATAATTTGACAATCGCTCAAAAATAAGCTCGTGACAATTGGTCGCGTGACCAGATAAGGAAACGTGGATCTACGCGTATGAGCTCGAAAGTAAACAGCAGTCGATTGTATGGGTCTTCCAAGGCGAGCCAAACCCAATAAAAGTCATTTGTTATTGAAACACTTAGCAGCAAATGGTCGCTTGTTTTTTCAGAAAAACTGGACATATCTGAACCGTACCATTGGAACAACGTAGAACGGTCAATTCTGAATGGTACATAACCATTTGTTTGCTACAAGTCTTCGGAGAAATAAGGAAAACCAACCGCCAAAGGCGGATCATTCTCCACCACGACTATGCGAGCTCTCACACATCGGTTCAAACAGGTAACTTTTAAAAACGTTGATTTGATGAGTCATCCGCCGTATAGTCCTGATTTGATACCCAATGACTTTTTTATTCCCGAACATTAAAAACAAATTGCGAGGTCAACGTTTTACAACACCTGAAGAAGCAGTTGATACGTTCAAAGTTTTAATTACGAAAATATAAATTTTAATATCACAAAAAATGATTTTATCGCACTTATGTGTTTTCCAATTAATACTACACCACCATTTGCTTATGATTTTAATCATATAGTTATGAAATGTATAAAAGTAAGCAAAAGAAGTCAAAAAAATTATCTACATGACGAATAAAGATCAACATATGGAAAATGGATATTATATACGTATTAATATGATGATGAAGAACAGGAGTTATATAGAGGCCCATGTGATATTTTTTACGATTGATTAGTATTATACCGTTTAACAGGTCACATATATTGTATAAATTGTGAACATGATAGAAAATTCGAGGCGGTTTCACAATGTTCAAATAGGTATGCAAAAGCAAATAATCGATATATGGGTAATTTATATAATTCACTACATCACCATTTGCTTATGATTGTAATCATATCGTTGTGAGATGTAAGTAAGCAAAAGTAGTAAAAAAAAAATATTATGCTTTAAATATTTTTTAAAAATTTATAAAGTAGAAAAAGTAGATAATCTGTTTTTTTATACATCCCCATTTCGTATTTTTTTTTAAATTAAAATGCATCGCCTTGTGTCTGGCAATAATATTATAATGGAGAAGTTTTACAAAATATAATTAATAATTTCAATAGTTCCCGTGTTTATGTGTGGGGTGAAAAATTAAAAATTGGTTACAAAATATTATAAATTGTGATGTGTTTTTATAAACATCCCCATTTCGTAGATATTTTAAAATTAAAACGCATCGCCTTGTATCTGGCAATAATATTATAATGGAGGTTATACGTAATCAATACTATCGGGGCGATAACTGCGTAATAACACCATTATTTAATATTTATGACAAAGATGATTGTCATATAGTCACATTCATAAATACCATGACACTATTCAGAAGATAATGAGAAGAGTGATAATCCCACAGATTTTGTAAATAAAATAAAAAAGAATTCGTGTATTAAGGGATTTTGACGTAAATAAATTATATGGGGCAGCAATATGTCATCATTTACCATATAAGTTTTTTGCGTGAGTCCACTTATGAAATTTAATATTGAGTTGCATAGAAGTCAAGTTTATTCTTTTAAACTTGATTATGTAAAAATTAAAAATGAATTTAATAAATTGGCTGTAAAATATTATAACATCAACGTAGATTTATTAAAAAATTGCAACGTTTTGCCTGAAAGACGGGAAAATGTAAATTCACATAATGTATGGATTTTAAATCAATATAGATATGTTAATAATGAAGAGAAGGAAGACGTAATTTCGATTTTTATACAAATCAAATTTTATTATGCCGTTGAACCGGTGAAGACCGTGTTAATTGCGACCATGTAATGAGATGGAGTATGGATGAAGAAAGAAATTATTCAGGAATACTTATGCCGCCAAACAGTAATACAGAAGAAAATTAATATAATTTTATATGTAAATATGTTAATACGAGAGTTGCCTTTTATATTTCGGGATTGAACAACCATAGTGCTGCCATCTAGCAACTCACGTTTCTATCGTAAAGTTTGACATTTTTGCCAGTAACGTACTTAGAACGTTTTGACATACGAGCGCTATTTGTGTCGTTTGCAATAACTTGAAAAATTCATATCGACCAAAAAATGGACTTAAATCATCAACATTTTCGTGCGAGTATTTTTTACAACTTTCGACATAGATTAATTCAACAACAGTGCATCGATGAACTTAATTCGATTTTTGGCGATGAAGCACCACCAAGGACCAGTGTTTATCGATGATTTACCAAATTCAATCATGGCCGTAGTTCGCTTAAGGATGAATTTCGTAAAGGTCGTCCAAAATCGGTTGTTGCGATGCATGAACTGATACTACAAGATCGTCATGTGACATCGTGAGATTGAGGTATCTTTAGACATTTTTTATTTAGTTATTTTTTGCAGAAGCACTCGCGTAGGCACATCGAAACACATACACACGCAGATCTACACATTCAGCAAAATAATGAAGCCATTTTGAGCTACGCGTGTGTGTATTCGGGAGTACTATTGCTCGATATTCGATATGAAAGAAGATGAGTTTATAATCGATATCCTGTGTTTTGGGTGTGCATCTTCGATGAGTGACTTATTTAGTCCACCAGACTTTAAAATAGTGAGGTGCACCCTTTGCAGACAGTGGGTAGAGGGGGAAACGTGCGAAATGGTTGTAAAGGCGTGCACCAATTGTGGAGTAGATGTGACTTTAGAATTTGACTACAGCACGTGTCGAAATTCCGATTTAGATTATAAATTAGTTGTATACAAACATATAAATTAGATAATTTATGGTATTTTACAACTCCTGGATTTGCTTTTGATGCTATGTTAAAATGTACTCAAGTTGAACTTGAATTCTTTACTGACGTTGATAAAATTTTATTTATAGAAAAAGAAATTCAAGACGGTATTTCACAACGTTCAAACAGGTATGCAAAAGCAAATAATCGGTATATGAGTAATTTATATAATTCACTGCACCACCATTTGCTTATGATTGTAATCAAATAGTTGAGATGTATAAAAGTAAGCAAAAGAAAAGAAAAATATTAATTATGCTTTAAATGTTTTTTTTTTTCATAAAGTAGAAAAGGTAGATATATTTTTTAAAATGATAACGCATCGCCTTGTGTCTGGCAATAATATTATAACGGAGGTTATACGTGATCAATAGTATAGGTGCGATAACTATGTAATAACACCATTATTTAATATTTATGACAAAAATGATTATCATATAGGTACATATTTTCACAAATTCTATCAAAATGACACCATTCAGAAGATGGCGAGAAGAATGATACCGCCCACCGATATTGTAAATAATATAAACAGAATTCGTGTATTAGAGAATTTGTTTTAATAAAACTGGGTATGTAACTAAACTTTATAAATAATAAAATGTTTTTTGCAATTCAACAAAAAAATGAAACCATTCAGGGCAATCCGTGTATGCGTAACAGAACACTACTACAGCATTTATGACCATAAAGAAGATGAAATAATAATAGAATTTTTATGCAGCACGTGTGTCTATAGCATGAGTGACTTATTCCTCCCGCCGGACTTCAAAATAGTGAGGTGTACCCTTTATAGACATTGGGTAAAAGTAGAAACATGTGAAATGACTGTAAAGGTGTGCACCAATTGTGAAGTTGATGTAACTGTTGATTTCGATTGCGCGGAGTATAGTAGCTCAGATTAGTTTATTTACATAAGGAGGACGACATAATAATCGAAATTTTAGGTAGTTCCTGTACATATAGTGAGATGTACCCTTTATAGACATTGGGTAGAAGTAGAGACATGTGATATGACTGTAAAGGTGTACACCAATTGTGGAGTTGATGTAACTGTTGAGTTCGATTGCGCGGAGTTTAGTAGCTCAGATTAGTTTATTTACATAAGGGGGACGACATAATAATCGAAATTTTATGTAGTTCGTGTACATATTATATAGAAAGAGCGACTTATTCCTCCCGCCGGACTTCAAAATAGTGAGGTGTACCCTTTATAGACATTGGGTAAAAGTAGAAACATGTGATATGACTGTAAAGGTGTACACCAATTGTGGAGTTGATGTAACTGTTGAGTTCGATTGCGCGGAGTTTAGTAGCTCAGATTAGTTTATTTACATAAGGGGGACGACATAATAATCGAAATTTTATGTAGTTCGTGTACATATTATATAGAAAGAGCGACTTATTCCTCCCGCCGGACTTCAAAATAGTGAGGTGTACCCTTTATAGACATTGGGTAAAAGTAGAAACATGTGATATGACTGTAAAGATGTGCACCAATTGTGGAGTTGATGTAACTGTTGAGTTCGATTGCGCGGAGTATAGTAGCGCAGATTAGTTTATTTACATAAGGAGGACGACATAATAATCGAAATTTTATGTAGTTCGTGTACATATTATATAGAAAGAGCGACTTATTCCTCCCGCCGGACTTCAAAATAGTGAGGTGTACCCTTTATAGACATTGGGTAAAAGTAGAAACATGTGATATGACTGTAAAGATGTGCACCAATTGTGGAGTTGATGTAACTGTTGAGTTCGATTGCGCGGAGTATAGTAGCGCAGATTAATTTATTAACATAAGGAGGACGACATAATAATCGAAATTTTATGTAGTTCGTGTACATATTATATAGAATGAGCGACTTATTCCTCCCGCCGGACTTCAAAACAGTGAGGTGTACCCTTTATAGACATTGGGTAAAAGTAGAAACATGTGATATGACTGTAAAGATGTGCACCAATTGTGGAGTTGATGTAACTGTTGAGTTCGATTGCGCGGAGTATAGTAGCGCAGATTAATTTATTTACATAAGGAGGACGACATAATAATCGAAATTTTATGTAGTTCGTGTACATATTATATAGAATGAGCGACTTATTCCTCCCGCCGGACTTCAAAATAGTGAGGTGTACCCTTTATAGGCATTGGGTAAAAGTAGAAACATGTGATATGACTGTAAAGATGTGCACCAATTGTGAAGTTGATGTAACTGTTGAGTTCGATTGCGCGGAGTATAGTAGCGCAGATTAGTTTATTTACATAAGGGGGACGACATAATAATCGAAATTTTATGTAGTTCGTGTACATATTATATAGAAAGAGCGACTTATTCCTCCCGCCGGACTTCAAAATAGTGAGGTGTACCCTTTATAGACATTGGGTAAAAGTAGAAACATGTGATATGACTGTAAAGATGTGCACCAATTGTGGAGTTGATGTAACTGTTGAGTTCGATTGCGCGGAGTATAGTAGCGCAGATTAGTTTATTTACATAAGGAGGACGACATAATAATCGAAATTTTATGTAGTTCGTGTACATATTATATAGAAAGAGCGACTTATTCCTCCCGCCGGACTTCAAAATAGTGAGGTGTACCCTTTATAGACATTGGGTAAAAGTAGAAACATGTGATATGACTGTAAAGATGTGCACCAATTGTGGAGTTGATGTAACTGTTGAGTTCGATTGCGCGGAGTATAGTAGCGCAGATTAGTTTATTTACATAAGGGGGACGACATAATAATCGAAATTTTATGTAGTTCGTGTACATATTATATAGAATGAGCGACTTATTCCTCCCGCCGGACTTCAAAGTAGTGAGGTGTACCCTTTATAGACATTGGGTAAAAGTAGAAACATGTGATATGACTGTAAAGATGTGCACCAATTGTGGAGTTGATGTAACTGTTGAGTTCGATTGCGCGGAGTATAGTAGCGCAGATAAGTTTATTTACATAAGGAGGACGACATAATAATCGAAATTTTATGTAGTTCGTGTACATATTATATAGAAAGAGCGACTTATTCCTCCCGCCGGACTTCAAAATAGTGAGGTGTACCCTTTATAGACATTGGGTAAAAGTAGAAACATGTGATATGACTGTAAAGATGTGCACCAATTGTGGAGTTGATGTAACTGTTGAGTTCGATTGCGCGGAGTATAGTAGCGCAGATTAGTTTATTTACATAAGGGGGACGACATAATAATCGAAATTTTATGTAGTTCGTGTACATATTATATAGAAAGAGCGACTTATTCCTCCCGCCGGACTTCAAAATAGTGAGGTGTACCCTTTATAGACATTGGGTAAAAGTAGAAACATGTGATATGACTGTAAAGATGTGCACCAATTGTGGAGTTGATGTAACTGTTGAGTTCGATTGCGCGGAGTATAGTAGCGCAGATTAGTTTATTTACATAAGGGGGACGACATAATAATCGAAATTTTATGTAGTTCGTGTACATATTATATAGAATGAGCGACTTATTCCTCCCGCCGGACTTCAAAATAGTGAGGTGTACCCTTTATAGACATTGGGTAAAAGTAGAAACATGTGATATGACTGTAAAGATGTGCACCAATTGTGGAGTTGATGTAACTGTTGAGTTCGATTGCGCGGAGTATAGTAGCGCAGATTAGTTTATTTACATAAGGGGGACGACATAATAATCGAAATTTTATGTAGTTCGTGTACATATTATATAGAAAGAGCGACTTATTCCTCCCGCCGGACTTCAAAATAGTGAGGTGTACCCTTTATAGACATTGGGTAAAAGTAGAAACATGTGATATGACTGTAAAGATGTGCACCAATTGTGGAGTTGATGTAACTGTTGAGTTCGATTGCGCGGAGTATAGTAGCGCAGATTAGTTTATTTACATAAGGGGGACGACATAATAATCGAAATTTTATGTAGTTCGTGTACATATTATATAGAAAGAGCGACTTATTCCTCCCGCCGGACTTCAAAATAGTGAGGTGTACCCTTTATAGACATTGGGTAAAAGTAGAAACATGTGATATGACTGTAAAGATGTGCACCAATTGTGGAGTTGATGTAACTGTTGAGTTCGATTGCGCGGAGTATAGTAGCGCAGATTAGTTTATTTACATAAGGGGGACGACATAATAATCGAAATTTTATGTAGTTCGTGTACATATTATATAGAATGAGCGACTTATTCCTCCCGCCGGACTTCAAAGTAGTGAGGTGTACCCTTTATAGACATTGGGTAAAAGTAGAAACATGTGATATGACTGTAAAGATGTGCACCAATTGTGGAGTTGATGTAACTGTTGAGTTCGATTGCGCGGAGTATAGTAGCGCAGATTAGTTTATTTACATAAGGAGGACGACATAATAATCGAAATTTTATGTAGTTCGTGTACATATTATATAGAAAGAGCGACTTATTCCTCCCGCCGGACTTCAAAATAGTGAGGTGTACCCTTTATAGACATTGGGTAAAAGTAGAAACATGTGATATGACTGTAAAGATGTGCACCAATTGTGGAGTTGATGTAACTGTTGAGTTCGATTGCGCGGAGTATAGTAGCGCAGATTAGTTTATTTACATAAGGAGGACGACATAATAATCGAAATTTTATGTAGTTCGCGTACATATTATATAGAATGAGCGACTTATTCCTCCCGCCGGACTTCAAAGTAGTGAGGTGTACCCTTTATAGACATTGGGTAAAAGTAGAAACATGTGATATGACTGTAAAGATGTGCACCAATTGTGGAGTTGATGTAACTGTTGAGTTCGATTGCGCGGAGTATAGTAGCGCAGATTAGTTTATTTACATAAGGAGAACGACATAATAATCGAAATTTTATGTAGTTCGTGTACATATTATATAGAATGAGCGACTTATTCCTCCCGCCGGACTTCAAAGTAGTGAGGTGTACCCTTTATAGACATTGGGTAAAAGTAGAAACATGTGATATGACTGTAAAGATGTGCACCAATTGTGGAGTTGATGTAACTGTTGAGTTCGATTGCGCGGAGTATAGTAGCGCAGATTAGTTTATTTACATAAGGGGGACGACATAATAATCGAAATTTTATGTAGTTCGTGTACATATTATATAGAATGAGCGACTTATTCCTCCCGCCGGACTTCAAAGTAGTGAGGTGTACCCTTTATAGACATTGGGTAAAAGTAGAAACATGTGATATGACTGTAAAGATGTGCACCAATTGTGGAGTTGATGTAACTGTTGAGTTCGATTGCGCGGAGTATAGTAGCGCAGATTAGTTTATTTACATAAGGAGGACGACATAATAATCGAAATTTTATGTAGTTCGTGTACATATTATATAGAAAGAGCGACTTATTCCTCCCGCCGGACTTCAAAATAGTGAGGTGTACCCTTTATAGACATTGGGTAAAAGTAGAAACATGTGATATGACTGTAAAGATGTGCACCAATTGTGGAGTTGATGTAACTGTTGAGTTCGATTGCGCGGAGTATAGTAGCGCAGATTAGTTTATTTACATAAGGGGGACGACATAATAATCGAAATTTTATGTAGTTCGTGTACATATTATATAGAATGAGCGACTTATTCCTCCCGCCGGACTTCAAAGTAGTGAGGTGTACCCTTTATAGACATTGGGTAAAAGTAGAAACATGTGATATGACTGTAAAGATGTGCACCAATTGTGGAGTTGATGTAACTGTTGATTTCGGTTGCGCGGAGTATAATAGCGCAGATTAATTTATTTACATAAGGAGGACGTCATAATAGTCGAAATTTTATGTACTTCGTATACATATTATAGAATGAGCGACTTATTCCTCCCATCGGACTTCAAAATAGTGAGGTGTACCCTTTTGTTAGTCATTTGCATTTGAAGTTCTGTTACGATTCATAGGGTATTGAGTTCGGAGTAAACATAGACGTTTGTTTTTCTCATGCGATGTGTACCCTCGACATCATTTGTGTATTGAGTTTTGATTGGGTCTATGTCTACTTCGAACTTTGGCTATCCAATCGGTGGCAGAACTTGTGATGTCATTTGAATTGCAGAGGACCTAAATGTTGCGATTTTTTCGAAATCAGGACAGTTTTTGGTGAAAGAAAGTACCGTTCGCTGGAAGAGCCGAGAAGGGATGTCCGTTTTTCCGCTCCGACCCAACATGTTAAGTAAGATATATTATTTTATTGTAAACTGGTTTCTTTTATTTGTATAATTGTTTACGATTTGAGCTTGTTGTTACGTTTATCTCTTATTATCCATTATTTTCTTTTACACGTAATTATTTATCAATATATTAATATTTTACTCTATTAATTAAACCTGCGTTTCGTCTGAATTGTAGATACCTGTATTTCTTTCCTGCCTACTTAATTGTAGTCAGGTGGTGGCGGCGACGTTATCAATATGTCACATATTGTGACACCACGACACTTTAAAATAACAAAATCAACAAAATGTCCATCAACTTTGATTACGCTGCTGTCAACCGCCGTCCTTGGTCTCATCGCCGCCGCTACCACCGCCGCCATCGCTACAGCTAGTTCCAAGTCACCACCGTTATCACCTAGGTGGTGTACGTAGTAGTAAGCGCAAAATCTCATTCCGAAACATATACACACAGATATCAACCAACTTATAAAAAATATCTTCAACGTTACCAAACTATCACCATCATCAAAAGGGTGCTAAAAAACTACCCCCCGGAATGTTGTGCTGTGGGTCTATAATAATAAATGACTCATTTAGTTTAATGTTTAATTTGAAATGTGGTGTGTATATAATAATAAATGACTCATCTAGTTAGAATGTATATTTTTGTTTAGTATAGTTACTGTTGCGTCCCGTGTGTCTAGACCAGCGAATCCGGCCTAGAGGAACCAAATGTTCACGACCTCAACGGAGAATGTCCGACTAAGAGGACCACAAAATTTGTACTGTGCCTAGACCAGCGAATCCGGCCTAATAGTACCAAAGTGTTTGGCGTTAAATAACCAAATGAACGACAGGTAAACCAAAATGTTGCAAATTCTTCGATAGCTAGTTCATATCACAAGACTTGGCCAATAAACACAGAATATTAATTTGTATGACACAAATAAACAAACTAGCGAACAACGAACAATAAACACAACCGAATGTTGAACGAACGAATGAAGGACCAATTAATTTTACGAATTAATAAACGCAACCAGTTTAATTGAAACAATAATTAAACAACAAATGAAAAATAATTCTAAACAATACGGTAAACGTAATAAGTACGAATAACACAACCTACAAAACAAAGTTCACAACAAATACGATCTTTGTACTAATAAACTAAGTTAAATTAAAATTAAATACGTATATGATCATACGAATTTAACTAAACAATATTCGGAATAATAACTAAACCAAAACAATAGTGATCAGAATGAAAATTCTTCTATCGACTGTACTTCGGCAGATGTGACCGAATGACGTCACTCTACACAACAAAGGAGAAATTCTACAGCGCGTCACTCGCATGTGACACACCCAAAACTCAATTTGCGCAGAAATTAACAAGTTCAAACAAAGGGGATATGAATTAAACCCTAATCACGCGGTTTCCCGTTAGAAATCAGTTTGTATAAAACGGTTTTACAAAAAGATTCCTGGAGTTGTGTCTTTTAGCTGCAAATTACAACGAAACGATTTCACGGGTTAACAAATAAAGTACCAAAACTAATCAGACCACGAACGAACTTCCTGCAATAGCCGTGTTAGACTAACCAGGCCCGCGAACGAGTAATTAACTAAACGAGTTACTTTACTGATTATATGAAAATCAAAAAGCTCAACAAAATGGCGTGAAGCCAGCGCGAAACGATGACGCGACCGTTTCCCGGCAGCTCTAGACACTGTCACTAAGGAAATCCAGCGCGGCCAGACCGCGGCGCGCACGGCGTTCTCCTATTGGTCGGCTCTGTGCGCAGTCGTAGCATTTATCGATTTTCTATGCTCACTCTCTGTTGCGAGTTAACGTGTGCAGGTCTGAAGCATGTAAAACACGTGTGTCATGTTGGTAGTATTTAAGCCGATGTTAGGCGTAAACAGTTACTTGTTTGTTATCTGTATTTACCCCGATAAATTCCTCATCTCTGAACACAACCACCCTATGACTCATTCCTTTATGCCACAACCAAGATCCTAGCCTTTAGACTTTGATCCGCCGCCGTCCTTGCAAAGATACTTATCCCTTATCAAAACCTCAGTCAGTCAGCCTTAGCTAGTCACTCTGCCTCAGTCTCCATCAATTATTATAATAAATATCTTAGCCACTGAATGAATCTTTTACTTAACCCCAAATAGTGTCAGTATTACATTGGTGCCTGAAGAATTCAACCAAAAGGTAGGACCACAACACCAGCATCCTAAGGAGTTGCTAAAAACCTACCCCTAAAACTTATGGGGTTGCTGAAGAACTATTCCCATGTTAGATGTGAATGGACATATCCTATCGAGTTTGAGGCAGAATCCTTACAGTATATCTACTTTCTGGATCTAACGAAAAATGTGACAGCAAACTCAATATTCCAAATGAAATAGCCATGCACAAGAATGCGCATGACCTTGACAATCCACAAGGATCCAGCCGTTTAGCCCAGCAGTTTCGTGACGTACGTCTGGTACGGGGTAAGTACCCTTACTCCACATTTCGCCTGCTCCCATTTTTTGTCCAACCTGCTCCTAACGCAATAGGTGATTCCTCAACCCTTCGCTAACCACCGGAACAGGTTGTACTAATCCTTCCGTTCACCTAGGCTACATTAAGAAGTCCGACCTAAATTATTGTAAACTGTTACATTTGGCGGTAGTAGTCGGGACGATATATATAGCAAGTAAAGCCTGATACATTGGCTAACAGACTAAGGTTTATTCTTCGGCCTGTTACTTTTGGGCATAGTCGGTAGAATTATCCTTCAGGCGGTAGGATTATTTTCGCCCTGTTACATATGTGACGTTGTAGAAATTCATAAAAACTTAAAACTCTATCCCAGAGGGTCTGACATTCATCAATATGAAACACAAATTAGAGAAAAATTCAGAATAAATAAATATAGACTAACCGTATCTGAAAAAAACTCCATGTATATGAAACTATATTACAACCATTTGCCCACATCAATAATAAACCTTGAATTAAAATAATTTAAAACTGAATCATTTTTTTCTGGTCAAATACGATTTTTACACATTTGAAGAATTCCACATATTCTAAACATTTTGACCTTTTGTCTGACTTGCCACAAACATTCTTTGTATTTTTGTAAAACGGTCAAATAAAATGAATATCAATATCTGAAAATTGGCACATTTTTCCTTTTTTTCATCAACTACATCAACATGTATTACTATTTAATATTGTTTATCTTTAACCGTGTCGAAATTTTGGATGAAAATATAATTATGTCGAGACTCTTGATTCAAGACCAAGACTATGAATAGCAAGACCAAAACTTAGTATTCGAGACCCAGGCAAGACCAAGACAAGACTTGCGAGAACAAGACAAAGACCAAGACTAAGACTCTTAATAGAAAAATTTAAATTATATAATGTTGCAAAAAATACCATCTTATTTTTTAAATCTTACTTTTCAGACAGACACCAATACATAGAAATAAATGATATTAAATATAACTACTTGCCAATACATCATGAAGTTTTGCAAGGTTCAGTCCTCGGCCCAATACTATTTATAAATTATATGAATGATATATCCTTCTCCATCCCAAATACTAAATTAGTAATTTTTATTGATGATACGACTATTATAGTATGAAAGAGTACCCATCGACAATTGGGTACAGTGTATATGTGGAGACTTTTCGTCATGGGACGCAACAGTCTCGATATTCGATTTATATATAGAATACTTGTTTGTGCGACAATTTTACAAACAAAAATGTTGGAAAATCCTTGAAAACAGATATAAACACAAATTTTTTTCGATCTGTTTTGATGATTGGGGCAACATAATCCTACGGGAAGGCCGAGGATCAGGAGATCTGATGACGTCGTTCGGAAACACCTTCTTGAACGTGCTATTGCACTTTTGTGTGCAAAGCATCGTAGAAGGTAAAACTATGGCCGAAGTAATGACCCCAATCGGCAGATTGGATTATAACAAAGAAACGTGCGTACAAGACGAACGTTTCATTAAATCCTCAAAAAGAGGAATTTTGTATTTGTTTTCAATAACACATATTGGAGACGACACAGACATCAGTGATGTGATTAATCTCACAGAACATATTATAAAAGATCTACAATGTTGGTTCGCTTTTAATAGACTCTGTATGAATGAATCTAAAACTCAACATATGATATTTTCTACAAGAGATCTCATTGCTTTCAGAAATCCTAACAGTAAGTTATTAGGTGTAATCTTTGATCCAAATTTATTTTGGGAAACGCATTGCCCAATTTTGCTAAAAAATTTGCATCGGTGCTGTACTTTTGTAAAAAATTGCGTGATACCATTTCCGAAACCATAATAAGAATGGGCTACCATTCATTGTTTGAAAGCGTCATTCATCTCATGTAAATAGAATTTTCAGTTTACAATGAAAATGTATAACAATAAGTCAGTCTATTGGGGCGTCAAAAGAATTTTTCTAATTATCTTAGTAAAAGAAAAACTATTACTGGACAATATTGTGCCACACTTTTAAACCAGCTGAACGCAATAATTCAAGAAAAACGCTCGGAAATGGCAATGTAAAAGATCTTGTTTCACCATGATATTCTAGTCGAATTGGCTCCCTCGGCTTTTCCATCTTTTCCCAAAACTCACAACATTCAACACTGGAAAGATTAGAGACCTGCATCGGGTCGGTTTGCGGTGCGGTTCCACGATCTCTTTTGCGGGTTGCGGGTCGGGCGCGCGTAAGACTCGTGCGGATATCGGGTCAAGTCACGTGTTTATTTTTTATTTCCTTTTTATTATAATCATTGCTCATATTTTCTGTTGGCATATTTGAAGATTCTAGTGACAAAAATGTTGAATTACAGACTGATGAGTTTGATATTTACTGCAAAATGAAAATAATGCAAAGTGAAGAGACTTTGTGGAAAATAAATGAAGACCTTTTACCACATTTAGCAGAAATAGCACGTCAGTTTTATGCATTCCAGCCACTAGTGCACCTAGTGAAAGAGACTTTTCTACTGCTGGTTTCGTTGTTCAAGTAAGAAGAACAAAATTTAATCCAGGAACTGTGGACGATATATTATTTTCACATAGTAACTTGTAAATAATATGACTATATTTTTTTTTTAATTTTCCATTTTCATTTCAAATTGATGGTAATTATTTAACGGGTAGCAGGTTCGGGTATAACATTAGCGGGTACGGGTCGGGTTGCGGTTCAATTTAAAATTAACTGAGTTGGGTACGGGTCGGGTGATGGTCTTAATGTTGCGAGTACGGGTCGAGTGCGGTTATGAAAAAGTATACCCACGCAGGACTAAGCAGTGAAGTTATAAAAAAAATTCAAACTATTTTAACATTGCTTAAAACAAAAAAAGAATATGAAATTTGGCGAAAATATATTAATAAAACAATATTAATAATAAATAAGTGCATTAAAGAACAAAAGAATAGGTATAATACCTTTGAAAACTTGTTTAAATTGGAAGGTAACTTAACATTGTTGAAAACATACCGTGAACTATTAAAGAAGAAATAAAGAAGTATTAGCATTTGGTTATGAAGAAAAAAAGAAGAAAACAAATAAAACATTATTGTGGCAGAATATTCAATCTGTTTTTAACAGCAGGATTCAAACTGGTAGTATAATAAATAAGGCTAGTTTTAAAGATCCCAAATTATTTTTACAAGCTGCAAGGAAAATATTTTTTAATAGAATTAAAAATGTGTTGGCACAATATATATTGAAGGTGAATGTAATATTTTGTTGTGAATTTATACTGCCACATACTGGACAAACAGATTTAAAGCATTTTACAACAGCTAACAAAATTATTGATAATGCTACAAATATAAAAGATTGGTACAATGCTAATGCTGAAAATAAAATATTAAATAAGCTTGAAAAATTTCATAAGCGAGACTCTGGTTGGGCATTGTACAGAATTTTATATTTACAGGTAAATATTAATAAATATGAACCTATTAATGGAAGTGGTTATATTGATTTACCTTTAGATATAAAAAGAAAAAAAGCTATTACAAAAAAATCTGATCATATCAACATTTTTCAAATGTTTTACATTATAAAGGATTCAATTTTCCTATAAAAATTAAGGATATCGGAAAATTTGAAGATATGAATGAATTATCAATAAATGAATATACTTTTGAAAAAGTTGAACATGGTAAAAACGCTAAAAATATTATTGTACCTGTTAATAATACAAAAAAAAAAAAATTGGTCCAAATGGACCGAATTTTCGTTTCTCATACCGGGGCTTAACGTGCTAGAGAACATATTACAATCCAAAGAAGAAGTCATCGATGCTCAGAGGGGAATGTAATCACTGTCTTTAAAATGCTGCAAACAAACTCGCATATATTTGAAAATAGTTTTTCCAGACTTTAAAACATATTTCCAAATATTAAATCTGTCTAAGGTACGCAACATGTAATATTACTTTTATTCCTTTTTACTGCGTCCATAGCGTTATTTAATATAACATCTGCACTTAACTTTGTAATGTAAACACAACGCAAACAACATGCCTTTATAGAGTAGTTCAAATATCTACCACCAATATAAGTTTAATTCATAAGAGTTTGTCGCAAACTTTAAAGTATTCTTCTAATAGAAAAATTGTAAAAAAAATCTTATATCTGAACTAAAACACCATTTCAATTACTCATCAAAACACCAACGAAAATTATAAAAAATCATAATAAAGAAACAAAAGATATTCAATAAGAAAACAAAACCAGTGAATAAATATTAGGTAAATGTGGAGTAGTAATTATTAAATTACAGAAACGAAATACGTTAAGAACGAGTATCTGAGCAAAGTTTATTTCAAAATTCATCATCAAGCCATTGTAAAAATTGGAGTCCAATTCTGATGCAGTCATCTTTCCTCCCGCGACGATCTAGAAGCAGCAGAATAGTCGAGATGTGGGTAAATTTACTGTTGTCTGCGCCGCTGATCATGCTGGAACAGCTGAAAAAATCATGAAAAATATAGATGTACGGTGGAGTTACAGGGGTAGGTGTCGTTTACAATGACGTTTGACGTATATTTCTTTTACCAACGTAAATTATTTTTACAGTTTTCAAGTTAAGCTCAGGTTTAGTTGAACCGCAGTTTAGCTGAACTTAGGTTCAGCTAAGTGTAGGATAAACCTATGTTTGTACAACCGGGCCTTAGTGTAATATTGTTATTATATTTTGTTTGATTCTGGTTTAATGTTATAATAATAACTCAATTCAGTACAACAAAAATAATCATTTATTCCGATTCCCAATTTACACCCATTAAAGGTCTTATGCGTCGGTAAGTTCAATAAATATTATTCCAATTTCTCTAGCAGCTAAACTGTTACACATGTGGCCCTCAGGCAAAAAAAGTTTACCAACCCCTGGCTGTAATAGTTATTGACAGACATAAATGTATTCATATATGGATTGCAAGATTCTTGAAATGTTTATGATTTTCTTTTCTTTCAACTGAAAAACAAAAACTGCTATCTGTCAATTTGAATTATTTGGGATGGAAATCAAATAGAACACTATTATATAAATTTATTAACAAGCATTTATGTTTCATTTTTTTTTTTCGTACATAGCGTTCTGAAAAATAACTACAAAAATAAACTTTATTTAAATTTCAATTGAATTTTTCTCAATATTTTTGTTTTGTTACGTAAGAATATAAAAAGTACTCTATCGAATGAGCATAAAACATATACTGTATGTGTACGAGGTTTGTTACAAAAAAGTGACTTCAAATTTCGCGGGCTACGTATATTAGATTCTCGATTTTTTTTGTTTGTTACGTTGGTACACATGTTCCCAACATATGTTGACATGATCAGCCATTTTACATTTGTAGTTTGTTTTTGACAGAAATAAAGGTTATTTTGTTATCTAAAAAAATGGATCAAAGAATCTGTATTAAATTTTGTGTGAAAAATAAAATTAAGTGCTATAACGCACTTGAAATGTTGACTGTGGCATTTGACGAGTCTACTTTGAGCAAAAAAAAAACTGTTTATAAGTGGTACAAGCTCTTCACAGACGGCCGAGATGATGTTAATGACGATGTCCGCCCTAGATGGCCCAGCATGTCAACAACCGATGAAAACGTTCAAGCGGTGAAGAAAATTGTTATGAAGAATCGTTGAATCATTATTAGAGAAGTTGCTGAGGACGTCGGCATATCGGTTGGCTCATGCCATGCAATTTTTTCGGATGAAATTGCTAAATCGTCGCATCGCTCAGGAGTTATATGTCATATGGTTATGACGTCGAAACCAAAGCTCAATAACCCAATATAAGCAGCCAAAAGAGCCAAGACCGAAAAAAACACGCCAAGTTCGGTCAAATGTGAATGTTTTGCTCACTGTTTTCTTCGATTACAATGGCGTAGTGCATCATGAGTTCTTGCCAAAAGGTCGTACGGGCAATAAGGAATATTACCTTCAAGTTATGCGGCGTTTGCGTGAAGCAATACGAAAAAAACACCCGGATTTGTGGGAAAAGAATTCATGGCTTTTGCATCACGATAATGCATCTGCTCACACATCGTTGCTTGTTCGTGATTTTTTGGCCAAAAACAACTCAGCCACCGTATTTACCGGACTTGCCCCCCTGCGTCTTTTTCCTGTTCCCAAAACTGACCATAAAAGAACGGCGTTTTGCCACGATTGAGAAGACCGCATCGCTGGAAGAGCTTAAGGCCATACCAAAAAGCGCGTATCAGAAGTGCTTCAAGGATTGGAAAAAACGCTGGTACAAGTGTATTATATCTGAGGGGGATTATTTTGAAGGGGACAAAAAAGATAATGATGAATAAATAAATATTTTTTGAGAAAAATAAAGTCTCCTTTTTTTAACAAACCTCGTATATAGTTTGATTCACGAAAGATGATTTTTCAAACTCACTAGTTCGAAGAAAGAATACACAGCCCTTTATACAGCAGTAGCTTAACAACATTTCATGTTAGAAAGAGAAAGATAATTTGACGTATGTCTTTGTAATTTATGTTGTGTATGACGTACGTCGTACAGTTACAAATATCTAAATATCTACTACACTGCTCTCTGAGCTAATGTTTACCCAGTGACGTTGACATAGGTGAAGAATGTAAATATTTGAGACAGGCATTATTTAAAAAGAAACATAATTTTAAAATAAATTACACTTATTTTTTTCAGTTAAAATGTATCCATAAATATTTCATGTTGCACGCCTATGCATACAAAATACAGTGAAGCAGTAGCGTCGCTACGGGGCCCCGCACCGGGGTACCTTATTTTAATCAACAACACAATATTTTACGCATTACTAAAACAGACTGAGATATCGTTGAAATTAAAGCAAGGAAAATAAAGTTATAATAATTTTGTTTTTCTTTTATATTAATAGTATGGCCGGTTGCACCAATTAAACAAAAATTACATTATAATCAACACTAATGTAATATATTTTATATGTATAAAAATGTTGATCCGGCCATCTTGTTATACTATTTACAAAAGCATAAATGTAGCATATGTTCCTTTCTTGTAATAAATAATAATTAAAGATTTTATTTAATTATTCACTTTTTTATTTACTGGGAGGGGGCGCTCCATATTTATGCCCGGGGCTTCAAAATCTAAAGGACGGCGCTGCAGTGAAGTTATTTGCAAGTAATATTACATCAAACGACTTATAAATAACCTTGAATAGACATCTTTCGTAAACCAAACTATAATATCTTAAATGTTTACGTAAAATTGAAATATTATTTACTGGCCTCTGATCTTCATGGTTTATAAATAACACCACGATAATCAGTAACACTAAAGGTCAAATCACTGATAAAAGAACATCGCCAGCCTAGTTATGAAATGTACTCATTGCGATAACATTTTTACATATAAAATAAACGATATTAGTTATTCAGTAGGTAAATGTGTATTTCTTATATATGTATTTACTGTGAATTAAAATAATAATAATAATAATAATATAACAACACTAGATAAGGAAATATGTAATTTTGAAAAACAACCTATACGAAACCTGCGCCAAAAGATTTGGCCTACATCCTTTTTCCTTACACAGCAAATGTACTTTTATTAATGATAAACGCATTTTAAGCAATAAATTAATTTTAATAACATAAAAATTTAGGAATAATAATTGAATAAATGTAAAGTCATTTTTTTATACAAACAGTTATAATAAATAGATGAAAATCAATACATATGCTTTGTTTAATAGATAGTTATGACATGCTATAAATAATAATAAAATGCTTTATTCTTACTTGAAATTGGAAACACTATCACAAAACACAACCATCTCACAGCTCTGCACTTTGCCAACTAATAAAGTTGACTATTGAACTTTATACAACTGTAGATAAGCGTCACGCAGTGGCGGCACTAAAGAGGGGTCATGGTGGGCTCATGCCCACCCTAAAAAGTCTAGTGCCCACTCTCTATCCCCATTCAAATAATATTTTGTGTATAAAACAATTTGATGGCAATTGAATAAAGTAAAGGGTTTTCCAATAAGAGGTGTTATTTTGATATTCAAAGAAAAATGCCATTTTTTAATATAAATGATCGGATGTTTATTTCATTATAAAGAGGAAGGTATGCCGTTAATAGTGGAAAATAACATCAGGCAAATGACCACCACGACCACGCTGACAGGACAATATCCTTTTCATGAAATTTTCCATAACCAAATCGCAAAGTGGCTGTCCTATGTCCTCGATAGCCTCACGAATTCCATCTTTGAGGTCTTGAGTCGACGCTGGGCAGTTGGCGTAGACCTTCTCTTTCACGTGGCCCCAAAGAAACAAGTCGCAAGGTGTTAAATCACAAGATCTCGGTGGCCAATTGTGATCACCTCTTCGAGAGATAACACGGTCCGGAAACTTTTCCCGTAAAAGATCAATGGTTTCGTTGCTTGTGTGGCACGTAGCGCCGTCTTGTTGAAAGTAAACGTTGTCCAGATCAATACCATCCAATTCCGGCCATAAAAAATCGTTAATCATCTCTCGATAGCGCAATCCATTCACCGTAACTGTTGCTCCAGCCTCATTTTCGAAAAAGTAAGGTCCAATGACTCCGCCGGACCATAAACCGCACCAAACAGTCACACGTTGAGGATAGAGAGGCTTTTCAACAATAACTCTTGGGTTTTCCGAGCCCCAGATGCGACAATTTTGTTTGTTGACGAAGCCACCGAGGTGGAAATGGGCCTCATCACTCAAGATGATTTTTCGATGGAATTCCGGATCATTTTCATGCATTTCAACGACCCAATCAGCAAAGACACGACGTTGTTGATGATCGGCCGGCTTGAGTTCTTGTGTTAACTGGACTTTATAAGCCTTAAGACCCAAATCTTTATGCAAAATACGGTGTAATGACGTTTGTGGAATGCCTAATTCCAAAGAACGACGAGAAATGGACAAACCTGGGTTTTCTTCAACACTTTCGGCTACAGCAGCAATATTCTCGGCTGTTCTTGAGCGACGTGCACGGGTTTTATTCTTCACATCACTAACTTGTCCCAACAGCTCGAATTTTTCCACCAATTTCTGTATTGCGGTCCGACAAGGTGCTTCACGACGACCCAAAAATTGTCGAGTTTTACGAACCGTCTCTGCCAAATTTTCACCATTTTTATAGTGAATTTTAATAATTTCAATGCGTTGTTGAAGCGTGTATCGTTCCATTTTTACCTCTCGCTAAGAGAGTATTGCATTCATGCTAAAAATCGCATATCCAGATTTTATTGAATAAGCACGTTTTAAGGTCCTTACAATCCGATTTTAACATTTTTACGATGATGTCTGTGTGTGTGTGTGTGTGTGTGTGTGGATGTGTGTGTGTGTGTGTGTGTGTGTGTGTGGGATGTTGGAAGGACGGTTACTCAAAAACTATAAGACTTAAAATTTGTTTAACAACGTATTTCCCAATCGGACATTCCCGGGAAGATCTGAAAAGGTTTTGGTAACAATTGGACAACCGGAAGTAGAAGATTCTTGAAAAAAAATCTTCTAAATATTATTTTTTGAAAATTTTTCTTGATAATATTAAAGAAAAATAAATTCTCTTTCTGATACATTTAAATATTTTTATACATATTTTATAGATTTAGAGATAAAAGGAATATAATATATAAAATAATGTTGTAATTAATTTTACAACCGAAAGGATGCCATGAAAAATAGTTGATAATTTAAATTATTTGTAACTGACAGATAAATGTCAGTGTCAGAAATAATGAGTAATGAATTAAAAATGTACTTGGAGAATCCCTTAGTTCTTGATCTGTGACTATTATGGAGATGACAAGTCTAGGTTGAAGGACTTAAATTTGTTTCAAACATTATGGGACAATGTACACCAGTACTGTAGACTAGAGTAACTTTGAATTGCGAAAAAGCTATCAAATTCTTCTCAAGTAAGTTGTAAATATTGACAAAATTACACATCGATATAAGAATAATCGGAGTGCAATCTATCCGTCACTTTATTAAAAGGAATTAGTGTTATTTAGATATAACAAGTATGAAAAAATAAAATGTAAAAGAAGATATGTAAGAATAGATGCACAATCCAGATATATACATTTTAGACCGCCCAAAATTAATGTTTTTACTAGAAGAATATGAAGAGAAAGTAAACAAAGTTGTTCGAATTGAAAATTGCTGTTACCAGCCTAATATTTATATATGGTAAACTCTACTTTGTAATTTATTGTAACATAATTTATGGTAAATATCTTTATGTTGAGACATGCTATTATTGAATAATAAAGAAGTTTATACGTCATAGATTTATATGAATATATTATTTGTATTTATAAAAATATTCTTTGCTTTATGCATACAGCCAGGTAAAATATACGGCGAGAGGTTATGTGCTGGCCACATCAGATTTTTATTAATGGCGTAGTTTCTACTTGTCAAATGTCAAAAAATGACAGCTTCAAAAGCGACATTTACCGAAATATCGGGCTATTCAAAATAACACCTCTTATTGGAAAACCCTTTATTATTGCTCATTATTGTTGTAGTAATTGTTTCCATATAAATATAATTCATAATATATATAAACTGTCATATTGTTCGCGTTTAGCCGGGTTAGCGCTAGACAACGCTAGACTAGCAAAATAGTTTAACGGTTCGCTAGAATCTAGCGCTCATATAGCGCTAGAACAAATAACTAGCGAAAAATATTTCGCTAGAGCATCTAGCGAACTAGTGGACAGCTTCATGCGTCATGTTTGGTTGTAACGAACTTCACTTTCTACCAAATTTACTACCCGGTTAATAATATTTACTTCTGGTGGTAATAATTTCCATTTCAAAATGAAATCTCTAAGCTTTCAGTACTATACAGATAGAATAAAACTGTCAGTTATTTTCTTACTTTAAACAGCGCTTGTGCGTCAAGTTTAAACAAATGACTGCCGTTCAGAACGCGCTAATTTTTGCTACGTTAGCGCTATTCTGGCTAAACGCAAGCGTTGATAATTGTGTTTCATTTTCATGGCCGTCTGATTCTTGGCTTAATCGGCACATTTTGTATCTTAAATGTTTCCTACAGCAGATGTGCTGTTACATCCAATTTAAACTTATTTAATTTCAAATTTAATTCCAAACAAATTTTTACCTGTCGCTAAAAGAGGTATTGGAATCATGATAAAAATCGCATATCCAGATTTTAGTAAGTTTTAAGGTCTCTAGAATCCGATTATAATATTTATATGATGATGTCTGTGTGTGGATATGTGTGTGTGTATGTTGGAGGTACGATTTTTCAAATTCTATAGGACTAAAGACCTGTGTAACTACGGATTGCTCAATCTAACAGAAATGAGAAGAACTGAATAGATTCTGGTAGCAATTGGACAACCAGAAGTAGTAGTATTTTAACAAAAATCTTCTAAATATTATTTTTTGAATATTTCTGTTATTACAAATATTAAAAAACAAAATTCTCTGTCCGAATTTTTTTATTATATATTCTATAGATTTAAAGATATAGAACTATAATCTATTAAAATAATCTGTTGTAGAAAATCTCATAACCCAAACATCACCATGGTAACCAGTTGAGAAATTAAAATGTCTGTAATTGACAGATAAATGTCACTAATGTCAAAAGTTCAGAGATAGTACTGAAGGCTTTATCTGGGAACGATATTTAGTATTTCTTATTATATATAATTATAATTATAGGTATATTACATGAACCCTTTAGAAATACCGCCAATCCCGTCAATGAATTGGAAGAACCTCGAACATTTAGAAGAGTAGGAGAAAACTTGCTCATAGAATGAATTTAAAATTATAGAAAATATCTCAATATAAAGATTAGGTGTAATTTGAATTTTATGTGTGTACAAGACATGTTAAATACAATACTTATATATACCACAATGGAAAAGGAGAGAGATATTGTGATGGCCACAACAGATTTTTATTCTAGTAGTTTTGTTCCAAAAGTTACAGGAGAGCTAATACCCGCACTTATTTAAAATCATATGTTAAACTCATATATTCCGTGTTTCGGTGCACACCCGCTATAGGTATCTTTATTATTTAAAAAAATGGGTGCCCACCCTTTCAAATAATTTTTTTGATTGTGCCCCCCTACATTTACATCCTCACGCCGCCTCTGGCGTCACGAGAGCATAGATCCCGAACACGAACGACAGTCGGTCGGTCCACAAATACGTTATCATTCAAATGTAGAGATTCGTTTAAACTATTTTCAATTGAATTTCAACAAAATATAACAAAAATAACCTCGCCTATCGCACAAAACTCACCCTGAGTTTTTCAAGAAAGAGTTTTGTGCGTTAGGTGATGTTATTGTTGTTGTGTTTGGTTAAATCGAATATTCGGGATCGATGCTCTTGTGACCGGCTAGATGCTAGTAAAGTTACACAAAACCCCAGCTTAGCAACAACAACAAGTAACAAGTTGCATGCCATTGTTATCAACATTACAGTGCGGGACATTAATCATGATTTGAGGGGCAAAGGAAAGAAATGTTTATTCCATAGGCGTCGTTAAATAATAACTATTATATAATAAGTGTACATGCAGTTTTGAAACCGTTTTGGATTTGAACACTTGCACAAATAAATAAAAATCTGATGTGGCCAGCACAATACCTTCCGTCAAACCTGTGTATTATGTACAAATTCCATACATAAATTTTCTTGCAAGATTCTAAATTTTTGGTATTTTATGATTCCCTTTCGGCAACTGAATTCCATACTCCTAATAACAAACAAACCACATGAAATAAGAAAATCATGAAATTTTGAATGAAAAATGACACTTGTCAGTTATGGACATAATTAATTGCTGTCATTTTTATACGGGTCCCCATATCTGTTTGCCAAAGGCAGCAAAGTCATGTCACTGCACGCGCCCTATACATATTTTTTTTGCAAAAGATCCTATATTTCCAGTAAAGTTATTTCATAAACAAACTATGCAAAATTGCACTTGTCACTGACATCTTCTTCTTTAGTTTTTCCCATTCGTTAGGGGGTCGCTATTTTTTATTTTCTTCTTCCACTCATTTTTGCGTGTCGTCCTCATTCAGTTCCTTTTCTCTCAAGTCTTCTGCAATACAGTCTTTTCATCTTATATTTGGTCTTCCTATGTTTCTTCCACCACGGTTCTTACGGATCATGTGGGTGAAGAATTGACTCCGACCCGTATTGCATTTGGTCCAGGTGGGTGGGGTTTTCTCTTCTTAGTAAATACCCAGTTCTAAGTCCTAATGGCCCTAGCCTTACTGTTTCATTTTTAAATTAAACATTACAAGTCGAAATCAAAAACGAGATAAAATATCACTTAATTCTGTCGATTTTATTTGATCTCACAGTTGACGGGTGATATTTTTGTACATTCTGACCAATGCGAGGGCAAAATTTATTTCCATATTTAACCCAACGCTATTTTCTTCTGTGAAATGAACATTACCTTAGGAACAGCATTAGTATAAATACAAATCATAGTTGCCTTCAGTAAAAACAGTGTAGGTGTGTATCCTCTTTGAATTTTTTGTACAATGTTTAATAATTTAATTGAAAGTTTTGTACGAATGTATTTTGTGTACATGAATTGTAACAATTTATAAGATCTTACTACTCTGAAGAAGGTGCAAGGGTGCACCGAAACGTTGGTATAGTAAGTATAAATGCTGTTTGACTGAACTTTCGAGTATTTGTAACACTTAATCTACATCACAGTCGAGAAATTACCCACTATTGTATTAATTAATTGTTCTAATCAATATTTTGATTCTTGCAATCAATTTGCGACACTGTTGTTCTTCCAATCAATTATTTGAGTAGTTTTCAATACGTTCGTCATGCGTTAAGTCATTTAATAACATATTATTTTTTATAATATTCGATTAAGCTGTGAGAGTTCTCTTTTGTACTTGTAAAAGATAAATACATCTTCAATTTATACCAAAATTTCTTCTATCGTTTTGTTAAAAATAATAATACAAAAAATCGCAAATATTTTCATTTGCAGGAGGGTTTGAATCAGTTTGGATTTTGACGAAATTTGAAACGATTCTTTAACTATATCGCAGTCAAACGCTAAATATTAATCTATTTATTTATACGCAACTTTTCTTTACAAATTATTTAATTAATAAATACAAATCAACCCGATCTTCGAGGGGGCTATGCCCCTCCGAAGATCGGCTCGAGAGGGCTATGCCCCTCCGAAAATCGGCTAGTGGGTTGTAGCCCCGGAGAAAGTATATTAAGTAAGATTTTTCTTTAAATTCATTATTTACAAATGTTTTATGTTTTGATTTTACTGCCATCTATTGGCTTTACCATGTAATATCCGCAGACTCAAACCTTTTTTGTATAACGTTACGCGTAATATGCTGCCACCTACAACGACAAAAGTATTTAATATGAAGGCCAACTGAAAACGTAAATTACTTTGAAATGGGATGACGACGTTACGGTAAATGCTTTTTTATCATTATTCATTATACAAGGTTGTCAAATCGTTATAAATTGCTATTATGATAATTGCTTGACTCTTTTCTATAAAATATAAGTTTCTTTGGACTATAAAACTTTATCATTTGAGTTCATAATAGTATGAAAGAAAATATAAATCCGTTTATATGTAAATTACTGATAAAGATAACACATGGTAAATATTTAATATAATAAATTGCATTATCTCTATTGCTTGTAACACATACCATTTTGTATTATTTCAACCTATTAATACGCGAAACAAATACGTACCTACATATAAGTAATTAATAAATATTATTTTATACAAAATATTTTACTGAACAAGAGATCATAACAAATGTTATTCTGAGAAAACATAAAACCTGATGTGGCCAGCACATTACCTCCACCATTTCTATTTTATTTTGTATAAAATAGTTCAATTTTTTACATAGAAATATGTATATTTCTATTTCTATAATAAATTGTTTCTTAAACGCATTATATTTTTATTTCCAATAAAATTGGGTCACAAACTTATATGTATAGTTCACAAATAAAATATAGTTTACATTGTAGACTACTTTATTTTAATTGTCAAATGAATTGTAAAATAAAAAATTCGTAATTTCCTGCTTCTCTAATTATTTTTGGTAATAAAGCTTCAAATGAAAGTTGTAGAACGTAAAATTCTGAAATTATGAAAATATTATTTTACATGTTAAAGTCCTACGTTCCAGTGTCGCGGTCAACATACTGTATATATATTAAGGTGTTCAATTTAACTGGGGTACTATTGCCATCTCAAGAACTATAAGAGATACGAATTTGGTTAAATTAGCAAACAATTTCTATATTATAAGCAGGGCCGGTCGTAGGCATTTTTGCGTCCTAGGCACTACCGAATTTTGTCGCCCCCAATGCAAGATATTTTTAATAAAGTAAAAATAGGTACCAACGAGTATTTTGAGAATTGAAGTTTCATAAGGCAATCTGTTAACGCACTACTTTTACGAATCTTGGTAGCATGCAGTTTAGAATTCTATATTAGCTTTTTGTTTCGGAATTTTTCAGGTTTTATACTATTAACATACAAAATGTTATGACAATTGTATATAATAAATTTATAAGGTATATATAAATTTAGTTAGTTAGTTAGTTAGTTTAATACTTTCGCCTCGAGTCGTACGCTTGCAGGCGAATATTTTGAGACACGCATGCTACCAAATTTTCTAAAGTGCGTGCTGCCACTACAAGTTTAAAAAACAAAGGACAATAAGACACAACAGGTCTTATGAAACATATTTTTTATACTATTTTTTCTATTAAATTTATAATTGTTAGAATTTTAAAAAATTCGACTGGACAAAAATGTGACTTGGTGTTCTTTATCAGTTATGTTGATAGTGGCTTCTGGCTAACAATTTTGACCTCACAGATGAAAATTAGTTGTTGAATGACAACAATTTGAGGTTATAAGTAATTCATCTGTCATTTTTAAAAGCAGCATACTATCTCTAGAAAACGAAAAGCGCCGAAAACAGTGCATTTATAGACCTTCTTAACGACGTGTTTTCAATGTGTTTATAGACTCATAAATACACCAAAATAGAGAAAAATATTTTTATTAAATAACCTGTGTAATACACATTGTAATAAAAACAAAACAGTGGTATCTTTGCCATGAACAACATTTTAAATTTTGTTTTCCGAGCCTTAATTATAGCATATAATTAATTCTTTCCAGTTTAAATACAAGGAAACGTTCATGTCCCTTTGTATGACTTCGTCCAAATTGACACTGAGTTGACACAAATCTTAGAATTATTGTTGAAAAATATTTGCATATCTCTACCATGCATATTATATTTTGTTTTATATGGTTGCTTAATAGTTCTTTCTATCAATTGATTTTAAATATTTTCGTCCAAGTAATGAACATACATATCCTGATTTACAATTTTCCTTAAATATTCTTTCATTACAGGATCCTATTTTGAATACGAGAAATCTGTTTTGAAGTTTTTCCTCTAATATAAACTATATAATTTAACTTATTTAGTTTTCTCTTTTGGTGCATCTAAAACTGTTATATTTCAGTTTAAATCTGAAATTTAATAAGAGTGCTATGATAGAAAATGAAATTTTTGTATATTGTCCCATTTTTTGGGAATCATTGATACATTTTTTTTGCAGATACCACCAATTTTCTAATTTAAAATGACACGATTTTTTCATTTAATAAAACTTGTACCTCTTCAAATATAAAAGTTACCAATAGTGAGGGTGCTTATTGAGGAATTTTACTTTTATTTTCTACAAGGACAAGAAAAAACCGATTGTGCTTAAAATTTATTATATTTTGCAAAGTGTAAGTTTTATAAAGTAGGTAGAATATTACAACAGATTCACACGGATTGTTTTAATTTGGAAATATGTAATTCCCACTATTGTTGTTTCAGTTGAGCGCGCATGTCAAGGCGAACTCCTAATTCACTGCAGACCAGCTCTACGAACTCAGTCACTAACGATATTATCTCTTCCATCAAATATTCCATTATTTTCTTGGCCAATTGTAACATAGCTACAGCACAACTCACAAACATTAACTAAAATAATATATTGTTGTGACTGTGTGTTATCAATGCCATGAATTTTATAATTTTTTAATTCCGACAAACAGATTATAAATGAGACTAGATAATATTTGGATTGTAAATTGAAACGTTTCTACGATAAATCTTCAGATTCATAGACACTGAACGGGTTATCCCATATTTAAAATTACCAATCTTCTATGTACAGGCTGATGAATCGAACACTCCACTTGCTTCCCTAATTATTTTAGGAAAACGTTTTAAATAAAAGTTGTAGACCATAAAATTCTGCACATGAATCAATAATCAAAAATAATTTTGCGTGCTTTGTAACGGCAGAAATTAGGTATGAAAATATTTTTGAGGTTAATCTATAGCCCTACCCTTTATCTCGCAAAATTTCAAGTAGATTATTAACTCAACACATTTTTACCTTCCGTCACCTTTAGGTAAGGAAGGTATTGTTTCTGGTCAAAAAATTCAATGATGAGTTTTTAGTGAATAAGTACGTTTTAGGGTCCCTATAATATGATTTTACCATTTTTACGATGATGTCTGTATGTATGTATGTGTGTGTGTCTGTGTGTGTGTGTGACAAAAGTTCCGGATCGAATAACTTCAATACCACGATTCCAAAAATTATAATTTTTTCGTATTCCTCAAGTTTACATCCAGAAGAACAAGTGATTAGATTTTGGTTATAATTGGTGAACCGGAAGTAGCCTCATTTGAAGATTTAGCAGTTAAATTTGATTTATTGACATTTAACGTTATTATAACTTAAAGAATTATATTATTCCTCTATACGATTTGATTACATTTTATACTTCATATTCAATAGATACAGAGTTAAAGAATTTTAAAGAAATTAAATTTTATAATTCAGCCAGCTATGCTAAAAATGGAAACTACTAATATATTCACATAATTCAAATTGACAGATGTCAGTATCAATATAAAGTAAATTAATGTGGCAGAGATGAGGATGTTGAAGTAGATGTTGGGGAAGACACGGAAAGATACGGTAAGAAAATAACTCTAGTGTTACAAGTTTCTAGAAAGATACAAGAAAGACGATTACATTGGTTTGAACATGTCATGAGGAGAAATGAAGAATTATATTGGAACAAGAATGAATAGTTTAGTAATAGGAGGTTGAAGAAACAGAGGAAGACCAAAGATAAGATGGAAGGACTGTATTGCAGAAGACTTGAGAGAAAAGGAACTGAATCAGAACGCAAAAATAGCGACCCCTAACGAATGGGAAAAGCTAAAGAAGAAGAAGATGTCAGTGTGAAGTGCAGTTTGAATAGTTTGTTTATGAAATAATTTTACTGGAAATTTAGAATCTTTCGTAAGAAAAATTATGTATGGAATTTATCATTATATACAGAATTGACGGAAGGTATTGTGCTGGCCACAACAGATTTTTTAAGTTACTTCACTTAACGCTAAACTAACGTGTTTAATTAACATTTAACCCGCTTAACTCAAACGGGTTAGCATTTAAGTAGATAAACTAGTGTGAGATGAACGTAGTCATTGATTCAATCACACCATTTAATAAGTAATATTACTTATTAAATGGTCAGACGTAGAATTTTAAGCTTTGGACTTTTATTTGAAGCGTTTTTAACTAAAACAATTAGGGAAGCAGGAAATTGTAAAAATCTGATTGTATATGTTAGAGTCTTATGTTCGGGTATTCGAGTTAGTGTTAGTATTAGTATTTTCCTACAAATTGAAACTAGTTTTGAATTTAATCAATAAAATACCTAAATTTGAAAAAAAAACATGTTTGTTATGCAAAAAATGTGCAAAAAATGTACAAAATTTATATTACCAAAGAGAATTGAATGTAAAAAATGTTTCAGAAGCCTTACAAAATAGCATTTATTAATTTTCAATATAACTACTATAAATATTGTACATATTTAACAGATCTCATATTGTGTATAAATGTAATCCATTAGTGAATAATGTCTGCATTGATTCATGATGAAATGTTAAGTAAATATAACATTGTTTGTTCAGTGTTGCTGTGGTGTGTGATTTAAAATAGAAATTCAATGATAACTCCACTTCCACAACGGTCGAGCACAATTCGATATGTTGACTTTCTCTTTCGGAATTCGGCCGCAAGGTAAATAAACAAATACCAATCGTATGATGGCGCGTGCGCGAACCTGCGCAAATTCAACATTTATAAAATGATTTCGATTTATGTATTTATCGTGGACAGATTCTAATTTTTTTCAAAATGACTAAAGCGAATTGTAAAATGTATATTTGTACATTTTTTTTAAACATACCTTATGAAATATTTACAGGATGTTGACCGCGGCACGGAACATAGGACTTTAACATGTAAATGTAAAATCATAATTCGTAATTATTTTAGAACTTTTTTAAAAATAAATTTAGTGTAAGCATAACATTCTACGTCAGAATCAATAAACAAAAGTAATTTAGCATGGTCTGTAACGCCATAAATTAGGTATGAAAATGTCGAATCATCCTAAATTAATTATATTTATTGATTCAAATGCAGAATTAAGCTCTACAACTTTTATTTGGAGCATTTTTACCTAAAATAATTTGGGAAGCAGGAAATTACAAAATACGATTTCACATGTTAAAGTTCTATGTAACATCGGAAAGGATGATTTTTTTCTATAGCTGATGTTAAAGTGTGCTTTTATCTACTCAAAATGGTAGATTAAGTAGCACTTTAACCGCACGGGTAGATACAGTAGCATTTTAACAGTAAGGGTGGAAAATACTTTAATTATTATTTATTTACGTACAAAATCCATAATAACCCAAATAGGTACATACTGGGATTTTAAAATTGTGTTTATTTATAATTGGTATTTTTATTTTTACCTTCCGTCACCATAGGTGAGGAAGGTATTGTTTTTGGTCAAAAAAATCGATGGTGAGATTTAATGAAAAAGCTCGTTTTAGAGTCCCTTGAATACTAATTTACTATTTTTACGATGTGTGTGTGTGCGTGTGTGTGTGTGTGTGTATGTGACGATCGTTCCAGATCGCATAACTCCAATACTACAAATCCAAAAATTATTATTCTTTCATATTCTTCTTTCGTATGGCCATATGAAGAGTTGATTAGATTGGTTACCGGAAGTACCCTAATTTGAAGATTATAACAGTTTTTCTTGAAAAAACGCTGTTAAATATCATTTTTGACCTTTTATTTTATTATAAATATTAAAGAATAGTTTATTCTCTATTGCTACCTAATATTCAAATAATTTAATGTGGCAAAAACAAATCATATAAGGTAATATAACAGATTATAGCCACAAGTTAATTCAGCAGATTATAATGTTATAAATAAAATGTTATACACCTATGTTTTTATTTTCTACATCTTTTTTTTGAAAAACATACTGTTCTTTTTAGGAGTAGTTCAGTTCAGTACGAGGTAAGATCATTTCTCCACTAAAAAGAAAACGCCCATGGAATAGTTTGCAAAAAAAATACATAGAATTGACGGAAAGTAATGTGCTGGCCACATCAGATTTTTTTCTTTAACATCTGCTATAGAAAAAAATCTGATGTGGCCAACACAATACCTTCCGTCAATCCTGTGTATTATGTACAAATTCCATACATAAATTTTCTTGCAAAAAATTCTAAATTTCCAGTAATATTATTTCATGCAAATGGCACTTGACACTGACATTTTCTTCTTCTTTAGCTTTTCCCATTCGTTACGGGTCGCTAATTTTTATTTTTTTCTTCCATTCATTTGTTTTGCGGGTCATCTTCATGTCAAAATTTTTCATTAAAAATTTAATTTTTTGGTATTTTATGATTCGTTTTCTCGGCAACTGAATTTCACACCCCTGATAATAAATAAACCACATGATATAAGAAAATCATGAAATTTTGAATGAAAAATTATGACATTTGTCAGATATGGACGTAATTAATAGCTGTCATTTTGACACGAGTCCACATTCGTATCTGCTTGCCAAAGTCAGTAAAGTCACGTCACTGCACGCGCCCTACACATAAAAGATCCTATATGTCCAGTTAAATTATTTAATAAAACTATGCGAATTGCACTTGACACTAACATCTTCTTCTTCTTTAGTTTTTCCCATTCGTTAGGGAATCGCTATTTTTTATTTTCTTTTTCCACTAATTTTTGTTTTGCGTGTCGTCCTCATTCAGTTCCTTTTCTCTTCTTCCATCTTATATTTGGTCTTTCTATGTTTCTTCCACCTTCTGTTATAAGCTATTCATTCTTCCAATATACTCATCTCTCCTCATAACATGTTCAAACCAATGTAATCTTCTCTTATATCTTTCTAGAAACGTTCAACACTACAGTTATTTCCCTTACTTACCTTACTTCATACATTTACTATTTATTGATACTGACATCTGTCAATTTGAATTACCTGAATATATTAGCTGTTTCCATGGTTAAGTTAGCATAGCTGGCTGAATTATAAAATTTATTATCTTTATAATTCTTTAACTCTATATCTGTTGAATATGAAATATAAAATGCAATCAAATCGTATAGAGAATAATATATTCTTTAAGTTATAATAACATTTAACTGAGTTTTTCAAGAAAAACTGTTAAAATCTTCAAATGAGGGTACTTCCGGTTGACCAATTATAACCAAAACTAATCAAGTCTGCATATGGTTGTAAGGAAGAGTAATACGCAAGAATTGTAATTTTTGGAATTCTAGTATTGGAGATATCGTGCACGAAACGGCGGCCCACACACACACACACACACACACACACACACACACACACACACACACACACACACACACACACACACACACACACACACACACACACACACACACACACACACACACATACACATACACACACACACGCACACGCACACACGAACACACACACACACACATACAGACATCATCGTAAAAATAGTAAAATCGTATTGTAAAGACCCTAAAACGTGCTTATTCAATGAAAACTCACCACCGAATTTTTTGACCAAAGACAATACCTTCCTTACCTATAGGTGACGGAAGGTAAAAAATATAATTTTATACATGAGGATAAAATCAAATCATCCACTCGTGATAAATATCTCACTCGCGAAATCGCTCGTGAGTTAAACTTTCCTCTCAACGATAAAATATAATTTTATCGTCTTGTATAAAAAATTATGTAATTACATGCGTAACATGTCTGAACATTAAAACGCATTTATCTCAAAACTAGTAAAATACTCATTCGTTCCTTTGTAAACACTTGACGATACTTTTTGCGATCGGTATTTTGATTTTTTAGGCAAATTTGTTAAAAGATTTGCAAATGAAACGTCAGTAGTCATACCGGTGTGTCAGACCGAAATTTAGGTACCATTATGTAGCATACTAATAAACACAAACACACAGACCATGTGCGACTACGACAACTGTAGAGTTAAAGATACTGACTCGATAAATAGCAGCCATAAAATAATTATGAATATTTTTCGCAAAATTCTGTAATTTTTAGTGTAATCTACAATGTTAATTAGCTTCTTATAGTAAAAAAAACCCATTGACGTTTCGAGCAAACAAATGTATCTACAGTTCCTGTTTGTAGCCATGTCGCGAGTACCTACGCGAAGAGAACAGGGTTCATGCGTGTGTGAGAGCGCGTGCGATCCGGTTCACGCAACCAGACACTACAGGTAAGTCTCTGAGTCCGCGGAAACGAATATTGATAAGCCATGACGTGTGACGAGTCCGACGGACAAAGTGACCTGACTCAATACTATTTGCCTTGCATAGCCTTCACACACGGATAGCGGCCTGTAGCTCCTATAGCTTGTAGCAAACACGTTTCACAGCCTTGTTATACGCTTTACTTCATTATCGAACTCAAACATTCATATTTCTCTTATTCGCTTAACCTTCAAAACTTATCCATAATCCAAACATAAACTTATGCCTGTCCTAACCTAGGCTACTATTGTCTATACGAGTAATATATATAGGGGTTAGGGGTTCCAAAAAACGCACCTTGCATAGGGATCTCAAGAACTATGTGGAACTATACAAGGTATATCAGAAATCAGGACTAGTGTAAAAAAATGATAGCGTATTCTTGAGATACTTTTTATTTAAAAAATCTGATGTGGCCAGCACAATACCTTCCGTCAATCCTGTGTATTATGTAGAAATTCCATTCATAAAATGTTTTGCAAAAGATTATAAATTTCCAGTAATATTATTTCATGCAAATGGCACTTGACACTAACATTTTCTTCTTCTTTAGCTTTTCCCATTCGTTAGGGGTCGCTATTTTTTATTTTTTTCTTCCATTCATTTCTATTTTGCGGGTCATCCTCATGTCAAAATTTTTCATTCAAAATTTATTTTTTTGGTATTTTATGATTCCTTTTCTCGGCAACTGAATTCCACACCCCTGATAATAAATATACCACATGAAATAAGAAAATCTTGAAATTTTGAATGAAAAATTACGACATTTGTCAGTTATGGACGTAATTAATAGCTGTCATTTTGACACGAGTCCACATTCGTATCTGCTTGCCAAAGTCAGCAAAGTCACGTCACTGCACTCGCCCTACACATATTTTTTTTGCAAAAGATCCTACATTTCCAGTTAAATTATTTCATAAACAAACTATTCGCATTGCACTTGACACTAACATCTTCTTCTTCTTTAGTTTTTCCCATTCGTTAGGAGGTCGCTATTTTTTATTTTCTTCTTCCACTAATTTTTGTTTTGTATGTCGTCCTCATTCAGTTCCTTTTCTCTCCTTTCATATTATATTTGGTCTTCCTATGTTTCTTCCAACTTCTGTTATAAGCTATTCATTCTTCCAATATACTCATCTCTCCTCATGACATGTTCAAACCAATGTAATCGTCTCTCTTATATCTTTCTAGAAACGCCCAACACTAGAGTTATTTCCCTTATTCTTTCATCATTTACTTTTTATTGATATTGGCATTTGTCAATTTGAATTACCTGAATATATTAGCAGTCTCCATGGTTAAGTTAGCACAGCTGGCTGATTTATGAAATTTTATAATTTTATAATCTTTATAATTCTTTAACTCCATATATGTTGAATATGAAATATAAAATGCAATCAAATCGAATGGAGAATAATATATTCTTTAAGTTATAATAAAATTTAACTGAGTTTTTCAAGATAAACTGTTAAAATCTTCAAATTAGGATACTTCTGGTTGACCAATTATAACCAAAATCTAATCAAGTTTGCATATAGTTGTAAGGAAGAGGAATATGCAAGAATTGTAATTTTTGGAATTCTAGTATTGGAGATATCGTTGACGACCCGGCGGTCACATACACACACACACATACACACATACACACACGCACATACGAACACACACACACACACACACACACACACACACACATACAGACATCATCGTGAAAATAGTAAAATTGTATTGTAAAGACCCTAAAACGTGCTTATTCAATGAAAACTCACCACCGAATTTTTTGACCAAAGACAATACCTTCCTTACCTAGAGGTGACGGAAGGTAAAAAGATTACATGAACGTATATTCGGAAACTTTTCGTTACAGAGTTACAGCCCTTAAATAGTGCACCTCATCAGGCACAGTTTTATTAACTCTACAGTAATAATAATAAAAATCTGTTGTGGCCAGCACAATACCTTCCGTTAATCCTGTGTATTATGTATAAATTCCATACATAAATTTTCTTGCAAATTTCCAGTAAAATTATTTCATAAACAAACTATGCAAATTGCACTTAACACTAACATCTCCTTCTTTAACTTTCCCCATTCGTTAGGTGTCGCTATTTTTTATGTTCATCTCTCTTGTATCTTTCTAGTAACTTGTAACACTAGAGTTACTTCCTTACCTATCTTTCCGTGTCTTCCCCAACATCTACTTCAACATCCTCATCTCTGCCACATTAATTCACTTTTTATTTATACTGACATCTGTCAATTTGAATTATTATGAAATGAAAACTTATACCCTGCATACGTCAAATATAGTTTGAAATGTCAAATATTGAGTTGGCACTAGAAAAGTAACCAAATATTTCCCAAAAAATCGACGGAAAATAGAACTCGTTCTATTTCATCAATTTATTGTTCAATTTATTTTCGTAAATAAATCGATCGATTTTCCTGTATTACACATACCGATAAATTGAAGGTTGCAGTTGATCAATAAATCCGTCGATTTATCGTTACGTGTAGTGTAATACAGCCATTATTTAGGCAACTCGCAATAGGGGTTCTTCACTTTAGATTTATTTAAAGTAAATCAATTAAAAATTCGTCAATATAATATAAATATTTATTTTAGAAAACGATTTTTAACTTATTTTCACGTATTTCCAATCTCAAAATTTCTAAGCAGCAATGTTTATGATAATGGCTGACAAGCCCAAAATGTAAGAATATTTCAGAAGTTCTAAAGAGTAGATGTTAACATCATCCAAAACAAATGAGAGTAATGAGACAAGTTTGAGAAAATTGCGTCACATTTTGAAGATAATGGTCCTCTATTAGTCTGAAAAAACTGGTTACTTGTAACCTTAGTTTATAGAAACGAAACAACCCCTTATGTTAATGTTTGAATAAATAAATCTTACTTTTTGATGAATAGGTCCATTTTTTTCTGAAAACTTTTGTTACATATGTTAGTATTGGTTAACGCAGGTATGGCATTGCATTGTGTTGGTGAGCGGATGTGAGAAGGCATTGAACGAACCAAACCATGCGTCATCGCGCCGGCATCCGTCTCACGTTCATCTACATTCTCTACCAAAATATCTACTCCATCGACATAACATACGCATGCGACTACACTGCCACTTCACCTATTCTTCATCATCTCACATAAATGTATTGCACTCGTGCATATGCACAAAAAATCTAACAACTATTTTGTACGTAATTTTTACCTCTCGCTAAGAGAGGGATTTATGCCAAAAATTGCATATCCAGATTTTATTGAATAAGCACGTTTTAAGGTCCCTACAATCCGATTTTAACATTTTTATGATGATGTCTGTCTGTGTGTGTGTGTGTGTGTGTGTGTGTGTATGAATGTATGTGTGCATGTGGGATGTAGGAACGACGATTACTCAAAATCTATAAGACTTTATATTTGTTTAACTATGTATTTCCCAATCGGACATTCATGGGAAGATCTGAAAAGGTTTTGTAACAATTGGACAACCGGAAGTAGAAGATTCTTGAAAAAAATCTTCTAAATATTATTTTTTGAAATTTTTTTTTGATAATATTAAAGAAAATTAAATTCTCTATCTGATACATTTAAATATTTTATTATATATTCTATAGATTTAAAGATAAAAGATATATAATATATAAAATAATCTGTTGTAATAAATTTTACAGCCGAAAGAATGCCATGGAAAATAGTTGAAAATTAAAATTGTTTGTAAGTGACATATAAATATCAGTGTCAGAAATCCGGAGACATAACTGAAGACTGTTTCTAGGAAGTACATACATTATATATCTTATTGTATTAATAGTTAAATATTTAAAATTATAGGTATATTAGATATATCCTTCAAAAATACTGTCAATCCTGACAATGAATTGGAAACATTTAGAAAAATTAGAAGAGTAGGGCAAAATTTCTTCATAGAATGAATTTAAATTTAAAAAATCTAAATATAAGGAATAGATATAAGTAGTGTAGGTATACAAGAAATGTTAAATACATTAGGGCGCGCGCAATCATGTGACTTTGTTGGCCTTGACAAGCAGATATGGGGGCCCATGTCAGAATGATAGCTAGTAATTATGTATATAGATGTCAAATATCATAATTTCTCATTCTACATTTTTAGTGATTTTCCAATTTTTCATCACAGCCTCGCGCAATATCTCACCTCGAGGCTTCGCCTCTCGATAATATATGTAAGCCCTTGGCTGTAATGAAACATATCCCACCACAGATGAAATATACTATTACTGTACAGATAGAACATCTATTCAATGCATTTCATCATTTCAGCAGAACGGATGGGTTGGCATTAATTTTAAGGATATTTGGAACTGACATATGCCTGTTGTAAAAGCTTTTATTGTGGGTTGGATAATGTAAGTAACTATGCGTCTATTTTTTTTTTTTTTTTACAAATCATCCTTCAATATATATGATGTATTTTTAATAATGTTATATAAACTTAATCTTACATATTAATATCTGTTACGATACGTATGTATGATCACAAATTTTATAACTAAAAATTTTGGTTATTTGAGTTTTAATGAAAAAGGTAAGTAGCAGTACAAAACTTTCTGATTGGGGGCCCACTTAAATATTTTTTGGCTCGCCACTAGCTCACCCTACAAAAATGTCCTGGCTACGTCCCTGGATAATGACGAAAATAAATACGATCCTGTTGTTTTTACCTCCCTTATGTGTTTGAACTAAATTCTTCTTCCGCTGGGAAGAGTGTGTTTCATTTTGCATTACTTATCCTGAATTACTATATAACTTGTTAATATACATAGTACTAATACCAGTTCCTTATTTTCTTTATTATTAATTCTTGTTTAAATAACCTGTACTCCGTTAGATATTATAAGTATGCATTTAAATAAATAAACATTGACATGTGTGAAACGAGTCAAGTGATAAGTGTCGTTTGGTATGATTGTGTTGTGTACGTCTGGCACGCGTTCTCAAGGACACTAGTACTACACACTTTGTAACATTCTACCCAACCCGCTACTATACCTGTCCACACTCCACGCTCCACACGTTTACTAATATCAGGCAAGTTACACTGCATCGATATCGTTCAATTTTTTACCTTCCGTCACCTTTAGATAAGGAAAGTATTGTCTTTGGTCAAAAAATTCAATGATGAGTTTTTACTGAATAAGCATGTTTTAGGGTCCCTATAATACGATTTTACCATTTTTACGATGATGTCTGTATGTATGTATGTGTGTGTGTGTGTGTCTGTGTGTGTGACAAAAGTTCCGGATCCCATAACTTCAGTACCACGATTCCAAAAATTATAATTTTTTCGTAATCTCAAGTTTACATCCAGAAGAACAAGTGATTAGATTTTGGTTATAATTGGTGAACCGGAAGTACCCTCATTTGAAGATTTAACAGTTAAATTTGATTTATTGACATTTAACGTTATTATAACTTAAAGAATATATTATTCTCTATACGATTTGATTACATTTTATACTTCATATTCAATAGATACAGAGTTAAAGAATTTTAAAGAAATTCAATTTTATAATTCAGCCAGCTATGCTAAACATGGAAACTACTAATATATTCATATAATTCAAATTGACAGATGTCAGTATCAATAAAAATAAATGAATGTGGCAGAGATGAGGATGTTTAAGTAGATGTAGGGAAACACGCGGAAAGATACGGTAAGAAAATAACTCTAGTGTTACAAGTTTCTAGAAAGATACAAGAAAGACGATTACATTGGTTTGAACATGTCATGAAGAGAAATGAAGAATTATATTTGAAAAAAAAACGAGTAGTTTAGTAATAGGAGGTTGAAGAAACAGAGGAAGACCAAGGATAAGATGGAAGGATTGTATTGCGGAAGACTTGAGAGAAAAAGAACTGAATGAGAACGACACGCAAAAATAGGGACCCCTAACAAATGGGAAAAGCTAAAGAGGAAGATGTCAGTGTCAAGTGCAATTCGAATAGTTTGTTTATGAAATAATTTTACTGGAAATTTAGAATCTTTTGCAAGAAAAATTATTTATGGAATTTATACATTATACACAGGGTTGACGGAAAGTATTGTGCTGGCCACAACAGATTTTTTTTGTTTCGCTGCAATTTTTCACTCTTTTAATGTGTTTTGTTTATTGTTTTTTACCTTCCGTCACCTTTAGGTAAGGAAGGTAATGTTTTTTGTCAAAAAAATCGATAGTGAGTCTTGGGGTCCCTAGAATTCGAATTTACTAATTTTATGATGATGTCTGTATGTATGTGTGTGCGTTTGTATGTGACTATCGCTTCGGATCGCATAACTCCAATACCATGATTCCAAATATTATAATTTTTTCGTATTCCTCGAGTTTAAACCATATGCAGACGTGATTAGATTTTGTTTATAATTGGTCCAATGGAAGTACCCTCAATTGTAACTTTTAACAGTTTTTCTTGAAAAAACGCAGTTAATATCATTTATCTACGATAGTGCGTAAAATTGATGCATGGTATGAGAGGGGGTTGTTTCTCGGCTGGGTTTCTGGATATCAGCCACTTTATTATTTCCAATTCTACAGTTTCGACCCCACCTGGGTCTTCTTCAGGACATGAAATTTATTTTAAGTGTGATGATACATAATAATAATGTAAAAAGTGTTTATAAAACAACATGGAAATAATCGTGTAAGTGTTAAACATGGTTTAACACAGTCGTCGAAATAATTAATCAATAATTATAAACCATGTATGAAATATACATAGAATATAAACACGTCAAAAATTTAAAAAATATAAAATGTCGTTGTACCACACCCTAACGGACATTCAAAATGTTAATTATCCCTATGTTTACTTATAAAATAAGCGCTTTAATACATTGCTGTCATTCATTTTATACTGTAACTATGGTAATGATATACCCAATGTTTACTGTTTATCGGTATGTGGTAACTTCCTACAGTTAAATTTTTGAAAGATGTCCGATCAAGGTTGTCTACGAATTGTATGAATTGAGATTTTTGTTTCGCCCATTCTGACAAATTCAGTAGTGTCGTTTACTTAGTTTTTATGAGGGTACATAAGATACTACTGTTATTTTATTATTATAAAACTATTATGTTACAGTAAAAGCATTCAAAATTCAAAAATAAGTTAACTGGTAAGTTTATTAGCAAATGTAAAACAAAATATGTGAAAAATAAGATACTGATTAGATTACTGACAGTGTCAATGTCAGTGACACTGCCAGAAAATAACGTTATTCGTACGGCTATGAATTAAGGTAATGTATCTGAATTAATAAATAAACTTACGTTACAGCGAAAGTATTATCAACAACGAATATCGTTTTAAAATGGAATGTCCTAACTTAGTCGAAACAATATGAATTTTTGGAAGACAAGCGTGTTATATCCATCCTTATCGCACATTTTTCAAAAATTTTACTGTATATAGGACTTGATATAAATGTTTCATTTTCTATATTTACATCAATCTATTCATCAGTAAAGTTGAGTAATGTTACTTGTGTGTTTTCCTGGATGGGAGAGGAAACCAAGTTTGATATTTGTCGAGGCGAATGACAGAGTTATTAATGTTTAGTTTCCGTTTGCTAAATGCGCAATAGTCACTTGCTTACTCATTCAATTTTATATCCGGTGCTTGTTCTTCAGTTCTTCCACTCTATGTACATAATACTGTTTGAATATATTCATATAAAATGGTAGAGGAACCCCCCACCCAGGTCAACTACCCACTCGGATTCAACACCAACTGCCGGGCCTGCGGAAAGATACGGTAAGGAAATAACTCTAGTGTTACAAATTTCCAGAAAGATACAAGAGAGACGATTACATTGGTTCGAACATAGCATGAGGGGATATGATTAATATATTGGAAGAAGAATGAATAGCTTAGTAGAAAGTAGAAGAAACAGAGGAAGACCAACGATAAGATGGAAGGACTGTATTGCGGAAGACTTGAGAGAAAAGGAACTGAATGAGAAGGACACGCAAAACAGAAATGAGTGAAGAAGAAAATAAAAAATAGCGACCCCTAACGAATGGGAAAAGCTAAAGAAGAAGATGTCAGTGTCAAATGCAATTTGCATACTTTGTTTATAAAATAATTTTACTGGAAATTTAGAATCTTTTGCAAGAAAATATATGTATGGAATTTATAAAAAATTTACAGGATTGGCGGAAGGTATTATGCTGGCCACATCAGATTTTTTTTACTCCAGCAAAAGTGTTCTATTTAACACCAAAATCTGTGTGGACCTATATAGAAATCTCAGGGCGTTAAAATTGATCAAAAATTAACACAGAATTCCTTAACGTAGTCCAGTGGCGGCTCACGATATTTATCTAGCGGATGGCTCACCTCAGGGATAGGGGGGACCCAATTGACATTGTTCAAAAAATAGGGTAAGGAATTAAAGGACAAGGGAAATGGCTCGAGTGATAGTAGTTTCTAGAAAGATACAAGAGAGACAATTATGTATTTGGTTTGAACATGGCATGAGGAGATATGATGAATATATTGGAAGAATAATGAATAGCTTAGTAGTAGAAAGTAGAAGAAACAGAAGACCAAAGATAAGATGGAAGGACTGTATTGCGGGATCCTTGAGAGAAAAGGAATTGAATGAGAACGACACGTAAAACAGAAATGAGTGGAAGAAGAAATTAAAAAATAGCGACCCCTAACGAATGGAAAAGAAGATGTCAGTGTTAAGTGCAATTTGCATAGTTTGTTTAAGAACTAATTTTTCCGGAAATTTAGAATCTTTTGTAAGAAAATTTGTATATAATACACAGCGGAAAGTAATGTGCTGGCCACATCAGATTTTTTAATATTAAAGTAGTCGTTTTATTTATATTGTAACCAGTGAAATCAAAAATTTATACTTCATGTAAAGTGCAATTAATTTTGTTAATTTTAAAAATAAAAATTGATTCGTGATCACTATGACCGAGGATAGGCCGATAAATTTGGCAATTCTATTTATAGAGAGGAAAGCAACGAAGACATTCGATTTTGATCATTATAGATAAGGTAAGTTCAGTAAAATTAAGACTAGAAATCATGTTTTAAGATTATTATAACTAATGTAATTTAATATAGATTCCATTACACATTGTATTTTTTATTCCGTTATTTTCTTTTTCCATCCATTATAAGGGGCCCTGCATTAGAGGACGCCCCAGGCCTCCGAAGGAGTTAGTCCGCCACTGATCCACGTTGACAATAAATCGTATGTGATATATCGCTCACATTTTCATTAATTTTATAGCTTTTAGAGAAGCGGACCCTTTAACAGCTTGGAGAATTTTTTTCTTTACTTTGAGGATCGTTGTCGTTGTGATTGTGGAATGCGACATGCATAAATCGCGCGCACTAGCAAAATAATATTCACTGTATTTCCATCTTCATGTTTAATAACATTTCGGTTCTAAATCAATACTTCTCGTTTTCCTCTTGCTGCTACTTTCACTAACACGTTTCCAAATATACCCGCGAATATAATATATTTCTAAAGAACGTAGTTGTAAACTGACGTTATCTGAACATACGTTGCGCGGCGCATGATTACAAAATTCAGATTCCACCCATAGATGTCTGTAGTAGTAGTATCTTGTGGTGTTGCAAGTAGGCGGTGAAAGTGTACACACGCGGTCAGTGCCACTGGTGACGTCACGGTGCGAGCACGGGCGAGCGTAGCCGAGGATAGCCGAGCCGCTCGACCTTGCCGTGTTTTTGCGGTTTTCCCCGAAGCTGTGACGTACCCCGAGGTTACTAAGCACGCACATCGCAACACTGAGCAAGAATGGAGAACGGGACGAAAAGTTTACTGGGTTTTACAAGTGTTCCATCGAAGAGTTTGTTGTTCTGTGACGTGATGTTTTCATTCGGTTCCTGTTACGTGTTAGGAAATTTTCTGCTATGGAATTTGTTGTTTCCTATTCGGAATGATTTAAAGGTTTTGTGAACTTGTGTAAAGCCTTCAGAATATTTTTTCTCTGTTCTGCTAGTTTGAACAATTTAACTTTTTCTCTGTCTGTAAGGATTAGTTGATTCGTAACTCCATTGCATTTGCTGCCTCGTTGCTAACAAATGCTAACAAAAATTTTGAAGAGGAAACACGCACTTATTTATCATTTTTGGTATTATTTGTTATGGTGTCATGATGTAATTCTTTATATGTCGTTTTTTCTAATGATAGAAACATTATAATAGAAGCAGATTGGCACATCCAACACCCAGTAATGGGTAGGGTCCGTAGACGGTAAGACCAAGCTGGCTACGTCATGACTGGGTTCTGCAGACCACGCCTCCAACAAATTATTCACACCGCACAAATTCAAACCAGGATACTCAAAAGACCCTTTTGGAAAATATCACAATTGATTCAGATTTTATGCGCTATCTATTCATGAAAAATTTGCAAAATTAAAAAAAATATACATTTTAATATTTTACAATTTTATTAAATTACTATTACTTTTTATAATATTTACTGTTATAATTTTGGAGATTGACGTTCAAAGTAAAAATTGAGCAACTTTGAGAATAGTTAAATAATATCTACTGTCGCTATTAACATTTTTAGTATCATTGTTCGATCCCGACCGACACCAAAAATTACATCGAATTTTAATGGTACAAAATTGACACCTGTGGTGCACTCTCGACGCCAGCTATGGGTGGCCGTGAAGTGACGCCTGGTAAGCGCCCACACGGTACAAATATTCCATCATTACCGATATCTGTACAAAGCAGATTGGCACATCCAGCAATGGGTAATATGCCGTGATGAAATATTTATTTATTTATTTATTGTTGACAACGCTCCGCCGCACAAATGTAAAATTTATTAAAATAAAAATAATAAAACGTGTAATCCTAATAAAACAATTTACTATTTTATACGTTTTTCTTTATTAAAATTAATTTTGCTCATATAAATCTTTATTTTTATTTAAAATATGGATTTTTAATTGAATCACCATTCCTATAATAATATTTTTAAATTTAGGACCAAATATAAACTCTTTATTACGGAACGTAATTAGCCCCCAGTTTCAAACAAATCTAACGAGCCTATGGGTTCGGATTGCAGCCAATAATAAACGTCAACGTTAATCTCATCCCCTTGCCGTGCACCTGGTGATTGATGACGCAAATGGCAAATGTTATAATATAAAATATTAAATTGTAAAATGGGGTCTCGTGGCCGTATGCCTGATTGTCTGGTCGCGAATCTGGGGACCCGAGTTCGATCTCAACCGACGACAAAAATTATTTCGAATTATAAATGGCACAAAATTAACCCTTGTGGTACACACGGTACAAATATTTCATCATTACTGTAAAATATAATCTACAAAAAATCGTGTTCTTTTTGAAACCATGACGGATAATAATAACTTTTACTTTTTTCACTCCAATAAATTAATAATTCATCTTTTATTCATGTTTAAAACAAAAGATTGTAGATTTGTTATACATAGTTGAAAATCTTGTAAAATAAAGAAAAAGATGAGACTATTTACAACAAATTTATACAGGGTGAGTCTGGGAAGACACCCCCCTCCCCTTTAACTTTTTTATTATAAGTAATAGAAAAAAATGGCTCATATAAAAGTTTTATTATTTCAAATATACTATTTTATAGCAGATGTAGATATTTTTTATAAAGTAAGTTTTACAAGATCATCAACTTTTATTTTTTAAATAGCAACCTATAAGTATTTTACTAAAACATAAACCGCCATATTTTTCTCTTTTCAACGATGTATTAGTTTTTACCTCTCGCTAAGAGAGGTATTGGATTCATGCTAAAAATCGCATATCCAGATTTTATTGAATAAGCACGTTGTAAGGTCCCTACAATCCGATTTTAACATTTTTACGATGATGTCTGTGTGTGTGTGTGTGTGTGTGTGGATGTGTGTATGTGTGTGTGTGTGTGGGATGTTGGAAGGACGGTTACTCAAAAACTATGACTTAAAATTTGTTTAACAACGTATTTCCCAATCGGACATTCATGGGAAGATCTGAAAAGGTTTTGGTAATAATTGGACAACCGGAAGTAGAAGATTCTTGAAAAAAAATCTTCTAAATATTATTTTTTGAAAATTTTTCGTGGTAATATTAAAGAAAATTAAATTCTCTATCTGATACATTTAAATATTTTATTATATATTCCATAGATTTAGAGATAAAAGAAGTATAATATATAAAATAATCTGTTGTAATAAATTTGACAGCCGAAAGAATGCCATGAAAAATAGTTGCAAATTGAAATTTTTTGTAACTGACAGATAAATGTCAGTGTCAGAAATCCGGAAACATTACTAAACACTTTTTCTGGTAAGTACATACATTATATTATTTCTAAATGCATTAATAGTTAAATATTTATAGGTATATTACACATACCCTTCATATATACTGTTATTTCTGACAATGAATTGGAATCATCTCGAGAAAGAAGGGTAGGACAAAATTTCTTCATAGAATGACTTTAAATTTAAAAAATCCAAATATATGGAATAATTTAAAAAATCTAAATATATGGAATAGATATAAGTAGAATTTTTGGTTTAGAGTGTAAGTATACAAGAAATGTTAAATACATTAGGGCGCGAGCAGTCATGTGACTTTGTTGGCCTTGACAAGTAGATATTGGAGCCCATGTCAGAATGATAGCTAGTAATTATGTATATAGATGTCATATATCATAATTTCTCATTCTAAATTTAATGATTTTCCAATTCCATGTGGTTTATTTTCCTCGACAAGTAAATTCCACACTCCTGATGACAAATTAACTACGTGAATTTAGAAAATCTTGAAATTTTTAATGAAAAGTTCTGACATTTATGTAGATAATTAATAATTATCATTCTGAAACGGGCCCCCACGTCTGCTTTGCAAGGCCAACAATGAAACATGACTGTTCGCGCCCTATACTTATGTAATCAAAAAAAGACAGTGGCGAGAGGTATTGTGCTGGCCACAACAGATTTTTATTAATGTATTTGAAAAAATTCGAGAAAAATAAGATAATTGAGATATTTATGGGAAATAATTTTTATTCTAATATTATAGTTGGCTATGTGAAAATAAACAATATATAACAATGTTAATATCAACAAAGTATACATTTGTTTCTTATTTAGTATTACTTATTTATCTGATTATTTTATTCTTTTACTTATAATAAAAAAATGTTAAAAGGGGGGGTTTTCCTAGACTCGCCCTGTATAACAATCGTAAAATACTTACTGATTAATAAGTCGTGAAGTTAAATAATTTAATAAAATAACATTCATTATAAAGTTATAAAGAATTAAACATACTATGACGTGACGGATATCGTTTTGATTCTATTGGCCGAAAATTATTTTCAGGATACCGGGTTTTTTCATGAAAACCGGGACAATCCCGGAAAACAGTGACATCTGGTCACCCTATATAATAATCAAATTTTTTACGGACAAAATAATGTTTTCTAGAGATTATAATATTTTCATTGCTTACAGATACACAGTAGATAAAAACCGAGTAGAACTAGAAAGTATATTTTACTTTCTTATCATAACTAAATAAAATAAATTCCAACACATATCAGCTCAATATTCAAGTTATAACGTGTAGATAACAAGAAACCGCTGGTTGAACTTTCCTACAATTCAATATTTTCCACACAATTATTTTAACTGCACATCACATTATTTCATTCTGCGCAACTCGATAAATAAACAAGAAAAAACAACAACCTTCACGTTCCAGTCTCCCAGCGAATTAACCCTTTCAATACAACTATCGTACTCGTTGTGTGTATTTCTGGTCCACTGTGCTTGCTATGTATAGCAGATGCAACGTCCGCCTGAGGTATGCAACAAGCTACGACAATAATACAAGAGACAAAGCAGCTCAAGTATGAACAGTAGCCGGAAACGTATGTCTTAGCCATGTGCAAACTGGTTATTCTGTCTAGATTAAAAAGTGGAGGTTGTGCAGGTGCTAGCTGGCTGTCAATGGATGTTCGTTGTTTAATATACTTAATTTTCTGGATAAAATCTGTTGCAGATACTGACCGTATGCTATCTAATAATAATATTGGAAAATGATGAATGGGACAATACATTCGTACGAATATACGAAGTATATATTATATATTTATTGATGTTTCATTTGGTACTTGTATAAAATAAGTACAAAGAAATAAATTCTAAACTTAATCTTAGAACTTTGTTTAACACTTAATCATCCGGGTCTAAATACGCGCACGTAAGTACACGGGTCCAGACTAAGTGATCGCTGCGTTTATTTATTTGAGTGAAGTGTAAAACTCAAAGAAATATTAATAATTAAAAATAATAGTTTATAAGCGTTAAATAATTAAAATAAAGATATTAAATGTAATTAACACTATGATTAAATAATTATAAACACTAATTTAAGACTAAGAATATTATTACCTAAACACTAAGATTATTTATTTAAACAATATTTATATCACTATATTTATTTATATAATTACATTTATTTATGTTCACAACTCGTGGACTGTTTATTTATATCACCAACTGTGCATTGCTCGTTGCTTCTATATAACAATTGGCTGGTTTTGGCGACGGGTTTATATAGCGCGATGTCCTTCTGGAACTTTCCGACGCGATAATAACCTCGAATACAAAGAATCAACCCACCGGATGTAATTAAACAAGTCTAGACGTATGGGTTTATCCCGCCGGGGATTACGTCATTACCAGAAGCGGCGCTCGCATTCGGGCGCGTTAGGTGGGTACCCGCTACAATATATCAGTTTCATGCAATAATATGTTTTATATGATTAATATATTTATAAGGATTGTTACCTTCCGTCACCTTTAGGTAAGGAAGGTATTGTCTTTGGTCAAAAATTTCGGTAATGAGTTTCGAATGAATAAGCACGTTTAGGGGTCCTAAAATATGAATTTACTATTTTTACGATGTCTGTATGTATGTGTGTGCGTCTGTGTGTGTGAGTGTGTATGTGACAATCGTTTCGGATCGCATAACTCCAATACCATGATTCCAAAAATTATATTTTTTCCGTATTCCTCAAATTTAGATCCATATGCAGACATGATTATATTTTGGTTATAATTGGTCCACCGGAAGTACCCTTACCCCCATTTACAATTTTTAACAGTTTTTCTCGCAGTTAAATATCATTTATAGACATTTAATGTTATTATAAATTGTAAAGAATACGATTTGATTGAATTTTATACTTCCTAAATCTAAACATAGTTAAAAATTCTCCTAATAAAATTGGTCTGCAAATATTCAATAATCTTCTTGATTCTTTAAAAAGGGAAATAAATATTAAAAAAATTAAACAAGGTCTAAAGATGTTCTTACTGCAACACAACTATTATGATCTAAATGATTTTTTTAATTGATACTATTTTATTTATCTACATTGTATCTTTGTTATTTATTGTAACTTTTGTGTATTTTGACGTTTTCTATACATGATGTATTGTATCTAAAGAAAATAAACTATTATTATTATTATTATTATTATTATTATTATTATTATTATTATTATTATTATTATTATTATTATTATTATTATTATTATTATTATTATTATTATTATTATTATTATTATTATTATTATTATTATTATTATTATTATTATTATTATTATTATTATTATTATTATTATTATTATTATTATTAATAGATATAGTTAAAGAATTATAAAGATATTAAATTTCATAAATTAGCCAGCTATGGTAACCATGGAAACTGCTAATATATTCAGATGATAATTCAAGGGCGTTAAATAATGATGTATTATAATTACGTAGATGGCTTGGTAAATGACGAAGATGTCAGATTAATTGAAGAATATGAAAAAAGATGTTATTTCATATGTTGGAACGTCATACACTGTCATAAATCTGATAAAATTATGATCGTGTACAATCTATCGCTTTTACGAGTACGTGTAATTTGTTTTATAATAATTCGGTTCATAATTTTACATACAAAATAATAGGTACATTTAAGCCGCGACAAAGGCATCATTTACTACAAACTACAACTATGAACTACAAGACTACTACAATAAACAGATGTGTTGTGCGTTCTTCTAATAATTAAAAATATATCGTCGTTAATATCATGAAGTAGCGTATCTCAATTCCCCACAGTTTTCATAATACAGACAGAGAACCAACCGACACACATATATGAGCATCATGTTCAACTAAATTAATAACCATATAATGAAAAGTCTATAAAAATATTCTCTGTCAAAAAGTATATATGTGTTAGTTGAAATAATTTTCAAACATTTGAGACAAATAAACTTGGTCAAATTGTTTTAATTATTATCTATTCTCGGTGAGATAATCTGTTATTATTGTTAGATTAACTAATATTAAGTTGTAGAAGAAATAAAATAAAATGAGATAAATGTTGGACCAACCTCGCCTACTGTTAGTCCAATTTGGCCAACAGAGGCATCGCCGATCTCAGCATCCCAAGAAATCAGCTACCGCTGCTACCAGGAACATTTACTGGAACAAAATTTCAGTTATTTTATTATTTAGTCCACTGAAAACCACCACACATAAAAAATTAATATCACGAAAGTTAGTTTGATGCTAAAAGAAACAAATATACACTATTTTAACTCCCTCCAACCGAAGTTTTACACGAGAATTGCACTTAATACGAATAGAACACATTTTCATTTGCAGGTTACAAATACACTGACAAAAGACAACAATAATAAACAACAAACACCGGTATTAATATTAGCTCGAACTTGTCTGTTAAGAGTCGATCTGCAGTTTCACTGGTCGATATAAAATTTAAATAAAAATAATGATTTATTTATTCCCTTAACTAATGTAGAATAACAAATACATTGTTATTAAAAAATAAAAACATTGTGGCACTAAAAATATAAACTTTAACAATAAAGCCTTTAATTTTATGAATTTTAAAATAAATGTCTGATTTGTGATCATTATATCACGTAGTATATATCATTTAATTTTTCCCTAAAATATTGGCACACTTTGTATGTAAAGGGTTAAATAAATTCAAATAATACTTATTTAGAGTTTTATAAAATACAATGACCGATTAAGAGTGTTTAGCGAGCAATTGACTATGACTAGCAGTGTTTTTTCTGTCAATCGTTTTTTGATTATTTTAGAAAAAAATACCAATAAAAGTTGCGTAGAAATAAATTTTCTATAATATAGTTTTGTTTGATATCTATGCTCATTAAAATTTTGTGAAGAACTTTAAATCGATCTCCTACAAAACTATCAAAAAATAAGTTCCGTTAATTCGTGTTATTGACAACGATATATTGTAATTCTTGTTTCATGCACACATTTGAATAATAAATAATATAGAAGTGAAAGAAACTGCAAAATTTGAATTTGCATTTTTACCTTCCGTCACCTTTAGGTAAGGAAGGTATTGTCTTTGGTCACAAAATTCAATGATGAGTTTGACTCTGTGTGTGTGTGTGTGTGTGTGTGTGTGTGTGTGTGTGTAACGAAAGTTTCGGATCGTATAACTCCAATACCATGATTCCAAAAACTATAATTTTTTCGTATTCCTCGAGTTTAGATCCATATGCTTGATTAGATTAGATTTTGGTTATAATTGGTTCACCGGAAGTATCCACAATTGCAACTTTTAACAGTTTTCATTGAAAAAACCGCAGTTAAATATCATTTATTGACAATTAGTGATTAATTTTAAAGATTATTCTCATATATTATACAACAAGACGATTGAAAATTCTCGATTATACGAAACGTGTTGCCTGGAAACACCACGAGACCAAAGGTCGAGTGGTATTTCCAATAGGCAACTCGTTGAGTATGTCGAGAATTTTCTATTGTCGAGTTGTATACAGGTAGACTATATCATGAATAAAAAATAAATTAAAAAGTAAATAGTAAATTTAATGTAGACCTGTGGTCTATTTTATTTTGACAGAAACGTCAAACTATATGCTACATAATCTTTTAAAATATAGTTGTAGTAGTATGTAATATTACATTGAAATGCTCATATTTCAAATTATATATTTGTATTTTAAATAAACTAGCAACAGTGCAGTTCTAGATTTGTGATCCAAATAATTATTTGTTTACTTGTCAAATTTTTACTTTCATAATTCCTTGCTGTCAAATAATAGATGCGTTCAATTATTTGTTTCAGTGCACTTGGAGCTGTCAGTGTGATTTTAAATGTCTACTTAAAGCATACAACGCACGATTTTCCTGCTCAAAATTTAACTACAGATTCATTTATACTCGTATACTCCATACTGTGATCTAATGAAAAAGATCATGTCCGTAAATATAATTAAAAATGACATTGCCAGTTCTGAGTACATAGAACAAAATAACTAAACGCACTTATAAGTGAATATACGAAGGTAGGTATATTCGAATATACCAAGGTTCGTATATTCGTTCACCATGGTTACTCAATAATAACCGCTGTAATACGTGGTAGCTAAGGAAAATCACACACTCTTATTGGTTTACAACTTAATGAATGATATAGTCTATACGATTTGACTGTATTTTATTCTTTATATTCAATAGATATAAGAGTTAAAGAATTATAAAGATATTAAATTTCATAAATCAGCCAGTTATGCTAACCATGGAAACTGCTAATATATTTAAATAATTCAAATTGACAGATGTCAATATCAATGAAAAGAAAATGAATGTGGCAGAGACTAGGATATTGAGACAGATGTTGGGGAAGACACGGAAAGATAGGGTATGGAATGAAAAATAAGGGAAATGGCTCGATTGTTAGTTTCTAAAAAGATACGAGACCATTACATTGGCTTGAACGTCATGAGGAAAGATGAAGAATATATTGGAAGAAGAATGAATACCTTAGCAATAAAAGGTATAGAAGAAACTGAGGAAGACCAAAGATAAGACGGAAGGACTGCATTGCGGAAGAATTGAGAGAAAAGGAACTGAATGAGGATAACACGCAAAACAGAAATGAGCCGAAGAAGAAAATAAAAAATAGCGACCCCTAACGAACGTGAAAAGCTAAAGGATGTCAGTGTCAAGTGCAATTTGCATAGTTTACTTATGAAATAATTTTACTGGACATATAGGATATTTGGCAAGAAAATATATGTATGGAATTTGTACATAATACACAGGATTGACGGAAGGTAATATACTGGCCACATTAGATTTTTTAAATTTGGAACTGCAGAAGCAAGCCAGAGCTTCACCAAATTATATCCCCTGCAAATTTAATAACAATATATTACGAGTACTGTCAAACGGGCTTAAGACATTTGAAGGGCGATAACCCAGTGTACCACGAGACACTGCTACGAGTATATTCTGTAGATAGTGAAGATTATTTACAGGTTTTGAATATATTGTAAATAACATGACAATGACTGTACACAAGTATGATTTCATTCCATTGCGACATATTTTCAGAGCAGGAGTACGGCAGTTTCTAAAATCGTTGCTCTGTGACAATAATTATTGCTGCATACACAGACACAAAGAACAATAAAATGCTGAATACTTTCAGAAATAAGAAATCCGCTTGATTGTAGGGTCAGTGTAGTGAAAGTTGAGCTAGATATTCCATTAACATAATTTCTCTAAGATGCTCTTTCTAAATCTACACAACAAACTGTCTACTAACTATAAAATTAAGAGACGACCGATTCAGGTTATTTGAGAATTTAGGACAATACGAAACGCACAAATAAATACAGAGAGTTTTTACCTCTCGCTAGAGGTATTGGATTCATGCTAAAAATCGCATATCCAGATTTTATTGAAGAAGCACGTTTTTACGATGATGTTTGTGTGTATGTATGTGTGTGTGTGGATGTATGTGTGTGTATGTGTGTATGTATGTGGGATATTGGAAGGACGATTACTCAAAAACTATAAGACTTTATATTTGTTTAACTACGTATTTCCCAATCGGACATTCATGGGAAGATCTGAAAAAGTTTTGGCAACAATTAGACAATCGGAAATAGAAGATTCTTGAAAAAAAACTTCTAAATAATATTTTTTGAAAATTTTTCTTGGTAATATTAAAAAAAATCTGTTGTGGCCAGCACAATACCTTCCGTCATTCTCGTGTATAATGTATAAATTCCATAATTTTTCTTACAAAAGATTCTAAATTTCCAGTAAAATTATTTAATAAACAAACTATTCAAATTGCACTTGATACTCGCACCTTCTTCTTCTTTAGCTTTTCCCATTCATTAGGGGGTCGCTATTTTTGCATGACGTTCTCATTCAGTTCCGTTTCTCTCAAATCTTCCGCAATACAGTCCTTCCATCTTATCTTTGGTCTACCTCTGTTTCTTTAACTAAACTATTCATTTTTGTTCCTTTAATTCTTCATTTCTCCTCATGACATGTTCAAACCAATGTAATCGTCTTTCTTGTATCTTTCTAAAAACTTGTAACACTAGAGTTATTTTCTTACCGTATCTTTCCCTGTATTCCCCAATATCTACTTCAACACCCTTATATCTGCCACATGAATTTACTTTTTATTGATACTGACATCTGTCAATTTGAATTATATGAATATATTACTAGATCCCAAGTTTGGCATAGCTGGCTGAATTACAAAATTTAATTTCTTTAAAATTCTTTAACTCTGTATCTATTAAATATGAAGTATAAATTGTAATCAAATCGTATAGAGAATAATATATTCTTTAAGTTGTAATAACGTTAAATGTCAATAAATCAAATTTAACTGTTAAATCTTCAAATGAGACTATTTCCGGTTGACCAATTATAACCAAAATCTAATCAGTTGTTCTTCTGGATGTAAACTTGAGGAATACGAAAAAATTATAATTTTTGGAATCGTGGTATTGAAGTTATTGGATCCGGAAATTTTGTTACACACACACAGACACACATACATACAGACATCATCGTAAAAATGGTAAAATCGTATTATATGGACCCTAAAACGTGCTTATTCAGTAAAAACTCATCATTGAATTTTTTGACCAAAGACAATACCTTCCTTACCTAAAGGTGACGGAAGGTAAAAATTAAATTCTCTATCTGATACATTTAAATATTTTATTATATATTCTATAGATTTAGAGATAAAATAAATATAATATATAAAATAATCTGTTATAATAAATTTTACAGCCGAAAGAATACCATAGAAAATAATTGAAAATTTAAAATGTTTGTAACTGACAGATAAATGTCAGTGTCAGAAATCCGGAGACATTACTGAAGATTTTTTCTGGGAACTACATACATTTTATTTCTAAATGTATTAATAGTTAAATATTTAAAATTATTGGTATATTACATATATCCTTCAAAAATACTGTCAATCCTGACAATGAATTGGAAACATTTCGAAAAATTAGAAGAGAACAAAATTTCTTCATAAAATGAATTTAAAATTAAATAATCTAAGTATAAAGAATAGGTATAAGTAGAATTTTTGATGTAGAGTGTAGGTATACAAGAAATGTTAAATACAAGCATATGGGGGCCCATGTCAGAATGATAGCTAGTAATTATGTATATAGTTGTCAAATATCATAATTTCTCATTCTAAATTTAGTGATTTTCCAATTCCATGTGGTTTATTTTTTTTAGTAAATTCCACACTCCTGATGACAAATTAACGACGTGAATTTAAAAAATCTTGAAATTTTTAATGAAAAATTCTGACAGAGGAAGACCAAAGATAAGATGGAGGACTGTATTGCGGAAGACTCTGACGAGCCGCCACTGATACGTGGAAAGTTTGAAAGATGAGTCACAAGCTGACTTGAGTCTTTGTTAAAAGTAGGAATGTCGGCCTTGTGACTCATGTTTATTAATATTCAATCATTTAATTTGCACTCAATCGGCGACTGATGCTACGAACTTTGACTCTGGTGTGACTATCACTGCGTGCCAGTATAAACATGTTCGTTCGTTTCGCGTTTATTAGTATACTGCCTGACTACATCCGGAACCTGAATAATACAAAATGATATCATACGAACGATGAAGCTATTCAAATACGTTTACTGGAGATGTAATACTAGTTCTGTTTACTGTTAGTTTTAATCAGGGTTTAATTTTACGTCAGAAACTGTCAATGTTTTTGAACATGTAGAATACACATACATGTAAAAAAATCATAAATCTATACAGGGTGTTTATTAAACATAGGGCAAAAATTGAAGGGATTATTCCCTGGGCCATTCTAAGATGATTTTGTCCTTTGATGATTTTTGAAAAGCTGCTTTGTTTCGAAGATACAGGACGAAAAAAAAATTCGACAAAACCAATTTTGATATTTTTCAAATTATTAATCTAGTAACAGCAGGCAAGTTATGTGTCAAATTTGTTGAGACGTTTGGCTGTTTGACGTGTATTTTCTGTTTATAACACTTAAACTTTTGTTAATGAAGTCCTCTTATCATGAATAGCTATACGAACGTCGAGATGACTGACATGCATTTCATTTATGGACTTGCTGATGGCAATTCATTACAAGCTATAGTCAAATTTTTTGACTCTGTCGGGTACAGTAATAAAACTATAAATGAACTATAAATATCGCAATTATGATAAAGCGGCATATCCTTTACTTTCTGCAGTATAATACTGTTTGGCATCGGCCCATATTTTTGAGCCGCTCTATTCATTTATGTTAAAGGACTGTAACGCTATTTTCCTATACATACCTGGTAGACGTTTGATTCAATGCATGAATAGAGCGGCTCAAATATATGGGCCGATGCCAAACAGTATTATACTGCAGAAAGTAAAGGATATGCCGCTTTATCATAATTGCGATATTTATAGTTCAATTATAGTTTTATTACTGTACCCGACAGAGTCAAAAAATTTGACTATAGGCGGATTCTTGCATTGTAGCTGGAGGTAGTCATTTTCAACAGTACTTGTAGATTAAGAAACTTTACATGTAATTTTTGGTATTAAATGTTGTTATTGTCGAAAATTTTTTTCGCCCTGTATCTTCGAAACAAAGCGGCTTTTCAAAAATCATCAAAGGACAAAATCATCATAGAATGGTCCCTTCAATTTTTGCCCTATGTTTAATAAACACCCTGTATAAGCTCTAGTTCACTGGGAAACCTCTGACGGACAAATATTTCTTAGAACTCAAGAGTCCTGTACAAAAGCTTTAACCTTGAGACTTTTTGTTTTGGAATTCCCTGTCTCATACTTCAACCTAAAGAAAAACTCAAAACTACAAATTTAACGGAAAAAAATCCTAAGAAACAAATACGTAATAGTCGCTAGGCCGAACTATTACAGTGCCGAAACTGGTCGAGGCCGAAAATAAAGATTATTTGACGACTGAACATCCCGGAATTATTTTCCACCTTTGGTAAATATTTCCCAGAATGTATAAATTTATTAGGTGTCAACTTATTTATAGAGCCCAAAGTAGTGTACTGATAAATACAGTAATTAAAAATTAGATCGAGTAGGAAGAAACAGAAGCGCGCAATGAGTACGTGAAATTGTAACTGTGCTCATCTGAATGTTCGTTACAGTTAACGTAACAGTATCTGTTCCGCCACGACTAAATACTCACAATTCACATAAACACACGTTATCATTACTTCTCTATTTTATATATCAATACGGAAATTATTTATTCACACTGCATCACATATTTAAATTAATTTAAAGTTGATTACGTTATATTACTTTGGTTAAAAATAAATAAAATAATAAATAATATAAATATAACATGAGTATATTGGAAGAATGAATAGCAGTAGGTGGAAGAAACATAGGAAGACCAAATATAAGATGAAAGGAGAGAAAAGGAACTGAATGAGGACAACACGCAAAACAAAAATGAGTGGAAGAAGAAAATAAAAAATAGCGACCCCTAACGAATGGGAAAAACTAAAGAAGAAAAAGATGTTAGTGTCAAGTGCAACTCGCATAGTTTGTTTATGAATTAATTTAACTGGAAATATACGATCTTTTGCAAGACTATATCATTCATTAAGTTGTAAACCAATAAGAATGCGTGATTTTCCTTAGTTACCATGTATTACAGCGATTATTATTAAGTAACCATGGTGAACGAATATACGAACCTTTGTATATTCGAATATACCTACCTTCGTATATTCACTTATAAGTGCGTTTGGTTATTTTGTTCTATGTACTCAGAACTGGCTATGTCATTTTTAATTATATTTACGGACATGATCTTTTTCCTTCGAACACAGTATCGAGTATATAAATGAATCTGTAGTTAGAGTTTGAGGAGGAAAATCGAGCGTTGTATGCTTTAAGTAGACATTTAAAATCACATTGACAGCTTCAAGTGCACGGAAACAAATAATTGAACGCATCTATTATTTGACAGCAAGACATTATTGAAGTAAAAATTTGACAAGTAAACAAATAATTATTTGGATCACAAATCTAGAAACTGCACTGTTGCTAGTTTATTTGAAATACAAGCATTTATTTTGAAATACCAGCATTTCAATGTAATATTACATACTACTACAACTATATTTGAAAAGATAGGTTATGTAGCATACAGTTTGACGTTTCTGTCAAAATAAAATAGACCACAGGTCTACGTTAAATTTACTATGTATTTTTTAATTTATTTTTTATTCATGATATAGTCTACCTGTATACAACTCGACAATAGAAAATTCACGACATACTCAACGAGTTGCCTATTGGAAATACCACTCGACCTTTGATCTCGTGGTGTTTCCAGGCAACACGTTTCGTATAATCGAGAATTTTCAATCGTCTTGTTGTATAATATATGAAAATTTATGTGTAGGGCGCGTGCAGTGACGTGACTTTGCTGACTTTGGCAAGCAGATATGTGGACCCGTGTCAAAATGACAGTTATTAATTACGTCTATAACTGACAAATGTCATAATTTTTCATTCAAAATTTCATAATTTTCTTATTTCATGTGGTTTATTTATTATCAGGGGTGTGGAATTCAGTTGTCGAGAAAAGGAATCATAAAACACCAAAAAATGAAATTTTGAATGAAAAATTTTGACATGAGGATGACCCGCAAAACAGAAATGAATGGAAGAAGAAAATAAAAAATAGCGACCCCTAACGAATGGAAAAAGCTAAAGAAAAAGAAGATGTCAGTGTTAAGTGCTATTTGTATGAAATAATATTACTGGAAATTTAGAATCTTTTGCAGGAAAATTTATGTATGGAATTAATACATAATGCACAGAATTGACGGAAGGTATTGTGCTGACCACATCAGATTTTTTTGTTTTATTGTTGACGCGGCTGTACGCTACGCGAACGCAACGTTGCGCTCCCTCTCTGGGCACTGAGCAGATTTTACTGTGAAGCTCTATAAAAGTCAATTCGGTATAAGTTGAGACAGGTTAAGCTATACGCAATATTCGTTATATAACAATAGGAAAGTATTAAACGGTGTATAAATAAAATAAAATTGTAAGAAAAAGTATGCGTGACAGCGCATTAATTAACATAGTGTGAAATATGCATCTACCTAGAAGTATACACAACTTACTATAGTTATTTTTAAAGTTACGGCCTTGAAAGGGGAAAGGCAGTTTCGCATAGTGTAATAGTTAGTGCCCGTTATTTTTAAAAGATGTGATTATGTTGTGTTTACTGTACACATTATAAACAGATTCCATGTAGGTGACTTGGCTAACTGTAGTAGATACCGGACACTATGACAATCATCTTGTCATTTGGAATAACTGCTCGCTTCTGTGCTTGCTTCTCATGTACTATCACTATATACATGTCTTCTAATGAAACCTGCATATAGCTTTCATGTAAGATGATGTACACATACATACATGTTTTAACGCCATGGAAATTCTATTACATTCATTGAATTTATTTTCGCTTGTGATTCACCAAAATAGTATTAGACAAAATATTCTGATAAAACAACATCAATAAATAGGATAAATATAGATATAGACTAACCGATTAAGGGCCGATGCTTAAAATCTGAGACTAAATTTTGAATGGCCATAAATAGTAAACACGTGGTTAAATACAAACCATTTTAACTTTTTACCTTCCGTCGCCTTTAGGTAGGTAAGGAAGATATTGTCTTTGGTCAAAAAATTCAATGATGAATTTTTAGTGAATAAGTACGTTATAGGGTCCATATGATATGATTTTACCATTTTTTTTCGATGATGTTTGTATGTATGTATGAATGTTTGTCTCTCTCCCTCTGTGTTGTGTGTGTGTGTGTGTATGTGTGTGTGTGTGTGTGTGTGTGTGTGTGTGTGTGCGTGTGTGTGTGTGTGTGTGTGTGTGTGTGACGAAAGTTTCGGATCGCATAACTTCAATACCACGATTCCAAAAATAATAATTTTTTCGTATTCCTCAAGTTTACACCCAAAAGAACAAGTGGTTAGATTTTGGTTATAATTGGTCAACCGGAAGTATCCTCATTTGAAGATTAATTTAGGGACATTTAACGTTTTTATAACTTATATATTATTCTCTATACAATTTGTTTGCATTTTATACTTCATATTCAATAGATACAGAGTTAAAGAATTTTAAAGATATTAAATTTCATAAACTGCTAATATATTCAGATAATTCAAATTGACAGATGTCAGTATCAATGAAAAGTAAATGAATGTGACAGGGACTAGAGTATTGAGATAGATGTTGGGCAAAACACGGAAAGATACGATAAGCAATTAAATAATAAGGGAAATGGCTGGAGTGATATGTTTCTAGAAAGATACAAGAGAGACGATTACATTGGTTTTAACGTTTCATGAGAAGAGATGAAGAATATATTGGGAAAAAATGAATAACTTAGTAATAAAAGGTTGACGAAACAGAGGAAGACCAAAGATAAGATGGGAGGACTGTATTGCGGAAGCCTTGAGAGAAAAGGAACTGAATGAGAACGACACGCAAAACAGAAATGAGTGGAAGAAGAAAATAAAAAATAGCAACCCCTAACGAATGGGGAAAGCTAAAGAAGAAGACGATGTCAGTATCAAGTGCAATTTGCATAATAATTATAATAAATTATAATAATGTGACGGCTTAAAGTTTACAATAATTTGTATATATATGCGCATTGTTCGTGCTGAGTTTTCATCTCTCCTGTTAGAACAGTGAACAGTGTACTCGTTACGATTTGTAAAAAGACTTGTGAAATATTCATTGACTTCGATGGGAACTCGTATATATATTATAGCAAGGCCCTGGGTTTAAATCCCAGCGAGGTCCATGAATTTTTCACAATTTCCTTCTTCGTTTATTTAATTTCTCCTCGATCCCTATAGCCCATTTCTACGATTTAAATATAAATGAAAATATTAACATTAATCTAGTGGCTGGAATTCCGGTGATCCGTCAAATTTTAAGGTCGAAATCAGGGATTGAGTAATCCGATCCTTTGACGATCCATTCCATCACAAATTTACATTCAAATAATGTCGTAATTGTATAAAACATATGTAGAGGTGATAATTTGCCGATGGGCCCCATCTAAACCTGAGAGAAACAGGTGCTCCGCTGTTATGTTGTGTTGGGGTATTGCGCGATGTCGCTCGGTAAAATGGGCGGTCAACGGCCGCTCACTCTGCGCTTGCTAAATGCTATTTTTATATCTGCTCCATCTAGTGTGCTGTGTTGTATGTACGATCTACAACTACTCTATAACCAACTACCATACGGCGTATTCAGAACGGGGACGGCGCATTGACGCAGTGGCGACTCGTCAAAACATAAGTAATACATAACCTGTGTATTATGTACACACAATAATATACGGATTGTTCCAAACGGTGTACTTAGATGTAATCACAAGTTGGTTTGTACAAGAATAGAACCCAGAACCCTGGTTTATTTCATGCAAAGTTTTAATTTGTAGACATTTTATGTAATAGAAAAGTCTACATTATTTAATATATTTATAAAAATAAAAATCTGTTGTGGCCAGCACAATACCTCTCGCCACTTCTCAGTATAGGGCGCGAACAGTCATGTTACATTGTTGGCCTTGACAAGCAGATGTGGGAGCCCGTTTCAGAATGATAATTAGTAATTATGTACATAGATGTCATATGTCAGAATTTTTCATTAAAAATTTCAAGATTTTCTAAATTCACGTAGTTAATTTGTCACCAGGAGTGTGGAATTGACTTGTCGAGGAAAATAAACCACATGGAATTGGAAAAGCACTAAATTTAGAATGAGAAATTATGATATTTGACATCTATATACATAATTACTAGCTATCATTCTGACATGGGCCCCCATATTTGCTTGTCAAGGCCAACAAAGTCATATGACTGCTCACGCCCTAATGTATTTAACATTTCTTGTATACCTACACTCTACACCAAAAATTCTACTTATATCTATTCTATATATTTAAATTTTTTAAATTTAAATTCATTCTATGAAGAAATTTTGTCCTACTCTTCTAATCTTTCGAAATGTTTCTAATTCATTGTCGGAAGTAACAGTATTTCTGGAGGGTATGTGTAATATACCTACAATTTTAAATATTTAATTATTAATACATTAAGAAATAATATAATGTATGTACTTCCCAGAAAAAGTCTTCAGTAATGTTTCCGGATTTCTGACACTGACATTTATCTGTCAGTTACAAACATTTTAAATTTTCAACTATTTTCCATGGCATTCTTTCGGTTGTAAAATTTATTAGGTACAACAGATTATTTTATATATTATATTTCTTTTATCTCTAAATCTATAGAATATATAATAAAGTATTTAAATGTATCAGATAGAGAATTTAATTTTCTTTAATATTACCAAGAAAAAATTTCAAAAAATAATATTTAGAAGATTTTTTTTCAAGAATCTTCTACTTCCGGTTGTTACCAAAACATTTTCAGATCTTCCCATGAATGTCCGATTGGGAAATACGTAGTTAAACAAATATAAAGTCTTATAGTTTTTGAGTAATCGTCCTTCCAACATCCCACATACACACACACACACACACATCCACACACACACAGACATCATCGTAAAAATGTTAAAATCGGATTGTAGGGACCTTAAAACGTGCTTATTCAATAAAATCTGGATATGCGATTTTTAGCATGAATCCAATACCTCTCATAGCGAGAGGTAAAAATAATTGATTTTATAAAAGTATTGGAAGGGCATAATATTTTTAATTGTTATCGAAATTGAGAGAGAAACGAGAGTGCACGTCCCTGAGAGTAGTTACGTGATGCAGATCCAGACTTTCACTAGCGGAGGCAGACACTTCAACCTCAGTGCCATGCTAAGTCAAGTCGTTTCACCTCCACAGACACCCATTCACATAAGGCGTTTTCGTAAAGTCGATCGGATTGATCCGATGTAATCTCGGGTGATAGTAAAGCCAAAAGGGTTAATTTGACGCGTTCGTAAACCCACTGCAATCAGTCAGACCGAGCGATCCGATCAAATATTTTCAACACTGATCCATGCGCAAGGTTAATACAGATTACGCGCGCAAATTTAAAATTGTAAACATTTGTGTTTCAGAAAATGTATTTATTCAAAATTTAAATAAACATTGCAGCACTATAGCAAGTTCTGAAGAAAATATGGCAATTCACACTTTGTAAAGTTTTTATATCAATTTATGAATTATTGACTCACATTTAATTTCTCTACATAAGAAAGAAGATCTATATCGGTTTTAGAACTCAATCATAACATCAGAACTCATTTTCAAAGATATACTGCATGCACTGGAAGCATTAAATTAAAAAATCTGATGTGGTCAGCACAAAACCTTCCGTCAATCCTGTGTATTATGTACAAATTCCATACATAAATTTTCGTGCAAAAGATTCTATATTTCCAACAAAATTATTTCATAAACAAACTATGCTTTGCTACGTTTTATTTTCTTCTTCCACTCATTTCTGTTTTGCGTGTCGTCCTCTTTTCTCTCAAGTCTTCCGCAATACAGTCCTTCCATCTTATCTTTGGTCTTTCTCTGTTTCGTCTACCTTCTATTACTAAGCTATTCATTCTTTCAATATATTCTTTCTAAAAACTTCTATCACTCGAGCCATTTACCTTATTCTTTCATTCCTAATCTTATCTTTCCGTGTCTTCCCCAACATCTATCTCAACGTTCTTATTTCTGCCACATTCATTTTCTTTGATTGACACTGATATCTTAATATAGTTGCTGTTTCCATGGTTATAGCATAGCTGGCTGATTTATAATATTTTTAACAATTCCTTAACTCTATATCCATTGAAATAAAATATAAAATGCTATCAATTCGTATATAAAAAATAATATTTAACAGCGCTTTTTTAAGAAAAACTGTTAAAATATTCAAATAAGAGTACTTCCGGTTGACCAATTATAAACAAAATGTATTCAAGTCTACATATGGATGTAAGGAGAAAGAATAAGTAAAAATTATAATTTTTGGAATTCTAGTATTGGAGATATCGTGGCCGAAATTATAGTCTAACACACACACACACACACTTAGAGACATCATCGAAAAAATAGTAAAATCGTATTGTAGGGACCCTAAAACGTTCTTATTCATTGAAAACTCACCACCGAATTTTTTGACAATACCTTCCTTACCTAGAGGTAACGGAAGGTAAAAATTAAATTCATTTATTTTCACGGCAACGCTTTGGTAAATTGATTTTGAAATCTGTATATTAAGCTGTCATAGAAAAACCTAGAATTTTATGTATTTTTAAATTATTTTAGCGGAATTAGATAAAATATTGTACATAATACGTTATGAAAACGTGATATTGTTTGACACATAATTTGCAAAACTCGCTTTTCATCACTGATTATGTAAATAACTACAATGCACTTTGATATTTTTTTATGAGTTTCATTTAAATCGTACACATTTAACAGTCGAGCCAAAATTTAGGCTTAATTCGACCTCCCCGATTTTTGGGTTGTGTCATATACAATGTATGAAGAATAAGTTTTGTTTTATGAAATGACAGAAACAAGCGGACAAAACAAAATTACACGGTTATATAAAAGCAGGTCACTGGAGTTTATCTCGTAAACTAGTACAAAGGAAAACTCATTTTATTTTGCTTAGAAGTAGATCGCATAAACACAAATCGTTAGCTAGTTTACCCAATTAGATGTAGGTAGGTACCTACATAGCTACATATATAGATATACAATATTGTATTTCATATCACAATCTAATTAGGCTGATTAAGATTGAAAAACATACCTATATTCGTAATATCCTTATACCGCGTGTTCGAATGTATCATGCATACCAAAATAAGAAAAAAAATCTAATATACTCATGTCCGGAAACAAATCATTTCAGCTTTAAAGATTCTTTTATTTGAATTTTTACCTCTCGGTAAGAGCACGTTTTAAAGTCCCTACAACCTGATTTAAATATTTTTACAATGATGTCTCTATGACAATTTCTCAAAACCAGGGCATCGAACCCTCAAAAAACTGGGTTCGGTTCAGGTTCAATTCAATTCAATGATGAGTTTTTACTGAATAAGCACGTTTTAGGGTCCATATAATAGGATTTTACCATTTTTACGATGATGTCTGTATGTATGTGTGTCTGTGTGTCTGTGTGTGTGTGACAAAAGTTCCGGATTCCATAACTTCAATAACACGATTCCAAAAATTATAAATTTTTCGTATTCCTCAAGTTTACATCCAGAAGAACAACTGATTAGATTTTGGTTATAATTGGTCAACCGGAAGTAGTCTCATTTGAAGATTTAACAGTTAAATTTGATTTATTGACATTTAACTTTATTATAACTTAAAGAATATATTATTCTCTATACGATTTGATTACAATTTATACTTCATATTCAATAGATACAGAGTTAAAGAATTTTAAAGAAATTAAATTTTATAATTCAGCCAGCTATGCCAAACTTGGGAACTAGTAATATATTCATATAATTGACAGATGTCAGTATCAATAAAAAGTAAATTAATGTGGCAGATATGAGGATGTTGAAGTAGATATTGGGGAATACACGGAAAGATACGGTAAGAAAATAACTCTAGTGTTACAAGTTTTTAGAAAGATACAAGAAAGACGATTACATTGGTTTGAACATGTCATGAGGAGAAATGAAGAATTATATTGGAACAAGAATGAATAGTTTAGTAATAGGACGTTAAAGAAACAGAGGAAGACCAAAGATAAGATGGAAAGACTGTATTGCGAAAGATTTGAGAGAAAAGGAACTGAATGAGAACGACATGCAAAAATAGCGACCCCTAGCGAATGGGAAAAGCTAAAGAAGAAGAAGATGCCAGTGTCAAGTGCAATTTGAATAGTTTGTTTATGAAATAATTTTATTGGAAATTTAGAATCTTTTGTAAGAAAAAATATGGAATTTATACATTATACACGAGAATGACGGAAGGTATTGTGCTGGCCACAACAGATTATTTGAGAGATGGGTTCAGGTGCGGTTCTGGTACAAACATTAATAAAATTTGCGGTTTTGTTCCGGGTTCAGGTATTGGGTTCAGGTTCGGTTCGACCTAATGAAAATTGAACTAATGTTTTTTGAATAACAATCTTTATATGAAAATAATTTAAAATGCGAGCAGGAATTTACGCAAGACAAAAACAGGAATATAATTTTCACAAATATACAACACAGATAGTAACGCATAATGCCGAAGGCGTCAATTATCTGCTATATTAAGATTATGTTGACGTTTCGAACTCAAAATGAACCTGAACCGCAGCTGAACTGTGAACCCGAATTTTAACACCCGGTTCGGTTCGGACTCGGGTTCAATGGAAAAATATATCTAAGGTTCGGTTCTGGGTTTAGGTTTGCTAAAAAGTTACGGTTTGGTACCGGTTTTGGTTCGGGTTCGATGCCCTGCTCAAATCGTATAATACATAATATCTGTATAACTACGTATTTCTCAATCGGACATTACTGGGAAAAGCTGAAGATTTTTTTAATAAATCTGCTACTTCCGGTTGTCCAATAGCTACCAAAACCTTTCTAACTCTTCCTATTAATGTCCGATTGAGAAATACGTAGTTAAACAGACATCTTGAGAAATCGTCCTTCCAACATCCAAACACACACACGCACACACACATACACACACACACACACACACACACACACACACACACAAACACACACATACAGACATCATCGTAAAAATGTTAAAATCGGATATCTCGAAATAATGTAACTCAAAAAATACTAAAAATGATATTCTTCAACCATTTGCATGACCAGCTTCACAGTTTCACGAAGTGGCGTATCTCATTTACCCACAGTTTTTATAATACACAGAGACCCAACCGACATACATCTAACGAAAATTATGTAAATATAATCACAGTCAAAAAATATTTATATGTTAGTTGAAATCATTTTAAACATAGTCAAATTATTTGAAACAAATAAACTTGGTCAAATTGGACATATTGTTCTAATTATTATCTATACTCGGTGAGATAATCTGTTATTATTAAAGATTAACTAACATTAATAAGTTGTAGAAGAATTTTAAAATAAAATGAGATAAATGTTGGACCAACCTCGCCTACTATTAGTCCAATTTGGCCAACAGAGGCATTGCAGATCTCAGCATCTCAGGAAACCATCTACCACTGCATACCAGCACTGTTTACAGGAACACAATTTCAGTATCTCACTATTTAGTCCACAGAAAATCATTACACATTAAAAATTCAGTTAGTTTGACACTAAAAGAAACAAATATACACTATTTTAACATCCCCAACACAAATTTTTCAAGAGAATTGCATTTAATACGAGTAGAACATTTTCATTTGCAGGTTATAAATACACTGACAAAAGACAGCAATAATAAACAACAAACACCGGTCTTCATATTAGCTCGAACTTGTCTGTAAGAGCCGATCTGTAGTTTCACTGGTCGTCACGAAATTTAAATAAAAATAAAAATGAATTATTTATTCACATAACTAATGTAGAATAACAAATAAATTATTGTTATTAAAAAATAAAAACATTGTGTCAACCAGTGGCATTAAAAATATATACATTAAGAATCGAGCCTTTAATTTTACGAATTTTAAAATAAATATCTGATTTGTGATCAATATATGTGTATGTAAAGGGTTAAATAAATTCAAATAATACTTATTCAGAGTTTTAAAAAACACAATGGCTGGTAGCATGAACAACTGATTAAGGGTGATTAGTGAACAAATGACTATCAATCGTTTATAGATTATTTTGGAAAAATACGTCTAATAAAAGTTGCGTACAATTAAATTATTTACTAACATTTGGCATTCGTTGTTCGTTTCGTTTAGTATGTACAGTAAAAATTTTGAAAGATGTCCGATCAAGGTTGTCTACGAATTGTATGAATTCAGATTTTTGCTCCGCTCATCACGACAAATTCAGTAGTGTCATTTGCTTAGTTTCTCTGAGGGTACATAAGATACTACTGTTATTTTATTATTATAAAAATATATGTTACAATAAAAGAATTCAAAATTTAAAAATAAGTCAACTGGTAAGTTTATTAGCAAATGTAAAACCAAATATGTGAAAAATAAGATAATGACACAATGTCAGTGTTAGTGATACTGACAGAACGTTATTCGACGACTATGAATTAACGTAATGTATCTGAATTAATATCTAAACTTACGTTACAGCAATAGTATTATCAACAACGAGCATCGTTTTAAAATGGGATGTCCTAACTTAGCGAAACAATATGAATTTTTGAAAGACAAGCGTGTTATATCCATCCATATCGCACACGCTTAAAGCCTTTGTAAAGGAGGGGGATAAATGTATGCCAATTTGTTAATTCGTTCATGATACAGATGACCTTGATCGGACATCTTTCAAAAATTTTACTGTACCCTCATCCAAATTTTGTAAAAAAACTTTAAATCGGTTTCCTACAAAACTTCGTATTATTGACGACGATATTTTGTAATAATTCTTGTTTCATGTAGACATTTGAATAATAAATAATATGGACGTGAAAGCAGCTGCAAAATTTAGATTAAGATCTGCATTTTTATATTCCGTCACCTTTAGGTAATGGAGGTATTTTCTTTGGTCAAAAAATTCGATGAGTTTTTAGTACACAAGCACGTTTTAGGGTCCCTAGAATATGATTTTACCATTTTTACGTTTCTGTCTGTATGTGTTTGTATATGTATGACGATTCTTTCATAGATGGTAACTCCAACACTACAATTCTAAAAATTGTAATTCTTTCGTATTCCTTTCCTTTACATCCATATGAAGAGCTGATTAGATTTTGGTTATAAATGGTCAACTAGAAGTACTCTCATTTGAAGATTTTAACAGTTTTTCTTGAAAAAATGCTGTTAAATATCATTTTTACCTTCTGTCACCTTTAGGTAAGGAAGGTATTGTCTGGTCAAAAAATTCAATGATGAGTTTTTAGTGAATAAGCATGTTTTAGGGTCCCTATAATACGATTTTACCATTTTTACGATGATGTCTGTATGTATGTGTGTCTGTATGTCTGTGTGTGTGTGACAAAAGTTCCGGGTCCCATAACTTCAATACCACGATTCCAAAAATTATAATTTTTTCGTATTCCTCAAGTTTACATCCAGAAGAACAAGTGATTAGATTTTGGTTATAATTGGCGAACCGGAAGTACCCTCATTTAAAGATTTAACAGTTAAATTTGATTTATTGACATTTAACGTTATTATAACTTAAAGAATATATTATTCTCTATACGATTTGATTACATTTTATACTTCATATTCAATAGATACAGAGTTAAAGAATTTTAAAGAAAGAAAATTTTATAATTAGCCAGCTATGCTAAACATGGAAACTATTAATATATTCATATAATTCAAATTGACAGATGTCAGTATCAATAAAAAGTAAATTAATGTGGCACAGATGAAAATGTTGAAGTAGATGTTGGGAAAAACACGGAAAGATACGGTAAGAAAATAACTCTAGTATTACAAGTTTCTGGAAAGATACAAGAAAGATGATTACATTGGTTTGAACATGTCATGAGGAGAAATGAAGAATTATATTGGAACAAGAATGAATAGTTTAGTAATGGGATGTTGAAGAAACAGAGGAAGACCAAAGATAAGATGGAAGGACTGTATTGCGGAAGACTTGAGAAGAAATGAACTGAATGATAACGACACGCAAAAATAGCGACCCCTAACGAATGGGAAAAGCTAAAGAAGAAGAAAATGTCATTGTCAAGTGCAATTTGAATAGTTTTTTTATGAAATAATTTTACTGGAAATTTAGAATCTTGTGCAAGAAAAATTATGTATGGAATTTATACATTATACACATGATTGACGGAAGGTATTGTGCTGGCCACAACAGATTTTTTGATATTCTATTGTCTATACGAATTGATTGGATTTTATACATCATATTCAATGAATATAGAGTTAAAAAATTATAAAGAAATTAAATATCATAAATCAGTCAGCTGTGCTATAATCATGGAAACAGCTACTAACAAATGTCAGTGTCAATGAAAAGAAAGTGAATGGGGCAGGACAATGGCTCGAGTGATAGAAGTTTCTACAAAGATACAAGAAAGGAAAGATGGCAGGACTGTATTGTGGAACACTTGAGAGAAAAGGAACTGACTGATAACAACACGCAAAATAGACATAAGTGGAAGAAGAAAATCAAAAATAGCGGCCCCTACCGAGTGGGAAAAGCTAAAGAAGAAGATATCAATGTCTAGTGTAATTTACATAGTTTGTTTATGAAATAATTTTACTGGAAATATAGATCTTTTACAAGAAAATTTATGTATGGAATTTGTACATAATACACAGGATTGACCGACTGTAATGCGCTGGTCACATCAGATTTTATAAATTTATAACAGCAGAAACAAGCAGAGCACTTTACATCCCCTGACGATGTCTGAAATGTGTTACATAGTTCTCGATACCCCATGAACAATTATATACATACTCACCATTTATTTTATAAAATTCTGATCATTATGAATAAAAATTCTAACTATTATTAAATAGAAGTTGTAGATTATTTGTAGAAGTTGGCATAGAGCACAAAGAAGAGGTAGTGTGACGTCAGCAGGTGAAATCACCGCGGCCCCGTATTAGAGCGGTAAGAGCGAGTGCACGTCATCGCTTTCTTGTCGACAGAAATTACTATTTTTCTACAAGTAAGTTTTCTCTTTGCTCCAAGTGGACTCCATACGCCCGCACTGGACTTCTCTTCCAACTTTCATCACACTACTTACTACATCTTTCTTAAGTTGAACTTCATCCAAATAATGCATCTCGAGATGAAATTACACATCGGTTTGTTCTTTTTTAATAACTTAATAAATAAAATAAATAAATAAATAAATATTTCATCACGGCATATTACCCATTGCTGGATGTGCCAATCTGCTGTGTACACAGATATCGGTAATGATGGAATGGCGTCACCTCACGGGCACTCATTGCTGGCGTGGAGAGTGCGCCACAGGGGGTCAATTTTGTGCCATTAAAATTTGATATAATTTTTGGCGTCGGTCGGGATCGAACCCGGGTCCCCAGATTCGCGACCAAACACTCAGGCACTCGATTATTTTAAATATTATGGAAAATAGTTTCAAACGAACTTTATTTTAAATTGAAATGTCTATAAATCTGCAGACTAGATTTTTCTACAGACTAATTCATTTGTATACAATGGTATATAACTTTATATTTTCAAATGGAACAAATTTGAAAAGTACATGAAATTTGTTATCCAACAGTATAAAAACAAACATGTGTTATATTACGAAAAAATTCTGTTGTGGCCAACACAATACCTATCGCCACTTCCGTTTTTGGTTACATAATTATAGGGCGCGAGCAATCATGTGAGATTGTGGGCCTTGACAAGCAGATATGGGCGCCCGTGTCAGAATGACAATTAGTAATTATATACATAGATGTCAAATATCAGAATTTTTCATTATAAATTTCAAGATTTTCTAAATTCACGTAGTTAATTTGTCACCAGGAATTTACTTGTCGAGGAAAATAAACCACATGGAATTGGAAAATCACTAAATTTAGAATGAAAAATTATATTTGACAACTATGTACATAGTACACATGCGGTGCCGAAACATATAGAGGCCGAAGAATAAAAATTTGATTTGACTGCCATCCAGATTTTTTTTATATCCACATCTTCCCCATCCAGTTAAGAAGTTTCCCAGCCAATATGAATTATGTTTATTTAAAACAAATATTTTATGTAACATATTTTCTTTGTTTTCAAAAGTATGGTGGATCATTACATATTTTTCTAGGAAAGTCATATTATCTTTGATATATAACAAACCCGACATTGATAAATGAAACGTTGTCTAGTGATCACAAAATGAGAAAGTGGGGATAAGGAATAGGAAACGAAAAAACACTTCTTCTTAATCATGATTACTTTGATGATTTAGATTGCGAATCACAGCCCGAAGGAACACGACTTGAGTGTAGTGGCCATATAAAGTATTGTGAGTGTTTTTTTGTGGCATAATAAGCTTGAAGATGTGGTTGAGCGTGGCGATGCGATGATCAAGAGATACATGGAGAGGATATGCTTGTAGCACGTGCCAGCAGCTGCCGCGGGAACAAAGGCAACACGCCAGCCGCGACTTGTGAACTCGAGTTGAGTCGCTTCAAGTCGTTTGCCTTGAGTCCCACACAACGGCCAATCACAATCTAACTGTAGTGTAACATACACAAGACCAGACTAAATTCCGCACATCTACTCTCATCTAAACTACTATACACGATGCTTACAAGGTGTTCATTCGAAATCTTAATATACGGATTTAACATAGGAAATTAATTTTCTAATCTGCATGAACTCCTTGACAGCGGAGAAAAAATTTCAAATTTAAGGCTTGATTTACTTTAGCAATTGTCAAACCATTCCTACATCTAACATCTAGCTAGATAACATACAAACCGTCATTTGGATATGTTTAAGTTAAGAAAAGAACGAATAAACGAAATGACCCTCAAAGCAGTGAACGTGTACAAGGAATTGTGGAACTAAAAATCAGCATATTTTGTATCTTTTACGTCATTGGAAACTTCCTCAAGGATTATGTTTAATTTACAAAAAATATTATTAACCATTAGTGCAATGCACGAATTTTAATGATGAAAGAAAAAAATACTCTTACAAGAAGCCCTGATGAATGATTATACTCAAGATAGAAAAATTATAGATATTATTTTTTAGAAAATTTTTATTATTAGTATTAAAGAACGTAAAATTCTCTATTCGATACGTTTTAAAATTTTATTATATCTTCTATATATTGAAATTAAAAAATAATATATAAAATAATATGTTGTAACAAATTTCAGAGCCTAAACAACTCTATAGTAACCATCAGATGTTTGTAAATGACAGAAAAATGTCATTGTCAAAAACCAACAGTAGTTTATAAACCTATTTGAGCGGTATTGGCAGCTCAATTTTAATACTTGACCTTAAGTCTATTTTAACTAAACACATGACAGGGGATAAGAACCGATTCAGAATTTGTCATAGTACGAATATGGTTTTATGTAGATTTTAGCTGAAAATAAATCTTAGATATTCTTTTTTGGCAACATAGTAGTAAAACGTCAAATTACGCTTTTACGTTAAATGAAGAAGTTTAACTGACATTATTGAAGATTTTTTCTGAGATATTGGTAAGTTTACTATTTCTTGTTGTATAACAATAATAACAATTAAATATTTAAAATTTTAGCTATATACATATACCCATCTGAAATCCCGTCAAGAAATTGGCAGAAATTCGAACATTTGGAAGTATAGGAGAAAACTTCCTCAAAAAATTAAATTTAAATTACAAAAATAATCTAAACGTAAAGAAAAGAATGAGAAATTTATAGGGCGCGAGCAGTCATGTGACTTCGTTGGACTTGATAAGCAAATATGGAGGCCCGAGTTAGAATGACAGCTAGTAAGTATGTACATACATATATGTCAAATGTCAATTTTCCATCCAAAATTTCATGATATTCCAATTTCATGTGGTTTATTTTCCTCGAAAAGTAAATTCCATATTTCTGGTGACAAATTAACCACGTGAAAAATTATGATATTTGACATTTATGTAAATAATTACTAACTGTTATTTTGACAAGAGCCTCCTTATCTGCTTGTCTAGGTCAAGTATAACAAACTATCTACGTGAATTTAGAAAATCTTGAAATTTTTGATGCAAAATTCTGACATTTAAAATCTATGTACAAAATTACTAATTGTCATTTTGACACGAACCCCCATATCTGATTGTCAAGGCCAACAATGTCATATGACTGCTCGCGCCCTATAAATTTCTCATATCTTTTCTTTATGTTTAGATTATTTTTATAATTTAAAATTATTTTTTTGAGGAAGTTTTCTCCTATACTTTTAAATGTTCGACTTAAATAGGACTTATGTAGCCATACACGGAAGTGGCGAGAGGTATTGTGCTGGCCACAACAGATTTTTTTTGAACTAGGTTTGCATTCTGACCAATCAAAGGGAAGAATTTGTATCCGTATCTAAACCAAGGCTATTCTTACGTGAAATAAAGTATAGGTTCTATATTAAGAAAAAATTAATTGCCTGTATGTTTCTGTTATAATTTTACTGGAAATATAGAATCTTTTGCAAGAAACTTTTTATATCGAATTTGTATAAAATACGGAAGGTAATGTTTTAGTCACTTATTTTGTTGCACCTATTACTACATTTCTCATTGCACTAACACTGTCACTATACACTGAAGGTACTGAAGAATCTGGATAATTACAATAAAATTTTATATTAGGGTTAAAGAATTTATTCTACAATCCTACTTCATGATCTTAGTGAATGATATAACTTTACCATTTAGTATAGTTGCAAAATGTAACAAATGTATCGTTATATATTTGTGTAATAGAAAGGTATGTTTCCCATAAAAATAAATCACTTTCTCTTGTGCTCTAATAAGAGCAGTTTGTTACGGATGTTTGTTAATATGACGGAGTTGAGTTGAGTTGATATGGCTAACCGCAGAGAGGTGAACTCATCGTTGGAAATAGACAAATGTGTATAATTCCTCCTCTTGGTCAAGTGCGCTGCTCTCTGCGTGTTTGTTGCCTTGCGTCATCTACTTCTAATCAGTTCGAGAGAATCCGTTAACAATAATTTACCATCGTAGATTGTAGCTTGAAATACACTGTTTATGTAAAATGCCAGAACGTGGCTTCAAAGCTACATAAATGATCGATGCTAACTGCATAATTATTAAAATAATTTAAATGTTATCTACCCAAATTTAAAAATCTGTTGTGGCCAGCACAATACCTCTCGCCACTTTCTTTCTTTTTGATTACATAAGTATAGGGCGCGAAGCGTCATGTTACATTGTTGGCCTTGACCATATATAATAAAATATTTAAATGTATCAGATAGAGAATTTAATTTTCTTTAATATTACCACGAAAAATTTTCAAAAAATAATATTTAGAAAATTTTTTTCAAGAATCTTCTACTTCCGGTTGTCCAATTATTACCAAAACCTTTTCAGATCTTCCCATGAATGTCCGATTGGGAAATACGTAGTTAAACAACAAATTTAAAGTGTTATAGTTTTTGAGTAACCGTCCTTCCAACATCCCACATACACACACACACACACACACACACACATACACACACACACATCCACACACACACACACACACACAGACATCATCGTAAAAATGTTAAAATCGGATTGTAGGGACTTTAAAACGTGCTTATTCAATAAAATCTGGCTATGCGATTTTTAGCATGAATCCAATACCTCTCTTAGCGAGAGGTAAAAACAAGTTGCATATTAGTAAATTAGATATTTTTCACCACAGGAAGAAGAAATTGGTATCTTGATCTCAGTATCAAGACAGAAGTATTTTTCTTCAACACTATTTTGGAAACTACACATTCCACAATTAAAAATTATGTTGGAATTAATATTATTCCAACAAACCGTGTGGAATAATTCCGTACGCTGTTTGGAATAATTCCGCACGACTTTCGACGAATCACTATTTAGCCGCATATTAACGCGGTATATCAAATATCTTGGTTCGGTTGCTACGGTTATGAGTCTTTGTTTTATATTTATTTATTTCTGTATTCGCGGTCGACGTTTTAAAGTTTTGAACTTTTTTAGAGTATTTTGTTAACTTTTACAGGTTTTTGGAGTTGTCCAGAGTAATAAGTTTATCTAAATAATAATATATTACTTAGAAAATTAACTGAAGACATTTTGTAGAAAAACATATAAAGTGGAAATTAAGATATAGATATGGAATGTACTTCACAAGAAATAACGGAACTTGCTAATGATACAGGGAGTCAGTTATTACCAAACAAATCAAAAGAAAAATATGAATGGAGTTATTATAAGCAATTTATGGACTGGCGCCAAAAAAAAAATTAATGGTATATGCTAATATATTGTTATTATCAATCAACATTTTATGTATAATTTCTAAAATCTTGTTAGAGAAAGTATAGTCTACAACACGTTTGGAATGGCATAATCCAACTCGCAAGCCCTTCGGCTCGGGCCATAAACTTTTTGCTCGTGTGGAATATGGTCCATTCCATTACTTGTTGTAGAATATTCTATTTTCCTCTTCTAAAGGTTCTTAGCTATATTCTTGGAATAGTCGACTCACAAATCGAATTTGCAAGGAGCATTTGAATTTGTTTAGAATTAGGGACAATTCGAACTAGAGAGCAAAAGAGAATTAAATGAACATTTGTATAAATCATGGGGGGGGGTTGCAAGCGGGTCACTTGCCCCTCCTTTGGACATTAAGTTCAACCATTGTTTTTACCTTCCGTCACCTTTAGGTAAGGAAGGTATTGTCTTTGGTCAAAAAATTCAATGATGAGTTTTTAGTGAATAAATATGTTTTAGGGTCCCTATAATACGATTTTACCATTTTTACGATGATGTCTGTATGTGTATGTATGTGTGTGTGTGTGCCTGTGTGTGTATGTGACAAACGTTTCGGATAGCATAACTTCAATACCACGATTCCAAAAATTATATTTTTTTCATATTTCTCAAGTTTACATCCAGAAGAACAACTGATTAGATTTTGGTTACAATTGATAAACCGGAAGTAGCCTCATTTGAAGATTTAACGGTTAAATTTGATTTATTGACATTTAACGTTATTATAACATCATATTCAATAAATATAGAGTTAAAGAATTTTAAAGAAATTAAATTTTATAAATCAGCCAGCTATGCTAAACATGGAAACTATTAATATATTCATATAATTCAAATTGACAGATGTCAGTATAAATAAAAAGTATATTAATGTGGCAGGGATAAGAATGTTGAAGTAGATGTTGGGGAAGACACGGAAAGATAGGTAAGGAAAGAAATCTAGTGTTACATGTTTCTAGAAAGATATAAGCGAGATGATTACATTGGTTTGAAAATGTCATGTGGAGAAATGAAGAATATATTGGATGAAAAATGAATAGTTTAGTAATAGAAGGTTGATGAAACAGAGGAAGACCAAAGATAAGATGGAAGGACTGTATTGCGGAAGACTTGAGAGAAAAGGAACTGAATGAGAACGACACGTAAAGCAGAAATGAGTGGAAGAAAAAAATAAAAAATAGCGACCCCTAACGAATGGGGAAAGCTAAAGAAGAAGAAGATGTTAGTGTCAAATTTATACATAATACACAGGATTGACGGAAGGTATTGTGCTGGCTACAACAGATTTTTTTATAAGCCGTAGACATGGAAACCCCTATTGAACTACGTGAATATGAACATGTAGTGTAGATGCTTGATGAAGCCTTGCTAGGCCTAGGTCGATGTTGCGCGTTGTTTGCTAGTTTCCGTACACTGTTTGTGCACAGAACGGCAATGAACTAAAACAATAATTAACGAATGTAATTGGCCATCGTACTCACACACAGCAAAGCGAGGCTTATTATATGTTAATTACGCAACAGATGATTGTTCTGTACCTGATTACTCGGTTTGAGTCATCACTCTTGCCGTCACTGATTTTTTCATGAAACTCTATTGTTGATGAGGATATTCTTTTCACTGAGAATCTGAGGTTATGCACTTACAAAACATTAGCGTTGATTGCAAAATACGCATATTAAAATATAGGTTTAAAAGCGAAAATTTTACGGCCGTGGTCATGTGATGGTCATTTGGGACAAGACAAGTAATATACAATGATACCTATTTAGATTGTAATTGCTTTTTGCATTAAAGATTACTTGAGTATAAGATACGTGACCATAATCAAATCTCAATATACGAGCTAAAAATCATATTAGGTCGGCCGGTACAATATTTTATTATGACAAGGCGAGCAATAACAAATAAGTAACTTTTATACACTCTTCTAAATTATAGTTTCAGAATCAATATTTCAAGTTTGTTATCTTTGTTATAGCGGTTTTACACGTAACAATAAATCGGTCAATTTATTGACCGATAAATCGATCAATTTATCGCCGAAATCTTGAGAATTTACACAACGATTTTCTATCAATTTATTTTTGTTGGAATCAAGGCTACAAGCTACCCATGTCTGAATATTAATAATTCATAAATCAGTTAATAACTTTGTTAATTACTTTTCTCTTTGTAAATATTTAAAGTAATAATTAATTATTGTCAACTATTGTAAAATATATTTTGTATTCCATACGTTGCTTCTGTACAACTTTTTTTGAATAAACTATTATTATTATTATTATTTATTAATGTTTTTGAGGTTGGAATTTAACTTCGTGGCGCTTCAATAGATTTATGGCTTCTGTCGTATCGTTTATTAGTTTTGTTAGAGTTTGCAGTGTATTTATAATTAAAAATGAGTAAAAGCGAATATACGTTCAATAAAGAAGAGATTAAGGTTTTAATAATCTAATTATTAATTTATCTTCAACAGAAACTGACTCTCATAAACGTATCTTCCTTTTTAAGTAATGGTGATATTAATTTTAACAGTTTATCAAAAGCTGGTTTATCCATTCTTAAAAATAATTTAAACTGGTCCGGATCTTTGTTAACAAGGCCAAAGGTAAATTTCTTTTGGTTTTATCAAACCATGGTCTCACCCATCATCTCCTACATTTTTTTTGTTTTTCACATATAGAATAACCATCAACGCAAACTTTATCCTTTTTAGATTTTCGATTCTTCTTCTACGTGCTAAGCACCGATATCTTGTCATTTATGTATAAAAAACAGAAATGAAAACTTATAATGTTATAGAGTTGGCATTAGAAAAGTAACCAAATATTTCCTCAAAAAATCGACGGAAAATAGAACTCGTTCTATTTCATCAATTTATTTTCGTAAATAAATCGATCGATTTTCCTGTATTACACATACCGATAAATTGAAGGTCGCAATTGATCAATAAATCAGTCAATTTATCGTTACGTGTAATACAGACATTAGTCAAAATTCTGTTTAAAAATAATTATCATTTGTTTAGAATGACTGTCAACGGACTAGACAGTTATTTGTTAACAATTAAGTCTACAAGTAGTGCTGATATTTTGATATGGATGCCATATGATACCCTCTTCAACTCCTCAGAGATAATCCTCTCGCGAAAATAACGTTTTGTTTTGAGTAGTCGGTCTTAGATACTCTTGTCGACGAGACATGTAGTCTGTGTTTTAGTTTCTGGCGCTGGCTAAACGCCCGGCTGATGAGTTACAATGTAACAATGTAACAGTTTTGTTTAGTTTTTAGTTATGTTTATAGGGCTATTCTGTAAAGGTATGGTTTCCTAGACGCGACAAGCCGCGGCGGCTGGTCGCCGCGACTTTACTCCGATCGCTAGTCGCAGAGCATTACTGTTTTCCTAGACGCGACAGCTGCAGTTCGAAATGAAGCGAATTATGTTACAAAATAATTACATTTTACAAATGTAAATTTCAATTTATAACAGCATTAAGTTTTTTTATATTATTTCATTTACAATTACCTAATTTTTCTATTTTCTCTGTAATCCCCATCCATATTTCGTCTTTATATATTACATATTTATACTTATCATTGATCATATCATACAAAACATTATTTTCTCGAACTTCTTTAACTAATTTCCCATCATCTAAAGCTGAAAATGCTGATTTCGCTATCCTGTCGCCGGCGACTGTCGCGGAGTACTGCTCACTATACCAGTCATTCGTTTGTCGCCGCGGCAGACGATTTGCCGCGCAGTCGCGGTCGCGCCGAGGAAACCACTTCTTACAATTTGCCTATACGCAGAGGTGCCGCGCGACCTGTCGCCGCGGCTTGTCGCGTCTAGGAAACCGTACCTTAAGCATCGTTATGACATAAGGAATCGTTAAAACGTTATGTCGTTATGGTAATAACGAAAATCGTTTAATAGGTTTTCCGTAAACGATCGTTATGACATTATGCATTCTTATATCGTTTTTATAACGATAATTGTTAAAGTGGTATTCCATAAACAATAATTTAATTCTACATAACGAAAAAAGAATAACGATATCGTTATTTTTTAACGACTGGATAAATCATTCGTTACATAAACGTTTTGCCAATAAGACAGTATTTTTATTCATGTCAAAATAAAATTGCTATTATGTTGAATAGTGATATCAAAAACCCGTCATATTACAGTTTTTTGCAAGGTAATATTAAAATAATTTAAGTTTTTATTCCTAGCGCCTAGCGTAAGCTTTCCAATTTGTATACAGATGGTAGTATTAGCTCTGGCATAGCCTACAACAAGAAAAAGAAAGGATCCGACAGCTGACAGGTTGACAACTGACTCCCACCATAACTAATATAACCTAAAAGTTTTGTGAGTTATATTGAATTATTTTAGATATTTCATTTAAAATTATAATTTGATTTTAGGAAATAGAGTTGTTAACTTGATCCCAAGGTTATTATTTTTCAAAATGTGTTACAAAATACGAATACGAAGATAACAATTATCGTTAAATAAAAATAACGACTTAATAACGATTTTGTTATGATAACGATTCGTTAAGTGAATATTTTACAGAATAGGCCTGCTAATGTATTAAATTAATAATAAGTTAGTTTAAATGTAAATATGTATGTGTGTAAATAAAGAAGTTAGTTAAATACCAAATAATGTCTGTGTCCACATTGTGAGTGTTCATCGGTCATCGGCCATCAAAGAGAAATAGAAGTGTTTTGTGTGTTCGTCCTCCGTAATCAAGTGGTGGTCTACCATACAAGCGACCACCGTTTGAAAAAGAAGTAGACCACCAGCGTTGATACAATGCCTAACAGAATTAAGGCCGTTATAGTCAAAAAATGAGGCGCAACGCAATATTAAAATAGTTGCCGAACTATTCTGATTTGTGTATTATAGTTAATTTAATGTAGTTTAAAATCTAATTGTTAACGAAACTATTTTTGTTTTGTTGTTAATTTAAGCTGAAATTGTATATTTTCCTGTATTAATATATTTTTTGTAGGAATAAAATATTTATTGAGTTTTTTGTAATATATGAAGTGGCATTAAGGTAAAATATTATGCCGGCCAAACTAATATGATTTTGGGGTCGTAATTTTTGAGTAAAATGCGTATAAATATTTTGTAGCTATGATTGTGTGCGTGGCAGTCAGTGGTTTTATTTTTACTCCCAGTTGGCTTTAAAATCAATATCTGTGCTCAAACAGCGCCAAATACGAGGCCGGCATGTCAAGGATACTAGACACATTCTTTTAATAAGGAAATATTCCATAATTTATTAATGTTTTACCTCCCGCTTCCCTTGGTAAGAGAGGTATAGGGATGGTGCTAAAAATCGCATACCAATGACCACGTTTTAAGGTCCCTAGAATCCAATTTTAACATTTTCACGATGATATCTGTGTGTGTGTGTGTGTTTGTGTGTTTGTGTGTTTGTGTGTGTGTGTGTGTGTGTGTGTGTGTGTGCGTGTGTGTGTGACTATAATTGCGTTCGCGATATCTCCAATACTAGAATTTGAAAAATTACAAGTTTTACGTATTCCTTTTCCTTACATACCTACATATGCAAACTTGATTAGATTTTGATTATAAATGGTCCACCGGAAGTACCCTGAATTACAACTTTTAACAGTTTTTCTTGAAAAAACGCAGTTAAATATCATTTATTGACATTTAATCATTATAAATAATAAAAGAATATATTATTCTCTATACGATGTAATTGTGTTTTATACTTCATATTTAATAGATATAGATTTATAAAGATATTCAATTTCATAAATCAGCCAGCGATGCTAACCATGGAAACTGCTAATATATTCAAATAATTCAAATTGACAGATGTCAGTATCAATGAAAAGCAAATGAATGTGGCAAAGATGAGGATGTTGAGATAGATGTTTGGGAAGACATGGAAAGATACGGTAAGGAATGAAAGGTAAGAGAAATGGCTCGAGTGATAAACTTTCTAGAAAGATACAAGAGAGATGATTACATTGATTTGAACGTTTCATGAGGAACGGTGAAGAATATATTGAACGAAGAATGAATAGCTTAGTAATAGAAGGTAGAAGAAACAAAGGAAGACCAAAGATAATGAATGATGACGACACGCAATACAGAAATGAGTGGAAGAAAATAAAAAAAAAAACAGCGACCCCTAACGAATGGAAAAAGCTAAAGAATAAGAAGCTCAGTGTCAAGTGCAATTTGCATAGTTTGTTTATGAAATAATTTTACTGGAAATATAGGATCTTTTGCAAGAAAATTTATTTATGGAATTTGTACATAATACATAGGATAGACGGAAGGTAATGTGCTGGTCACATCAGGTTTTTTTTAAGTTTTAAGTCTATATTTAAAGTAGCAGAATGAATGATTAAGTTATTCTTGTTATTTTTAGAGAAATATACACGCTTTCAGATAAATTCCAGTGTGTCTCAGTGCTATCACAATAACAGTGAACTCTGTATTGTGATTGAGTTTGACGTATAAGAGTAAGAAACCACCTCCGTCAAAGTCCTGAACGCTCTAAATGCTAGAACATTCCCCGCTCTGTACTGTACAGCCGAATGGCTTTACGCTGCCCGGATTCCAGATATCAGTTGAGTGGCGAATAACAAATACATATTTAGACATAAAATCAATATGCCTTTGCAGCTTGTTTAAATAAAGTATCACTGATTTATTTTTTCATTTATTCTATTATGAATTTGTGTTTAAAGAGTGTGTTAGGAGAAAGTGTTAGTTAATCGTGTACGTGGGCGGTCGTATTGTGAGTTTCCCCCGTGGCCACAGGCAGGGTGCCCGCCATTCACGGCTGTTTCCCGCCACGTGACGTCACCGCAGCGGCGTAGTACGGCACGCGCCGTGTCGTAAGACGCCGCAGCCCGCAGCGCACCAACCAACACAGGTCGATATCGAATCGACCGAGCTCATTCATGCCGAACTCTAACCACGTAATACTGTACTGTACCGTGTAACCCAATATTGCAACTAGCTTTGCAAAGGGCAAGTGGAGTAACAAAAGTTCATAGTTTGTCTCAACTTTTAGTGAATTGTTTTATGCTGACTTTCACAGCAGGCGATTTCTTACGAAATTATTGGGTTGGGAAACAGAAATGTAATGTATTCGAGTTTTCAATATTTTCAGTATTAACTGTTGTGACAAGACGAAGGCAAGTGCAATAACAAATAAATAACTTTTTATAAATTATAGTTTCAGGAACAATATTTCAATATTTTGAAGTAATTATGCTTCTTCTATAAATTATCTATTTAGTCTAGATGTCAGCATTCCACGACATTTATAGATTTGACAATGGGGTAGTTTCGCCTTTTTTGATTTTTTTTTTAAAGTATTAAGTATTAAAAATTTAAATTTTCTTTTTTTATTTTGCACAATTTTTGTTTTTAAATGAGAAAAAAAACATTGAAAACACCGGACATATCTATTCCTGCCACTGTGACTTTACTCGTGCCGCTTCCGTTGCAACTTAGTTCCGACGTGATGCTCGAAGTATGACAAAGATATTTTGCGACGTATGTCTTGCGGAGTACTTCTTTGTTAGGTTAGATTGCTGACAAGTTATCACGTATTTAGCCATCATCGTAAAAAAATTAAATTCGGATTCTTCAAATTCATTCAAATCTCGATATGCGATTTTTGACATGCTAACCTTTGAAAGTGGGAAGTTAAAATGTAAAAAATCTGATGGGACCAACACAATACCTCCCGCCATTTTTAATTTAAATACATATACCCATATGGGGACTCGTGGCCGCGTCCCTGATTGTCTGATCGCGAATCTGGGGAACCGGATTCATTCCCTACCAACACCAAATATTTCGAATTTTAAATGGCACAAAATTAACCCCTGTGGTGCACTCGCCACGCCAGAAATGAGTGCACGTGAGGCGATGCTTGGAAGACGGACGCACGATAAAAATGTCATTATCATTACCGAAATCTGTACACAATGCAGATTAGCACACCCAGCTATGGGTAACATGCCGAGATGATATATTTTTTACTTCCTTGTACGTAAGTAAAGGAAGTATTGTAATCGCGAAAAATTTCGGTTTTCAGATTTCAGCGGAAATATCCATTTTGATCATCCCTGAATCCATTTTGACTAATTTCGTCGTGACGTCTGTACGTACGTACGTACGTATCTCGCATAACTCAAAAACGGTAAGCCGTAGAAAGTTGAAATTTTGTATTTAGGACTCCTATAACATCTAGTTGTGCACCTCCCTTTCTGGTTATTACACTATTTCCAGAAGTGGCATTTTACATGAAGTCTATAATAGATTTTAACGAAAAACTGTTTTAAAATATAATCCAAAACTTTTCAAATTTGGTATACACGACTTTTATGTCAATCGAAATAACATAATAGATTTTGGTTAAAATAGACTGACCGAAAGTGGTACACTACTTGAAGTTGTTAAAAGTAGTAAAAATAAGGCTTGCTATGGATTAGGATATTTCTCGGGCTTGGCTTAAGCCTGTCAAAATTTTGTGATTTAATTATTAAAAAAATATGTATAGTTTAATAATCGTACAAGGAAGTCATGTGGAGTCCACATCAGATTTTTTATTATTTAAATACATACACCTGTATATTTACTAATGCTGGAAAGTATGTATATTAAGTTTCTTTCCATATAACTATTGTTCTATTTACAATTTTCTTTTTAAAACATTACTATTATTAATTTGAAATGTTTATTTTTTTGACAGTGACATTTATCTGTCAGTCACATACATTTGAAATATGAACTGTGTAACTAAGAAATTGTGTTTATCTTTAAACATAAACTCCGGGATGTATAAAATTGGTTATTTTATTAATTTACCTATAAAATATATAGAAAAATTATTAATGCATGTCTGTAGAAAATTGAATAATCTTTAATTTTTATAATAATATAATCGCAACAAAATAACATTTGAAGGTATTTTTGGAAGAAAAACTATTTTGAGCTTCTAGTAAAGTGCAATTTCCGGTTATCCAATTTACACCAAAATCTAATGGCTTCTTTCTATATTAGAATAAGGTCGAAATACAAAGTTTCAAAATTTTGCGATTGATAGTATTAGAGTTAGTGTCCAAAAGATCTATACTCATACAGACATCATTGTGAAAATGTTAAATTCAGATTCCATGGACCTTGAAACGTGGTCATTTATCAAAATCTCGATATGCAATTTTTAGCATGATCCCTATACCTCCCTTACCAAGGCTAGCGGGAGGTAAAAACAAACCGCCCACTCTTCTCTCAAATGATTTGTTTTCTTTGTGAAAAACATTAGGAACTAAGAAAATTTATCAAGTAACTCAATAAGGAATTCAATGTTTTTTTATTCGTACGATGACGTCAATTATTAAATTGACAATAAAATGTCATTTAGTAGACCTTCAAATAAACTAACACATCCGGTTTACTAGTCAGAAGTAACATTTTATTAGTTATTACATGAATATTTGTATATGCAAATTATTTTGTGTATAGGAAGTGATATGTAATGATGATACTCGGAAAAAATCCTGATTTGCGAGACAATATATTGTAGTTTTAACTGTTTATAATATTTTTTTACACATCCTGTCACATATAAGTTAGGAAGGTATTGTCTTCGGTCAAAAAAATCGATGGTGAGTTTATAATGAATACCTTTTTTGGGTCCCTAGAATACAAATTTACGATATCTGTATGTGAGTGTGTGTGCGTGTGTGTGTGTGCGTGTGTGTGTATGTCAGTGTGTTTATGTGAAAAAATCTATTGTAGCCAGCACAATACCTCTCGCTACTTCCGTTTTTGGCTACATAAATATAAGGCCCCAAGCAGTCATATGACTTTGTTGGCCTTGACAAGCAGATACGGGGACCCGTGTTATATAATTAGTAATTATGTACATAGATGTAAAATGTCAGAATTTTTCATTAAAAATTTCACGTGGTTAAATTATCACCAGGAGTGTGGAATTTATTAGTCTTGGAAAATAAACTACATGGAATTGGAAAATCACGAAATTTAAAATGAAACATTATGATATTATACGTCTATGTACATAATTACTAGCTATTATTCTGACACGGACCCCCATATCTGCTTGTCAAAGCCAACAAAGTCAAATGTTTTTAATATTTCTTGTATTCCTACACTCTACACTAAAAATTTTACTTATATCTTTTCTTTATATTTAGATTTTTTAATTTTAAATTCATTCTATGAAGAAATTTTGTCCTACTCTTTTGATTTTTCGAAATGTTTCCAATTCATTGTCGGGCATGCCAGTATTTCTGAAGGGTATATGTAATATACCTATAATATTTAATATTTAACTATTACCATAATAAGAAATAATATATGTAGGTACTTCCCAAAAAAAGTCTTCAGTAATGTCTCCGGAATTCTGACCCTGACATTTATCTGTCAGTTATAAACATTTGAATTTTTCAATTGGTTTCTATGGCAATATTTGGGGTATGAGATTTATTACAATAGATTATTATACATATTATATTATTTTATCTCTAAATCAATAAATATTTAAATATATCAGATAGAGAATTTAATCTTCTTTAATATTTGCAAGAACAAAAATTTTCAAAAAATAATATTTAGAAGATTTTTTTTAAGAATCTGCTACTTCCGATTGTCCAATTGCTATCAAAACCTTTTCAATTCTTCCCATTAATGTCTGATAAACACATATTAAGTCATAGTTTTTGAGAAATCGTCCTTCCAACATCTACACACACACATCATCGTAAAAATGTTAAAATCTGATTGTAGGGACCTTAAAACGTGTTTATTCATTAAAATCTGGATATGCGATTTTTAGCATGAATCCAATACCTCTCTTATCGAGAGATAAAAAAATTAACGTCATTATCACGAAATAAAATTATGATAACATTCTGGAGACAAAAATACAAATAATACATAATAAATTGAAATTAGCATTACCTAATAAATATGTAGGTATGTATTTAAGTTAACAAAAATTAAATGGCGAGAGGTATTGTGCTGGCAACATCAAATTTTTTTCTTATTGAATTAGATGTTATACTTTACCCATTCTAAGTGTTAGGAGTATAGACTGCGTAAAAAGTTTTGCTAATAAATACTTTGGCTTGATATTATGTGATACCTGAAATTCTTAGTCAAACCTACTTCCGCAACTCCACCTGGTCAGCCGCCAGGAAAATGATTCTCTTTTATTATAATTATTATTATTCCATGGCTTCCTTCTTTGATGTTTCATTTCAGTTACGTTAGATTTAGAGATTTTGCCCAAAATTGAGGTTGCCTGAGACAGAATTCAAATTCCATAACACAACATAGAATAAAGTAGAGCGGAAGTGTGATTGTCTCTGTTTGGTTTCGGAAGAAGTTAGTAAGTATATATGATTGTGTATGTGTTGGTTGACCTCGTGGTATCTATGGCAACCTCGGTTGACGTTGCATCACCTTGCCCCCTCTACGCACCGATCGCTCGACTCGGCGCTATCATCAGCTCTGGCCGTGATCATCGACGCAGAGGCGTACGCTACGGGTTCATACCGAACCGAAACACTACATTCGATACCTTATTAGGCATTCACCAAGTTAACTAGTGTACTACACAGACACACTACGTATTACGAGCCCAAATTCATATTTGTTTGACCGGTCAACATTGTCAACAAATATGCAGAATGTTTCTCGGATAAGTCTTCGTCTCTCTTATTAAAGTTTTAAATGATCAATAGACGGCGCTGGCAGCAGTCCCAATATGCCTATGTCGCAAATATGAACACATGTTAGCGTTATGTTTATTTTGTGGTTTTCACCTTCCGTCACCTTTAGTTAAGGAAGGTAGTGTCTTTGGTCAAAAAATTGAATGATGAGTTTTTAGCGAATAAGCATGTTTTAGGGTCCCTATAATATGATTTTACCATTTTTACGATGATGTCTATATGCATGTATGTATGTATGTGTGTGTGTGTGTGTGATACGGATCGCATAACTTCAATACCACGATGCCAAAAATTATAATTTTTTCGTATTCCTCAAGTGTACATCCAGAAAACAAGTTATTAGATTTTGGTTATAATTGGTCAACCGGAAGTAGCCTCATTTGAAGATTTAACAGTTAAATATGATTTATTGACATCTAACGTTATTATTACTTAAAGAATATATTATTCTCTATCTCTATACGATTTGATTACAATTTATACTTCATATTCAATAGATTCAGAGTTAAAGAATTTTAAAGAAATTAAATTTTATAATTCAGCAAGCTATGCCAAACTTGGGAACTAGTAATATATTCATATAATTCAAATTGACAGATGTCAGTATCAATAAAAAGTAAATTAATGTGGCAGATACGAGGATGTTGAAGTAGATATTGAGGAATACACGGAAAGATACGGTAAGAAAATAACTCTAGTGTTACAAGTTTTTAGAAAGATACAAGAAAGACGATTACATTGGTTTGAACATGTCATGAGGAGAAATGAAGAATTATATTGGAACAAGAATGAATAGTTTAGTAATAGGACGTTAAAGAAACAGAGGAAGACCAAAGATAAGATGGAAGGACTGTATTGCGGAAGATTTGAGAGAAAAGGAACTGAATGAGAACGACATGCAAAAATAGCGACCCCTAACGAATGGGAAAAGCTAAAGAAGAAGAAGATGCCAGTGTAAAGTGCAATTTGAATAGTTTGTTTATGAAATAATTTTACTGGAAATTTAGAATATTTTGTAAGAAAAATTATGGAATTTATACATTATACACGAGAATGACGGAAGGTATTGTGCTGGCCACAACAGATTTTTTTAATATTATTAAGAGATGAAGTTAAGTATTGCACAATAGTCATAGCAGCTCCGTGCCCTTAAACAACAACAAGTTAAGTATTGTACAGCTTTTCAAATATTCAGATGTCATCCAAACACACAACATGTAATATTACTTTTATTCCTTTTTACTGTTTCCATAGCTTTAATTAATATAACATCTACACTTAACATTGTATTGTAAACACAACGCAAAACTACATGCCTTCATGGAGTAGTTCAAATAACTGCTACCAGTTAGCGTATCGCTTCTCTTTTTGAATCGTCAAGTTCTGGAGATACCTATGCAACCTGCATGTATTTGGACAGTTAGTATATATAAAGATAGCCACTTTTCTGTTGTAAAAACTATAATATTTCAAGAGACAATATTACTAGTAGCTTACTCTGTAGCGCGTACAATTATATATAAATTTATCTCGTAATGGCATAATAGTAGCAATTAATTTGCATTAATTTATTAAAATTTATAGGAACATCCTGTACAAAATATGGCATGACGACTGTAATTGACATTGATCTAATAATGGAAAGAATGCTGCAAACCATTAATTCACATTTATCGTTGACTTTGTTACATTATATTATCTAAAATCGATATAATTTAAGTACCTACCTACATAAGGAAATTACATCATTTTTACCTTCCGTCACCTTTAGTACGATTTTACCATTTTTACAATGATGTCTGTGTGTACGTATATGTGTGTGTGTGCGTGACGAAAGTTTCGGATCGCATAACTTCAATACCACGATTCCAAAAATTATATTTTTTTCGTATTCCTCAAGTTTACATCCAGAAGAACAACTGATTAGATTTTGGTTATAATTGGTGACCGGAAGTAGCCTTATATGAATATTTAACAGTTAAATTTGATTTATTGACGTTTAACGTTTAACTTAAAGAATATATTATTCTCTATACGGTTTGATTACATTTTATACTTCATATTCAATAGATATAGAGTTAAAGAATTTTAATGAAATTAAATTTTATAAATCAGCCAGCTATGCAAAACATGGAAACTGCGAATATATTCATATAATGCAAATTGACAGATGTCAGTATCAATAAAAAGTAAATTAATGTGGCAGAGATAAGGATGTTGAAGTAGATGTTGGGGAAGATACGGTAAGGATATAACTCTAGTGTTACAAGTTTCTAAAACGATACAATAGAATTGATTACATTGGTTTGAAAATGTCATGAGAAGAAATGAATAGATTAGTTAGAAGGTTGAAGAAACAGAGGAAGACCAAAGATAAGTTGGAAGGACTGTACTGCAAAAGACTTGAGAGAAAAGGAACTGAATGAGAACGACACGCAAAACAGTAATTAGTGGAAGAAGAAAATAAAAAATAGCGACCCCTAACGAATGGGAAAAGCTAAAGAAGAAGAAGATGTTAGTGTCAAGTGAAATTTGCATAGTTTATGAAATAATTTTACTGGAAATTTAGAATCTTTTGTAAGAAAATTTGTGTATGGAATTTATACATATTACACAGAATTGACGGAAGGTATTGTGGTGGCCACAACAGATTTTTCACTATTATCATTAAAATGAAATGTACAATTTTAATATGTGTGTGAAAAAGTTTCATGATATATCTATAAAGTTTAAAAAATTATAAGAATAAGTTCACTTTACTGAAAAAAATAAAATAAAGAAAAATAAATGAATTTATACTTTATGTTATAAGATATTTGACAACGTAAAAATGAAATATTCAACAACTATTATTCATTTTATTTCTTTCTCTTAGTATGTACACTCCTTACAATTCTTTGGACCATATAGTACCAGAATAAATGAATAACTAATGAAAAAGTATTACACAATAATTATAACGGTGCTTTTATTGTAAAACAATATTTATGTCTTGAATATGAGCTAACTGGTGAATGTAGCAACTCCAAGGCCACAAATTTGTTAGCATATTTGATTCAGTTCATATTTATTACATATCTACATTGGACACCGAGGTATTACTTTATCTAATCTAGCCTGATAACTTATCGAGTTATCAGTAGAAATTGCGTTTTAAATTCCTCCTTTATTTAATATTTAGAGAACATTACTCATACTTACAGATGACTTGATGAGCTAAAATCAGCATTGGAAATTATTGGATATGATGTAATTTAATAAATGTTCAAAGTCATAATTCAAGAACATTTACTACATATTTTGATGTAACACCATACTATTAAGAATGCTAATACGAGGATTGGCTTTCATATTTCGGGATTGTTTGACATTTTTGATGGTATACGTACTCAGAACGTTTTGACGTACGAGAGCTATTTGTGTTGTTTACAGTAACTTGAAAAATTCATATAGGCCAATACATGAAATTAAATCGTACACATTTTCGTGCGATTATTTTTTACAACATTCGACGTGGATTAACTCAACAATAGTGCATCGATGATCCACACCTGACCGCCATACCTGTAGTGTAATTAGAATAACCGTGAGATTTATCACTCATCTTTAATTACAGCAAACTTCTTGTCTTTTCTTATGGACACTATCACACACAACTAAACTACCCATTCAAGGGTCGGGGGTATCATTGCTATTAGGAATGTCAAATGTTTTTGCCTGCGCTTCTATCCCAGTGGCGTGCCATCGAAAAGTGAATTTTACATTATTATTATTAATATTATTATTTTTATACCGTGTGTATGTAACCATTGAAATGTGTTTATATTATTTTATAAATTTATAGAGAAAAAGTATTAAAACAAACCTGTACAAAGGGGAATAATATTTATGTTTTATAATAACAAATTGCGAAAAAATTACATTTAAAGGTATTTTTAGTAAAAAAAACCTATCTTGAGCTTCAAGTAAACTACCATTTCCGGTTATTCGATTGCCACCAAAATCTAATGGCTTCTTTCCATATTAGAACAAGGTAGAAATACATGGTTTCAAAACTTTCTGAATGATAGTATTTGACTTAGAGCGTAAAGAGGATCCGCACACACACACATACATACATACAAACACAGACATCATCGTGAAAATGTTAAAATTGGATTGTAGGGACCTTAAAACGTGGTCATTTTTCAAAATCTCGATATGCAATTTTTAGTACGATCCCTATACCTCCCTTACCAAGGGTAGCGGGAGGTCAATTTGACTCATTAGTTCTGCTACAACTTAATTAACTTAATTTAAGGTGTAGTTTTAAGATAAATAAAAAAACACTAATATTTAAATAAATTTATTCTTCTAGTAGATCTTCAAACACAATACTTAATATTTACATACTACTTATTTTTCTTCTGCAGGTATACTGATTTAGCAGAGCATCAAAGGAATGTTTATTAGTTTTTATTAATTTAAAGATGGCAGAGAAGACAGTTGAGTCGCATTAGAATAAAGCGTTGGAGACGTCGAAGTTGCAGGAAATTGAACATTTTGAAACGGCTCAAATAAATATTTTGCCTCAATTTCGCTCACTAGATTAAATATTTTCCTTTTGACAATATGTTGATCGAGAAGATTAAATTTCTTCACTGTACTCCCCATCAGGGAAAAAAATTGGTCAATTTCAAGCGGATTATTTTCCTGCTGCTCTTTATTTGAGTTTTCCTTTTTTTCTTCCAAAATGACCTTCATCATACTTTCGGGAACTACTTGTTTCAGCGGTGGTGGTGCAGTTGGCTTTGGCTGTGGTTGTATAAATTTTCTGGGTTTAGCAACTGTTTTTTTGCCAACTGTTCCATCTTGACTGTCTCGCGACTCACTTTCGTCGAAATATTCCAAGTTTCTGTCATGTTCTTCCTTCTCCACTTTCACGAAATGATCATCTTCGTCTATGTCATCTTCTACGTTGGTGTCAGTGTGTTGTTCTGGTTCATTTTGCTGGTATTCCATTTCTTCTTGTCCTTCACTGTTTAAAGGAAACATTCTTGGTTTGATTTTCATAAAGACTTTCAAGAATGCCATCTGATCTTCGTATTTCCATTTATATGTCTTGTTTTTGATTATCTGTTTTCTGTGTTGCGCTCTGAGTTGTTCCCATCGATTCTTGCATTGTATTGCTGAAATTAAGAATGAATCAATATAAAATGAATTTAATTATACAGTAGAGACCCTTCAATCCGAACCCACGTTAAGGTAGTTATATCGTGAAACCATTTTACCCAGAATTTATTGAAATTTTACCTGCTACCTGCTCTCCAAGTTTTAAAACAATTTACCACGCGGTACCTGAGATATTTGCAATTAAATTTGGCCTTTTTAACACGTGAAGAATAGGAAATGGCAAAATAAACACATTTTAAATTATAACTTTTATATCCATACCGACATTTAATCGAAAAACTAGTATGTTATAGAAAACTAATTAACGGATTTTATGTAAAAATTTACCACCCAGATTTAATTTTATTGCCTCTAGAAAATTATAATCTGAAGATACGATAAATAGGTAGAATTATACTTGACAACCATGTACAAGCGTTCCAGATCGAGTATCAGTTAACAACGCCCGCTTGGTATTAGCGAATAAGAGGTGATCTTTGGTTAAAAGAATATCAGACGTACATTCGAAGCGCATATTTTTTAAATTGGTATTTTACGTGAAAAGCATGAAAACTTTAAACAGTATAATACTAACTTTGTAATTTTTCTTTTGTAGTTTAGAATTAGTATTACGAGGGTCATTCAATAAGTAAAGAGACAAATTCTATAATTTTAAAACTATTCAATGAATGTATACAATCTTTTCAGGGGTGTTAGTTGGCAACCTTGGGATATGCTCTGATCAGCTGTTTCATCATTTTATGTCAACATAACCTCAAAATTTTCAGTTCACCATGGCAAGTCCACTAGAAGATTGCACCTTAGAAGAGCAGCGCTCAGTCATTAGATTTTTAGTCGCAGAAGGTGTAAAACCAAGTGAATTTTTTTCTAGAATGTTAATACAGTATGGTAAAAGTTGTATGAACCGTGCGAATTTTTACAAGTGGGTTGATCGGTTTAAAAGTGGCCGAACAAGTGTAGGTGATGAACCCCGATGTGGACGTCCAGTGGAAGTTTCTGGTCTATTGCGATTTCCTTGAAGATCAGCGAACTATCAATAGCCAATACTACTCTGAGATGCTAGAACACAAAGTTAGACCAGCTATCAGGAGCAAACGCCGTGGACTCTTGTCAAAAGGAGTCATTCTTCAGCACGATAACGCCCGCCCTCATACAGCCCAGCTGACCCGTGATAAGCTTCAAGAATTGGGTTGGGAGGTCTTACCTCATCCTGCCTACAGTCCCGACCTCGCCCCATCTGATTTTTACCTGTTTGGACCACTCAAAGACGCTCTACGTGGAAAAAGATTTGCTAACAATGAGGAAGTTAAGGAAGCGGTGCAAAAGTGGCTTCGGGGTAAATCGAAAGAATTCTTCGCCAAGAGAATTAGGAAGCTGCAAGAAAGATGGGACAAGTGCATAACTGTGGGGGGTGATTATGTTGAAAAATAGCCTTAATTTTGAAAGATTGAAATAAACCGTTTTTGAGCTATAGCCATTTGTCTCTTTACTTATTGAATGACCCTCGTATATGTCAAAATATCTTATTACTTTTATACTCGAATGTACCAATAAATGTCTAGGTGCGACGTTGCCACAGTTATTCTTCAATATTCATACTGTAGTGGAGTATATTGAAATACGACACTTGTGTGTGACTTTGACCGTCTTGGGCCCCTCAAAGAAGTAATGGGAGGCCATCGATTCGACGACGACCGTGCGGTGTAGAAGTTTGTGCTCCAATGGCTATGTGAAGGTCCCGTTAGTTTCTATGATGAAGGGATTAAAAAGCTCCCAATCTGTTGGGAAAAATGCATTTCTAGGGCGGGGGATTATGTAGAAAAATAATATGTTTTGTATACTTTTTAAAATAAACCCAGAATTAAAAAATCTGATGTGGCCAGCACATAACCTCTCGCCGTATATTTTACCTGGCTATATGCTTAAAGCAAAGATTATTTTTATAAATACAAATAATATATTCATATAAATCTATGACGTATAAACTTCTTTATTATTCAATAATAGCATGTCTCAACATAAAGATATTTACCATAAATTATGTTACAATAAATTACAAAGTAGAGTTTACCATATATAAATATTAGGCTGGTAACAGCAATTTTCAATTCGAACAACTTTGTTTACTTTCTCTTCATATTCTTCTAGTAAAAACATTAATTTTGGGCGGTCTAAAATGTATATATCTGGATTGTGCATCTATTCTTATATATCTTCTTTTACATTTTATTTTTTCATACTTGTTATATCTAAATAACACTAATTCCTTTTAATAAAGTGACGGATAGATTGCACTCCGATTATTCTTATATCGATGTGTAATTTTGTCAATATTTACAACTTACTTGAGAAGAATTTGATAGCTTTTTCGCAATTCAAAGTTACTCTAGTCTACAGTACTGGTGTACATTGTCCCATAATATTTGAAACAAATTTAAGTCCTTCAACCTAGACTTGTCATCTCCATAATAGTCACAGATCAAGAATTAAGGGATTCTCCAAATACATTTTTCTTTCATTACTCATTATTTCTGACACTGACATTTATCTGTCAGTTACAAATAATTTAAATTTGCAACTATTTTTCATGGCATCCTTTCGGTTGTAAAATTAAATACAACATTATTTTATATATTATATTCCTTTTATCTCTAAATCTATAAAATATGTATAAAAATATTTAAATGTATCAGAAAGCGAATTTATTTTTCTTTAATATTATCAAGAAAAAATTTCAAAAAATAATATTTAGAAGATTTTTTTTCAAGAATCATCTACTTCCGGTTGTCCAATTGTTACCAAAACCTTTTCAGATCTTCCCATGAATGTCCGATTGGGAAATACGTTGTTAAACAAATTTTAAGTCTTATAGTTTTTGAGTAACCGTCCTTCCAACATCCCACACACACACATCCACACACACACACACACACACACACACACACACACACACACACAGACATCATCGTAAAAATGTTAAAATCGGATTGTAGGGACCTTAAAACGTGCTTATTCAATAAAATCTGGATATGCGATTTTTAGCATGAATCCAATACCTCTCTTAGCGAGAGGTAAAAAGATCCCGTTTATATATGATTCATCCTCGTATTACCTAATCTATACCAGAATCGAGAAATTTCAGACAGTTGTAGTATTTGAGTTATCATTACCATTTATGTAATATTTTAAAATACCTGTGCACTTTAACTGGGCGGCGATCTCTTTCCAGGCATCCCTTTTTGCATTGTTGTCGCTGTACAGAGGTGACGATAAATCATATAGTTCTTGTTTCATTCGCACAAGGTCAATTAACATTTCATCTGAAATTAATAAGAAGTACTCTTAATATTTTCATATATATTTTTAAATTGAGCAGACACAGCTTAAAATCTTGTATGTAATACAGTAGTTGTAGATAAAGTATGCCAAGTATGGTATGGAACTCACTATATTGAGATATATACTACTTGTCCGGTCTGAGACAAAAGCAAAATTATTAAAAAGTAGAGTGAATACAATGTTAAGTACAGTGACGCAGCAACTGGAGGTGGACACGGGTTCACAATCCAAGGAGACCCATGGGATACAAGTATTCGCTTCTTGCTACGTCACTGCGCATAAATACGAACAACCAAACATAATAACAGATCATGCGCACAGGCATCAAGAATGTTTATTTTGCAGAACTGGGGCAGTGACGTCACGACAATATTAAATAATTTTTAATTTAAATTTTTAATAAAATACTTTACAATTAAACACATCGACGTCGACGGTACCCAAATTTACGAGGACACGAGAAATGCAACTACTGTTTATATTTAATTTTTTTATTTATTTATTTACAAAAGTGGCCGTACAACAGAACAAGGTCCTAATTACAGTACAGCACAATTGTAAAAATTAATACAACTTTTCTTGTTACAGATAAAAATATAGCGAAAATTAGCTTACATGGAAAAAGAGAAATAAAATCATAATAAATAGATATGAGTGAAGCAATTTTAAACTTCATAAATAAATACAAAGTACAACTAAATATATCGGGCATATCGGTGAAATATAATAAATTATTATAACAATACAATAGGCAATTTAACGGGGAAAACATCGCAAAATTAGTTCTATACATTCTTACAGGAAAAAAATCAGATGAACGAGTAGAATAAGAGGGTACACGTAAAGATATTTTATTCAAGAGAGTTGGACTATCAATATGACCATAATTTTATAAAGAAAAATTAAATTCAACATCTCTCTACGTTTTTGTAAGGAGGTGAAATAAATTTAAATATTCGGAAATTTAGAATTCAGTACAGAAATTTAGGCTAATACCCTCAACTCTATTCACATATATTTGATAATGCGGCGACTAATATACAACAGCAAATTCCATTTGAGATCTGACGAAATGAACAAGAGTGGTGGGATTTTTAAAATTTGATCCAACTCGCAACATAAATCCAAGTATTGTATATGCCTTTTTAACTACGCTGTCAATATGTACATTATAAATTATTATTTTTTGTCTAAAAGAGTGTGCCTATACCATGTTACACTGCATTCTTATAACCAAATGGAGTAAAATTATTAAGGTCCGGTTTTTTCACCTCTAGATAAAGTGTCAGTTAACTTAACTGCCAGATAAAATGAAAATATTACATCGATAAGGGGTGATGCTTAAAATTTGAGAATGGCCATAAAAAGTAAATTTTTAAATCTATACTTGGGGTTCATTATGAGAAATAAACACAATTACTAAATAATTCCAGTTCGCCGAACGAGGTTCAATTTTATTGGTACGCCTTCAATCAAGGCCAAGATCTTTTTATGATAAAGTACCTTATGCGTTTCTGAAGCTCTGTCCCAATTTTTGCTTGTCAACTTTTATGTAAACCATTCTTTTAAGTATTGACCAAAACTGCCCAATTGGGCACACAGGATGAATTATCGTTGGCTTAAATGTGATTAATTTAACTCTGTCAGAATTTATATAATTGTTGCTAATATGATAAAAGGAATAAGCTTAATGCACTTATTTAAAAATGCATACCAGTTGATTTCCAGTACTGAAGGACACAATATTGTTGGGAGATCCCAAAAGATGAAATTGCCAACTATACGAGAATATCCTTTCGAATTTCTTCTTGGTTGTTATTTAAACTTCATCAGGAATAGTGTCAATATAAAACCCTGCTTTTGCATTTTTATCAGAATTCTTAAAAGTAAAATATCTTTCTTAATTCAAAATGAAACATTTTCCGGAAAAAAATCCGGCAATCACCAACATATATTTTTCTTTTGATCCTCAATTCTCTCGAAGATAGCAATCTTCTTTGTGTATCTAATATTACATTTATTTCTTAGTGTCCCAGCAATATGAGACTCGATCCAGTTAAATATTTTAGCCAATATTTTCATTGAAATTCAAGATTTGTTGTTAACGTACTCATCCAGTCGAGGGTTGATGGCTTTCGTCATTTTTGTTGGTTTTCTACCAAACCCTGGCTTGTGTTTTGAAAAAATACTTTCTTCTAAACATTTATTGTAGCGATATGTAGCAGCTTTTGATACATTTTCTTTTAAAAAATGATCTGCCATTAATTTATTTTGTTTTAAAATATGTAATTCACAGAACTAGTACACACGTTCAATTAATAGATCGCGATTCATGATACAATTCTGATAAAAACAACTTTGAAAACTCAAATGATAAATGATGAAATGTAGCATTACTGTTTCTAAATGTCAAATAAAAACCAATGTTTCTAACTCTTAATAGATTTGGTCTTGAGAAATGCCTAGTCTAAAATTTTAGGTATCACCCTTATTACATAAATTGACAAAATTATACACATGTCAATTATATGACACGGGCCCCATATCTGCTTGCCAAGGTCACCAATATCACATAGCTGCTCGCGGTCTAATGTAACATTTTCTAAAATGTCAAAAACTCAAAATTGTCACGCGAATCATTCATCGAGCTTTATTGCCCATTGAGAATCGCAATATGAAGTTACATAACGAAATTCTTATAGTGTTTAATTATTTTCATGAAATAAACAACGTAAAATTCATTTTTTTGACATTTCATAAATTCATTTCTGTTTGACACAGGTAAGTCAATGCGTAAATATTTATTTGATTTATAATATATTACATACCTTTCTCAAAATCCCTCATTTTAGCAAGCGTACCTGTCATGCGATACGTTCAACGCACTAAACTGTACTAAACGCGAGTTCACAACAGCATTCTACTCTCCGTTCGATACGGCAACGTTGCGCTACCGCTACGATACGATCTACTATACACAATACATTGTCCCATCGCCATGGCAACGCTATTGAAAATTGAAACGTGATCGAAGCGCGCAGCGGGAACGGGAGAATGTATGTGCGGTCGTTCATTTAAAAACATGGCAGCAAATAAGAGACGATGTGCATCGAGATCATATCGATTCTATCAGATCGAAATAATGAAACAATTTTACACGAAATACGTGTGTGCTATTCATAACATGTAATCATTTATTTAATACCCTACCTACCTCTGTCCCATAATAGTTGTGCGCAGGGCATCGAACCCGACCCTGAACCGACCCAAAACCGGAACCAAACCGTCACATTATAGCGAACTCAAACCCAGAACCAAAGCTCAAATATATTTTTCAATTAAACCCGAGTCGGAACCGAACCGGGCATTAAAATTCGGGTTCAGGGTTCAGCTCCGGTTCAGGTTCATTTTTAGTTCGAAACGAAGGCGTAATCGTAATACAGCCGATAATCGACGCCTATATGTTGTCTGTTTGTGAAAATTGTGTTCGTGTTCTTGTCTTGCGCAAATTCCAGCTCGGATTTATATTATTTCCATATAAAGATTCTTATTCAAAAAACATTCATTCAATTTTCATTAGGTCGAACCTGAACCCGGAACAAAACCGCAAATTTTATTAATGTTTGAACCAGAATCGCACCCGAAGCCATCTCTCAAAAAATAAATTAACCTGATCCTGAACCGAGCTCAGTTTTTGGCGGGTTCGGTGCCCTGGTTGTGTGAATTAGAACAAATCCAAGATTGAGCATTTTTGCCTTCCGTCACCTTTAGAAAGGTATTGTCTTTGGTCAAAAAATTCGATAGAGGGTTACTAATGAATAAGCACGTTTTGGGGCCCTTAAAATACGAATTTACTAATTTTGTGTGTGAGTGTGTGTGTGTGTGTGTGTGTATGTGACGATCGTTTCGGATCGCATAACTCCAATACCACGATTCCAAAAATTATATATTTTTTGTATTCCTCGAGTTTATAATTCGTCCACCGGAAGTACCCTCAATTGCAACTTTTAACAGTTTTTCTTGAAAACCCAGTCAAATATCATTTATTAACTGAGAAAAAGAAATTACTGGATATCAGTAAATTATTATTTATTTCCGCCTCTACCGGTTTCGACTACTCATGTGTCTTCTTCAGGAGCTACAACAGTTATTACAGTTTTTGAAAAGTTGAAGGACATATATGTTTAAAACTTACGTCAACATTGATAAATAACAATAAATAAATAACATAAATCACATATACTGGTCGTCAGATGAATTAGATATATATTTTAACTTTTAATTAACAATGGTACCCTTTTTACCTCTCAGTAAGAGAGGTATTTGATTCATGCTAAAAATCGCATATCCAGATTTTATTGAATAAGCACGTTTTAAGATCCCTACAATCCGATTTTAACATTTTTACGATGATGTCTGTGTGTGTGTGTGTGTGTGTGTGTGTGTGTATGTGTGTGTGTGTGTCTGTTTGTGTTTGTGTGTGTGGATGTATGTGTGTGTATGTGGAATGTTGGAAGGACGATTACTCAAAAACTATAAGCCTTTATATTTGTTTAACTACGTATTTCCCAATTGGACATTCATGGGAAGATCTAAAAAGATTTTGGTAACAATTGGCAACCGGAAGTAGAAGATTCTTGAAAAAAAAATCTTCTAAATATTATTTTTTGAAAATTTTTCTTGGTATTAAAGAAAATTAAATTCTCTATCTGATACATTTAAATATTTTATTATATATTCTATAGATTTAGAGATAAAATAAATATAATATATAAAATAATCTGTTGTAACAAATTTTACAGCCGAAAGAATGCCATGGAAAATAATTGAAAATTTAAATTGTTTGTAACTGACAGATAAATGTCAGTGTCAGAAATCCGGAGACATTACTGAGGACTTTTTATGGGAAGTATATACATTATATTATTTCTTAATGTATAAATAGTTAAATATTTAATATTATAAGTATATTACACATACTTTAAAGAAATACTGTTACTCCCGACAATGAATTGGAAACATCTCGAAATATTAGAAGAGGACAAAATTTCTTCATAGAATGAATTTAAATTTAAAAAATCTAAATATAAGGAATAGATATAAGTAGAATTTTTGGTGTAGAGTGTAGGTATACAAGAAATGTTAAATACATTAGGGCGCGAGCAGTCATGTGACTTTGTTGGCCTTGACAAGCAGATATGGGGGCCCATGTCAGAATGATAGCTAGTAATTATGTATATATCTGTTTGTCAAGGCCAACAATATAACATGACTGTTCGCGCCCTATACTTATGTAACCAAAAAAGGAAGTGGCGAGAGGTATTGTGCTGGCCACAACAGATTTTTTTCTTTGCGAATAAAAGCAGTTTGCAAAAAAATACTATTATTTACTGTCATGAAATGGCGCCCTTTATGACCAGGCGCCTTTGTGCGGGGCACGGAGCGGCCCTGCTTCCCTTAGTATAAATCCGGTCCTGATCATTCTGTTACCCTGCATTACGATACGATAAAAACGTTACCTATAAACATAGGTTAGCGTTAAAGCAAAGCAGTGCTAGTGAGAAGAAACTGATGTTTGGGTGGCAGTTGACGGTTGGCGGTGCACCTGTCGCTGCCGCGCGGACAGGTGCACCACATTGGCCACCTGCCGCAACCGTCCGCGCCAGGAACGTTACAGCACAACCGCCAATTCAACACACAACAACAACAACAGCTTCATTCATTCACGCTCCCAACCAACAATAAACAACCACTAAATAACCATTCCAATTGTATGTTTTACTATGAAATGCTTTTTATTTGTAAACAAATAGGATACTTACATTTGATGTATGAATATAACAGTTGTTTTCTATATTCGTAGAAACAGTAAACTGGGTATAAAATATATACCGTGTGTCTGTCTTAAAGGTGTATAGGAGTTAATATGGGAAATCAGTTTTTTGCAATTCCCTGCTTGCCTAATTATTTTAAGCAAAAACGTGTCAAATAAACAATTACTTTTACATAGTTTGTAATGGCAGAAATTAAACATGAAAATGTCGAAAATTACGTTGAAAATATCGACAGCCATGGAATTGAACAAAAAATAAATAAATGTTTGACGGCCTTCAAATATAAAAATACAAAAGCCTTAAACCTTCAATGCTGATACCGCAATTTGCTGTTATGTTCAGTGCCGGATTACCCAATAGGCAAAGTAGGCAATTGCCTATGGGCCCCGCACCTTTTAGGGGCCCGCGTCAGATCGCCATAATAATTAATATCTTTTTTCCTACCGTCACCTTTAGGTAAGGAAGGTATTGTCTTTGGTAAAAAAATTCAATGATGAGTTTTTACTGAATAAGCATGTTTTAGGGTCCCTATAATACGATTTTACCATTTTTACGATGATGTCTGTATGTATGTAAGTATGTATGTGTGTGTGTATGTGTGTGTGTCTGTGTGTGTCTGTGTGTGTGCGACAAAAGTTCCGGATCCCATAACTTCAATACCACGATTCCAAAAATTATATTTTTTTCGTATTCCTCAAGTTTACATCCAGAAGAACAAGTGATTAGATTTTGGTTATAATTGGTGAACCGGAAGTAGCCTCATTTGAAGATTTAACAGTTAAATTTGATTTATTGACATTTAATATTATAACTTAAAGAATATATTATTCTTTATACGATTTGATTACATTTTATACTTCATATTCAATAGATACAGAGTTAAAGAATTTTAAAGAAATTAAATTTTATAATTCAGCCAGCTATGCTAAACATGGAAACTGCTAATATATTCATATAATTCAAATTGACAGATGTCAGTATGAATAAAAAGTAAATTAATATGGCAGAGATGAGGATGTTGAAGTAGATGTTGGGGAACACACGGAAAGATACGGTAATAAAATAACTCTAGTGTTACAATTTTCTAGAAAGATACAAGAAAGACGATTACATTGGTTTGAACATGTCATGAGGAGAAATGAATTATATTTGAACAAGAATGAGTAGTTTAGTAATGGGAGGTTGAAGAAGCAGAGAAAGACCAAAGATAAGATGGAAGGACTGTATTGCGGAAGACTTGAGAGAAAAAGAACCGAATGAGAACGGCACGCAAAAATATCGACTCCTAACGAATGGGAAAAGCTAAAGAGGAAGAAGATGTCAGTGTCAAGTGCAATTTGAATAGTTTTTTTATGAAATAATTTTACTGGAAATTTAGAATTTTTTGCAAGAAAAATTATGTATGGAATTTATACATTATACACAGGATTGACGGAAGGTATTGTGCTGGCCACAACAGATTTTTTTCTTATTAAAGTTTAGAATCAAATATGCAAACATTTTTTATTACAAGCATAGGAATTCTTGATTATAATGAAGAAATTTTGATTACAACAATAAAATGCTTAATTACAATAATAGAAACGTGATTACAATAATAATAAAAATAATCAATAGTATTATATTATATTATTTAAATTTTATTTCATAATTATTACAGTAATATGTTGATTCCTAACATATTAGAGGTTGGGAAATACGTTATTCTTAATGCGTATTAGGGGAGGACGAAATTTCAATTGCCTACGGGCTTCCACAGGGTTTAGTCCGGCATTGGTTATATTTGTCAGAATACTTCCAATGCCCAGGGTGGAATTCAAGAAAAAAATATTCTCATTTTTACAAAATTACCAATTTAACGCATACAATTTCCACCATAAAATTACTGGAAAAATTAATCCGGATTAAAGCATCTCGTTAGTATATATTCCTCATATACAGGGTGAGTCTGGGAAAACGCCCCCCCCCCTCTTTAACTTTTTCATTATAAGTAATAGATGAAAGTGGTTCATATAAAAGTTTTATTATTTTAAATATACATTTTACGGCAGATTTAGATATTTTTTATAAAGTCAGGTTTACAACAACTTTAATTTTTTAAATAGCAACCTATAATTATTTTACTAAAATATAAACCGCCATTGTTTTCTCTTTTCAACGATGTATTAGTTATTATTAATTTATTTGAAAAAAAAAATCGAGGAAAATAGGATAATTGAGATATAAGGGAAATAATTTTTATTCAAATGTTGGTGGCTATGTGAAAATAAACAAAATGTAACAATGTTAATATTAACAAAGTATACATTTGTTTGTTATTTATTAGTACTTACTTATTATTTACTTATTTATCTATTTATTTATTATTTATTTTCACACCGCCACCTAGAATATTTGAATAAAAATTATTTCTCATATATCTCAATTATCTTATTTTTCTCGATTTTTTCAAATTCATGAATAAAAACTAATAGGTACATCGTGGAAAAGACAAATAAATGTCGGTTTATATCTTAGTAAAATAATTATAGGTTGCTATTTAAAAAAAAAGTTGACAGTTATATCTAATAAAAATCACATTTTTGGATTAATTTTATGCTATATGATCTAACTTTTATGTCCAATATAACTGACGAGTACTAGAATAAATCAAAATAATGTAAAATTCGTTGAAATTAAATTAAATTTGAGAGAGGTGATTTTTTTTGTTGTTATAAATGTTTGGTTTATTATTCGAGGCAATATTCGCTTTGTGTGTTGGCTGATACTTCATTAGCCGTCAGAGCATCAGGACAAAATCAATACCGACGCCTACACTCGGACGCCAGGTACTGCGTCGCGGAAACATACATAGCATAATGTTCAGACCATGCCGTTACACTTCATCGCGCTCTTCAAAACTCAACGCCTTTAACGATTATTACATCATGAATTATAATCATTTAAACTGCAATTCGCAAATAAAAATTATATTTAGGTTTTACTTTAAATTTACTCTAATAGCTGTGTTAACAAATGTAAATCTAATTTATTCTTATTGATGTAAACTCTAAAAAATTTAACCGATGCTACCTAAATACAATCCCACCGCTGCCACCAAATTTTAAATTCAATCGATCGATGTGAGTAATAATCATGTATATACGAGTATATCGAAACTCACAATTCTTATAATTACAATTTTTCGCAAGTCCGAAAACGACGACAGTAAAACCGAAAACGACGACAGTCAAACACGCTTCATTTTATATCGGAGAAATTTTTGAAATCCGCATTACTCAACTAAAATTTTGTGACATGACTATTGTTGAACGTAATATTTAAAATTGTTTTGTGAAATAAATATGAAATATTTTTTCAATCGTATAAATATTGATCAGAAAACCTAATCGCTACACTGACGATCCGCCGGAAGTCGATCACTCCGCTTCGCTCTATGTTGGCTCCTATCGATGCTTAATATAACATCCCTATGTTTTCAGGGACGGCAAAAACTACATTAATCGTGGTTTTAACTGGGATGAAGGAAGGGCTGGAATTTAATGTTGGACAAAAATTAGTTCTGTTAGGCCCTGTAACCCTAGTAAATATTTTATTAATAGTGTAACGTAACCCCTGCGATCGCCGCCGCCGCGCTACTAGGCGTCACAGAGTCGCGCCCGACACTCACACGTTCGAACTTGTTAGGATAAGGTCGCGGTGAGGTAATCTATTGTTCACGCTGTTTACCTCTAGAAGTTCTCTAGGAGATTCTAGAAATAATCTGCCAGGTATATAACCCGCCGCCAAAGCCATCGAACTATTCTGTAATGTAGTAGCAACGGGTAAAGAAGTCTGATATAAATAAGTGTCGTGAATAGTTGGTGATAAAAATAACAGTCGACAAGTGAACATAAATAAATGTAATTAGTCATATAAAGAGTAGTGTTAATTATTTAAATAAATAATCTTAGTGTTTAATTGTCTTATAATATTCTTAGTCTTTAAATTAGTGTTAATATTTGTTTATCATAGTGTTAGTTACTTTTATAAACCTTTAATTATCTTTTTAATATTTATTTATCGTTTGATAAACGTATTCTTTTAATTAATAATATTTCTGTTATTTGTTACACTTCACCCATATAAATAAAAACGTTACAATATATTTAAATATCTGACAAATCGCTAGATAAATTTCTTTTAAGAAACAAGACACATAATTATATTCCCCTAATGTTTAACCTATCTTTCTACTGCATATATATTTTCCCTGCATAGCTTTTCCCATTCGTTAGGGGTCATTATTTTTTCATTTTCTTCTTCCATTCATTTCTGTTTTGCGTATCCTCCTCATACAGTTCCTTTTCTCTCAAGTCTTCCGCAATACAGTCTTTCCATCTTATCTTTGGTCCTCCTCTGCTTCTTTAACCTTCTACTACTAAGCTATTCATTCTTCTCCCAATATATTTTTCATCTATCCTCATGACATGTTCAAACCAATGTAATCTAGAAACTTCTATTACTCGAGCCATAAATGATATTTAACTGTTTTTTCAAGAAAAAACTGTTAAACGTTGCAAATGAGGGTACTTCTGGTCGACCAATTATAACCAAAATCGAATCATGTCTGCATATGGATCTAAACTCGAGGATGCACAGGAACACACACACACACACACACACACACACACACACACACACACACAGACACACACACACACACAGACACACACACACACACATACATTCAAAACGTGCTTATTTATTAGAAACTCACTATCGAAATTTTTGACCAAAGACAATACCTTCCTTACCTAAAGGTGACGGAAGGTAATAAATAAAATAAATATTTCATCACGGCATATTACTCATTGCTGAGTGTGCCAATCTGTTTTGTACACAAAATTCGGTAATGATGATGCCATATTTGTACCGTGCGGGCGTTTACCAGGTTTTTACCTCTCGGGCACTCATTGCTGACGCGGAGATTGCACCACAGGGGTCAATTTTGTGCAACTTAAAATTCGAAATATTTGGTGTCGGTCGGAATCGAACCCGGTTCATCAGATTTGCGACCAATCACACAGGTACGCAATCACGAAACCCCATAAATTAATTAATTAATTACATGTTAAAATCCTACGTTCCGATGTTGTGGTCAACACCCTGTATATTTTATCTTCTTCTTCTTCTTCACAGATCCTTAATACCCTTTCATTGGGTGTCGGATATGGTTTGCTACTTCTCGTTCTTGACCCAATGTTTCCATGCTGTCCGGACCTTTGCTAGTTTTTCCATTTCCTCCATGTTTTTCCCTCTCCTTTTGCCTATCTCTTCTATTCGTCCCTCCCATGTTTTTCTGTATATTTTATAAATAAATAAATATATCATCACGGCATATTGCCCATTGCTGGATGTGCCAATCTGCTTTGTATACAGATATCGGTAATGATGAAATATTTGTACCGTGCGGGCGCTTACCGGGCGTCACCTCACGGGCACTCAATGGTGGTGTGGAGAGTGTACCAATTTAGGGCCATTAAAATCTGAAGTAATTTTTGGTGTCGGTGGGGAGCGAATCCGAGTCCCCAGATTCGCGACTAGACACTCAGACACATGGCCACGAGACCCCCATAAATGTAATATGAATAAGTTCTTGACATACAGTGTAAAAATGTTAGTGACGTGGGTACATTGGAATCTTCTTAGTGAATTCAAGTATATCAGCATCAATTTAAGACATTGATACAAAAGTGTTTTCGTGGAGTGACAATGAGCAGACAGGTCTGGGAGTGGACTTAGCTCAGTGAGAGTAGAGTAGCGTACAGCGTACGGCAAGGCCGTTTAGAAGGTCGCTCAACAACCAAACACATTGTGAAACTTTTGCCTTTTTCTCTTGAATTAAAATTTTATATATCATTCTAATATTAATAAATATATCATAACGGCTGCTAACTCATCATGACTATGCCAATATTTTTAACGTTTTTAAAGTTTTCTATATCTTAATTTGACTCAGGATCATGTTTATATATTAGAAAATTATTTACTGGAGTTGGTAACAGAAAAATGATGACCAATTATTTATTAATTAGTCATTTTTATAGGACGTTTTTGTAAACTTTACAATGTAATAAATTTTAAGATTCTTTTCACGAGAAATAATTCTATCAAACTGTTTGGCATCCTTGAAAGTAGATGTCGCGCAATGTAACTCATACGTTTACAATATTTGGACTGTTGTTTGTACCAAAAGCGTCTTAATTAATTGTAATGTAATATTTATTTTTCAATATTGACAAAACATGGTGGAACGTCGTAAATTTATATGAACTTTCTCCATTATCTGATCACTCTGTTTATACATCGGCACAAATAAGTTTTGTAACTTAAATTTTGGAATAATCATCAAAATTATTTTGTATATAATATACAGGGTGATCACGCGAGAATGAACCGGCAATTATCTCTCTTATTAAGCAAGATAGCGATTATCTTCAAATAAGAAAATTTACTATAGATAATATGGGCAATAAGATGTCGTATCAAGAAGCATTCTGTTACTTCCGGTTCCGGAGTATGTGATACCAACTTTGAAATTTCAAATGGAACATACTATATTTTTCTATATTTTTGGAAAGTACACAAAATTTGCTTTACAATGATAGTAAACAAGTAGGACATTGTATAATTAAAAAGTAAAATGGCGGACGTTTGAAATATCTTATAAAATAAGTCAAGGAAGTGTGGAATTTTGTTTTATTGGATTTGTTGCCTAGGTTACGTCATATAAATGAATTTATCTCAAAAAATATCATCATCTATTAACAAAATACAATAAAATCTCACACACTTGATTTTTTTTCATTCAATATATTCATCTTTCAAACGTCCGCCGTTTTATTTTTTTAATAATGCAACGTACTACTAATTTACTACCATTGTAAAGAAAATTTTATGTACTTTTCAAAAATATAGAAAAATATAGTATGTTCCATTTGAAATTTCAAAGTTTGTATTCAATACTCCGGAACCGGAAGTAACAGAACGCTTCTTGATATGGCATCTTATTGTCTATATTGTCTATAGTAAATTTGTTTATTTGAAGATAATCGCTATATCGCTTAATAACGGAGATAAATGCTGGTTAATTCTCGCGTAATCACTGTATAAGTGCTAAATATGCATGATTCAGAAAACAACGAATAAGCTACTAAAATAGAACATATATTAAACAAATTTTTATTTTCTATAACAGATTTTAAAGAAAGAGAATCTAATGTAGCCAGCACATTACCTTCCGTCAATCCTGTGTATTATGTACAAATTCCATACATAAATTTTATTGCAAAAGATTCTATATTTCCAGTAAAATTCTTTCATGAACTTCATCTTCTTTAGCTTTTCCCATTTTCCCATTCGTTAGGGGTCGCTATTTTTATTTTTTCTACACACATATAGCATTGTAAATAATTTCTTTATTCATTACAATATGCTATGATGTATAATATTCATAAACAATAGCAAAAATTCAAAGTAAAATTGTAAATTGTATCACTTTCTTGAATTGTTAAAATTGATTGGGTACTCAAAGGCACCAAAGTAGAGTTAGAGACGCTGACGCTCAAAATGTGTACATCGCCTATAGATGTAATATGTATGTACGAGTATTATGCATCTTTATAAAATAAAAATTAGCATGTCTACTGTAAATTTTATTGATTGTTTTAGTCACATTGATAAATAAAAGCAAACATTTGTTTTAATGAATTTTACCCTAACTTAGAAATGTAGAATGATTGTGCGTAGGTGGCCGTGGGCGCCAGGACGCTGACGTCAACGGCGCGTGACGCAAGCAGCGTCGCTATCCGCCGACGTCTCCGGCGTCCTCGGCTTCATTCATGCCTGCCGTCTCACGTCTGATCTCGCTCGTGACTCGTGACACTCACGTGGTACAACCAACTAACACCATGTGACGCAACCAGAAAGCCAATAATTGTACTACTTCTATAAATCATGTACAAAAAAAAATACAATAAAAAAGAATGAATTAATAAAAAAATCTACAAATATAACAGCAGAAGGGGCATACTGTACAATATGTAACTGAAATATTCGAAAGAATCAGAGAGCAGACAGGTGGATTAATTAGTCTTTCAGAATGGGGTCCTGAATCAATGTTTTTTTTTTTTTTTGGAAGAACAGGATGAACTAAGAATTTTAGTGCAAACGCAACTTAAATTTTTAAAGTAATAAGCAAGATATTAATTTTTAAAGTTAAGAATTTAATTCGTGACGTAGCAGGTCTTCACCAGTGCTCGTCAAACTGTTTGTTCTAGAGAGAACAAATCTTGGACACAGAATCTAATTTACAGAAACGTTTAACACTTGAAATGTTGCAGATTAACAATGATAAAAACAATATTAATTTAAAAACAGATATTGATAGTAGGTACTATACAGGGTGTTATATTTTAGTGGACCCAGCAAATATCTCGCATATTTATTAAGTTAGTAATTTCTTTCATTTAACATGATTTATACAGCAACATGTAAGCTACTTGCTGACGGATGTACATTCATGATAGCACTTCCGGTTTATTAGTAATTAATATCAACTTTGAAATTTCAAATGGAACATACTATATTCTTTTACAAATTTGAATAGTACATCAAATTTTCTTCATAATTATGTAAAATAATTATGTTACATTATTAAAAAGTAAAATGGCGGGCACTTTTTTATACACCTAGTCGAAAAGAGAATAGTGAGCCATGATGGTGGCTTGAAATAAAACAATGAACTAAAACAATTGTAATGACAAAAAAAATATTTCGTTTAATAATAATAATAGTTACAATTGTTTTAGATATAATAAAAAGTTTAAGTGTATCGGATACAGAATTTTGTACACACAAGTCGGATTCTAGGGCCTTAAAACGTATTTATTCACTAAAATCTGGATATGCGATTTTTTAGATGAATCCAATACCTGTTTTAGCAAGAGGTAAAAATCATGAAGAATAATGAAAAATTTAAGATTTTAAAGAGTCAAAAAAATTAAAATACAATAAATCTTATACCAATCGAAAAAATCTCTTGTGGCCAGCACAATACCTTCCCTCATTCTCGTGTATAATGTATAAATTCCATAATTTTTCTTACGTAAGATTCTAAATTTCCAGTAAAATATTTCATAAACAAACTATTCAAATTGCACTTGACACTGGCATCTTCTTCTTCTTTAGTTTTTCCCATTCGTTAGGGGTCGCTATTTTTGCATGTCGTTCTCATTCTGTTCCTTTTCTCTCAAATCTTCCGCAATACAGTCCTTCCATCTTATCTTTGGTCTTCCTCTGTTTCTTTAACGTCCTATTACTAAACTATTCATTCTTGTTCCAATATAATTCTTCATTTCTCCTCATGACATGTTCAAACCAATGTAATCGTCTTTCTTGTATCTTTCTAAAAACTTGTAACACTAGAGTTATTTTCTTACCGTATCTTTCCGTGTATTCCCCAATATCTACTTCAACATCCTCATATCTGCCACATTAATTTACTTTTTATTGATACTGACATCTGTCAATTTGAATTATATGAATATATTACTAGTTCCCAAGTTTGGCATAGCTGGCTGAATTATAAAATTTAATTTCTTTAAAATTCTTTAACTCTGTATCTATTGAATATGAAGTATAAATTGTAATTAAATCGTATAGAGAATAATATATTCTTTAAGTTATAATAACGTTAAATGTCAATAAATCAAATTTAACTGTTAAATCTTCAAATGAGACTACTTCCGGTTGACCAATTATAACCAAAATCTAATCAGTTGTTCTTCTGGATGTAAACTTGAGGAATACGAAAAAATTATAATTTTTGGAATCGTGGTATTGAAGTTATGGGATCCGGAACTTTTGTCACACACACACACACAGACACACAGACACACGGACGCACAGAGACACAGACACACAGACACACATACATACAGACATCATCGTAAAAATGGTAAAATCGTATTATATGGACCCTAGAACGTGCTTATTCAGTAAAAACTCATCATTGAATTTTTTGACCAAAGACAATACCTTCCTTATCTAAAGGTGACGGAAGGTAAAAACAGTATTTTTATGTGGAAAGTAATAATTATTATATTTGAACTGTTTTACTTTCTGCACTTAGTTTAACTACGTTGTTGCTAAGATAGAAATAGGTCAGCGCCGAGTGAAAGTTACTGATCTTTTTATACATTAATATATTATTTACGCAGTAGAAGTTACACACATTTTAGTTCATTTACAACTTTTACTATTAAAAAGTAAACATTTCATTTTGAAAATATGCAAATACAAATTTGATTACATTAAATGTTTAAATGAAATATTAATTTTTGCTTGAATAACAATACTTTTTGTTCTACTGAGAGTAAAAATGATATTTAAGATTCCTTTGTTGAAAATTAAAATGTCAAATTAGCTCTTGAAGTTTTTTCTACAACCAAGACAGAAAGTCGGTTTCTATAATGCCAAAATCATGACTGAAATAAAACATTTATATACATAACTCTCAAATAATATACTCATAATTCAACCGATTTTTATCAATTCATGACCTTCATTACAGTTTCTAAATGAATTGGCATTTCGATGGAATATCTTATTCAACCGTTATGCCAAATTCAAATCCTACCTATCAAAGAGTCCAAACAAAATTACTTTTAGTAAGTAATTCTTTCCACATAAAACGCCAAAATTACACTGGTTTTGTCATTTTTCATACTTTTATTTTCTTCTTTATCTTAGACTGTAGCTTTCTATTAAATGTCAAAAATTACTTCGTTATAAGAACAAGGATAACTATATTTGTCTATAAACAAAAAAAAATCTGATGTAGCCAGCACATTACCTTCCGTCGTTTCTGTATATTATGTACAAATTCCATACACAAATTTTCTTGCAAAAGATTCTATATTTCCAGTGGCATCTTCTTTTCTTTAGCTTTTCCCATTCGTTAGTGGTCGATGTTATTGATTTTCTTTTTCCACTTATTTCTATTTTGCTTGTCGTCCTCATTCAGTTCCTTTTCTCTGAAGTCTTCCGCAATACAGTCCTTCCATCTTCTCTTTGGCCTTTTTTAAATTCTGTATCCATTCTATGTGAATTATACAATGCAATCAAATCGTATAGATAATATATATATATATATATATATATATATATATATATATATATATATATATATATATATAATATTCTTTAATATTTATAATAACATTAAATGTCAAAAATTGATATTTAACTATGTTCATTCAAGAAAAACTGTTAAAAGTTACAAATGAGGGCACTTCCGGTAGACCAATTATAACTAAAATCGCAAAATCTAATCACTTCTTCGTTTGGATGTAAACTCAAGGAATACGATAAACATATAATTTTTGGGATTATGCTATTGGAGTTATGCGATTCGAAACGATGGTCACACACACCACACCCATACATACATACAGACATCGTAAAAATAGTAAAATCGTATTCTAGAGATCGTAATCGACTACGGTGGTGTACTGGGCAACGTAGCCGACTCACGACCCAAGGGTTCCGGGTTCAAATCCTGGTTAAAGTATGAATGTTTGTATGTGTCTCTTTCATCATTTCATCTCCGTCAAGATAATATATACAACGGCAATGATATAAAATACGAAGTAACTCACCTCCATATCAATTGTAATAAGTTGTGTAAAAACTTTAATGCAATGAAGAATTATTGTATTATTATTCTAGAGATCCTAAAACGCGCTTATTCGTTAAAAACTCACCATCGAACTTTTTGACCAAAGACAATACGTTTCTAACCTAGAGGTGACGGAAGGTAAAAATGCCAATTTTTTTTTTCAATTATTATATGTACTATTAACATACTCGTACGTATACCTCCAAAGTTTTTTTTTATTCTTTTTAATAGCCTATATAGATTTTTAATGTGGTCCAATTTTTTTTTGTGATACAGTTTATTTTCTGATTTGTTCCATATTATAAAATATTTATGTAAATCTATCAACGAGTATGTAGTTATGACTTTCCAAGTTTTGAAGAGAATTTCACATATAGCAGGCAGTGGTTTGGCGCAGGCGATTTCACCTGCGCAGCATTCATAACAAATCCATCTCCTCCCGCAATCAGACTGTGACATAGCGAGGTTTCCTTCTCGCCATCTTTCTCCAATACATGGAGCACGCACCATCTGTCCCTCTCCTGCTAATCAATACACAGGGGTTACATGCAATCATCAAACATTTACTGCCTATTCACTTTGAGGTTTATAAATATTGCACGCTATTCATTTCTTATTTATAACGATAATTGTATATTGGATAAAATGTAGGTACGTTCATTTAGTAAACTATAATATATGTACCTACACTGTGAGTAGTTTTTATCTTATTTAACGGATAATGGTATTAAAATATTTTTTTTATTAAAACCAATACCTAAAAGTGACTGAAGGTATTGTCTTTGGTAAAAAATTTGATAGGTAGTGAGTTTCTAATGAATAAGCACGTTTTGGGGTGTGTATGTGACGATCGTTTCGGATCGCATAACTCCAAAACCACGATTCTAGAAATTATAATTTTGTCGTATTCCTCAAGTTTAGATCTATATGCAGACATGATTAGATTTTGGTTATAATTGGTCCACCGAAAGTACAGTCATTTGCACCTTTTAACACTTTTTACCTTCCGTCACCTCTAGGTAAGGAAGGTATTGTCTTTGATCAAAAAATTCGGTGGTGAGTTTTCATTGAATAAGCACGTTTTGGGATCTTTACAATACGATTTTACTATTTTTACGATGATGTCTGTATGTGTGTGTGTGTGTTCGTGTGTGCGTGTGTGTGTGTGTGTGTGTGTGTGTGTTCGTATGTGCGTGTGTGTGTGGACGCCGTTTCGTGCACAATATCTCCAATACTAGAATTCCAAAAATTACAATTCTTGCGTATTCCTCTTCCTTACAACCATATGCAGACCTGTTTAGATTTTGGTTATAATTGGTCAACCGGAAGTACCCTCATTTGAAGATTTTAACAGTTTTTCTTGAAAAAATCAGTTAAATATTATAACTTAAAGAATATATTATTGTCTATACGATTTGATTGCATTTTATATTTGATATTCAACAGATATAGAGTTAAAAAAGAATAACGATAATAAATTTTATATAAATTTCATAATTCAGCCAGCTATGCTAACTTAACCATGGAAACTGCTAATATATTCAGGTAATTCAAATTGACAGCTGTCAGTATAAATAAAATGAAATCAATGAAAGAATAAGGGAAGTAACTATAGTGTTGTGGAAGAAGAAAATAAAATATAGCGACTCCCTAACGAATGGGAAAAACTAAAGAAGAAGAAGAAGATGTCAGTGTCAAGTGCAATTTGCATAGTTTGTTAATGAAATAACTTTACTGGATATACAGGATCTTTTGCAAGAAAATTTATGTATGGGGCGCGTGCAGTAACATGACTTTGACCCGTGTCAAAATGACAGCAATTAATTATTATTATAACTGACAAGTGTTATAATTTTTCAATCAAAATTTCATAATTTTCTTATTTCATGTGGTTGTTTGTTATCAGGAGTATGGAATTCAGTTGCCGAGAAAGGGAATCACATAATACCAAAAATTTATAATCTTTTGCAAGAAAATTTATGTATGGAATTTGTACATAATACACAGGATTGACGGAAGGTATTGTGCTGGCCACATCAGATTTTTTTCTTAAAAAACCGTTAAATATCATTTATTGACATTTAATCTTTTACAATTTTTAAAGAATATATTATTCTCTATACGATTGGATTGCACTTTATAAATCCTAGGTATTCAATAGATATAGAGTTAAAGAATTATAAATATATTAAATTTCATAAATCAGCCAGTTATGCTAACCATGGAAACTGCTAATATATTCATATAATTCAAATTGGCAAATGTTAGTATTAATGAAACGAAAATGAATGTGCCAGAGATGAGGATGTTGAAATAGATAGGATACGGAATTAAAAGATAATGGAAATGGTTCGGGTGCTAGAACGTATTATAGGGACCCAACGTATTTCCTAACCTCTAATATGTTAGGAACCAACATATTACTGTAATAATTATGAAATAAAATTTAAATAATATAATATAATACTATTGATTATTTTCTATTATTGTAATTAAGCATTTTATTGTTGTAATCAAAATTTCTTCATTATAATCAAGAATTCCTTTGCTTGTAATAAAAAATGTTTGCATATTTGATTCTAAACTCTAATAAGAAAAAAAAAGTATTAATTATTATGGCCATCTGACTCCCCCTCCCCCTTAACGAGACGCTTTTTTGCGGTGCCCAACCTACCCACGCACACTCGGTAGCCCTGAATATAACTATTCGGAATACAAAACAATTTTATCGTTCGGATAATTTTCTGATATTATTATAACTGTAAAATTATTGATTACAACAAACAATTTTGATTACAAGAATGAATATAACAAAGGATATTTCTTTAATATTTTAAATCCTGCATTATTCGAAGAACCAAAAATATAGTTTAAAATTTAAAGAGTGTGCAATACAGAAGAATATAGAACGAACTGACTCTAGCTGTGATTATCAAGAGCGTATCAATCAAAATATATCTACCATTTCAATTCTGTGTGCGCCTTTTAAGAAAAGGCGCCTGGAGCGATTGCTCCTTTGCTCCATGTCACCGCACAGCCTTCTTGCAAAACTATGCTTCCTTGAGCTAAAGAGTAATACAAGTGACTAACTCATGCGTGGAAGTGTAATTTTTTACCGAGGTTTTCATTCATTCTTCAGTATCGCTCCCTAGTTTGGTATTTTGGTTTGTTCGTAAGACAATGAAAATGCAGGTATGTATGTGTACGTCCCACATACGGTATGTGTAGCCATTCCATCCCATCAGTCAGTCCGTCAGTCGACATTGGTCATATTCCATTGTGTGATTGTTGCGAATAACAGAACCGCGGTCACGTGCATGTTGAGTGCGCGTGCGCCGCTAACGGTAATCTACGCGGCCGCACACTAAACGGAACTACAACAACCTCTTGCTCCAGCTCTCTCATAATCTACTCAGGTCAAACAGATACACACGATAGCTTAACTCTACTAGAAACGAATTTGTATTTTTATGCTCACTTGCATCGCTACTCACGTTTTCAACCGTTGCACTTAAATATTTCTCTAAACAAAATATAAGGAACACATAAAATTTTCCATTTTACTCTAAATACTTAGAATTAAAAAGACAACAAAAGCAGAAATAATTTTTAACCCTTGATCTATAGTGAACACGAATTAAACAACTATATTTAATAAAAATAATATATTTAATATCTCGATAAATCATAAGGCGGATCAAGCGTATATTTTGGCCTAAGCTGAACAAAAATTTACGCCCCCTCCCCCTTGACTTTATTTGTCTTTAACAGGAACATGAAATTAAACGAAAAATAAAATGTTTTCAAATAGATTTTTATTCCCTTGCAAAAGATTCTAAATTTCCAGTAAATTATTTCATAAACAAACTATGCAAATTGCACTTGACACTAACATATTCTTCTTTTTAGCTCTCCCCATTCGTTAGGGGTCGCTATTTTTTATTTTCTTCTTCCACTCATTTCTGTTTTACGTGTCGTTCTCATTCAGTTCCTTGTTTCTCAAGTCTTCCGCAATACAATCCTTCCATTTTATCTTTGGTCTTCCTCTGTTTCTTCAACCTTCTATTACTAAGCTATTCATTCTTCATCCAATATATTCTTCATTTCTCCTCATGACATTATCAAACCAATGTAATCATCTCGATTATATCTTTCTAGAAACTTGTAACACTACAGTTATTTCCTTACCTATCTTTCAGTGTCTTCCCCATCATCTATTTCAACATCCTCATCCCTGCCACATTAATTTACTTTTTATTTATACTGATATCTGTCAATTTGAATTATATGAATATATTAGTAGTTTCAATGTTTAGCATAGCTGGCTGATTTATAAAATTTCATTTTTTTAAAATTCTTTAACTCTGTATCTATTGAATATGAAGTATAAAATACAATTCGTATAGAGAATAATATATTCTTTAAGTTATAATAACGTTAAATATCAATAAATCAAATTTAACTGTTAAATATTCAAATGAGGCTACTTCCGGTTCACCAATTATAACCAAAAGCTAATCAGTTGTTCTTCTGGATGTAAACTTGAGGAATACGAAAAAAATATAATTTTTGGAATCGTGGTATTGAAGTTATGCGATCCGAAACTTTCGTCTCACACAGACACATACATATATACAGACATCATCGTAAAAATGGTAAAATAGTATTATAGGGACCCTAAAATATGCTTATTCACTAAAAACTCATCATTGAATTTTTTTACCAAAGACAATACCTTCCTTACCTAAAGGTGACGGAAGGTAAAAACAGAATACGAAATTTAAACAATGAAACAAAATGGAAACAGTTAAATTTTGAACTTAGTCTAAAAACATTATTTTTTTGTTAAAACTAAATAAACTACGTAGAAAAGTAGTTTCTTGACTGGAATGGATATTAGGAAAGTAATTTCTGGGCTTCAGTCAGCCAATTATTTATTATATATTCTACGTTTCGATCCTACCACGATCAATACTTACATATTTTTTCATAGAGTAAGCAGTTGCGATTTAACGCTTTTTATGTTAAGAATTAAATCAAAATTAACTTGATTAAAATTATTTCACCATATTATTTACATACACAAAATAGGTACATTTAGGCAGAAAACTTAAAACTATAGACTACAAGACAACTACAACGCGCGTTCTAATTATTAAAAATATATCGTCCTCAATATCACGAAATTATATAACTTCACAGTTTCACGAAGTGGCGTATCTCGCTTCGTCACAGTTTTCATAATACAGAGAGAGAACCAACCGACATACACATATGAGTATCATGTTGAACTAAATTAATAACCATTTAATGAAAAGTCTGTAAAAATATTTACACTCTCAAAAAGTATTTATATGTTAGTTGAAATAACTTTTAAATTATTTGCAGCAAATAAACTTGGTCAAATTTTTCCAATTATTATCTAATCTCGGTGAGACAATCTGTTGGTATTGACAGATGAACTAATATTTATAAACTGTAGAAGAATTATAAAATAAAATGAAATAAATGTTGGACTAACCTCGCCTACTATTAGTCCAATTTGGCTAACAGAGGCATCGCAGATCTCAGCATCTCAGGAAATAATCTACCACTGCTACCAGTAACATTTACTGGAACAAAATTTCAGTTATCTTACTATTTAGTCCACTGAAAAGCATCACACATTAAAAATTCATATCACGAAAGTTAGTTTGATACTAAAAGAAACAAATATATACTATTTTAACTCTCCCAACAGAATTTTTTCACGAGAATTGTACTTAATATGAATAGAACACATTTTCATTTGCAGGTTATAAATACACTGACAAATGACAGCAATAATAAACAACAAACATCGGTATTAATATTAGCTCAAACTTGTCTGTTAAGAGTTGATCTGTAGTTTCACTGATCGACACGAAATTTTTATAAAAATAATATTGAATTATTTATTCTCGTAACAAATGTAGAATAAAAAATAAATGATTGTTATTAAAAAATAAAAACATTGTGACGCTAAAAATATAGAGCCAAGCTCATAACCTTTTACTAAATATTAGTAGCACTGCTAATGATTGCAACTACTCACTATTAAATTATTTGCGCTCATAAAGTAATATTAGTACAAGTATAACTTAGTACCTAATAATAGAGAAATTTAGTAGTGATAAATAAAGCTAAATAAATGTTGTTATTATTATTATTATTATAATTAATAGCAATAAAAGACAATTTTAGGTACTATTTCCTGTCAATCAAAAGACTGTCTTGATAATTAAAAATTATTTAAATAGATGTAAAGATTGGTGGACTATAAAAATATACAGATTTTCAAAAGAGACTGTAAGAAAAATAATTGATTTAATCAGAAATCATATAAAACTAATATCTAGGAACGAGGCTAGAACTACAAGTTTGTATTACTGTATCACTGCTGCTTAATTCGGTCTACTTTTGAGTAATACCCTCATCTTCTATTTGCCATTTTCAGTGGCGGATTAACGATTTTGCCGCATGTAGTCTAAATTCAACAACGATTATAATCAATTTATTTTTGTTTAATTATTGATATTTATTGTTGCAATCAAATTTTCTTTATTGTAATCAAAAATATCTGTTGTATGCTGCATTGGATCAGATCCATGTTAAAGGGTCAGTAAATTGCATGTTCTTTCGAATTCTGATCAGTATCCCCATCTCAAGACCAAGTAATCCAACAAAAACTTAGATTAGAAAGATCATATCACTTAAGATGCAAAAATGGCGGAAGAATCTGTCATATTTTATAAGTCAATCAGTACAAGATGTTACATTTAAGGTTCTAAAAGAAATTTAAACAAGAATAAACAATGGTAAATATAAAAAATTGAAATTCATTTTTTCCGACTGATTTTGACAGATACTTGTGTTCTTTTGAATAAATTCATCTGCGTCCATGTGACCTGATCTGATCTAATCCATACGATCAGTTGGATCTAATCCAATCCAGCGAAAGAATACGGCTTTAGTTATAAAATTTAGCAAAAGGTTATGAGCTTGGCTGATTATTATATCATGGAGCATATACCATTTAATTTTTTCCTAAAATATGGGAATATTCTGTATGTAAAGGGTTAAATAAATTCAAATAATAGATTTTTGTTAAAATACTACTACTTCTACTACTCTTCCTATTACTGTTAGATTGAGGAATTCGTAGTTACACAGGTCTTTAGTCTTACAGAATTTGAGAAATAGTACCTCCAACAACCTCGCACACACAGAGACATTATCGTAAAAATGTTATTATCGGATTGTAGGGACCTTAAAACGTGCTTATTCACTAAAATATGGATAAGCGATTTTTAGCATGATTCCAATACCTCTCTTAGCGAGAGGTAAAAATAGTTCTAATGCGTTGCGTACAATTAAATTTTAAATTTTCTATAACCATTCCATTGTTGGTTTAGTATGGTATCTACGCTGATTAAAATTTTGTGAAAAAAAACTCTCCTACAAAACTATCAAAAATGAGTTACGTCAATTCGTATTATTGACCACAATATTTTGTAATTCTTGTTTCATGTACACATTTGAATAATGAATAATAGAACTGCAGAAACAAGCCAGTGGTACACCAAATTATATCCCCTGGATTTCATAAAATTATTATATCTACCTGTGTGTTTATATTGCTACGCAGCGAACTCTGAAAGCAAAGTTATTGATTTTTAGTGTTCGGAGGTAGATTGCAGACAAGTATGTATGAATGTATTATTATTCGTGCAATCTCATATTCACTGGCAGGGGCAGGCAGTTATCTATTGTGAATTCTTCTTACAACATTGACGTATTTCCCAGAATCTGTATGTAATGTAATCTAATAGGTTTGTCATACAATACTGCTTATTACATGATTCCCATCATTTCAATACGTATGTATTTCATCATTTCTTGTTGCAATATCAGATATACATCGCTTTCTTCTTCAAATATTATCTTATGCAAATTATTACGCGTGTATTGTATTATTTTCAAGCTCCTTGATTTTCTTTAGGACCACAGGGTGATGGGGTAAGAAATTTAACACAGATATAAGATATTATTCATGGTCTACCATTACTTCAGGAACAAGCTTTAATGAAAAAAAAAGTTTAATTGTTCTGTGTTTAAAAATGCAATTTATTTTTCTTCAGAAACGTTTATAATCTATTCATCATAATGTTCATTCCTCCCTATATAGTCATGGAGCACCGCAAGAGATAGGTAGTTTATTTTTACTTCCTTGTACGTAAGTAAAGGAAGTATTGTAATCGCGAAAAATTTCGGTTTTCAGATTTCAGCGGAAATATCCATTTTGATCATCCCTGAATCCATTTTGACTAATTTCGTCGTGACGTCTGTACGTACGTACGTACGTATCTCGCATAACACAAAAACGGTAAGCCGTAGAAAATTGAAATTTTGTATTTAGGACTGCTATAACATCTAATTGTGCACCTCCCTTTCTGGTTATTACACAATTTCCAGAAGTGGCACTTTACATGAAGCCTATAATAGATTTTAATAAAAAACTGTTTTAAAATATAATCCAAAACTTTTCAAATTTGGTATAAGTACAAAACTTTTATGTCAATCGAAATAACATAATAGATTTTGGTTAAAATAGGCTAACCGGAAGTGGTACATTACTTGAAGTTGTTAGAGAATTAATTTCTGCGTCCAGCACATCAAGTGTTATTAAATTAGCCCTTTGTATAAGCGAGATATGTAAATTTAAAAATTATATACTTTTTTGTTTTTGTAATAAAGCTTGCTATGGATTAGGACAAAAAAATAAAAAAAATGTTCATGTCAAATTACGTTAAATACGTGCAATTTTATGATTCGTACAATAACAAATATTATATTTTTATTGTGAAATTAGTCATATTCATTGTTGTAATCAAATATTTCTTTGTTGTAATCAAAACTCTATAAACTCCCTTTCTGGTTGCTATATATCTTACTGTTTTGAAGTTAAAATTAATATTTTGTAATTTATTTATTAAAAAAATATGTATAGTTTAATAATCGTACAAGGAAGGATTGTATTGCGGAAGACTTGAGAGAAAAGAAACTGAATGGTAACGACACGCAAAAATACTGACTCCTAACAAATGGGAAAAGCTAAAGAAGAAGAAGATGTCAGTGTCAAGTGCAATTTGAATAGTTTTCTTATGAAATAATTTTACTGGAAATTTAGAATCTTTTGCAAGAAAAATTATGTATGGAATTTATACATTATACACAGGATTGACGGAAGGTATTGTGCGAGAGCATCGTCTGCTGGCGCCATAATCCCAGGATAACTACAGAAAATTTACCTACCTCAAGGCGCATTGTAAGGCTGCCGGAGCGTGTGGCGCACCCCTATTTCAGGTTACCCTCAATGCGGCCCGCCTCAGGCACACCTCTCCGGTAAACCGGAGTGTGTATAGCCGCCTTAATACTTACAAACCAACTTTATTATTTCCGCGTTATACTATTTAGAAGAATTACTCGTATTTCTTGTTGCAACTGTATCGAAACTTTGTATTGGTTGTAGAGTAGGTGGTGAAGAGTAAGGTGGTCCGTCGGCGTGCTCGTGCCCGTCCTCGTGCTCCATTTGGAGTAGCGTGGGTGGCGCCTCCCCGTCCCCGGCCCGTGCGAGGTCACGCAGCGACGCGCAACGCAACGAAACCGTGTTACTGGGTCAGCCCTCTTCCTCTACCTCCACCTACAGTACAGGGTAGAACATTTCCAACAACACTTCTTTACATGAATTACTTTTACAACAAATTTTGAGAATTAAGTTCTCAATATCACTGGTGTAGTATCGGTATTTCTGATGACAGCAGCAGATCTCGAATTACCGAAACTGTGTGACAATGCCCAACAGGCGCACATGCTCAATTCTTGGAGAAAAAAGCATTAAGAAATATCTGTTGTGGCCAGCACAATACCTTCCGTCAATCCTGTTCCTGTGTATTATGTATAAATTCCATACATAAATTTTCCTGCAAAAGATTCTAAATTATTGCACTTGACACTGACATTTACTTCTTCTTTAGCTTTTACCATTCGTTAGGGGTCCCTATTTTTTATTTTCTACTTCCACTCATTTCTGTTTTGCGTGTCGTTCTCATTCAGTTCCTTTTCTCTCAAGTCTTCCGCAATACAGTTCTTCCATATTATCTTTGGTCTTCTTCTGTTTCTTCTACCTTCTTTTACTAAGCAATTCATTATTCTTCCAATATATTCTTCATCTCTCCTCATGTTCAAACCAATGTAATCGTCTTTATGTATCTTTCTAGAAACTTGTAACACTAGAGTTATTTTCTTACCGTATCTTTCCGTGTATTCCCCAATATCTACTTCAACATCCTCACCTCCGCCACATTAATTTACTTTTTATTGATACTGACAACTGTCAATTTGAATTATCTGAATATATTAGCAATTTTCATGGTTAGCATAGCTGGCTGATTTATGAAATTTAATATCTTTATAATTATTTAACTCTTATATCTATTGAATATGAAGTATAAAATGCAATCAAATCGTATAAAGAATAATATATTCTTTAAGTTATAATAACGTTAAATGCCAATAAATCATATTAAACTGTTAAAATCTTCAAAGAGGTTACTTCCGGTTGACGAAGAAGAAAATAAAAAGTAGCGACCCCTAACGAATGGGAAAAGCTAAAGAAGATGTCAGTGTCAAGTACAATTTGCATAGTTTGTTTATGAAATGATTTTATAGGAAATATAGAATCATTTGCAAAAAAATTTATGTTTAGGGCGCGAGCAATCACCTGACTTTGCTAACCCCAAATGTCATAATTTTTAATTCAAAATTTTCTTATTTCATGTGGTTTATTTTTTATCAGGAGTGTGGAATTCAGTTGCCGAGAAAAGGAACCATACGATACCAAAAATGAAAAATTATGACATTGTCAGTTATGGATATTATTAATAGCTGTCATTTTGATACGGGCTTCCATATTTGATTGCCAATGTCGGCGCCCTATGGAATTTGTACATAATGTACAGGATTGGCGGAAGAATGTGCTGGCCACATCAAATTTTTAAAAAAATTGTGTCACCTTGCTCTAAGTTATGAACAACAAGTCTGTATTGGTGTGTGTGTGTGTATAAAGCGAGCAGTATTTACATGTCCTCGGTAGGAATGGGCAACGGCTCTGGGAATAGCAGCGTGACTCACAGATGACGTCACTGTGCAGCACGTGATGCGTATACGTACACTGCGACCTCACGTGCGAGCGCTCTCGTCAGCACTGACGCAAGGCCCGTCGCCGTCACTGACGTTAATCATCTACTCTACTTGTTCCCATATAGGGAATCCTCATATACTTAACATATGTAAGTTTCCGGGAAAATTTTGAATGGGCGATACTGTAGTTTAAGGAGAGTATATTGAATCTACTTATTACTTCAACAATTAACATAGCTTAAGTGGCATGTACTAAAATATGAGGCCAAAATTCAAATAAATTCCATACATAAATTTTCTTGCAAAAGGTTCTAAATTTCCGGTAAAATTATTTCATAAACAAATTATGCCTTCTTCTTTAGCTTTCCCCATTCGTTAGAGGTTGCTAATTTTTATTTTCTTCTTCCACTCATTTCTGTTTTACGTGTCGTTCTAATTCAGTTCCTTTTCTCTCAAGTCTTCAGCAATACAGTCCTGCCATCTTATATTTTGATCTTCCTCTGTTTCTTCAATCTTCTCTTACTAAGTTATTCATTCTTCATCCAATATATTCTTCATTTCTCCTCATGACATTTTCAAACAATGTAATCATCTCGCTTGTATCTTTCTAGAAACTTGTAACACTAAAGTTATTTCCTTACCTATCTTTCCGTGTCTTCCCCAACATCTACTTCAACATCCTCATCTCTGCCACATTAATTTACTTTTTATTGATACTGACATCTGTCAATTAGAATTGTATGAATATATTAATAGTTTCCATGTTTAGTAGCTGGCTGATTTATAATTTTTTTTTTTTAATTCTTTAACTCTATATCTATTTAATATGAAGTATAAAATGCAATCAAATCGTATAGAGAACAATATATTCTTTAAGTTATAATAACATTAAATGTCAATAAATCAAATGTAACTGCTAAAGCTTCAAATGAGGCTACTTCCGGTTCACCAATCATAACCAAAATCTAATCATGTCTGCATATGGATCTAAACTTGAGGAATACGAAAAAATATAATTTTTGGAATCGTGGTATTGGAGTTTTGCGATCCGAAACGATCGTCACATACACACATACACACGCACACACTACACACACACACGCACACACTACACACACACACACACACACACACACACACACACACACACATACATCATCGTAAAAATACCGTGAGTATTTTTTAACATGAAACATGGGATTTGTCATATCCATGGTTACGACTTGACATTTGATTGACAGCAATGTATTTGCCTGTCTTATTTAAAATGAAACATTGGGGATGAATTTGACAGAAGTATTATATTTAAATATTGAGCAGTAATATTCCCGTTAATAAAAAATGGCCCAATAATGTGGGTTCCTATTATGCCAGCCCAAACGTTAACTTTCTCGGGTCGTTGAGTCCTCGTACTATGATACAAATGTAGATTTTGTCTGGACCAATTCCGACAATTTTGTGAATTTACTTCGCCATGTAAATAAAAAGTTGCTTCGTCCGTAAAAAGTATATTTTGCAGCAAATCTGAATTGTTATTAACGTTTTCAAATATTCTTTTACAAAAATTGATTCTTCGTTCGTATTATCCATAACTAACTCCTGGTGATTTTGGAAATGGTATGATCTGTAATGATCCTTTTTAAATAGTCTGTGTACAGTAGCTTTGTTTACAGCAGTAGCTTGCCCAATCTCTCTTAATGTTAATCTGTTTTTATCTTGTATTAAAGTCAGAATTTCATGTTTTTTTCTGCGCAGTTAATATACGTATTACAGGATCTATTCCTACTGTTATGTGCAGGCTCGACGCAACCATTTCCTCTAAAGGTATACACTATTCTTAAAAAATTTACTGCACTTGGTGTAGACCTGTCAGGAAATGAAGCGCGGAACAAGTCCGACACTTGCCTTAAACTTGGATTAAAATTCAAATAATACCACTTAATAATCTGCACCTTCTCTTCCACAGTATAAACCATTGTATTTCAAATTGGTTTTTTGACACTGACAGAGTAGACAAATGTCAAAATTGTCCCCTATGTTTCATTTAAATGAGACAGGCAAATACATTGCTGTCAATTAAATCGTAACCATGGATATGACAAATCCCATGTTTCATGTTAAAAAATACTCACGGTAGTAAATTTGTATTCTAGGGACCCCAAAACGTTTTTGTTCATTAGAAACTATCCAATTTTTTACCAAAGACAATACCTTCCTTACCTAAATGTGACGGAAGGTAAAAACAGACCGATGAACCACCTTGTATAAATATTACATTGTTATTATGTATGACGTTATGTGTTATAAAAATATTATTGTTTTAAGTTATAATTAAAATTTGAAATAAAAATTAGTTCCGTTTTGTAAAAGTTTGTTTCCGCCATATAGGAGATTCCTGTAGAAGCCGGAAACATATGCTCAAATAGACTATTTCGCGAAAAGAAAGATGAGTTTCTTCTGCATTTTGTAAAAAAAGCATTATTTAATCATATTTATAGACATGTGATGTTATTCTTATGGTAATAAAACCTATTTAAATGTATTTGTAATTACATATTTATTTATTTAAACACCTGAGGACTTTTACATCTTAAAATTTACTTCTAAAAATCAGTACTCATTGCACAAAAATCCGGAAATGCTTATCTTCTTTAAATAGCTACTCACCAAAGTTAACAAAGAAACAGAAACCTCTAGTTAAAAATAGCCGTGACTCAGACGATCATTTAATTAAGTTTAGAATTCCTACGTGACGTCAGTTTTGGGAATACTACCATTCCAGAATGATGAACTTTACTTAGTAGAGTTATTCAAGTGTTCCACTGAATCATATTGAAATGTTTTTACGTCAATGAAACATGTCACATGTCGTAAATATATAAAAAAGTATTATGCAATAATAAATAATTATTACCTTGCAGTCTTGACAAAAAAGTGAAATTTTATCGCATGTCGAGATTTTGATAAATAAGTACATTTTAAGATCCTTGCAATTAGATTTTAACATGTATACAAGTATGCGTGCATGTGTGTGGAATAAGTCAAACTATTTTTTTTTTAATTCGAGTACACTTTAACACAATAAGCAGTAAATTAACCATCACCAACAGATTAATTTTAACATAAGTATACAGGATGCTCATTTTATAACCCACTTCAGTTTTCCCATCAATTAAATTTACTATTGAAAAAGAAATCAATAAACAACTACCATTTCTGAACGTACTGGTTATTTGAAACAAACATAAACTAGAGTTTGATATTTACAGAAAATCCATTAACACTAACAGATTTATAATTGCAGACTCCAATCATTTCTGGCAACATAAATTAGCATCGTTCAATTTTTTAATAGACCGGTTAACAAAGTTTCCTTTAAACAAAAAATCTGATGTGGACACCACACGACTTCCTTGTACGATTATTAAACTATACATATTTTTTTAATAAATAAATTACAAAATATTAATTTTAACTTCAAAACAGTAAGATATATAGCGACCATAATCTAACCCGGTTCTTTTTAAAGAGAGTTTTGATTACAACAAAGAAATATTTGATTACAACAATGAATATGACTAATTGCACAATAAAAATATAATATTTGTTATTGTACGAATCATAAAATTTAACGTATATAACGTAATTTGACAAGAACATTTTTTTTATGTTTTTGTCCTAATCCATAGCAAGTTTTATTACAAAAACAAAAAAGTATATAATTTGTAAATTTACATATCTCGCTTATACAAAGGGCTAATTTAATAATACTTGATGTGCTAGATGCAGAAATTAATTCTCTAAAACTTTTATTTGAAGCATTTATTTCTAAAATCAAAATAAAATCATTTTATTCAAGAAAAATTGTTAACAACTTCAAGTAATGTACCAGTTCCAGTTAGCCTATTTTAACCAAAATCTATTATGTTATTTCGATTGACATAAAAGTCTTGTATACTAAATTTGAAAAGTTTTGGATTATATTTTAAAACAGTTTTTCATTAAAATCTATTATAGGCTTCATGTAAAGTGCCACTTCTGGAAATTGTGTAATAACCAGAAAGGGAGGTGCACAACTAGATGTTATTGGAGTCCTAAATAAAAAATTTCAACTTTCTACGGCTTACCGTTTTTGAGTTATGCGAGATACGTACGTACGTACAGACGTCACGACGAAATTAGTCAAAATGGATTCAGGGATGATCAAAATGGATATTTCCGCTGAAATCTGAAAACCGAAATTTTTCGCGATTACAATACGTCCTTTACTTACGTATAAGGAAGTAAAAACGATTTAATATTGAACTAAACTATATTAAAGAAATAGCTAAGTATAATGGTTGCTGGCTTTGACGAGGGGTTTATATAGCGCGATGTCGTTCTGGAACTTTCTGACGCCACAGTGACATTGAATACAATGGATTTAGGTCACCGATATAATTAACAAGTCTAGCCGTATGGGTCTTTCTCCGCCGCAGGGGATTACGTCATCGCTCGGGAATATTCTACCAGTAGCGACGCTAGTATACTGTTAAGTCAGGGGCACACGATACAATATGTTACTTTATATGTGTAATAATAATAAAAAAATGTGTTTTATTCATTTACTAAATAGGACCCTGTGAAACTATAAATTCTTTTTCTTTACATTGGCACAAACTACCTGGCTATTTTAGAGGGGTTTGCCTTCACATTCAAAATGAAGAATCCGATCTAGAATTAAAATTTGGATCCGGATCCGTAAACAAAACATCGAATCCGGATCCAAGTCCAGATTCGGATCCGAATTAAATTTACGGATATCCGCTTAAATATTCGAACATCGGATATCCGAGGAATCGGATATTTTGAAATCAGGGTACTCGGATCCAAGTTTTGTCGGATCCTCACAGTACTAGTGGAAACAAAAGAGGAAAGGAGAGAAGTAGAGAAGAGTGCTCCTTTTCCCTGAAAACAATTAAATGAAAACCATTGTTGTTCTTTCTTCAGAATAACTGTATATTTCAACAACCAAAATAGTTCTGCGAGAAGCCATAAATAGATGTGAAGAAATTAAAACCAAATAGGATAAACTAGTTTCCACCGTACAGTAAATTAAACTAAAATAAATATAAAGTGAAACTCTTGAATGAACTTGCAATTTGCAATCTCTACTTTTGAAACTTTGTTGCTTTGCTGTGTTGACATCAACAGCAACGATACTGCGCAGTTGTGTCAGACGAATGCAGGTTACTCCCGGCCTGCACTATCAGTGTTGTGCTGTGCTCTGAGTGTGTTTGTGTGGTTGGTTGACGGCGCGCCGGCCTGACCTCGCGGCTGTCAACGACCCGGCCTCCACCACCTCCGCCGCCGCCACTACCTCAGCTGCGCAGGCGCACTACACGTACACGCGCCAGTGTAGGTGGATATGATACACACAGCGACAACAAGTAGAGAGAATGAAAACACAATTAGATGGAGTTAAATACTTGAATTTGTGGTTCTGTGGAATGAAATTATGAAAAGAATATTATGTATGATATATATTTGCGTTCTGAATTTTATTGTCTTGTATTTTATATGTTTTTCTATAATATTTTTGTTTGTTTATTTATTTAAATATAATTAACTACACGATAAACGAGTTAGTACTTACATACAGAGAGATTAATGATAGGATTATGATTTTACAAATAATAATAATTCGGCTTATCTAGTGACAAAAAATAACAATAATTAACGAGAATGAGAAAAGAAGTTAAGTAATTTACGTTGAAATATTTGAAATGAAACGCAAAAATATCAATATTATTATCTTATTATTATATACTATATCTGTCTCTTTTTATTCACAAAATTATTATAGATAGCTAGTGACTCTTACCACAAAACTATGAACTACGGTAAATCGTGCTGACAGCATTGCCAGATACTATTTGTTCGAGGTATTCCATAATCAATAATTCAAAAATATTGTTTTATAATAACCAGATAATATATTTTGACTCTTCAATGTACATGTATACTTGTTTTACAGTAGCAAACTTAAAAACCTTTATAAAATCTTACCTTGCTGTTCTCGCTACGTGGCAACACTGTGCAACATCCACCTATTATGTATTTTTTGAACTAACTCAGAAATAATTCGGAGGGATAGATGGCACCTTCTCTCGAAATATTTAATCTAAATACATTACGTTGCCGTTCTTATATGTATTATATATTCAAAGGTATTATGTACAAATTCCATACATAAGTATTCTTCCAAAAAAATCCTATATTTCCTGTAACATTATTTCATAAATAAACGATGCAAATTGCACTTGACGCTTACATCTTCTTCTTCTTTAACTTTCCCCATTCGTTAGGGGTCGCAATTTTTTATTTTCTTCTTCCACTCAGTTCTGTTTTTGCGTGACGTCCTCATTCAGTACCTTTTCTCTCAAGTCTTCCGCAATACAGTCCTCCCATCTTTTCTTTGGTCTTCCTCTGTTTCTTCTACCTCCTACTACTAAGATTCTATATTTCCTGTAAAATTATTTCATAAACAAACTATGAAAATTGCACTTGACACTGACTTGTTCTTCTCTAGCCTTTCCCATTCGTTTACTACTAAGTTTATTCATTCTTCTCCCAATATATTTTTCATCTCCCCTCATGACATGTTCAAACTAATGTAATAGTCTCTTTTGTATCTATCTAGAAACTTATCCTTTAAATCCTTACCCTATCTTTCCGTGTCTTCCCCAACATCTATCTGAGCATCCTCTTTTTCTTTTCATTAATACTAACATCTGTCAATTTAAATTATCTGAATATATTAGCATAGCTTGCTGATTTATGAAATTTAATATCCTTATAATTCTTTAACACTATATCTATTGAATATGAAGTATAAAATGCAATCACATATACGATGTGAGTATATCTTTTAATAATAATGTGAGGGGTGTCGAGCGATAGACGTTTATTTAATGTTCTTTTATAAAGGTTTTATTCTATAAAAATACAAGTATATTTCTTTTGCAAAAGTTATTATATTTGACATATTGGATTATAATCTGTAACTAACTGTCCACAATAATAATACGAATAATAATAATAAGCCATGATGGCGTATATTTATTTATTCACTTTTAAAACTATCATATCCAAGTTTTACAATATTGTGTGATAATGGCAATGAAGATGATATCCAGTCGCGTGGGCACCGTGCGTACGTGCAGAACGACATACCGTACAGTGGCGCCATTTAATTCGCGAATTCACGAATGCGTAATGCCCCGACCCGGCCGAGATCTGCCAACGAAACGAGCGGTGTTAATGAACTGGGCCGCAGCCGCAGCCCGCAGCCGCAATTGTACACTTACGTCATCAGTTAGTGTTGTCGTTGGACGTTGGACACAACTATACTACTTTTATTGTTAGTGATGACATCCACTAGCAAAAATCCAAGTGGCAGCAACCACAATCAGGTGATACTTTTCTCAAAATAATATTGCAGAACAACAAAAGTTATATTTTTTATTACTAGGAATTGTAATTTTAATAGGAAAGGTTACCTCTGTATCGTGAAGTTCGGTTGTACTTCCACGATATAATTTTGACGGTTTTGTTAGAATTACAAACAATATTGTCGAATACGAAATATCACACCCTCAAGTGGATAAAAAAGTTAAAATACAAACTTCACAAGAATATTTTCAGAATCTACGGGTCAAATTATGTATTAGTTGGCTTAAAATACACAAAATTAACTCTTTTTTAACTGAACAGCGATTAACAATTAAATGACGTTTGTTTAAACATTTTTTTATCCCGCGGTTTCTATTTGCACATTACTTTGAATCTGATTGGTCAATCGATTGATAGATGATATTGATTTTCTCCCATTTACACGATACAACAACGTACTTTGTTACAACAAAACATTAAAAAATAGTTCATAATTATCATCATAGATTACAGTAGTAGTCTCGTTTTGGATAAACAAAGTTGAGAAAATCCATTTTCTGCCTAAACTAACGACTTTTCGACAAATATTATTATATAAAAATTATTTATAATTAAAAATGAAGGCAAGTTTTGTTGAAGCTTTTCTTTATTATCGCTTTTGTTTCAGAGATAATGAGTAGAACTAAAATTTGTTTATTATATGTGGGGAAAACTTTATACAACGAAATTTTGTTAATAAACTTCTATTATTTTTTAATTTTAAATATGTTTTAGCTAATAATTTATTTTATTCATATTTTGTTTTTAAGAAAATGATTTATTTATATATGCATTTAAATCTCTACAGATAAAAACTATACAAATAGAATTAATATATTATTAACTAAAAAATATTATTTTGAGTAAATTTTATTTGAAACTTTTTTCGATTTAATGCCTTAGTTTTGTGATATTAGTTTCTGAAAATACCTATATAAATATTAACAAATGTCAGTGATTGTTTATAATTTTATGCTATAGATGGCCGTACTGATATTGTATTGGATTTATTGATAAATAAAACACTAATTCTTGGCTTTATTATTAAATTTTAAAGAAAGTTTATTTGAAGAAAATTATTCAAAATTAAATGTTCAATTATAATACGTCAATATTTATTAATTATACCAAAATTTCTGTTAACATAAAATTTTAAAATTTGGAAATTAAGGTGCTGGCTACTTCGAAAAAAAAATATTGCTATTAGCAGCGATGCAGAATATATTTTGAAACCTTCACCTTTGCTACAAAAATACATAACTCGGCAACAACAATGACAATGGTTTTTTTAAACTCGGTTTGATATAAAGTCGTTAATAAAATAAATAATGAAATATATCATCACTGCTTAGAACATTGCAAATGTGAAATACACAACGTTTAACTATAATAATTTTAACGAAACAGAAGTGAAAAACAAATTTGTGTATTTCACATAAAAAAATCCATGTTTGTTAACGTTTTGTTACAAAACCATTTTTATCTCTCGATACGAGAGGTATTGGATTCATGCTAAAAATCGCATATCCATTTAGTGATTAAGCATGTTTCAAGGTCCCTACAATTCCGACAATGAATTGGAAACATTCGAAAATACAGGGTGTTAATAAAAAAACTTTACACACTTTAGCAGGTGATAGTAGAGATGAAAACAAGAAAAAAATTCTAATACACTTAGGTCCAATACTCATTGGTTTTTAGAAAATTTATGTATGGAATTTGTACATAATACACAGGATTGACGGAAGGTATTGTGCTGGCCACATCAGATTTAACAACTAAGGACTCTAGGTGTTTACGATCAATTGTAAACAAAGTTGCAGCCGTCGTCGAAGAGACTCACGAGTATTGGACCTAAGTGTATTAGAATTTTTTTCTTGTTTTCACCTCTACTATCACCTGCTAAAGTGTGTAAAGTTTTTTTATTAACACCCTGTATAAAGAATAGATATAAGTAGAATTTTTGGTGTAGAATGCAGGTTACAAGAAATGTTAAATATAATAGGGCGCGAGTAGTCATGTGACTTTGTTGACCTTGACAAGCGCATATGGGGGCCCGTATCAGAATGATAGCTAGTATTTATGTTATGTATGTATACATAGAAATCAAATATCATAATTTTGCATTCTAAATTTAGTGACTTTCCAATTCCATGTGGTTTATTTTCCTTGACAAGTAAATTCCACACTTCTGGTGACAAATTAACTATACGTGAATTTAGAAAACTTGAAATTTTGAATGAAAAATTCTGACATTTGACATCTATGTAAGTACATAATTACTAATTGTCATTCTGACACGGGCCTCCATATTTAAAGTGTGTTCATAAAAAAATTAAGTCGGGGTAGGCTGAACAGAGATAGGTATGTCTTAATTTGATAGTATTTAATTAAATGTCAATTTGACGAGATATTGTCAAAAATGTTATCTAAATAAATCAAAGCTTTCCTTAACGAATTTTATTTTTGTAATGTAACTAAATTAGAAAACAGCGAATGGCAATATTCTTTTGCTGCCTGTTACAATGAATTTTAGGAAAGTTACCTACATTTCATAAACAATTTTTGACAACTTGACTTTTGAATTGAATAATGATCAGACATACGTTTCTCTGTTTATAGCCTACTCCGAGTTAGGTTTTTATTTGAACTAACTGTATTTATGTAACCAAAAACGGAAGTGGTGATTTTTTTACAATATTAAGGTACATATGGATACCGCTGAATTTAGAAAAAATACTGAATCGAATAAACGAATAAAAATAGGTTCCTATTTAAAATAAGAAAGTTTTGTCTCGTATTTTAAGAACCATTGGATAAAAAAATATATTTTTTCTTCAAGTGTACAATAATATTCATATTATGCTACTATACACACACTATAGAAGATATTCATTTTATTACTAGTACAACAATGTTGTTTATTTTTGTACTAGTAAAAAAATGTTAGCTTCTTAGTTCACCTCTGGCGGCAGCAGTCGTTACAGCAACACAGACCATATTGAAAAATTGTTATTTGACAGTGGTATCGTTTGCGTTTTGTAGTGTTCATAGCCAACTATGGCTGAAATTGCAAACGCTATAATTAAAACAATTCTAGAATAATATTTAAAAAATCTCCAGTTTTCTTTGAAACACTTGAAGAAAAAATAGTATATGTTACTCGGAGCAGAACGCCCTTTTTGTGTTTTACCCAGCTTGCCTGGCCTCGGCTAGCGCCTCGGCCGCAATAGCTGGGTTCAACACAAAAAGACCGCTTTCTACTCCTAATAACATAATATACTATTTTGTTCATTGTGATAATTTAGTAAAATAAAATTGTTCGCTAGTTTAACCGACCTCGTAGCTCTTATAATTCTCGAGACAGCAGTAATGGACAAAAAATGAACACCCTGTATATCATAGATATACATGGTCCCGCGACTCGAATGCCTTAGGTAATTTGAAGTCGCGAGACACACTGTATATTCCTGTTCAAAAATTTAATTCAAAACAATAAATGATTTAAATTGAATCTGGAAGAAAATAAAGGGCCAAAAAAGGTTCCAAAACATTTAATTGATGAGCTTCCATTGAGTTTCTTCGCTTAGCTTTAATTAACTATTTATTATTAAGTATTATTTTATTTATTTTATTCAAGAGATTGATTTGTTGTTTCAACTTTTGTACATTCTAATTATTAAAATAAAATACATCTTTGATTTATTATTTCCCTTATACAGGGTGTCCCTTAACTTCGAGCAAAAACTTTAAGGGCATATAGTACTGACCAAAATGAATAAAAAAGCTTCATCAACATAGGAATGATCTTCAACTGTTTCCGAGAAAAGCGAAAAATCTAAGAAAAACTGACAAAGATAGCGATCGAATAAAATTTTGTCTATGTCAGTAAAAAGACTATAAAAAATCTGATGTGGACACCACACGACTTCCTTGTACGATTATTAAACTATACATATTTTTTTAATAAATAAATTACAAAATATTAATTTTAACTTCAAAACAGTAAGATATATAGCGACCATAAAGGTAGTTTTTAAAGAGAGTTTTGATTACAACAAAGAAATATTTGAATACAATAATGAATATGACTAATTTCACAATAAAAATATAATATTTGTTATTGTACGAATCATAAAATTGCACGTATTTAACGTAATTTGACATGAACATTTTATTTTTTTGTCCTAATCCATAGCAAGCTTTATTACAAAAAAATAATTTTTAAATTTACATATCTCTCTTATACAAAGGGCTAATTTAATAATACTTGATGTACTAGACGCAGAAATTAATTCTCTAAAACATTTATTTGAAGCATTTATTTCTAAAATCAAAATAAAATCATTTTATTCAAGAAAAACTGTTAACAACTTCAAGTAATGTACCACTTCCGGTTAGCCTATTTTAACCAAAATTTATTATGTTATTTCGATTGACATAAAAGTCTTTTATACCAAATTTGAAAAGTTTTGGATTATATTTTAAAACAGTTTTTCATTAAAATCTATTATAGGCTTCAAGTAAAGTGCCACTTCTGAAAATTGTGTAATAACCAGAAAGGGAGGTGCACAACTAGATGTTATAAGAGTCCTAAATACAAAATTTCAACTTTCTACGGCTTACCGTTTTTGAGTTATGCGAGATACGTACGTACGTACGTACGGACGTACGTACGTACGTACGTACGTACAGACGTCACGACGAAATTAGTCAAAATGGATTCAGGGATCATCAAAATGGATATTTCCGCTGAAATCTGAAAACCGAAATTTTTCGCGATTACAATACTTCCTTTACTTACGTACAAGGAAGTAAAAACAATAAAATTTTATATGAAACATTTTTCTCAATTTCTTATAGTTACGTAGTTATATGAAAATTAAATATTGACCAAGGTCGCCACAACATTTCACTTTTGATTTTTATAAAATAACAAAAGGCCATCTAAGATTACCTCTCAAAGGTAAACAAAAAGTCTCAATTAATCAAAATCGTAATTCTTATAGTTTTCGAGATAGCAAAGGTAAATCTCGTAAAAACTCATTTTTCACTGCGTTATATCTGGGAAACTATTAAAGATCGGACACATTTTGACTGAGCTTTTTTTACTCATTTTGATCAGTATTATATGCCCTTAAAGTTTGTGCACCAAGTTAAGGGACACCCTGTATAGGATTAAAAAATATAATTATAATAATAAATATCCAAATTTTAATATACATATGCTCAATAAGCAGTGAACTTTCTATTCCAAAATAAGTATAGACGGTCTATTAATACAAATATTGGTTGTTAAATTTTTAAGGTTTTTTTTTTGTTTTTGGGACAATTGTTAATTTATGTATATTTGTTTACAGATAAAAGTATTCTACGTTCTTGAAAAATCCGGAGTTTCTCAAACAATCCCTCTTGTGCCAGATGTCTCAACCAAAAGAATGTCCTAGAATTCGTCGTTGCGTCATCCCTGATACTGATCTAGAAAATTCTAGAATAAATATATTATTTTACGAGTAAGTTACAGAAAATCAAGGAAGGTTTTTCAATTTCCACAAAGTTTGAGGGAACTTCCTGATGTGTCATGTATCACTTGGCATTAGTTATTAGTTATTGTATTGACATAATTAAGAAATAAATAATTTTCTAAATTTATATGTATGTTTTTAAACTAATTGTAAGTTAGTTTTTATGAGGGAACATAAGATACTACTGTTGTTTTATTATTATAAAAATATATGTTACAGTAAAAGCATTCAGAATTCAAAACTAAGTCAAATGGTAAGTTTATTAGCAAATGTAAATCCAAATATTTGAAGATACTGACACAATGTCAGTGTCAGTGACATTGACAGAAAATACCGTTAGGTATTCGTACGACTATGAATCAAGGTAAGATATCTGAATTAATAAATAAACTTACGTTACTGCGAAAGTATACTGTCAACAACGAGTATCGTTTTAAAATGGAATGTCCTAACTTAGTCGAAACAATATGAATTTTTGAAAGACAAGGTGTTATATCCATCCTTGTTGCACACGCTTGTAGTCTTTGCAAATGACAGAGATAAATATATACCAATTTTTTAATCCGTTCATGATACAGATGACCTTGATCGGACATCTTTGAATAAATTTACTATATGTATTTTTAGTTTAATGAAAAAAATTTCTAACATAAATTTTCTTGCAACAGATTATATATTTCTAGCAAAATTATTTCATAAACAAACTATGTAAATTGCACTTGACACTAACATCTTTTTCTTCTTTAGCTTTTCCCATTTGTTAGGGGTCGGTATTTTTTATTTTCTTCTTCAACTCATTTCTATTTTGTGTGTCCTCTTTATTCAGTTCCTTTTCTCTCAAGTCTTCCGCAAAACAGTGTTTCTATATCCTCTTTGGTCTTCTTCCGTTTCTTCTACCTTCTACTACTAAGCTGTTCATTCTTCTTCCAATATATTATTTATCTTTCCTCATGACATGTGCAAACCAATGTAATCGTCTCTCTTGTATCTATCTAGAAACTTCTATCACTCAATCCATTTCTCATTCCTTATCCTATCTTTCCATGTCTTCCCCAGCATCCATATTAACATCCTCATCTCTCCGCCACATTCATTTTCTTTTCATTGACACTGACATCTGTCAATTAGAATTTACTTAATATAGTAGCTGTTTCCATGGTTATAACATAGTTGGCTGATTTATAAAATTTATTTTTTTTATAATATTTAAACCTTATATTCATTGAATATGAAGTATAAAATACAATCAAATCATATAGAAAATAGAATATTCTTTAATATTTATAACATCAAATATAATTTTTCAAGAAAAACTGTTAAAATCTTGGAATGAGGTTACTTTCGGTCTCCATATGGATGTAAAGAAAAGAACTACGAAAGAATTATAATTTTTAGAATTGTAGTTTTGGAGTTATTGTCTATGAAAAAATCGTCACACACATATACAGTGATCTTCGTAAAAATGGTAAAATCGTGTTATTCACTAAAAACTCACCATCCAATTTTTTGACCAAAGACAATACCTTCCTTACCTAAAGATGACGGAAGTTAAAAAGTATACTTTTATTAACGGACGCAAAAAAATGGTTATCCTTGCGAACTAGGAATTACAACCTAAATTTAAATCTGTGTGACGTCTTTTAAATAATTGAGTTTTCTCAGAGACAACAATATCAACGCACAATCCATTCTCCATTGAGGTTACAAATCAAAACATAACCTTGAGTGGTTTAGATAGAGTAACTCATGTTATATGAAATGTAAATAAATTATATTTGTAATAGAAGAAAATGTAAAAAATGTGTTCGCGCGACATTTTCTTGGCATCATTTTTTGTGTCGTACATGTCCTATTTTAAGAGCAATACCTATGGGAAATTCCAAATTATTTTTAATCGCGAACTAAAAAGGACATCGATCTAATAATATTTCATTTGAAGATAAGTCACCTTCACATCAAGTAAATTAATACATAAAACAGGATGTTATCAATTTATTCAAAATTATTTACAATAGGAAGGTAAATATGCGATGCAATATGTGTGTTCTTTATTTTGATACATCATTGTTAAATAAAAAAATCTGATGTGGACACCACACGACTTCCATGTACGATAATTAAACTATACATATTTTTTTAATAAATAAATTACAAAATATTAATTTTAACTTCAAAACAGTAAGATATATATAGCGACCATAATCTAACCCGGTTCTTTTTAAAGAGAGTTTTGATTACAACAAAGAAATGTTTGATTACAACAATGAATATGACTAATTTCACAATAAAAATATAATATTTGTTATTGTACGAACCATAAAATTGCACGTATTTAACGTAATTTGACATGAACAATTTTTTTTGCCCTAATCCATAGCAAACTTTATTAGAAAAACAAAAAAGTATATAATTTTTAAATTTACATATCTCGCTTATACAAAGGGCTAATTTAATAATACAGAAATTAATTCTCCAAAACTTTTATTTGAAGCATTTATTTCTAAAATCAATATATAACCATTTTATTCAAGAAAAACTGTTAACAACTTCAAGTAATGTACCACTTCCGATTAGCCTATTTTAACCAAAATCTATTATGTTATTTCGAGTGACATAAAAGTCTTGTATACCAAATTTGAAAAGTTTTGGATTATATTTTAAAACAGTTTTTCATTAAAATCTATTATAGGCTTCATGTAAATTGCCACTTCTGGAAATTGTGTAATAACCAGAAAGGGAGGTGCACAACTAGATGTTATAGGAGTCCTAAATACAAAATTTCAACTACGGCTTACCGTTTTTGAGTTATGCGAGATACGTATCTAAGTATGTACGTATAGACGTCACGACGAAATTAGTCAAAATGGATTCAGGGATGATCAAAATGGATATTTCCGCTGAAATCTGAAAACCGAAATTTTTCGCGATTACAATACATACTTCCTTTACTTACGTACAAGGAAGTAAAAAAAAACTATGCTAGTTGTAAAATTATTTTATCTAATTCCGTTTTAAAATGTTGAATTTTATCTAACATTATGACGTTTGAAATGACACTTTTCACATAATTGATACGAAATGAGTTGCAGAAAGAATATTACAATATTATAAAACAACAAGAATATATCAATAATAATATATTTAATACCAATTTATGAATTATTGACTCCCTGCTTCAGAAGGAAGGTCTACATCGATTTCAGAACTCATTTTCAATGATATACACATGCACTGACATAAGCATTAAATTAAAAAATAATCTGTTGCGGTTATCACAATATCACTCGTCTCTTCCGTTTTTGATTACATAAGTATAGGGCGCGAGCAGTCAGATATGGTGGCCCGTGTCATAATGACAAATAGTAATTATGTACATAGGTGTCAAATGTCAGAATTTTTCATTAAAGATTTTCTAAATTCAGGTAGTTAAATTGTCACCAGGAGTGTGGAATTTATTTGCCGAGGAAAATAAACCACATGGAATTGGAAAATCACTAAATTTAGAATGAAAAATTATGATATTTGACATCTATGTACATAATTACTAGCTATCATTCAGACATGGGCACCCCTTATATGCTTGTCAAGGCCAACTAAGAGGCATGACCGCTCGCGCCCTATTGTATTTAACATATACCTACACTCTACACCAAAAATTCTACTTACATCTATTCTTTATATTAAGATTTTTTAATTTTAAATTATTTCTATGAAGAATTTTTTCCTCTTTAATTTTTCGAAATGTTTCTAATTTATTGCTGGGATTGACAGTATTTTTGAAGGGTATATGTAATACGAGTATACCTATAATTTTAAATATTTAACTATTAATACTTCCCAGATAAAATCTTCAGTAATGTCTTTGGATTTTTGACACTGACATTTATCTATCAGTTACAAACATTTTCATTTTTCAATTAGTTTCCATGACATTATTTAGGCTGCGAGATTTATTACAACAGATTATTATATACCTTATATTTCTTTATCTCTAAATCTATAAAAGATATAAGGTTTGTTCATAGAACGGTTTGAAACCGTCAGCAACCGTCAGAGGCATGCGCAGTTACATAAAAGCGTTCGCAGAGTCACAAATTTCCAACTATAATTATTAGTTCAATGTTCATAGAAACTTTCTGACTGGTTGCTGATCGGTTGCCAACTATCAGAATAATTTCCAACTCGGGAGGAAATTTTAAATTTGAGGCATGCGCACTTACACTGTTTTGACAAGACATTTGTATTTGTTTTGATTACAGGTTTTGATTTCATTTAATGTTTGGTTATATACTTACAAATAAAATAAATTAGTGAAATAAATATTTTACGGTAAGTAAATCATTGTGAATTAATGTAATAAAATAATAAAAGACTGACTCACTGACAAGTGTCACTACAGTGATCAATAATATCGATATATTTACTACCAAAATTAAGCAGAGACATTTATTATTCATTTTAAAAAGTTAAGTGACATAATGCTGTTCACAGAAGAATTCAAACAGTTTGATTTGCAACCAGTTTGAAACCACGCATGCGCACTCAAACTCAAACTCCAACCGTTGGAAATATGTTCTATGAACAAACCTATAATAAAATATTTATATGTATCAGATAGAGAATTTACTCTTCTTTAATACAAGCAAGAACAAAAATTTTCAAAAATATTTACATTTTTTTTAAAGATCTACTTCCGGTTGTCCAATTATTACCAAAACCTTTTCAGCTCTTTCCTGTAATGTCCGATTGAGAAATACGTAGTTAAACACACACACACACATACACACACACACACACACACTGACATCATCGTAAAAATATTAAAATCTGATTGTAGGGACCTTAAAACGTGCTTAATCATTAAAATCTGGGTTTGCGATTTTTAGTATAAATCCAATACCTCTCTTAACGCGGGGTAAAAACGCCTGATTAAATATCACTTAATTCTGTCGAACTAACAGCTGATAGGTGATATTTTTTTTCGCTTTTGTGATTTCTTTCTCTATCCAATTACAGGGCAGAATTTATCTCCCTATCTAAACCCTATTTTCTTACGTGAAATGAACTATAATTTAGAAAATGAAAACGTTCTTGTTCAAAAAATCCCACTCTACTGTACATGATTTTGAACGCAATCATAATTCGTCGCAAAGGAAGGTAAATAATATTGTTAATCCTACAGAAAGGTCATGTCATCATAACACAGACTTTATGTTAATAATTATTACTGAGTAAATACTGATCAATCTAACGGAATATTACACAAGATAACACAAACCAAATTAGTCGCGACATAATGAAGGCACCCAAGATAAGGAAAATTCCTATGAATGAATCACGGACTATGTGCATTGCCAGATTGAACACGTTCACACAAGTACGTTGTATGTTGGTGCCTGTTGTGGTGTGTAAACCAGACCGAGGATAGCGCAGAGCCACTAGCCAGAGCCATAGCCAGGCGGTCTGCTGTCTGCTCTGCACCCTGCGTGTTACAACAAGCTTATATGGATGTGGACATTCCACTCACACGAGTCATTACACGCTCGCTTGCTCGCATCTGGATCTGGAGCTACTCACTCAACTAATTCAAGAAGTCAAATATTCTTTACAAGTGTATATAATATTTATGCTGGGTTTATGCAGCATGTAATAGTACATTAAGATACAAGTTTCATAAGACATGATTTTAGCGCACGCGTCTTTGTTAGAAACGAGCGGCATGCCGCGAGTTTTCTAACGGGACAATTGCGCTGAAATGTCTTATGAAACGTGTATTTTATACTATTTTTTCTATTTTGGTCCTTTTGTCAAAAAAATATTTACAAATATACGTGATTTCATTTTTAGGAATATTTTAATTTTTATTTGATTGTTGGTAACCATACTTACCACGAAACTGATTATAACAATTAAAAACTTATTTGCATCCGAAGTTCCTACTGTCATCTGCGAAAAGGTTATGTTTACAGGATAGTATAAACCATTCTTATTTAAAATACAATATTAATATATTTAAAATATAACAAAATAATTATTAATATATTTACTTATATGTATTATTACTTCATTTCAATAGTGGGGTCTTCTAGGCTACAAATAATATTTACTTTCAAATGACAAATGTTTAGAAATGTAGGTACTACGTACCAACCTAACAGAAATTAGGTTTGAGTTCTTTTAAGAAGTACTTTATGACATCCAAATGGGTTTCATAAAGTACATATTAAAGAACCAAAATAGAAAAAGTAAATTATAAAATTAAAATAACGTCGGAAGAATGGAAAATAATCGGATACGCAGTCTATAATAAGCTTGCTCACTATTGGCAACTTTTTTTATTTGAAGAAATACGAGTTTGGTTAAATGAGCAAAATTGTACCATTTTTAATAAGAAAATAGGTGATACCAGCAAAAAAATCTGTTGTGGCCAGCACAATAACTTTCGCCACTTCCGTTTTGGTTACATAAGTACAGGCCGCGAGCAGTCATGTGACTTTTTTGGCTTTGACAAGCAGATATGGGGGTCCGCACTAATAATTATGTACATAGATGTCATATGTCAGAATTTTTCATTCAAAATTTCAAGTTCTAAGTTAACGTGGTTAATTTGTCACCAGAAGTGTGGAATTTACTTTTCTAGGAAAATAAACGACATGGAATTGGAAAATCACGAAATTTAGAATGAAAAATTATATTTGACATCTATGTACATAATTACTAAGCGGTCAGCACAATATTTCTCGCCTCTTCCGTGTTTGGTTACATAAGTATAGGGCGCGAGCAGTCAGATATGGGGGCCCGTGTCAGAATGACAAATAGTAATTATGTACATAGGTGTCAAATGTCAGAATTTTTTATTAAAGATTTTCTAAATTCAGGTAGTTAATTTGTCACCAGGAGTGTGGAATTTATTTGTCAAGGAAAATAAACCACATGGAATTGGAAAATCACTAAATTTAGAATGAAAAATTATGATATTTGACATGTATGTACATAATTACTAGCTATCATTCAGACATGGGCCCCCATATTTGCTTGTCAAGGCTAACAAAGTCACATACACACACATACATATATCCACACACACACACACACACACACACACAGACAACATCGTAAAAATGTTAAAATTGGATTGTAAGGACCTTAAAAAACAAGATAGCCTACCAAAGAAGCGTCATCCTATTTAACCAAAGTCGTAGCTCTTATATTTTCTACGATCCTATAATGGTGGCCTTCAAAATTCGAACATGCTGTATACTTGCTTATGTTAATAATATTTGTTACTTTATTTCACCTTCACCTCTATGATTTTTAAAATTATAAATAAATTTTTCTTGATTTCTGACAGATTCTACAATGTTGCCAATTTTTTTTTCTTTTAATAGGACTGTTTTAGTTTAAAACAGAGAGCTTTAAAATATTTTGTATAAGAGTAACAAATATTATACTTCACATCACGTAAGAAAATAGCTTTGTTGTAGATAGGGATATAAATTTTGCCCTTTGATTGGTCAGAATGCAAACCTAGTTCAAAAATTAGTTGCAAAGTGATATTTATTTATTTACATTTTAAAACAAGAATAAATAAACTTCTGGATGCTATGATTATTACTCCAATTCAACAGATTTTGATATGGTGTATTAATAGAGTGTATAGAACTTGAATACATTGCTTATAATAAAATTTCATAGGTTTAATAATAATTTATTTGCAAATAAACCATTGTCTGCATATGACAAATGTATTCGTCTTTAATAATTCGCAAATAATTTTTATTTAAGTAATAAAATTTAAGATGGCAATTAATTGAGTATATTGTCAGTTACCTTTACCCTCAGTTTTATAGATAATACTAGCATAAATATTGTATTATTTCCTGTTGGAACGAAAAATTTTGGGACTTCTCTTTTGTCATATATTTGCCCGTAGATTATTGTTTAAATGAGAAATTTAGATAAAAACATTGTATTTAAATCCAGTACACTTTATTAATACATAAAATAAAAAAATCCCCAAATATAGTCTTAACTATTATACCTAAAAATTTATTTTTTATAGCTGTTAATATATTTATTTCAGAGGGTACGAACACATTTGGGGTAGGACTCGTATTCCGTGAGTATTTTTTAACATGAAACATGGGATTTGTCATATCCATGGTTACGATTTAATTAACAGCAATGTATTTGCCTGTCTCATTTAAAATGAAACATAGGAGACAATTTTGACATTTGTCTACTCTGTCAATGTCAAAAAACCAATTTGAAATACAATGGTTTATACTGTGGATGAGAAGGTGCAGATTATTAAGTGGTATTATTCGAATTTTAATCCAAGTTTAAGGCAAGTGTCGGACTTGTTCACGCGCTTCATTTCCTGACAGGCCTACACCAAGTGCAGCAAATTTTTTAAGAATAGTAATAGTGAATACCTTTAGAGGAAATGGTTGCATCGAGCCTGCACATAACAGTAGGAATAGATCCTGTAATATATTAACTGCGCAGAAAAAAACATGAAATTCTGACTTTAATACAAGATTAGAACAGATTAACATTAAGAGAGATTGGGCAAGCTACTGCTGTAAACAAAGCTACTGTACACAGACTATTTAAAAAGGATCATTACAGATCATACCATTTCCAAAATCACCAGGAGTTAGTTATGGACGATACGAACGAAGAATAAATTTTTGTGAAAGAATGTTTGAAACGTTAATAACAATTCAGATTTGCTGCAAAATATGATTTTTACGGACGAAGCAACTTTTTATTTACATGGCGAGGTAAATTCACAAAATTGTCGGTATTGGTCCAGGGAAAATCTACATTTGTATCATAGTACGAGGACTCAACGACCCGAGAAAGTTAACGTTTGGGCTCGCATAATAGGAACCCACATTATTGGGCCATTTTTTATTAACGGGAATATTACTGCTCAATATTTTAATATAATACTTCTGTCAAATTCATCCCCTATGTTTCATTTTAAATGAGACAGGCAAATACATTGCTGTCAATCAAATGTCAAGTCGTAACCATGGATATGACAAATCCCATGTTTCATGTTAAAAAATACTCACGGTATGAAGCTCATGATCAAAGATAGTATAAAAAATTGACAGTTTTGTTTTTCGGCGAAAGGTTATGTCACGTTTGATATACAGCACAAATACATTATAAATTGTACAGTTTATATTACATATGGATCTCGGTATAATATGTGCCATGGGTGCTCTTACTGTTGTTGTTGTATTTTTAGCACATAAACTAGTTTCAAAAAATACTACAGGTAAAATTACACAATAATAAATTTTCAAAATTATTTTACTAATTATGGTAATGTGTGCATTATTCGTTGTAGGGATGAAATTATTACCATGTAACACCCCGATCAAGAAAAAGAAAAAATGAACTTTTCTATTAATTACTCATAACTGAAATTATATTTTTCCGTTTATTGAGGCTTTAATAAAAATTAAGAAATATTAAAGTACAGTGTGAATGACATTGCTTACAGCACAGAGATTTTTTTTTATTATTAATGTCATAAATAAAATAATTTTTACCTTTCGCTAAGAGAGGTATAGTTTGGTTCACGAAAGATGGCTATTCAAGGTCATTTATTGACCGTATGGTATAATATTACTTGCAGATAACTTCACTGCATTTCGTATACATAGACGTGCAACATGAAATATTAATGGATACATTTGAGCTGATAAAAATAAGTGTAATTTATTTGAAAATTATGTTTCTCAAAGATTTATGCTCTTCACCTGTTTTTGCAAAACACAAAAACGTGGACTTGACATAAACCATGGAATAATAATTTGATTTAAATGTCAACGTCACTGGGTAAACATTAACACAGAGGGCATTAGATATTTGTAATTCTACAACATACGTCATTATTATTTGTAATGCGTTAGAAAGTAATGTCATCATTTACGTATTTCTGTCACACAACACAAACGTTAAATAATATTTCCCTTTCTAACATGAAATATTGCTAAGCTACTACTGTATAAAGTGCTGTGTATTCTTTCCTCGAACAAGTGACCTTGAATTGTCATCTTTCGTGAATCAAAGTATATTCATGCTAAAAATCGCATATCCAGATTTTAATGATTAAGCACGTTTTGAGGTCTCTACAAGCCGATTTTAACATTTTTACGATGATGTCTGTGTGTGTGGATGTATGTGTGTGTTAGGATGTTGGAGGCACGATTTCTAGAACTATATACAACTAAAGACCTGTGTAACTACGGATTCTTCAATGTAACAATAATGGGAAGAGTTGAATAGATTTTAGTAACAATTGGACAACCTGAAGTGGTAGTTTCTTAAAAAAATCTTTTAAATATTATGTTTTGAAAATTTATGTTAATACAATAATAAAGATTTTTAAAGTCTCATGCCCGGTTGCAGAAACGTTAATCAACGCTTTGTTTAATTAACGGACCATCAAAATGAACAAATTCGAATCAGTTTCCTTGTTCTTATGACATTTAAATCATTGTTGTCAAAAAATCGCGTTGCCTTTGTTCATTTTGATGATCCGTTAATTAAACAAAGCGTTCATCAACGCTTTGTTGTTCTGCAACCGGGCATCAATCTGATACGTTTACATTTTTTATTATATCTTCTATAATAGAATAATCTGTTGTAATAAATCTCGCTGCCTAAACAACTCCATGGAAACCAGTTGAAATATTGAAATGTTTATAATTGACAGATAAATGTAAAATGTTATTGTCAAGAATCAACAGTTTTATTAACATTACAGAAAGCTTTTTCTGGGAAGTAAAGTACATTTAAAATTTCTTATTGTATTATTAATTAAATATTTAAAATTATAGGTATATTAATATTACATTATATCCTTAAGAAATACCGTTAATACCCGTCAACGAATATAAAGAATTTTGAATATATTAGAAGAGTAGGAGAAAATTCCTCACAAAGAAATGTTAAATTCGTTAATTATGACCCGGGTTCGATCCCGACCGACGCCAAAAACTACTTCGAATTTTAATGGCACAAAATTGACCCCTGTGGTTCACTTTCCACGACAGCAGTGAGTGTCCGTGGTAAGCGCCCACACTTTATCTGCGAACAAAACAGATAGGCAAACCCAACAATGGGTAATATGCCGTGATGATATATTTATTTATAATTTACATCATAAAAATAGTAAAATCCTATGTTTATTTATTGAAAACTCACCACCGATTTTTTTGATCAAAAACAATACTTTCCTTACCTAAAGGCGACGGAAGCTAAATAGTTTTCCTTTATGCTGCAACCAAAATCAATCACACTCATCATAATCAAGGTGGTGTAATAAATTGACAGTTTTGTTTTTCGGTGAAAGGTGATGTCAAATTTGATATGAAGCAGAAATATAAATTCCACAGTTTACATTAAATATGGATCCCGTTGGTATAATTGGCTTGTGTTTTCTAACTTTTAGTTTTGTATTTATAGCACATGAACTACTTATAATAAATACAGGTAAAATTACTTACAATAAATCTTAAAAATTATTTTAGTAATGCTCTTAATGTGTGCATTATTTGTTGCAGGAAAGAAATTTGAAAAATGTAAATATACCACGACCAAGAAGAAGAAAAATCTCTGCTAACTATTTCATACAATGAACCATGTTTTTCTGTTTGTTACGGCCCTAATAAAATTTAAAATATGAAAGTGAACATGTGTTTCTTTTTACCTTCCGTCACCTTTAGATAAGGAAGGTATTGTCTTTGGTTCAAAAATTCAATCATGAGTTTTTAGTGAATAAGCATGTTTTAGGGTCCCTATAATACGATTTTACCATTTTTACGATGATGTCTGTATGTATGTGTGTCTGTGTGTGTGTGACAAAAGTTCCGGATCCCATAATACCACGATTCCAAAAATTATAATTTTTTCGTATTCCTCAAGTTTACATCCAGAAGAACAAGTAATTAGATTTTGGTTATAATTGGTGAACCGGAAGTATCCTCATTTGAAGATTTAACAGTTAAATTAGATTTATTGACTTTTAACGTTATTATAACTTAAAGAATATATTATTCTCTATACGATTTGATTACATTTTATACTTCATATTCAATAGATACAGAGTTAAAGAATTTTAAAGAAATTAAATTTTACAATTCAGCTAGCTATGCTAAACATGGAAACTACTAATATATTCATATAATTCAAATTGACAGATGTCATTATCAATAAAAATAAATTAATGTGGCAGATATGAGGATGTTGAAGTAGATATTGGGGAAAACACGGAAAGATACGGTAAAAAAATAACTCGAGTGTTACAAGTTTCTAGAAAGATACAAGAAAGACGATTACATTGGTTTGAACATGTCATGAGAAGAAATGAAGAATTATATTTGAACAAGAATGAGTAGTTTAGTAATAGGAGCTTGAAGAAACAGGAAGACCAAAGATAAGATGGAAGGACTTGAGAGAAAAAGAACTGAATGAGATGACACGCAAAAATAGGGACCCCTAACGAATGGGAAAAGCTAAAGAGGAAGAAGATGTCAGTGTCAAGTGCAATTTGAATAGTTTGTTTATGAAATAATTTTTTGAGTGTTTATAATTATTTAATCATAGTGTTAGTTGTTTTTTTTTTATTATCTTTTAATATTTAGTCTTTAATTATTTATCGTTTAATAAACGTATTCTTTTAGTTAATAATATTTGTCTGTGTTTTACACTTCACCCATATAAATAAAAACGTTTCAATAGGCTTTACAGTGGCCATTGCATGTTATTTTAATATTATTTTTTATAAAAAACAAACACGTATTCACTTCCACATTTTAAATTTTATTGGAGCCTCAACAAAAGAAGAACATAATTCAACTAATAGAGTAGCTTTCCAAGAGGTCTTCGTCTTCTTCTTCGTCTTCACTCTTTGTGGTCGCATTGACATTAGCACATGTAAACCCTGACCCTGAAAGAAATAATACACAAATTAAAAGATATATTAACGGCCGAATCACCATTCATCGATTGATTAATATTCAGCTGCTCTCTAGATCAACATCTGGTCTAATACTCCAACTTGATTTCTGAATCAAGGAATCATGATCAATAGATTCCCAGTTTTGTTTCAGTTTGTGACAGTTAATGTAACTGTCATGTAATTTTATTCGTGGTAATTGTACTTTCCGTTAAAAAGGTATTAATATTAAGTTTTTCATTAATTTATAAAATATATTTTATAATTTTCCTATAATAACATTATATTTTTATTTTGATATAGGTAAAAATTACACTGATTCCAATAAAGGAGTGTTTTTAAATTTAGTGAAAATGAAAGATATAAAAGTATAGTTGAAAATAATAAAACCAATGCGGTTCTAAATAAAGATAAAGAAGAAGGATGAGGCAAAGTTACAAATGGGTACAACATAGCTATAAATGTCAAAATTAGGATTCAAAGATGTGATCAGTCATTGATTCATGGAATCTGACAAATCAGTTGATCATTGATTTTGATTAGTAGATTAGCTTGATTTTTAATGGAGAATTGGATTGATTTAGGATCATCGTTGACCTGTGGATCAACTCATGATTAAGGAATGGTGAATTCGGTCGTAAGATAATTTTGAAAATTGATTATATGTAACGTTACCTTTATTTAATGTAAGTAGTTTATGTGCTAATAATACGAGACCACCGGTAAGAGCACCCATGACGAGGATAACAGTGGGCTCCATAGGTATTTCATATAAACTGTACAATTTATTACATATTTATGTCAACTCCAAAAGCAGAACTGTCAATTTTTTATACTATCTTTGATCATGAACGCATGTACCTACTGTCCATACGATGTAACTTGGCGAGTTGGGGCAATTCACATTATCACTGCGGTAATGGGGAAGTTATAAAATCTATAGGCGTACCGAAGAAGAATGAAGTTCAATAAAATTACGAATATTACAAAAAAAAGAAACTATTTATACAAAAAAAATATATTGGAATGAATTATTTATTATATAAATCATATTATAATTAATTATTTTTTAAATTAATTAAGTTAAGAAAATAAAATTTCTATTGCTATTGAAAAAAATGCACCAACGCTTACGTATGAATATAACTTCTTGCCTTGAAAAGTACCTGACACCCCGAGTTTGAGTGTATTAGGGTGAAATTTGCTTTCCGTAAGGCAATAAACATTGTAAAATCACTATTTCACTTCTGAAGCTGTGCGGCATCTAAGTAAAAGTAAATATTTGACAAAACGCAACTTAGAAATAGTGAACTGAATTACATTCTTTTGCCTCACCAAGTTACATCGTATGGAATGTACTTACACAGGCTGTCCCATTTAAGGTACGATTGTATTGGGATCTCGAGAACCGTGAGAGCTACGAGGTTGGGTCTATTCTGTTCGTCTGTCAGACAGATTTGTAAATCTGTAAATAATGAACAAGAATTGCTAAACTTTTATCTAGCATTTATGTCACACACACGTGACATATATGAGACTTTTATTCGCTATCTCATTATCGTAGGTGTTTCGAAGGGGTATACGCTATCTCCGTTCAACCGACAGCAAAAAAATTAAAAAGAAACTGTATTGTAACCGCGGTAACAATTGTAATTTACAAATATTTGAATTATTTGAATATTCATGCCATTCTGTCATTCATGTGATATTTTTTTACATTCCGTCACCTTTAGGTACGGAAGGTATATTGTCTTTGGTCAAAAAATTCAATGATGAGTTTTTAGTGAATAAGCATGTTTTAGGGTCCCTACAATACGATTTTACCATTTTTACGATGATATCTGTATGTATGTATGTATGTATGTATGTATGTATGTATGTTTGTGTGTGTGTGTCTGTGTGTGTGTGACAAAAATTTCGTATCGCATAACTTCAATACCACGATTCCAAAAAATATATTTATTTCGTATTCCTTAAGTTTACATCCAGAAGAACAACTGATTAGATTTTGGTTATAATTGGTGAACCGGAAGTAGCCTCATTTCAAGATTTAACAGTTAAATTTGATTTATTGACATTTAACGTTATTATAACATAAAGAATATATTATTCTCTATACGATTTGATTACATTTTATACTTCATATTCAATAGATAGAGTTAAAGAATTTTAAAGATATTAAATTTTATAAATTAGCCAGCTATGCTAAACATGGAAACTACTAATATATTCATATAATTGAAATTGACAGATGTCAGTATAAATAAAAAGTAAATTAATGTGGCAGAGATGAGAATGTTGGGGAAGACACGGAAAGATAGGTAAGGAAATAACTCTAGTGTTAAAAGTTTCTAGAAAGATACAAGCGAGATGATTACATTGGTTTGAAAATGTCATGAGGAGAAATGAATAATATATTGGATGAAGAACGAATAGCTTAGTAATAGAAGGTTGAAGAAACAGAGGCAGACAAAAGATAAGATGTAAGGACTGTATTGCGGAAGAATTGAGAGAAAAAGAATTGAATCAGAACGACACGTAAAACAGAAATTAGTGGAAGAAGAAAATAAAAAATAGCGACCCCTAACGAATGGGGAAAGCTAAAGTAGAAGAAGATGTGTCAAGTGCAATTTGCATAGTTTGTTTATGAAATAATTTTACTGGAAATTTAGAATCTTTTGCAAGAAAATTTATGTATGGAATTTATACATAATACACAGGATTGGCGGAAGGTATTGTGCTGGCCCCAACAGATTTTTTTGATTCTAGCATCGATAATTTGTGTTTCGTAGTTTTATTAATTCTTGGTATTAAATTGTGTATTTTGCTATTGCAATTACGGTATTTCTAAGATTGCCGACAATTATTGCAACATATTGCTTTTGGACAATATAAAGAGGTATTTATATTTCATCCATTATACTTATATCATATTTATTCAATTCGTTTAGTATTGCTAAATAACTATTTATACTTCGAATTTTGATGAATAACGAAACTGACACAATATAGGTTATATTTATTATAATACTGTCAGTTTTGACATTACATCATAATTATTCAATTGATTTATTTTGCGAAATAAATGTTTTATTTCCTATTTTGATGAATAATTATATTCACACGGTATAAGTTATACTGTATATTATCAGTTTCCAGTTTTGATTTATATGAATACTACGGTAATCAGACGATTTCGCCTGATTCAACCCGACAACATGACGTCATCAATTCCCTCCCTCCTTGGCGAATTGAATCATATGTTTACAATTAATGACGTGGGGATCAAATCGAGGAAACGGAGTTTATAGGTAGGTACATGAGTTCATGATCAAAGATAGTATAAAAAATTGACAGTTCTGTTTTTCGGAGATAAGTAATGACATATTTGATATAAAAGCATAAATATGTAATAAATTGTACAGTTTATATATGCAATACTTATGGGTCTCGGTCTTATCTGCGCCTTGGGTTTTCTTACTGCTGGTTTCGTATTATTAGCACGTAAACTATATAAATTAAATCAAGGTAAAATTACATATAATTTCAAAATTATTTTAGTATATCCTTAATGTGTATATTGTTTGTTGCAGAGTTCACATGCGGCGCATGCGCCGAAGCAGCTGCAAAGAAAGAAGAGAGTATTAGCTACTCTTTTATTTGAATTATATGCTTCCTTTGTTGAGGTTTTAATAAAATATAAAATGTGAAAGTGAATATGTGCTTTTTGCTTTTTTATAACAAATATTACAATAACAATAACGTGCACTGACAATGTAATGCCTGTTTTACATTATATTTGACAATAGTTACTTGTGTATCAAGGTTAACACTTTCGCTGCGTACGACGCACACATTGCGTCCTGTATGTTGTTGAACCATTGCGCACGCCGCAACGGTTGCGTCCAGTACTCTATCTTGTTTCAACCGGCATCGTTTCGTCAGCTTGGTAAAGAGAACACTGTGCGTTGGTCAGCATTGTCAGACGACTACAGAAAAGTGATTTGTGGGGTTAGTTTACAGTTTGTTTTTATTTAGTCATGGGAGACAACGACCAGGGCTATTTACAACTCAAAAGGGTTAAAATAATGGCTATTACATAAATAAAAGATAAAACATCAAGCAAATAAACATGAATTGTCTAATAATATGTTGATTTCAGAATTCAAAAGGCTGGACGTATAGGTGCGTCGTTAGCACTGCCGAACAATAGGTGTCCACAATGCTGCCGACGCACCGTATGCGTTAAAAAAAAATACTGAAAAATAAGAGTAAAGGCGTCTACATTACTTCTACATACACATAATATTAACAAATTGAGAAAAAAAACTAGAATTGCACCAAAACTCATTATCGCGTTACGGCTGCGACGGCATGCATTTATACGCAGCGAACGTGTTAATGTGATATTTTTTGGCCGAATCTAAAGTTTACAGCCGAGGCCAGAAAATCAGATAAGGCTAAAAACTTTTAAGCCAAGGTGCACACAACATTTTGTAGGCGATTATTATAAAGTTCTAAATTTTTATTAAAGTAAATATACAGGATGACACTGAAAAACTGGCCACTCAAAATAACTTTTTTATTTATAAGTATTTGTTAATTCACTTTAGATATGTATAAACTAGGCTTAAGGGCTAACTAATCCTGATATTTGGCATGATGGTAGCACTCCCGGTTTAACCGGAAATGATATTAACTTTCATATTTCAAATAGGATACCCTACATATTTTATATATTTGAATTCTACGTAAAATTACAAATTCAATGATATGTTTGAAGTGAATTTTTGAAATTGTGAATAATTGTTTTTCATTTTGTAGCAATAGCTAGAAACAAATTTCCAGATTTCCAGCTACAGTAAAAATTTTGAAAGATGTCCGATCAAGGTCGTTTACGAATTGTATGAATTCAGATTTTTGCTCCGTCCATTCTCACAAATTCAGTAGTGTCGTTTGCTTAGTTTTTATGAGGGTACGAAAGATACTACTGTTATTTTATTATTATAAAAATATATGTTGCAGTAAAAGCATTCAAATTCAAAAATAAGTCAACTGATAAGTTTATAAGTAAATGTAAAACCAAATATGTTAAAAATAAGATGACACGTCAGTGTCAGTGACTCTGACAGAAAATAACGTTATTTGTACGCCTACGAATCAAGGTAATGGATCTAATAAACGTACATTACAGTGAAACTATTATCAACAACGAGCATCGTTTTAAAGTGGAATGTCCTAACTTAGTCGAAACAATATGAAATTTTGAAAGACAAGCGTGTTATATCCATCCTTATCGCACACTCTTATAGCCTTTGCAAAAGAAAGAGATAAATGTATGCCTATTTGTTAATTCATTCATGATACAGATGACCTTGATCGGACATCTTTCAAAAATTTTACTGTAGCTAAATGATACTTTCGAATCGCTAAAATGTCATTATAATTGTAATAAAAATGGGTATATATGATCCATAATAAAAATGTTCAAAATCAATAAACATTTTGTCACATTATTTAGCAATACTGCCATTCATCTCTCTCATGCTAAAGCCGGTTAACATTTTTACCTCCCGCTACCCTTGGTAAGGGAGGTATAGGGATCGTGCTAAAAATCGCATATCGAGATTTTGGTAAATGACCACGTTTTAAGGTCCCTACAATCCAATTTTAACATTTTCACGATGATGTCTGTGTGTATGTGTGTGTGTGTATGTGTGTGTGTATGTGTATGTGTGTATGTGTGTGTGTGTGTGTGTCACTGTCAATAAACTAATCATTTGAAATAATAATAGTTTTAAAAAGAAAATAGTAAATGGAACAATAATATATGGAAAGGAACTTAATACAGTATCCAGCATAATTAAATATGTAGGAATATAGGTAAGATAATGAAAATATATATCATCACGCATATTACCTATTGCTGGGTGAGCCAATTTGCTTTGCTGTAACTAAAATCAATTCCAGTGTACACTAATTTTTTTTATTATGCTTTATTACAATATGGAGTAGCTAACAGAGATGATTGTTTTTTCTTTTCTGGAGGCGCGTGGCGACATTTCGGCCCTACAACAAATAATACACATTAAAAGATATACAGTTTCATTTTTTAAAGATGTGTCATCAATTTTATCTTCTAATTGTAAGAAAATGAATTATGATTTTAACACCGCCTATTCTGCCAAATTCAGTAATGTTTATGGGGGTACATAAGCTACTACTATTATTTTGTTATAAAAATATACAGTAAAAGTGTAAAAGCATGCAAAATTCAAAAATTAGTCAACTGGTAAGTTTATTAGCAAATGTGAAGTGAAATAGATTGAAGTAAAAATAGACACTTGTGACCGGAATGAATATAATATAAAATTGAAGGGGTTGTATAAGTGTTCTAAGAAAGACTGTAAAATTGAATATTATAATGAAGGGTTAAATTAAACAATGGGAAGTTGCTTAAGTCTATTTAGTTATTGATAATGGAGTTTCCAGAACTGATGGCATTATTGATCTCAAGTGTTTCAAACATTTAAAAGTGTACTTATCTATAATGTATGAAAAAAATTAGAGCTGACCAAATATATTCAAAGACGATCCACAGAGACATCAAGTTAAAAGTATATAAAACTATAATAAGACCAATAGTAAGCTATGGGAGTGAGACGTGGATTATGACTGATAAAGCCGTAAACAGCCTAAACGTTTTTGAGAGAAGGATATTAAGAAGAATCCTAGGACCAAGTCAAGAGAGTGAAATACAACCATGAATTATATCAACTTTACAAAGAACCCCCACTCACCGAATTCATCAAACTACAAAGATTGAGATGGACCGGACATGTGGCGAGAATGGAAGAAGAAAGAATCCCAAAAAGAGCACTTGCAAGCAAGATGCGGGGAAAAAGACCGGTAGGAAGACCCCGAAAGCGATGGGAAGATGAAGTAGCCGAAGACGCACGAAGCATCTTGGGAGTCCGCGTCTGGAAGAGAGCGGCACAAGACAGGAAGGAATGGAGGCAGAAACTGAAGGAGGTCAAGGCCCAATTTGGGCTGTAGAACCATTGAAGAAGAAATATGTGAAAAGTATAGTGACAATGATTAGGCAATTATGCACATCAACCTGAAAAACCTTATAAAATGAAATATAACTTGTAGAAATTATTGGGTGTCATTTATTTTTTAAAAACGAAGAACAAATATACTAGTATTAAAGATGAGGATGTTGAAGTAGATGTTGGGAAAGATACGGTAAGGAAATAACTCTAGTGTTAAAAGTTTCTAGAAAGATACAAGAGAGACGATTACATTGGTTTGAACATGTCATGAGGAGAGATGAAGAATATATTGGAAGAAGAATGAATAGCTTAATAATAGAAGGTTAAAAGAGGAAGACCAAAAAATAAGATGGAAGGACTGTATTGCGAAAGACTTGAGAGAAAAGGAACTGAATGAGAACGACACGAAAACAGAAATGAGTGGAAGAAGAAAATAAAAAATAGCGACCTTTAACGAATGGGAAAACCTAGAGAAGATGTCAGTGTCAAGTACAATTTGCATAGTTTGTTTATGAAATAATTATACTGAAAATTTAGAACCCTTTTGCAAAAAAATTATGTATGGAATTTATACATAATACACAGGATTGACGGAAGGTATTGTGCTGGCCACATCAGATATTTTTCTTCTTTTTTTAAAAAATAAATAACACCCAATAATTTCTACAAGTTATATTTCATTTTATAAAGTTATTTTTCAGGTTGATGACGTACGTCTTCTGCCTATTCATTTTTGTTATAATAGCGTTTTGTAAAATGTAATGCACACTGTATGCTATGCACTCCGTGCGATGTGTACTACGCTGGATGCGCATAAACCAAATGACAAACGAAAAACAAGTTCTTAATTCAGTCGCCATTTATACAAAAATTAAATTTAGATATTGTACTTATGTTCATTGTTAAAGATTCAAGTACAGTTTTAAATATTTAACAAAATAGTGCCAGTGTAAGTAACACTGACAGATAATAAAGCTTTACGCACTTCTATCAAGTTAATATATCCGAAATAATAAATGAACTTACGTTACAGAGATAGTGTATATTGAAAACAACGAGCATCGTTTTAAAATGCATGTCGTAACTTAGTTGAAACAATATGAATTTTTGAAAGACAAGCGATAAGCATTTTATATCCATCCTTATCCCGCGCGCTACTAATCAATGCAATTATAAAAGAGATAACTTGTTAATTCGTTCATGATACAGATGAACTTTATTGAACATTAAAAATTAAACTGTACTAAAATAATTTAGGAAATTTATTCTATGTAATTTTACCTTTATTAAATTTAATTAGAAGTAGTTTGGGGACTGCAAATACAAAACCAACAGTAAGAAAACCCAAAAGAAATGCAATTGCAGGTTCCATATTTAATTTAAACTGTAGAATTTATAATATTCTCGAATATATGCTTTATATCAAACGGGATATAACATCATTGTAACATTTCACCAAAAAAACAAAACTGTCAATTTGTTGTACTATCTATGATCATGATCTCATATATACTAATATTTCTTTATCTAAAGCAAACAAAGCAAAAACAATGTTTTGTTTTACTACAAAAATTATTTGAAACTTCAGTTAAATGTCGCTTCCGGTTATCCGATTAAGATTAAAATCGAACCGGTTTATTCCATAATATAGTATTGTTTTAGATAGGGTAAAGTTCCTAGATTACTAAATTACTGCGATTTGCCGCCATTTTGGCACAAAATTTAAGCACCAATACAATGAAAAATAGGTTTATCGTTATAAAAATAAATTAACGTAAAATATTTATTAATTAGGTATGTATTATAATTACAAAATTATTGACTTTACCGAATAATAAATTTAAAAAAACCAATATAATTTATTAATGAAAGATCACAAAAATATACAATGGAAAACAATTAAAAACAAATATAACAATCCCTTATACCTGGATGCGAGCACCAATAGTCTGGAAAAGAAAAATGGATGAGTATACTCTCTCAGTGAGTGCTTAGGATCAATGTAAATACGCAAGGCCTCAGCCCAACTATGAGATTAGGATAGGATTAGGTACCAGTCCCAGCCGCACTGTAGACTCTTCCTTTGCCTGCAAGCGAGAGGACAGCTGAACCACACACAGAACAGCCCTTTCTCAACACCGTAGCGTGAGAGCACCAAGTCCCAACCGCACTCTAGAGTCTACAGTGTAGACTCTTCCTCAGCCCGCAAGCGAAGATACAGCTGAACCGCAGAACAGCTCTTTCTCAACACCGCAGCGTAAGAGCACCAAGTCCCAGCCGCACTGTAGACTCTTCCTCAGCCCGCAAGCCAGGGTACAGCTGAACCGCAGAGCAGCTGTTTCTCAACACCGCAGCGTGAGAGCAACAACATATAGTAACAACACAACCCTAACACTCACCGTTACACAAAAAGAAATAAATGCACCCACTTTGCCCTGTTGTCGCTTCAGTCACCCTAGCACAACTGACCGATGGCATCTTTAAATAAATTTTATAAGTGACAAGACAGCAGTTCGCCATTTTGGCTCCAAATTGCTAGTATACAGGCCTAATGAATCGCGCAACTTTGTTAATCTAGGAACTTTAAGATATGGATCTAAATTCTGCCCTCTACTGGTCAGAATACACACCTAGTTAATAAAAGCGAAAAAAATAGCTGTCAGCTAACAAATAAAACAGGCAGAAACTACGTGATATTTTAAAAAAAGATATCATCACGGCATATTACCCATTGCTGGGTGTGTCAATCTGCTTTGTATAGCTGGCGTGGAGAGTGCATCACAGGGGTCACTTCTGTACCATTTAAAATTCGAAATATTTTTTGGCGTCGGTCGGGATCGCACCCGGGTCCCCAGACCCCAAATATTTAACCATTTGTTGGAGTTTTATCCAATCAAAAAACAAAATCAAACTGCTCTAACTTCCCACCACTCCATTCTTATCTGAAATAGAATATAACTTAATTTAAGCTAACCTAATCTGTGTAGCATTGTACAGTAACTTTTTAAAGATGTCCGATCAAGGTCATTGTATCATGAACGAATTAACAAATTGGCATATATTTATCTCTCTCCTTTACAAAGAATACGAGCGTGTGCGATAAGGATGAATATAACATGCTTCTCTATCAAAAATTCATATTATTTCGACTAAGTTAGGATATTCCATTTTAAAACGATGCTCGATGTTGATAGTACTTTCCCTGTAGATATAATACCTTGATTCACAGCCGTACAAATAACTTTATTTTTCAAATATTTGGTTTTACATTTGCTGATGAACTTACCAATTGACTTATTTTTGAATTTTGAATGATTTTACTGTAACATATTGTTATAATAATAAAATAACAGTAGTATCTTATGTACCCTCAAACTAAGTAAACAACATTATAGAATTTGTTAGAATGGGTGGAGTTAAAATTTAATTCATACAATTCGTAGATAACCTTGATCGGACATCTTCAAATATTCATATTTACTGATTGTTTATTTTACAAAATACTGATAATTAATGTAAAAAAAATACAGATCAAATAAATATAAACTAAAAAAAAAATTATGAGGAATACAGTTTTTATCAGATTACGTATATTAAAAAAGAAGTTGTCCATATATTCTACGCTGTAACCAAAATCAATCATAGTGTATTTTAACATTTATTAACTTTTTATTAGTCTCAATAAACGGAAAATATAACTCTGTTTATAAAGTAGCTAGAGGTGTTCATCTGTTCTTTTCTCTGGGAGCATAGGCACATTGCGTCGCTACAAAAAAAAAATGTTCATATTAAGAGAATTACTAAAATTAATTTGAAAAGTTATTGTATATAATTTTACCTTTATTCATTCTAAGTATTTTATGTGCTACAAATACAAAACCAAAGGTAAGAGTACCCAAGAGTAGTACAATAGCGGGCTCCATGTTAATATTAACTGAATAATTTATAATATCCTCGTATTTATGCTTTATATCAAATGGGACGTAACATTTCAACTTGACTTCAACAAAAAAACAAAACTGTCAATTTATTACACTAACATTGATCATGACCTCGTGTATTTTAATATTTGTTAAGATTGTGCTATTAAAATTCTAATAAAATCCTTGATTTTGGAAACATTGTCTATCTAGAGCAAGAAGAATTCGTTTATAATTTAAAAAATCTGACTTGTATATTACACACTACATACCGTATTCTAAGTATTTTGTACAAATTCCATACAGAAAGTTCCTTGCATAGATTTTATATTTCCAGTAAAATTATTTCAAGAATATACTATGGAAATTGAATTTGACACTGATATCTGTCATTTAGTAATATTTGAAAATCCTAATTGTTTCCATGGTACAGAGTACAGGTTACGAGATGAAACTGTTTTATAATTTATTATTTCTATACCCTGTTCCACCTTACCAATTCAGTATAGTATAGAATGGGGTATAGCAGTGATGCCAGATGTATAACCATATCGGCGTTCATTATTGTTTATTTGTACTATGTATGTATTTGATTGGGTTGAAAAGCAGCCTTTGGCTGAACCCCGCCCTTGATTTATGTCAATAATAGTATATTGTGTTATTAGAAGTAATAGTGATACTTTGTGTGGCGAGCGTGGAAGTTTGAACGACGAGCGAAGCGAGTCGGATAAATGCACGCGAGGCACATAAAGATACTTTTACTCCGAATGACACATTATATTTTTTCTTCAAACGTAGATATTTAAAGAAAAATATTTACTACTGACGTTACATTTTACGTAAATTACGTTTGTAGCTATAGATACTTATTTGTTCACTTTTTGTTATAAACATTGAAATGAAAATTTTCACGTTTTGACGTTTAAATAAAAACTGTGCAATTTTATATCCTCCTTGTGTGCAATTACGTCGGAATTTGAAGTATTATAATGTACACCCCCTGAAGTTGTTCAATTGGATGGAAATCTAACAGTGTGACTGAACGATATGTCCAGGAATCACTGCAAAACAATATAAACTTTTCTTATCACTTTAATTCTAAGTATTATTATGCTGATTACCGTCCCTGTAATTGTAATCCGTAAGTCTGCTATTCTTTAACAATGTTATTTCCTCAAAAGTAAACTCTATTTATATTTCAATTCACAGGTTATATATTTAAATTTGATATTGATCGTATTTAGTAACTTTATTCTTAGGTTACCTAGCATGTTATAGTGACATTTAGAGCGATATTACAGGTTTCTTTTATTAAAGTTACTTCTTATTCGTTGATCTGTTTAGTTCTATGGATATTTATTTATTTTATTTCTACCTTGTGAATCAAGTCACAAAAGATGCTACTTTTATGACGTTTGAAGAAAAAGTCTATTATTATTATATTTTTTCTGAGATTTTGTGAAAAATTTCCTTATTTTCCAAAAAATTCATGAGAAATGATTTTGTTGAGAAATATTGGTTTTTTATGAAAACATATGGCAAGGTATATAAAAAAAATTCTGGTTTCTGCCTACGTTATTAGTTATATACAGGGGTGTAACAGAAATAAGTACATTAAATTTAACCAGTGACAGAGAGCAACAATATTTCTTAATAAATCTCAGTTTTTTTTAGCATACCAGCATTGGGAAGAGCAAATACTTTCACCAGTAATACGTGTTTCAATTTTTCATGAAATGTAGTGAAATAACATTGATCTGCTTAATAGAACATCGTACTTGAGTTTAGTAATTTGTTGATTTGTATAGAAAGGAAGAACGCATGAATAAATTAGCATTACGTCAAATTAATTAAATTTCCAATTAAATTATAAAAAGCTGCGGCTTACGCAATGATCGTACTCCGCCTACTCTCATAGTACCGAGTTTCCTTCACGCCGATGACTAATATCCGCTTACATCAGATTTCTTCCCAAATATTATTACAACCTTTGATAGTGTAATTATTTGTATACATCTTGATACAGAGTATATTTACTAATAATATATGTTATTACATTATTTACAATGTGTAAGTCAATATAAAATAAAAATTAGTTACTTTACTTTATGAACTATCTAATTAACGACTCTTTGACGAATATAATTAATTTGAAACTAAAAAACATATAATATTATTACCAATACTTCAAAAAATACTATAGAGATTTGAATGAACTCTAATGATCGGTTGCACCAACGTAACTTAAATCATAAGCGATCCTTAAAAAGACAATATTGCACCAAAATGGAATGTCAAATGAATTATTATGCATTGTGAAAATAAATACATACATGCAATAACTTCAGATTACTATTTACCGCGTAATTAAAATCAGTACGTCAGATAATTTTCTGGAGACCGGTGATTTTTTTTTCGCGGACCGGCGGTTGAGAAATTCTGGTTTAAATGTCATCGCGTTTTAATTTTTTTATTATTATTTTTCTTAGATTCTATTTTTATTTCCCTAATTTCTTTTTTACCTCTCGCTAAAAGAGGTATTGGATTCATGCTAAAAATGGCTTATCCAGATTTTAATGATTAAGAACGTTTTAAGGTCCCTACAATCCGATTTTAAATTTTTACGATGATGTCTGTGTGTGTGTGGGTGTATGTGTGTGTGTATGAATATGAGTTGGTTGAAAGGACGATTTCTCAAAGACTATAATACTTAACTATGTATTTCTCAATCGCACATTACTGGAAAGAGCTGAAAAGGTTTTGATACTAATTGGACAACCGAAAGTAGCAGATTCTTAAAAAAAATCTTCTAAATTTTATTTTATGATAAATTTTGTTCTTGCTAGTAAAAGAAGAGTAAATTCTCTATCTGATACATATATTTATTATATCTTTTATAGATTTAGAGAAAAATAAATGTTATATAATAATCTGTTGTAATAAATCTCACAGCACAAATAATGTCATGGAATGGAAACCAATTGAAAAATGAAAAAGTTTGTAACTGACAGATAAATGTCAGTGTCAAAAATCCAGAGACATTACTGATGATTTTTTGTGGGAAGTACATATATTATATTATTTCTTATTGTATTAATAGTTAAATATTTAAAGTTATAAGTATAGTACATATACCTTTCAAAAATACTGTCAATCCCTACAATGAATTGGAAACATTTCGAAAAATTAGAAAAGGACAAAATTTCTTCATGGAATAAATTTAAAATTAAAAGCTCTAAATATAAAAAATAGATGTAAGTAGAATTTTCTTATAGAGTGTAGGTATACAAGAAATGTTAAATACAATAGGGCGCGAGCAGTCAAATGTCATAAGTTTTCACTCTAAATTTAGTGATTTTCCAATTTCATGTGGTTTATTTTCCTCGACAAGTAAATTCCACACACCTGGTGACAAATTAACTAGTTGAATTTAGAAAATCTTGAAATTTTTAATGAAAAATTCTGACATTTGACATCTATGAGCATAATTACTAATTGTCATTCTGACGTGGCCCCCCATATCTGCTTGTCCAGGCCAACAATATCACATGACTGCTCGCGCCTTATTTTTTATTATAATAATTTTGTATATTTCGCCTATTGTTGTCATTATGTAGATGTAATTTTAATAGTTACATTTCTCTGCGTGTTCATATTACTTTATTAAATTTGTATTACATATGAATATTCCTTTCGTAAAACGATATATGTTAGAAAATCTCTATCAATGTAACAAATAAAATTTAAAGTAACTTTATAACTCTAATGTCATCTCCATAATAGGTTATACGTTGACTTTAGTTTAAAGTACAACTTTAAATAATAGTTACTTTAAGAAAAATTATGAGACTAGGTTTTTATGCGTGTTCAAGTATTCTTTAAATTATAGAGCGACTTCATGCATGAAACCGGTTGTTCGTTTTTACGGCAAACGTTTCACAGTAAACTGTATTGCAATAGCGTCAAAACTGCGTTTTGCAATCAAAACTAGAAAGAAAATAAGTGAATCCTGCTAGGATCAACACCCCTTGAATTTAATTTCTGTGAAAAATATGTTAAATACATGAAAATGTTTTTACGAAAATTCTCCACCGTTCTATACATGTACTAGGATGAACTTTAAAAGGGGCCAAGTCGAATTTTAACTGGGCCGCCCCCTAAATAGGTTTTAAAAATCCACTCAATATTGGAATATATACTATAATCATCGGAGAATATGTAAATAAAATTTGAAGTCCCAATCATTATTCGTAGATGGTTACAACTATCGCACAAAAACCCAAAAAGCTATTTTCTCGGCAATGAAACGGCAGCCTCTGTTGTAAATCTGGTATTTTAGTGCCTAGCTAAACAATGATAAATTTATTCACCTTCAGTATTGAAAGTACTACACACTAAGGGTCCGGTTTATTTTCCCATGAGTGTATTTTTGGGACAACTTGATTTTTAAATTTTAATTTATTAAGAAGTTGGATCGTAATTGGTCGGCTTTACAGTCCCACTACTTGACAAATTGTGCAGAATATATTTCAGATTATAACTTCTTTCAGATGTCTTTATCATACATTATTTACATAACAGCCTGTAAATTGTATCGCATGTTCTTGTTTACAAATAATGTTTGAAACAAATGAAACTAGCTTGTGTTGTGCGCAGCATTCCTTGTTTAGCAAAGCAAATCAAAGTTGGCCGGAGTGAAAGGTAAGTTCACTTGTTCCCGAGGGGAAGGACGCACGGCAATTTTGTTTGGAAAGCGTATCACATACATAATTACTATTCACTAGCGTTCAACTTGCAAATAAACGCAAACATTCTGCCTACAAATCTCTTATTTCTATAACATTTTGATCATACGAGTATCAACATTTCGGAAATGTGCTCTTATCTATATGAACTATGACCCGAAGAATGAACTATGTACATTTACCAAAAATAATTTTATAAAGACAAAATTATATTATTAAAAAATAAGGACATTTTCTTTATTATTAAAATATCATTTTAAAAAAATATAACTAGGTTTATTACCTTCCGTCACCTATAGGTAAGGAAGGTATTGTGTTTGGACACAAATTCGATGGTGAGTGACGATTTCTAAAAAACTATAATACTTAATACAGTTTAACTACTTACGTATTTCTCAATCGGATATTACTGGGAAGAGCTGAAAAGGTTTTGGTAATAATTGGATAACCGGAAGTAGTAGATTTAAAAAAAAAATCTTCTAGTTCTTCTAGAATTAAAGAAGAGTAAATTCTCTATCTGACACATTTAAATATTTTATTATATCTTTTATTGCTTTAGAGATAAAAGAATATAATGTATAAAATTAGAAGAGTAGGGCAAAATTTATTCATAGAATGAATTTAAAATTTAAAAATCTAAATATAAAGAATAGATATAAGTAAATTTTATAAATTTAAAGATACAAAAACATAAGATATATAATAATCTGTTGTAATAAATCTCACAGCCCAAATGATGTCATGGAAACCAAAATTAAAATGTTTGTAAATGACAGTGTCAAAAATCCAGAGACATTACTGAAGATTTTTTCTGGGAAGTACCATACATTATATTATTTCTTATTGTATTCACATTTAAATATTTAAAATTATAGGTATATTACATATGCTCTTCAAAAATACTATCAATCCCGACAATGAATTGGAAAGATTTCAAAAAATTAGAAGACAAAATTTCTTCATAGAATGAATTTAAAATTAAAAAATCTAAATATAAAGAATAAATGTACATAGAATTTTTAGTGTAGATTGTAGGTATACAAGAATTGTTAATCACAATACGGCGTTGAGCGGTCGTGTGATTTTGTTGGCCTTGACAAGCAGATATGGGGGCCCGTGTCTGCATGATAGCTAGTAATTATGTACATAATATTATAATTTTTCATTCTAAATTTAGTGATTTTCCAATTCCATGTGGTTTATTTTCCTCGACAAGTAAATTCCACACTCCTGGTGACAAATTAACTACGTAAATTTAGAAAATATTGTAATTATTAATGAAAAATTCTGACATTTGACATCTATGTCCATAATTACTGAACAATATCACATGACTGCTCGCGCCCTATACTTATGTAACTAAAAACGGAAGTGGCGAGAAGTATTTTTTTCTATGTTTGTGACTGTAACCAGGGAAATAATTAAAACAACGGCCCGATAAATATTTAACCCCAGATATTTCGTCGGTTACTTTAATAAATGATTTACTGGGTTGATAGACTTAACTGTAGTTAGTGAAAATGAAATATGCAGTTTAGCAATTTGTTAAATTTAACAAGAGAATAAATTGTTCAACTGTCGTTGGTTAAAACCACCCTCACCCTCCGTTTTATGTTACCTTTTACTGAGAAAAGTACAGTGTACAGTGTACGAATAATTTTGTGACCCACTGTATCTTCGCGCTCGACAGTAATGAAACACTTTTCACCTGCGTTAATAATATACTATTTCCTTATACTAAATATTTTTGTCGTCAATTCTAGTATTAACTTGTTAAAACCAATTAAATGCGTAAGTATATTTATCTAATATGATGTTGATAATGATAGATGTTTGAACTTGACTATATTTAGTAATCCACCTTGATCACGATCACTTATGAACCATTTTAGAAATGAAATCACATTTGCGGTCAATTATCTTTCATTAGTCATGATTTTATTAAAATATTCGCATATGTTCCCAGGACAAGCCAAGCCAGGGCAGGTAATATGTGACTAACACGGTCAGTGTTCGCAGTATTATCATGAGTAAGTTTACTACTAAAGATAACTAACATTTGGAATGGTGTCATCTAGAGCTGTGACTCACTCATACATTCTTTTGCAATTTAAATACATAAACAAACACACGGACATGTGCGCTGCACTTATTAAACTAATATTTTCCTTACTTATTCATATTTTTGTTTTATCTTATCGCTAGTTCGAGATTAATATTTTGTGTAGTGTAAACTTCAAGGAAAACGAACAGAATATCATCTTTCCAAAAAAAAAACAGATATGTATTTTATTCCAAAAAAAAAAAGTTATAGTATCTACCGTGACCGTCTGTAGCCAATCCTTGTTTGGGGTGAGACTGTCACTTTGCGTTGGCGGCAATTTGAATGTTAATATTCAGTGGGTGTAACCATCAAACTGACTGAAAAGTTAGGTTGTTTTTTACCTCTCGCTAAAAGATGTATTGGATTCATGCTAAAAATCGCATATCCAAATTTTAACCAATAAACACGTTTTAAAGTCCCTACAATCCGAATTTAACATTTTTACGATGATGTCTGTGTATGTGTGCGTGTATGTGTGTGTGTGTGTGTGTGTGTGTGTGTGTGTGTGTGTGTGTGTGTTGGAATGACGATTTCTTAAAAACTATAAGATTTAATATATGTTTAACTACGTATTTCTCAATCGGACATTAATGGGATGGGTTGAAGAAATTTTGGTAGATATTATTTTTGAAAATTTGTGTTCTTGCAAATATTAAAGAAGATTAAATTCTCTATCTGACACATTTAAATATTTTATTCTTTTATAGATTGGAGATACAGAAATATGATGTATAAAACAATTTGTTGTACTAAATCTCACAGCCCAGATAATCATGGAAACCAATTGAAAAATTAAAATGTTTGTAACTGACAGATAAATGTCAGTGTGACAAATCCAGAGACATTACTGAAAACTTTTTTCTGGGAAGTACATACATATATTATTTCTTATTGTATTAATAATTAAATAATTAAAATTATAGGTATATTACATATACCCTCCAGAAATACTGTAATCCCGATAATGAATTGAAAACATCTCGAAAAATTAGAAGAGTAGGACAAAATTTCTTCATAAAATTAATTTTAAATTAAAAAATCTAAATATAAAGAATAGGTATTAGCAGAATTTTTGGTGTAGAGTATAAATATATAAGAAATTTTAAATACAATTGTTGGTAATTTCTCGATTCTGATGTGGATTAGGTGTTAACAATTACTCGTAAGTTCAGTCAAACAGCATTTATTCTTACTATACCAACATTTCGGTGCACCCTTCCACCTTCTTCAGGGTAGTAAGATCGTACAAATGTTTAATAAACTAAATGATTTTTTTGTACGAATGTATTTTGTGTACATGAATTGTAACAATTTGTAAGATCTTACTACCCTGAAGAAGATGCTAAGGTGCACCGAAACGTTGGTATAGTAAGAATAAATGCTGTTTGACTGAAGTTTCGAGTAATTGTTAACATTTAGTTAAATACAATATTTATGTAACCACAAATTGTATTTGTATTCGCTTGAACTTTTTTTGCTGCATTTTTTACTGTTTTGAACTTATTTAATATTTATATTTGATTGATGAATATAATTCATTTTTTCACATATTAAAATAAGTTTTTATTAGTGAAATAAGAATTTAGACCATACCTTATACTGAAATTAATTTTAACAATTCCTATGTAGTTCTCAAATCTAAAACTATATGCCAGGGTCATGTATAAATTTGAAATGTCACTAACTTTTTAGTTCAAAAAAGTAAATGTAGACGTCGCTGAAATTTCTTAAATGGTCTATTGAGTGTTGACAACACCACTAAATTGTTGTTGGTTTACGAGGTCCGTGATGTGTTGTGCGTGACGTGCCGAGCCCAGCAGAGAACGGCACACATTGCGGTAGGTTGTGAAAGAGGAAGTGCGCTGCTGCTGCGCTGGCGCAACTACCCACTGACGTCACAATCATTCTCATTGTTTATCTTAATCTACGTCAACTTGCGTTTGTAAAGTTGTAGATATTTAAATCATATTATTTGTTGACGTCACAGATAAAGATTAAATCTTATTTATCTTCTAGACTGAAATTTCGTAAATGCCTAATACCTTTTATTGTTTACTATCTCAACCTAATAATCACATTTAGCAATTTTTATTCCGATAACTGGGAATATGTTGACATATTTTTATTTTATTTCAATATACAGGATGATCACGCGAGAATGAACCTGCAATTATCTCCCTTATTAAGCGAGATAGCGATTATCTTCAAATAAACAAATTTACTAACAAATGCAAAATGCAAATTGCGAATTACTCCGTGAAACAAACAATATAATAAAAATTACAAAGTTACGTCTAGTTTCACTAGTTTACAACTACTGAGTCAACTTCCATGAAGCCATCGTCAGAAGTGTGGTTACTTGTTGTGCTAGACTTCTGACGATAGCTTCATGGAAGTTGACTTATAGTAGTTGTAAACTAGTGAAACTAGACGTAATTTTTATTATAAATTTACTATAGACAATATGGGCAATAAGATGTCGTATCAAGAAGCGTTCTGATACTTCCGGTTCCGGAGTATGTGATACCAACTTTGAAATTTCATATAGAACACTATATTTTTCTTTATTTTCGAAAAGTACATGAAATTTGCTTTACAATGGTAGTAAATTAGTAGTACATTGTATTATTAAAAAATAAAATGGCGGACGTTTGAAATATGAATATATTGAACGAAAAAAATCAAATATGTGAGATTTTATTGTTTTTTGTTCATAGATAAATTCATTTATATGACGTAACTTAGGCAACAAATCCAATAAAACAAAATTCCACACATCCTTGAGTTCTAAGATATTTCAAACGTCCGCCATTTTACTTTTTAATAATACAATTTCCTATTTGTTTACTATCATTGTAAAGCAAATTTTATGTACGTTTCAAAAATATAGAAAAATATAGTATGTTCCATTTGAAATTTCAAAGTTAGTAGCACATACCCCGGAACCAGAAGTAACAGAACGCTTCTTGATATGACATCTTATTGCCTATATTACCTATAGTAAATTTTCTTATTTGAAGATAATCGCTATCTTGCTTAATAAGGGAGATAATTGCTGGTTCATTATCGCTGTCCGATTGCCACCAAAATCTAATGGCTTCTTTCCATATTAGAATGAGGTAGAAATACATGGTTTCAAAACTTTCTGAATGATAGTACTTGAGTTAGACCGTATGTTAAAATTGGATTATAGGGACCTTAAAACGTGATCATTTACCAAAATCTCGATATGCGATTTTTAGCACGATCCCTATACCTCCCTTACCAAGGGTAGCGGGAGGTAAAAAGATAGAACTTCAAGAAAGACTGCGGCAAGCATTAACCGATGCTGGTGAAAATCCTGAAAATTACCTATTCGAAATTCCGTGTGACTTATCCGGCATTGGTAAACACAGAGAACAAAGTTTAAAACAGGAAATAGCAGAAAATTCTAGAAAGGCAGAAGAAAATTCTAGAACATTAGAAGAAAAATGAATAGAAAGTGCTAGAAAATCAGAAGTTCTAGAACACTGGAAGAAAAATGAATAGAAAGTTCTAGAAAATCAGATGAAAGTTCTAGAACATTGGAACAAAAATTAATAGAAAGTTCTACAAAGGCAGAAGAAAATTCTACAACATTAGAAAATAAATTAGACGAAAAATCTAGAATTTTGGAGCAAACGTTAAAACGAAATTTGGAAGAAAATTCTAGAAATTTAGAACAAAAATTAATAGAAAGTTCTAGAAAATCAGAAGTTCTAGAACATTGGAAAAAAATTAATAGAAAGTTCTAGAACATCAGAAGAAAGTTCTAGAATATTGGAACAAAAATTAATAGAAAGTTCTACAAAGGCAGAAAAAAATTCTACAACATTAGAAAATAAATTAGAAGAAAATTCTAGATTTTGGAGCAAACGTAGGAACGAAAATTGGAATTTGGAAAAAATTACAACAAAAATTAATAGAAAGTTCTACAAAGGCAGAAGAAAATTCTAGAACATTAGAAAATAAATTAGAAGAAAATTATAGAATTTTGGAGCAAAAGTTAGAACGAAAATTGGAAAAAAATTCTAGAAATTAAGAACAAAATTTAATGGGCGTAGGTGCAGCTCTGTTTCCAAAACGTGTAACCTGTAGTTTTTCAGGAAAGAAATAAAATGGACAATGTGGGATAGCTCCATTCTGTCGCTTTCTACAATCTCCAAGTATATAATACGGAAAAATGAAAAGCAAAATGTGTGATTCACTTACATACAGTAAAAAAAATTAAAGATGTCCGATAAGACAAATCGCTTGACTAATGAACATCAGTAAAAACACTGTCTTCAGAATTAAAAAACACTGGGAGCACGAAGGAGGTGTTAGAAGAAAAGCAGGATCTGCGCGCCCCAGAGTATGGTGTTTGTCATTTATTGACTCTGATGCTAGGCAATTAAAATAAACAAGAAATATACAACTAAAATTTGTGAAAAAATAGTCGCAAAACTTGTACTTAATTTTATTGCACATAAGTGTACATTCCTATTCCAGTAAGTAAGAAATGAAATTCATTCTACCAGAAATCACATCCTTGTTTATTAGCAGCATATCCCTCCTTTCATAATGTACTTGTACATACATCAGTCATAACCTACGAGTAAATGAACAATGGGTGGGTTACCCGGGTATGATTCAATGAGCAAACACGTGGTGTCGAGTGAGTCAGCGGCACGTGGCCATGGAGGGTGTCCTAGCAGTCAGTCAGTGGCTTGATGACTAGGACCTAAATGCTCGCCTAATCACACATCAACTCACCATCTCCTGCCTGTCACGCTAACGTAGAGCTTTAAAATGATGGTTAATAATTATAAGGAACTCCCTGCTCACAAAATATAAAATGACACAACACATCGTAAATAGCTATTTTTGTAACACGAATACGTTTACCTGTCATTTTTACCTTCTGACACCTTTAGATAGGAAGGTATTGTCTTTGGTCAAAAAATTGATAGTGAGTTTTTAGTGAAGCACGTTTTAGGGTCCCTAGAATCTAGAATACAATTTTACTATTCTTGCGATGATGTCTGTATGTGTGTGTATGCTTGTTTCTATATGTATGTGAGTGTGTCTGTATGTGTGTGCGTGTGTGTGTGTGTGCGTGTGTAACGATTATTTCGAAGACGATTTTCTAAATTCACGTAGTTAATTTGTTACCAGGAGTGCGCAATTTACTTGTCGAGGAAAATAAACCACATGGAATTGGAAAATCACTAAATTTAAAATGAAAAATTATGTACATAATTACTTGTCAAGGCCAACAAAATCACATGACTGCTTGAGCCCTATTGTACTTAACATTTCTTCAATACCTACACTTTACATCAACAATTCTACTTATATCTATTCTTTATATTTAAATTTTTAAATTTAAATCATTCTATGAAGAAATTTTGTCCTACTCTTCTAATTTTTCGAAATGTTTCCAATCCATTGTCGGGATTAACAGTATTTTTGAAGGGTATATGTAATATACCTAGAATTTTAAATATTTAACTATTTATACAATAAGAAATAATATAATGTATTGTACTTCCCAGAAAAAATCTTCAGTAATGTCTGACATTTACCTGTCAGTTACAAACATGTTCATTTTTCAATTGGTTTCCATGGCATTATTTGGGCTGTGAAATTTATTACAACAGATTATTATATACTTTATATTTCTTTATTTCTAAATCTATAAAAGATATAATAAAATATTTATATGAATCAGATAGAGAATTTACTCTTCTTATCCGATTGAGAAATACGTAGTTAAACAGATATTAAGTATTATAGTTTTTGAAAAATAGTCCTTCCAATATCCCCACACACACATATATACACACACACACACACACACACACACGCACACACACACACGCACACACACACACACACACACACACACACACACAGACAGACATCATCGTAAATATGTTAAAATCAGATTGTATTGTATGGACCTTAAACCGTGCTTATTGATTAGAATCTGGATATGCGATTTTTAACATGAATCCAATACCTCTCTTAGCGAGAGGTAAAAAATCAGTAATATGGATAGAACTAAAAATAAACATCTGTTCCCAATTATTGGTACGAATTCAAACAGATATTTCCTATTGTTTTATAAATAGATGTTTATGTCTGTATTTATTTAATGAAATATATGCAGCTGGGTTTAATTATTGTTAAGAATGCTAACATATTATGATGTTTACCTCTGTATTTGTTGAATGAACCTCGTCATAAGTGAGTGTTGTTGAGTACTGCTGCACACTGCTGGTGCATTGTAACGATTTGGATGATTGCAAGTGAAAGTGAAGCAATTAAAATATTGCAAGTGTTGGCTGTAGCTCAGTACACTGGCATTTGTAAACACAAACGCTACTTAATGCGCCATTAAATAATACACAATGCTCTTTATATATACATTACATATTAACAACGATTAAAAATTAAACTGTGAATTTATTTACAATTTTTATAAAAAATCTGATGTGGCCAACACAATACTTTCCGTTCAATTTAATTTTTATTCATGTAAATACTTAAAATTAAATTAAATTTAAACACCGGGTTCGATCCCGATCGACGTCAAATATTTCGAATTTTAAATGGCACCAAAATGACCCCTGTGGTGCACTCTTCACGCCAGCAATAAGTGCTCGTGAGGTGACACCTGGTAAACGCCCGCACGGTATATGTCATCATCGTTACCGACAAAGCAGATTGGCAGACCCAGCAATGGATAATATGCCGTGATATATTTATTTTATTTCTTTATATACTTACCTATATTCATTGCTGGTGTGGAGAGTGCAACACAGGGGTCAATTTTGTGCCATTTGGTCTCGTGGCTGTGTGCCTGAGTGTCTGGTCGCGAATCTGGGGACTCGGGTTCGATCCCGACCGACGCCAGAAATTACATCGCATTTTAATGGCACAAAATTGACCCCTGTGGCGCACTCTCCACGCAAGCAATGAGTGCCCGTGAGGTGACGCCTAGTAAGCGCCCGCACGGTACAAATATTCCATCATTACCGATATCTGTACAAAGTACAAAGCATATTGGCACACCCAGCAATGGGTAATATGCCGTGATGAAATATTTATTTAAATTTCTATAATATTTAGCGTTGGTCGGAATCAAATCCGTTCCCAAGATTCGCGTGAAATGACGCCTGGTAAACGCCTGCACGGAACAAATATGTCATCATTATTACCGACATCTGCGTACAAAGCAGATTGGCTCACCCATCAATGGGTAATATGCCGTGATGATATATGTTTTTATTATCTTACCTATATTTTTACATATTTACTTATGTTGGAAACTGTATTAAGTTCCTTTCCATATAATTATTGTTCCATTTACTATTTTCTTGTTAAAACGTTAATATTATTATTTGAAATGATTAGTTTGTTGACAGTCACATATATCTGTCAGTTAAAAACATTTGAGATTTGAAATATGTAACCATGTGTATGAGTTGTGTTTAAAGCGCAGGCTTCGGGATTAAAATTATAGATAGTTTTATAAATTTAACCATAAAATATATAAAAAAAGTATTAATGCAAACCTGTAGAAAATTTAATAATCTTTAATTTTTATATAACATAAATCTCGAAAAATAACATTTAAAGGTATTTTTTGAAGAAAAACTATTTTGAGTTTCCAGTAAAGTGCCATTTTCGGTCATCTGATTTACTCCAAAATCTAATGGCATCTTTCCATATTAGAGTAAGGTAGAAATACAAGGTTTTAAAAGTTTCTGAACGATAGTATTTGAGTTAGAGCGTAAAGAGGATCCACACACACATACACACAGACATCATCGTGAAAATGTTAAAATTGGATTGTAGTGACCTTAAAATGTGATCATTTACCAAAATCTCGATATGCGATTTTTAGCACGATCCCTATACCTCCCTTACCAAGGGTAGCGGGAGGTAAAAAAATCTAATGTAGCCAGCACAATACCTTCCGCCAATCCTGTGTATTATGTAAAAATTCCATACAGATAGTTTCTAATATTTTCAGTAAAATTATATCACAAACAAATTATGTAAATTGTACACACACTGTCACATGTTAATTATTGATGATTAATAATAGGAAATTCAGTTTTCCCATCAATTATATTTACTATCGAAAAAAAACCAATAAACAATTACCATTTCTGGACGTACTGGTTATTCGAAACATAAATAAACTAGAGTTTGATATTTACAGAAAATCCACTAACATAAACAGATTTATAACTGCAGACTTCAATCATTTTTGGCAACATAAAATAGCTTCGTTCCATTTTTACCTCCTTGGTAAGGGAGGTATAGGGATCGTGCTAAAAATCGCATATTAAGATTTTGGTAAATGACCACGTTTTAAGATCCCTAGAATCCAATTTTAACATTTTCACCATGATGTCTATGTGTATGTGTGTGTGTGTGTGTACGCTCTAACTCAAATACTATCGTTCAGAAAATTTTGAAACCTTGTATTTCTACCTTATATGGAAAGATTTTGGAGTAAATCAAATAACCGGAAATGGCACTTTACTGGAAGCTCGAAAAATATCTTTAAACGTTATTTTTTCGAGATTTGTTATTATAAAAATTAAAGATTATTAAATTTTCTACAGGTTTGCATTAATACTTTTTGTATATATTTTATGGATAAATTTATAAAATTATCTATAATTTTAATCCCGGAGCCTACGGTTTAAACACAGCTCCCTGGTTACACAGTTCACATCTCAAATGTTTGTAACTGACAGATATATGTCACTGTCAACAAACTAATCATTTCAAATAATATAGTAACGTTTTAAAAAGAAAATAGTAAGTGGAACAATAATTATATGGAAAGGAACTTAATACAGTTTCCAGCATAAGAAAATATAATAAAAATATATAATACACCATCACTGAATATTACCCATTGCTGGGTGAGCCAATCTGTTTTGTATACAGATGTCGGTAATAATGATGACATATTTGTACCTGCGGGCGTTTACCAGGCGTCATCTTACGCGAATCTGGGGAACTGGGTTCGACCTAGACCGACGCCAAATATTTTAGAATTTTAAATGGCACAAAATTGACCCCTGTGGCGCACTCTCCACGCCCGCAATGAATATAAGTAAGTATATAAATAAATAAAACAAATATATCATCACGGCATATTAACCCATTGCTGGGTGTGTCAATCTGCTTTATACACAGGTTTCGGTAACGATGATGACATATTTGTACCGTGCACAGGGGTCATTTTTTCCATTTAAAATTCGAAATATTTGGCGTTGGTCGGGATCGAACCCTTTAAACAAAAAACGATTTAATATTGAACTAAACTGTTTTAAAAAATTGCAAAGTATAACGGTTTCTCGGTTAAAACTATCGAAAAATTAATTAATTTAGATATCGCAAATCCGTTTCTAATTTTACAAAATTAACACTATTTAATAATAAATACATAACACTAGCGTACAGTAACGCTTCTAAAAGTTTAAACAAAATTTTTCAAAATCAAAATTTAATCGTAACTTACAAATCAAGTAATACCATTAAATCTTTATTAGGTAATTCCAAAGATAAAATAGATACTAACAAAAAATCCGGTATTTATATAATTAGCTGTAATGATTGTAATAAAGTTTATATCGGTCAAACTAAAAGACAAATTGACACTCGGTTTAAAGAACATTTTTATAATCTAAAAAGCGGTAATCCCGAAAAATCTAGCGTAGCTCAACGTATGTTCATAAATAACCACAAAATTTACAATTATTCTAATATTAAACTTTAAATAATTGCTTTATTCATTATTTCAATGCACTACGATGTTTATATAATATACATATACATTAGGCAAAACCCCAAAATAAACTTCTAAAATGTATCACTTTCGCGAAATGTGTTTACCGTGCCAATAATGTCAAATGCCGTTGATGCTCAAAATGTACAAACTTCCTATAGATTGAACCTCCATTAAATGTGCTTTATTGAAAATTCAAATCAAACATACCTTAACCACAAGTCTTTATTCATACTGAACAATTTTAAATCCAAATATGAAATAATTACCTATAGCAAGGTATTGAATTTGTAATAAAAGAAAGTGTTATACCGGTGGATATTAAAAAACAAATCATGTTTGAAACTCCATCATTTCGGAGTACATTGAAATATCGATTTGAAATTTTTATTTCTTGCCAACAAAGGGTAGAAAAGTATTCCTAGCAAATTTCAAACATTTATATATAAATAAGTGAAATTGACAGATAGCAGTTTTTGTTTTGCTAGGAATACTTTTCAACCTTTCGTCTGCAAGAGATAAAAAATCTGATGTGGCCAGCACAATACCTTCCGTTAATCCTGCGTATTATGTATAAATTCCATACATAAATTTTCTTGCAAAAGATTCTAAATTTCCAGCAAAATTATTTCATAAATCAACTATGCAAATTGCACTTGAAACTAATATCTTCTTCTTCTATAGCTTTCCCCATTCGTTAGGGGTCCCTATTTTTTATTATCTTCTTCTTCATTTCTCCTCATGACATTTTGAAACCAATGTAATCATCCATCTTGTATCTTTCTAGAAACTTTTAACACAAGAGTTATTTTCTTACCGTATCTTTCCGTGTTTTCCCCAACATCTACTTCAACATCCTCATCTCTGCCACATTAATTTACTTTTTATTGATACTGACATCTGTCAATTTGAATTATATGAATATATTAATAGTTTCCATGTTTAGCATAGCTGGCTGAATTATAAAATTTAATTTCTTTAAAATTCTTTAACTCTGTATCTATTGAATATGAAGTATAAAATGTAATCAAATCGTATAGAGAATAATATATTCTTTAAGTTATAATAACGTTAAATGTCAATAAATCAAATTTAACTGTTAAATGTTTTCTGGATGTAAACTTGAGGAATATAATATAAGTATATTAGATGAAAAATGAATAGCTTAGTAATAGAAGGCTGAAGAAACAGAGGAAGACCAAAAATAAGATGGACGGTCCGTATTGCGGAAGACTTGAGAGAAAAAGAACTGAATGAGAACGACACCTAAAACAGAAATGAGTGGAAGAAGAAAATAAAAAATAGCGACCCCTAACGAATGGGAAAAGCTAAAGAAGAAGAAGAAGAAGAAGATGTTAGTGTTAAGTGAAATTTGCATAGTTTGTTTATGAAATAATTTTACTGGAAATTTAGAATCTTTTGTAAGAAAATTTATATATGGATTTTATACATACATATTACACAGGATTGACGGAAGGTATTGTGGTGGCCACAACAGATTTTTTACCTTCCTTCACCTTTAGGTAAGGAAGGTATTGTCTTTGGTCAAAAAAATCGGTGCTGAGTTTACAGTGAATAACCACGTTTTAGGGTCCCTACAATACGATTTTTCAATATTTTTACGATGATGTCTGTATGTGTGTTTGTGTGTCTGTGTGTGTGTGTGTGTGTGTGTGTGTGTGTGTGTGTGTGTGTGTGTGTGTGTGTGTGTGTGTGTGTGTGACCATAATTTCGGTCGCAATATCTCCAATACTAGAATTTCAAAAATTACAATTTTTACGTATTCCTCTTCCTTACATCCATATGCAGACTTGATTAGATTTTGGTTATAATTGGTCAACCGGAAGTACCCTCATTTGAAGATTTTAACAAGAAGAAAATAAAACATAGGGACCCCTAACCAATGGGATAAGCTAAAGACGAAGAAGATGTCAGTGTCAATTGTAATTTGCATAGTTTATTTATGAAATAATTTTACTGGAAATATAGGATCTTTTGCAAGAAAATTTTTGTATGGGATTTGTACATAATACACAGGATTGACGGAAGGTAATGTACTATGGCCACATCAGATTTTTTTAAAAAGGCGTTGTCTTAAAAATGTACCTGACCAAAATTCGTTGTAATTATAGTTTGAATTAGATTAATAGTGTAGTGAAAGTAATTAATAATTATTGTAATTCGAAAATTTATTTCGAAGTTGAAGTTGAGATTGAATAGTAGTTATAACTAGATAAAACAAATGATTTCTTATCACTTTATAAGAAACGGGATCTAAGATCTAATTTCTGTTTTACATAATGTATGTATCATGTAATGTATTGAATAGAAAGTGTCAGGTGTACATTCAGCAGTGACTTAAATATTTTGATTGCATAAAATGTGGTTAATCTAATAATCTAATAAGGACATATGAATATTAATTCAAATTGCAATCAATGGTAGTGCGAATGCTTGATTTTATCAAGAGAAATAATGAATAAATTTTAGCAACGTTATTTGTGTAATTATGTGCGTGTGAAAATTAATTTTGCATGCTCTAGAACGGCAGAAATTAGGTATGAAAATTGAATCTAAATATTAACAAATGTTACCGCTTTATCTGTCAGGCTAGGTTTATTTATTTATTATTATTAATTGTAATTTCTGTTAACGTAAAAAATATATTTATTTAAATTAATAGATAATTGTTCATTTGAACATATATGTACCTAAATTGACAGGTAAAACGTCAAACACTTGTTAATTTATCTGTTTCATTATCGACATTTTCATTATTTGAAGCATTTTTACATAAAATTATTAGGGAAACAGGAAATTACGAAAATATTATTTTACATGTTAAAGTCTTACGTTCAGGTGTCGCGGTCAACACCCTGTGTAAGATATAGTGGTGGAATCCGGATCCGGATAGTTCCGGTTTTGAATCCAAAAATATCCGGATATCCGGATAATTGAATGCTGAACTATCCGGTTCTCAGTATCGGATTTTGGATCCGGATCTGAGTATCGGATTTTGGATCCGAATCTGAGTATTGGAACTTGGATCCAGGTCCGAATATCGAATCATGGAAACGGATTTGAGTATCGGATCTTAAGCTGGGCATACACGATACGGTTTACCGGAAGGTGGGCCTTCCGGCTACTAAACCGGAAGGCTAAACCTGTACTCTCGGCTGAGACATACATGCTACGTTTTTGCAGCGGGTTTTCGTCAGTCTTTAAAGTGTGGCCTGTTAGCATATTCAAGATGGCTTCTGAAGAAGATTTAATTTTAATAGGATTGGCAGTTCCTTTACTACCCAAAAAACAAAAATTAAAACGCAAACGTTCAAAATGGGTAAAACTTATCTCATCATCTTCACTATCATTTGCTAAATCCAGTACATTAGATTCACTTTTTCTTGGAATTTCGTGGTCATATAGGAAATCCAAAAGATGAAAGTACCACAAAGATGGTTCATAGACATCTCCACTAGCACCACTTGTTTTGCTTTGATTATTTTATTCAGCTCTTTTCTATATGAGCTACGCATATTATTTATTTTTTTAACAACCAAATCTTTTGCTGTGGGATCTACGGTTTTCAATTTTTCTACTAATTTAGGATAGGCAGCTGATCTTAATGATTTATTAGAAAAATCCTTTCCTTTTGTATTATACAAGCAAGAGTGTAATCTGTACATTTCAATAAACTCCTCTATAAAGTCGTGAGACCAACTTCTCATATCAGCCATTATTGAATTGCACTTTTTTTGACTTAACTCTCGGCCTGTACTCTCGTTACTGGGCATACACGTTACGATTTGCATGGGTTATGACGCGGCCGGCCGGCAGAATTCAAGCGCTGACTGTTTGATGGAAGGCCGAGAGTTCAGGCCTCGCCTTCCGGCCGATCTATCCACTAACACTAACGATACGACTTACCATCCGGATTAGTAGCCGGAAGGCCTGCCTGCCGGTAAACCTTATCGTGTATGCCCACCTTAGATTTGAATATTCTCAGTATTGAACTTTACATTTAAATATTAGCATCAGGTCTCATCAAAAGCACATCTTCCTGTAATTGGGATTTTACTATTCTGTTGGAATGATGTATTATAAATAAATAAATAATAAATTAACAAAATTCATGTCATATTAATATGTTACCGTGTAATAAAAACAATACAAATTTGAATTTTTTATTCACAATTTACTAAATAGGACTCTGTGAAAGTATAAATCACATTTTTCTTTACATTTGCGCAAACTACTCGGCTATTTTAGAGGGATATTATAAAATGTATTAATGTTTGTTTACTAGTGTTTACAGACAGCTGTAGATAAACATGCCTACTTTAACGGTTTGAATTTGAACTCAATTCCAGATGTTAGCCTTCACATTCAAAATGAAAAATCGGATCCAGAATTAAAATTTAGATCCGAATCAGTAAACAAAATATCGAATCTGGATCCAAATTCTAATTAAATTTTCGGATATCCGCTTGAATATCAGAACGTCGGATATTTGAGAATCCGAATATTTTTAAATCCGGGTTCTCGGATCCAAGTTTTGTCGGATTCTCACAGCACTAGTAAAATATCAATGTTAGTTTTTAGATGACATACCTAATAACAGTATTAATATATATTTCAATACAATAACCAATTATTTATTTTCACTATCGATTTTTTCCAAAGCTCTGTAACTTTTTAGTAGCAGAACAGATTTCTTCCTCTTTCCAGAAAATATAAGAAATGTCTAAAACAGACATTGTTTATGATTAATTAAATAAAGTTACAGATTGTAGATTTGACAACCCAGCTGTCGATTACATACAGGTTAATTAAATTCTCACTTCCATTTGTTTTAAAACTGGCAATAAAATGAACTTATATAATTTCCAATGATACTTTTAAAATTGTTTTTAATTTAATTGTATCTTTGTTTACTATTCGGCTGACATGTGATGGTGTCACCATTACCCACCAGTAAAATGATTGTTATTATGCTTACAAGTATATGATTGGCTAAGAAATAGTGTATTTACGATCATCGGCGTAGGAGAAATGGACTAAAAAAAATATTGGTAACATTAACATTCACGATATATAAATATAGAAGTGGGAAAGTGATCAAAAATATCGTGTTTACGAAGTTGGCATCCACCAGATGTCTCAGGCGTTTGCGTCATCAATCGTCCGATGCGCGGTAAGGGGACAAAATCTGACGTTCACGTTTAGGATTGGCTGCAGTCCGAATCCATAGGCTCGTCAGATTTGTTTAGAACTGGGGGCTAATTACCTTCCGTAATAAAGCGTTTATTTTTGTGTCGCAAATTTAAAAATATTATTATAGAAATTTAATGGTGAATCAATTAAAATTCCATATTATTAAAGAGCTGTTTGAGGCACTGCTTCAAATGCTAAATGCAATGAGTGCGTAAAGGATAAAATATAGTCACTTTACCTTCCACGCGGCCCTACAGAGGCCGTTACCATACATGAATACAATTAATGCCACGTACTGATAAATTTTGAAAGTAGGTTCACGACGTATACTGCATATTCTTGCAAGCAAGAATAAATAATATTAGCTGCATAGTGCATATTGCATTCGACAATAAACAAACATAACATAACCTGTTTTGTCTAGCATTTTTATTATAATAGGCTCTGGTTTGCGACTGATACGTATTGAAGTAAGTATTTAATTCTTTTATTTTTTCGTTGTTTTTATAGTATATCCATATAGTGTTTTTGTATTTTGAGTTTTAGTTGAAAACAAAAACAAATAATGGCTTCGATTTCGACTTTAAAAGAATTGCGTGACAATATAAGGAATTCTGAAGATATTGTTATTTTTACTTCCTTGTACGTAAGTAAAGGAAGTATTGTAATCGCGAATTTCGGTTTTCAGATTTCAGCGGAAATATCCGTTTTGATCATCCCTGAATCCATTTTGACTAATTTCGTCGTGACGTCTGTACGTACGTACGTACGTATCTCGCATAACTCAAAAACGGTAAGCCGAAGGAAGTTGAAATTTTGTATTTAGGACTGCTATAACATCTAGTTGTGCACCTCCCTTTCTGGTTATTACACAATTTCCAGAAGTGGCACTTTACATGAAGACTATAATAGATTTTAAGGAAAAACTGTTTTAAAATATAATCCAAAACTTTTCAAATTTGGTACACAAGACTTTTATATCAATCGAAATAACATAATAGATTTTGGTTAAAATAGGCTAACTGGAAGTGGTACATTACATGAAGTTGTTAACAGTTTCTCTTGAATAAAATGATTTTATTTTGATTTTAGAAATAAATGCTTCAAATAAAAGTTTTAGAGAATTAATTTCTGCGTCTAGCACATCAAGTATTATTAAATTTGCCCTTTGCATAAGCGATATATGTAAATTTAAAAATTATATACTTTTTGTTTTTGTAATAAAGCTTGCTATGGATTAGGACAAAAACATAAAAAAATGTTCATGTCAAATTACGTTAAATACGTGCAATTTTATGATTCGTACAATAACAAATATTATATTTTTATTGTGAAATTAGTCATATTCATTGTTGTAATCAAATATTTCTTTGTTGTAATCAAAACTCTCTTTAAAAAGAACCGGGTTAGATTATGGTCACTATTTATCTTACTGTTTTGAAGTTAAAATTAATATTTTGTAATTTATTTATTAAAAAAATATGTATAGTTTAATAATCGTACAAGGAAGTTATGTGGTGTCCACATCAGATTTTTTAATTAACAAAAATCCATTTAATCAATTGTCTTTGAAGAAAAACTATTTGTCAAAGAATTTTCTAAAATGTTCTGTGTTTTGGCAATTTATTTTTGTATATGAAAGGGGAAAAACATGCATTTGCACATCTCTTAAAAAAATGTAACTTTCAATTATAAGGCATTTTTTCTGGATACCTTGCCTCACCAAAGTTTTAGTGCACGAGCCGCCATTGATTGTAGGGACCTTAAAACGTGGTCATTTACCAAAATTTCGATACGCGATTTTTAGCACGATCCCTATACCTCCTTTAGCAAGGGTAGCGGGAGGTAAAAATATAAACAGGTGTATTACTCACCCAAATAATCATTCAGTTTCTTGAAATTATAAACATAAAATTTCCCGCATTTGTAAGTTGGCATTTGAATCAGCAGAAAAAAAATGCTGCGTAATTACAATACTCACATGATAATGGAGATGGTGAATCATCACATTATAAAAATATATAATCAGACCATTTTGCGTTATATTGTTGTACTAATCCTGTTATCTGATAAGAGATTGACAGAGATAACTCGTGAAAACAAAGTTATATCTGTTACTCTATCATTTTTGAGTACATATATACATACAATGTATTTTATATTGCACATTACTATTTACTATACCATAATAGTTAACACTAATGCAGCTTTTATTTTTATTTGTTTATATTTATTTAAAAAAAAAACTATTTTGTAATGTGTAATATCCTTGTTGTCCCATTGAGTGCGATAATGAAATTATTGCCACATTAGAATTTCATTATCACATTCATTGGGATAACAAGACTATTACATATTTAAAATGAATGCGATATGGTATAATTTATTCCACTGTGATAGATTGTATATTAAAAGATCTGTTGTGGCCAGCACATAACCTCGCGCCAATTTAAAATAGCAATGAGTATCACTTCCAGTTGATCGTTTGTCAACAAAATATAATGTGTTGTTTCAAAAAATAGAAAAGTCTGTAATATGAAATTTTGGATTATATATTTTGTTTTTCCTCGAAAATATGTTAAGAGCCACTTCAGGTAGGGCTTTGTCTTTAAAACAACCAGCGCTTTTTTGAGTGAACTAATGATTAGAGAAAACTTTTTATTATTTAAAGGAAGGGTTAAAAACCGCGTAATTTTTAACCCTTCCTTTAAATAATGGAGTGCAAGTTTCACCAAGTAAGAGCGGAAACCATAGAAGAAAAAAAAATGTTTTATACAAGAAATGATCAAGTATTGAAATATGGATTATACTTTAATATAGATTTTCATGAAAAACTGTTATGGGATTCAAGTAAAATAACTTTTCCGGTTGTCAAATTTTACCCAAAATTTAATCAACTTTTTATATTAATGCAAAAAACATAAATACGTAAAATAGAATTTTTTGAAAGTTTCATGTAAGAATTATCGTAGAGGAAAAAAAGCTGTTGTGGCTAGGGCTAGCACAATAGCTTCCGTCAATAATGTATAAATTCCATACATAAATTTTCTTGTAAAACATTCTAAATTTCCAGTAAAATTACTTCATAAACAAACTATGCAAATTGCACTTGACATTAACATCTTCTTTAGCTTTCCCCACTCGTTAGGGGTCGCTATTTTTTATTTTCTTCTTCCACTCATTTTTGTTTTACGTGTCGTTCTCATTCAGTTCCTTTTTTCTCAAGTCTTCCGCAATACACTCCTTCTATCTTATCCTTGCTCTTCCTCTGTTTCTTCAACCTTCTATTACTAAGCTATTCATTCTTCATCCAATATATTCCTCATTTTTCCTTATAACATTTTCAAATCAATGTAATCATCTCTCTTGTATCTTTCTAGAAACTCGCAACACTAGAGTTATTTCCTAACCTATCTTTTCGTGTCTTCCCCAACATCTACTTCAACATCCTCATCTCTGTCACATTAATTTACTTTTTATTGATACTAACATCTGTCAATTTGAATTACATGAATATATTGGTAGTTTCCATGTTTAGCATAGCTGGCTGATTTATAAAATTTAATTTCTTTAAAATTCTTTAACTCTATATCTATTGAATATGAAGTATAAAATGCAATCAAATCGTATAGAGAACTATACTATATTCTTTAAGTTATAATAATGTTAAATGTCAATAAATCAAATTTAACTGTTAAATCTTCAAATGTGTCTACTTCCGGTTCACTAATTATAACCAACCACCAGTTCTTCTTCTGGATGTAAACTTGAGGAATACGAAACATATATAATTTTTGGAATCGTGGTATTGAAGTTATGCGATCCGAAACTTTCGTCACACACATACACACACACACACACACACACACATACACACACACACACACACACACACTACACACACACACACACACACACACACACACACACACACACACACACACACACACACACATACATACATACATACATACATACATACATACATACATACATTATCGTAAAAATGGTAAAATCGTATTATAGAGACCCTAAAACATGCTTATTCACTATAAACTCATTGAATTTTTTGACCAAAGACAATACCTTCCTTACCTAAAGGTGACGGAAGGTAAAAACGTTCAGCAAATTTTGAAACCTTGTATTTCTACCATACTCTTATATGGAAAGATGCCATTAGATTTTGGAGTAAATTAGATAACGGAAGTGGCACTTTACTGGAAGCTCAAAATAGTTTTTCTTCGAAAAATACCTTTTTTTTTCTTTCGTTGTATATAAACAAAATTATTTCTTTCTGAATATTACTTTAACTTGAAATGTGACGCAGAAAATCAAAATTTTCTAGATAAACTATGACGCTTTTCTTTTGTGGCTTGCAGTACGTGCCAACATGCGCAGGTATACTGTACGGAGTACGGACAAAGGGAAAAGAGAAATGTTCTTAGAAAAAATCCCTATTTTTATCTACGTCCAAAACTAATGCACTTCCAACAACGCTTGGCTTCAACTATGTGTACGTCTGTCACAGCTCATTGTTCTCGTGTCGTCACTCGTCACGCAAACACTGCAAGTCAAAACTTGTTCATTTGTGCCAATGCACCAACCACCAAACATGTCGAAACTTGTAGCGTAGCCGAGTGCAAAGCAGCAGAGCATTTGCGTCATTCATATGTCATGAGTGTCTTGCAAAACTATGCAATGAATTTACTTATCATGATACAAATTAGTAAAATTTCACCAAGATGCCATTCATTCCAATATTTATGAACTAGCCTAATGAAAGCTGTTTTGGCAATACACCGGTTTTTACCTTCCGTCACCTTTAGCCCTTTAGGTAAGTAAGAAAGGTCAAAAAATTCAATGATGAGTTCTTAGTGAATAAGCATGTTTTTGGGTCCCTATAATACGATTTTACCATTTTTACGATGATGTCTGTATGGATGTATGTGTGTCTGTCGGATCGCATTATTATTATTTTCGTATTCCTTAAGGTTACATCCAATAGAACAAGTGATTAGATTTTGGTTATAATTGGTCAGCCGGAAGTAGCCTTATTTGAAGATTTTAACAGTTAAATATGATTTATTGACATTTAACGTTATTATAACTTAAACAAAATATTATTCTCTATACGATTTGATTACATTTTATACTTCATATTCAATAGATATATAGAGTTAAAGAATTATAAAGAAATTAAATTTTATAAATCAGCCAGCTATGCTAAACATAGAAACTACGAATATATTCATATAATTCAAATTGACAGATGTCAGTATCAATAAAAAGTAAATGAATGTGGCAGAGATGAGGATGTTGAAGTAGATGTTGGAGAAGACAACGAAAGATACGGTAAGAAAATAACTCTAGAGTTACAAGTTTCTAGAAAGATACAAAAGTGACGATTACATTGGTTTGAACATGTCATGAGGAGAGATGAAGAATATATTGGAAGAAGAATGAATAACTTAGTTATAGAAGGTTGAAGAAATAGAGGAAGACCAAAGATAAAATGGAAGGACTGTATTGCGGAAGACTTGCGAGAAAGAGGAAAGGAACTGAATGAGAACGACACGTAAAATAAGAAAATAAAAAATAGCGACCCCTAACGAATGCGAAAAGCTGACGAAGAAGTAAATGTTAGTGTCAAGTGCAATTTGCATAGTTTGTTTATGAAATAATTTTGCTGGAAATTTAGAATCTTTTGCAAGAAAATTTATGTATGGAATTTATACATAATACACAGGATTGACGGAAGGTATTGTACTGGCCACAACAGTTTTTTTCGAATGAAAACGATGCAAACAATGACCTACAGTTAATACATAAATTAGCTGACTCGTCCGGAGCTCAAGTGAACGTAGTGAATTATGAAGTGGATTTTCATAAATGTATATAAGTAACTATTTTTCGTAATTAAATATAACTTCCATATTTGTCATATTGCACATACTTATTTAAAATAGCCTTCCGGCTCATGATGTAAACTTCATTCTTATGAGTAATAGCATGCATTACATGCTCATTGAATAATATACTATTATGATTAAATTGTTGTAAATATAAATAAAATAAATAAATATATCATCACGGCATATTACTCATTTCTGGGTGAGCCACTTTGCTTTGTACATAGATTTCGGTAATGATGATGACATATTTGTACCGTGCGGGCGTTTACTAGGCGTCATCATCTCACAGGCACTCATTGCTAGTAAGGAGACTTCACCACAGGGACCACTTTTATGCCACTTAAAAATATTTTTTATAAATTATGCGTATTCATGAAAAATACATAATTTCATTTCATTCTGTCGTAAATGCTTCCATGATAGTACCACCTTAAAAACTAAATAAGTTTCTCTCGAAACTATAAGAAAATATGAAATCATTGCCTACTTGATACTCAATATTTTACAACTGCGTAGTTTGTTTCCCCTTATTTTAATCCCTAACCCTTATTGAGATTGCCCTTGCCCTTATCCTATATGACCCTCTCTAATGTCCAGATGTCCCATGACGTCACCTGTAACGTCTATAGCCCTTCCGATACCCCTGCCCAAGCCCTTCTTGTTGCCATGCCAACGCGCTAACACTGTCTTCACTTTTTCATTTTAGTCGTTTTCATAAAGTCAGTCGGAGCTCAGATCTATTCGAAGGATCTGTTTGATGACGTGACAGATATATCAGATCCATCATCCATCCGATTATCGAAGCTTGTACGAACGCGTCAGATCTGTATATGATTTTGACGTTTAAATCTGAGGTTATATAAGAATTTTAACTTGTTAAAATGAATAAAAAAATAGCGCTTTTATCTGTAGTACATCATTTTACATAAGACGATTCAAGTGAGACTGAAAGGCCGCTTGAATCATTTGTTTAGATCATTTCGATCAGAAATTGTTTCATGTGGTCATTTATTTGGTCGAAATAACTCTTAAAGACTACATAAAGTATGAATTGCTATATTTTCTTCAGAACTTTCTATAGTGCTGCAATGTTTATAATCAGAAACATTTAAATAAATACATTTTCTCAAACAAATGTTTACAATTTTAAATTCGCGCGCGCAATCTATACTAACCCTGGACTACGTTCGGAAATTAACTCTCAGTTAGCTCCACACGTTCGGATATTTTAGGACAACTTCAGTTTTATTATAACGCGTTGGAAAATTCATGTTAGTTCAAACGCTAAATCCAGTAGATATACTAGCCGTGTTCCTTCGGGCTGTGATTCGCAATCTAAATTATCAAAGTGATCATGATTAAGAAGAAGTATGTTTTTTCGTTTTCTATTCATTATCCCCACTTTCTCATTTTGTGATCACTAGACAACCTTCCCCTTCTGTATAATGCTTTTTGAGTGATCACGCGGATTCATTTCAGAGCAAATTTAAAAATGGCTGACGACAATAGCTTTTCGAGCGTTGAAATTTATCAATGTGAGGTTTGTTGCATCAAAGGACATATGATTTTCCTATAAAAGCATGTAATGACCCACCATACTTTTGAAAACAAAGAAAATATGTTGCATAAAAGATTTGTTTTGGCAAACACACTTCATATGTTTCCAAGAACATTTTTTTTTACTTCCATATGAACCATTTTCAATATACTGACTATAACAGTTGACAGTAGATTATTTATAAAATAAAATAAATTAGTTTGCATTCTCTGCATATGACATTTGAAGCTAGATGGTGTTTATATTATTCAAGTTGTTTTCTTGATATAATTTTTAAATCATGATTCAAAAGGATCATGATTAAACTAATCACAATCACAGCCGAAGGAACACGACTACTGTAATTCTTTAGTTGTTTACTTGTGTGTTGTTTTCAATAACTGATTACATGAATTGCACAGAACTCTAAATCGTTCGTAAAATGAGTTTATTCGAACTTAACTCCAATGGTCACGCTCTTTACCTAACTCTAATTTTAAAGTAAATTTGCGAACGCAGCACATGGATCAAGGTTGAAATTTTTTGATCGGATCGCTTGGTCTGACTGATCGGAGTGAGTTTACCAACGCTTTAGATTACTCCGATTGATTTCACATTTCACGAACGCTTCAGAGTACATTGGATCAATCCGATCAACTTTACGAAAACGTTTTGCCTGCATGAACGTATCGTATCCTGTTGTGGTTGTTAACTTGCAGGTACCTGTATAAAATGGTTCACCGGTTCACACGCTACACTCAGTGCTGGGGTGAACCTGTGAATAAAATGAGGTTGGGTGCTTATCAATTACCTGTTAAATAGGGAGGAAATATGTAGGAAGGGAATTGTATGGGAATATTGTTGTAGTTTCACATAACTTCAATAACTCGGCAACAGTACCAATTATTAGATATCAAGTTTATTACATTTACGGCAACATTTATAACTAGGAAACGAACTTACATAATTTTTTAGACGACATTGTTATCATAGTCGCTTTCTTTCGGTCGGGAAAAATCGGATTGAGCAATCCAAATCGGATCGTACAAGTTCTTTCGGTTTTTGATCAAATAAAATTTATAGAGCATACAATTCTGCATCTGAATCAATAAGCAAAATTAATTTTGAATGCCTTGTAACGGCAGAAATTAGGTTATGAAAATGTCGAAAATCACCTCAAAAATAGCAATAGCCATGGAATTGAGACAAAATAAGTAACAAATATCTAACGGTTTATTTGTCATGTTAGGGTAATTTATTTTTATTAAGTATTATTTTTAATTTCTGTTCCAGTTAACAATTATTTGTTAATTTAAATTGATATTTGTTCACTTGAACATAAATTACAAATAATAATAAAAATTAAATTAACTTTGCTTGACAGATAAGTTGTTAACATTTGTTAATTTTTTGTTTCAATTCAATGGCTATTCGGGGTGATTTTCAAAATTTTCATACCTAATTTCTGCCATTACAAGCCATAACATAATTAATTTTGCTTATTGATTGAGATACCGAATTTTATGCTCTACAACTTTTACTTGAGGCTTTTTTGCCTAAAATAATTAGGGAAGCAGGAAATTACAAAAGTCTGATTTTACATGTTAAAGTCCTATGTTGGACTGTCACCACCCTGTATGTGCATATGGTGAAAAATATAATCATATTTTTATGAATATATGCATAATATGGTGTAAAATTCTGATGTATGAAGAAAAAAATCAATATTTTTTTGGGATGAGCCCAATCAATACAACAATTGCAAAACAAAACATAGTAGGTATACAGCGAAAATAACATTGAGATTATTTCGTAATAAATGTAAGTTTATTTAACTTTAGTACCTAATCCATCCTATTATTATAGTATACTTAATATATTCACATAAAACAAAGTTATGTAAAATCTTGTAATAAAATTGCACAACATTTCTCAATATCTAGAACAATTCGAATAATCCACTTCAGCTATTTCCTTGTTTTGAAATCTTAAATTAATGTAATTCTCTTTATATCGCCAACTCGTTAAGTACTGATACTTCCCTATATGTTTTTGAAATAAAAAAATAATTTCCTATTAAGATTGTACGTTCTATTATTTCAATAAGCTGCATGGAATGACATCATCCTTGGTGCATATGGACATGCTCCCTTTGTATTAGGATAACCCCCTAATAGACTTTAATTGTTTGGGTATGGGTATTCAACAGTTCAACACTACATGCTTGATATAGGAATGAATAAATTTATAAACAATTATTAGTTCTTTGATTTGTTTCTGTGGATTACTGATACTACATTCAAATCTATTAAGATTTTGCACATATATGTATTCAGGGTGACAATAAAAAACAAGCCATTCAAAATAACTTATTTTATTTATACATAAATATGTTTTAATTTTCTTGATAGATCTGTAAACATCATAAACCAACCCTAATTTGAATTTAACTTGAATCTGCAATCAACAAATGATAGTGCGAACAGCCCTTGGTTTCTAGAACAGCACACAGCCAATCTAACGTGAGGGGTGTCACGTAGACCGACCGGTATTACGAATTTTTATTAAAAGTAGGTACAACATATTAAAAAATGTATTGTGGACAGCACAAAACTTGTTTTTGGTTATATAAGTATAGGGGGCGAGCAATCAAGTTCACGTGGTTAAATTATCACCAGAAGTGTGGAATTTACTTGTCTAGGAAAATAAATTACATGGAATTGGAAAATCAAGAAATATTGAATGAAAAATTATGATATTTGACATCTATGTACATATTTACTAGCTATCATTCTGACACAGGCCCCCATATCTGCTTGTCAAGGCTAACAAAGACACATGACTGCTCGCACCCTATTGTATATAACATTTTTTGTATACCTACACTCTATACTAAAAATTCTATTTATATCTATTCTTTATATTTAGATTTATTAAATTTAAATTCATTCTATGAAGAATTTTTGTCCTACTATTCTAATTTTTTCGAGATATTTCCAATTCATTGTCGGGATTAACAGTATTTCTGAAGGTTATGTGTAATATACCTATAATTTTTATTTTTTTTAATATTTAACTATTAATACAGTAATAAATGTATGTACTTCCCAGAAAAAGTCTTCAGTAATGTCTCCGGATTTCTGATATTTATCTGTCAGTTACAAACATTTCAATTTTTCAATTGGTTTCCATGGTATTATTTCGTTTATATGATTTATTACAACAGATTATTTTACATATATTTTTTTATCGCTAAATCTGTAGAAGATATAATAAAATATTTAAATGTATCAGATAGAGAATTTATTTTTCTTTAATATTAGCAAGAACAAAAAATTTCAAAAAATAATATTTAGAAGAATTTTTCAAGAATCTGCTACTTCCGGTTTTCCAATTATTTACCAAAACCTTTTCAACTCTTCCCGTTAATGTCCGATTGGGAAATATGTAGTTAAACAGATATTAAGTGTTATAGATTTTTAGAAATCGTCCTTCCAACATCTACACACACACACACACACACACACATACACACACACAAATACATCTTCGTAAAAATGTTAGATATGCGATTTTTAGCATGAATCCAATACCTCTCTCAGCAACAGGTAAAAATAATCATAATTATGCAAATATCTGATAATGGTCTATGCTTCTTGGTTCACGGTTCACCATTATACTAAATAATTCTGTATTGACAAAAATATTGTAGCGTGCACAGCGGACGTCACTGAGTCTAACGAACACACAACTGATGCCACTAATGGTGACAATACTTAATATTAGATTATTTGTAAAATAATATAAAGTTAGTTGGCATTGGTCTGCATGTGACATTATTTGACGATAGGTGGTTATTATACTATTCAAGTTGTTTTCTTGAAATAATTTTTAAATAATGTTTCAAAAGGATCACGATTAAACTAATTAGGATTCACAAAATCACAATCACAGCCGAAAAGAACACGGCTATAAATAAGTAGCCTACGAGTAGTGAACATAAATAAATATAGCTATATAAATAAATGTAGTGAACCAAACATTGTTTAAATAAATAATCTTAGTGTTTAAGTATTTAATAATAGTCTTAAATTAGTATTTATAACTGTTTAATCATAGTGTTAGTTATTTTTATTATCTTTTTAATATTTCTCTTATTATTTATCGTTTAATAAACTTTTATTTTAATTAATAATAATAATATTTCTCTGATTTTCATACTTCACCCAAATAAATAAACATTACAATTTATCCAAATAAAGTGACAAACAAACCACATTAATGAAAGCTTAACAACTTATTTGTAAATGTAATGTATCCCAGTACTGTACCATGGTGGTTAGTTAGTTATTGGTGAGTAGGGGGCAGTGGGGTGGCCCTGATGGACTTGCACGTGCACGTCTGCACGTGGTGACGCGAGACTGAAGGGGTGATGAGGCTGACTCATAGCATAGCTGCGTCATAGAGCAACTGGTACGATTGGAGCATCAGGTATACTCTGTATGCAGACAATTTATAATATTTAATACTATATTTATGTTGAATAAGTTCCTATAAATGTAGTAGAATGTCCCTCTAATCCCAATACATATAAAATAAAATTTATACAAAGTCGACTTATAATAAAAATGATAATTATTGTTTACAAACATTATGTTGGTTTTAGAGAAAAGTTAGAAAAACTGCTTTTTGCTAGTTCAAATTTCTGGAAACATCTTATCAATGAAGAGACAGTGATTTATCTTATCTTTTTGTCCTTGATAAGACGAGTATATTTATATACTCTCAAGACACTCAGAAATAATAAAAATTTCTAGAACTAAATACATTGTATTTCTTAAATGTCATTGTTTACTAATCTTCTTTATTTTGTAGAGAAAAACACTTACTCATTCATACACATAATACAGTCGAATAGATAAATAGTAATGTACATACAATAATTAATGAAATATGTTGATATATAGGGTGTTATATTTTAATGGACCCAGCAAATATCTCGCATATTTATTAAGTTAGTAATTTCTTTAATATGATTTATACAGCAACATGTAAGCTACTTGATGACGGATGTACATTCATGATACCACTTCCGATTTATTAGTAATTAATATCAAACTTCAAATGGATCATTATATATTTTTTTACAAATTTTAAAAGTACATCAAATTTGCTTTACAATCATGTAAAATAATCCATATGTTACATTATTAAAAAGTAAAATGGCGGGCACTTTTTTATACACCTAGTCGAAAAGAGAATAGTGAGCCATGACTATGGCTTGAAATAAAACAATTAACTAAAACAATTGTAACACGTTAAATTATTACTGAGTATTTACAGGTTGACAACTATATCACCGATAAAAAATAAATTAACTAATCCGAAAATAATTGACTAAAAATAATTTTCAGAACATTTAAAAAATATATTTGTGTCATATCTCGAAAATTATTATTTTGAATAAATTCAATTACTGAAATTACTAAAACAAATATTGTTTAAATAAATAATCTTAGTGTCTAAGTATTTAATAATCTTAGTTTTAAATTAGTGTTTATAATTATTTAATCATAGTGTTAATTACTATTATTATCCTTATCTTCATTATTTACCATATAATAAACTTTTATTTTAATTAATAATATTTCTCTGATTTTTACACTTCAATCAAATAAATAAACGTTACAATATCTTTGCAGCAGGTTGTATGTGTGTGTGTGTGTGTGAGGTTCTTGTATGTACAATTTCTCAAATTCTATAAGACTAAAGACGGATACCTCAATCCTCAATCTAACAGTAATGGGAAGAGTTGAATAGATTCTGGTAACAATTAGACAACCGGGAGTAGTAGTATTTTAACAAAAATCTTCTAAATATTATTTTTTGAAAATTTATGTTATTACAAATATTAAAAAAATAAAAATCTCTATCCGACATATTTACAATTTTTATTATACCTTCTATAGATTTAAAGATATAGATATATAATCTATAAAATAATTTGTTGTAGTAAATCTCACAGCCTGCTCACCGCCCAAACATCTCCATGGTAACTACTTGAGAAATTAAAATGTCTATAATTGACAGATAAATATCATTATTGGCAGTGTTAAAATTTCAGAGATAGTACTGAAGGCTTTTTCTGGGAACGATATTTAGTATTATTAATTATATATTTAAAATTATACGTATATTATATGAACCCTTCAGAAATACCGCCAATCTCGTTAATGAATTGGAAGAACTTCGAAAATTTAGAAGAAATGGAGAAAACTTGCTCATAGAATGAATTTAAAATTATAGAAAATTGATATTTTACCTCAGTTTTTTATAGATTCTCTAAGTTTTAACAATTTAAAAAAAACAAAATTTTAGGAACGCCTAGTGGTTTGTATTTTCATTTCCATTGTATTCTACACACATTATGAATAAAATAAGGCGAAGAAATCAATGATTATTATTACTTTCTAAAATTGTAACGATCTGGATAAGAATTTGCAGAAACCACGCCTAGAAGAATTGGTGAAAGGCGTGATGATTGTATGTAATATTTATTTGAAGTAATCAAACACTTATTTCAACAAAATCAGATAACTTGAAATTATTTGCACAAGACTTACCTACCATTGTGCAATTGTGTTGCATATTGTGCAATACATTGCAAAACAAAACATATAATATAAATAAATATATAACCGGTTCCAATTGCACTTCATTTAGATTTCACAATATATAATAATTATAATAATATACCTCCAGAAATAAATTATCAGTAAAGTGTAAAAAAATATTGTTTAAGAATTTTAGGAGAAACAGTTCTATGCTTCAAGTAGAATGTTGAAAGGTATAAAATTAAAAATATATAGTCGGCAATATCACGAAATGATGTAACTCATAAAATGCGAAAAATAAGATACTTCATCCATTTGGATGAATTGACCAGCTTCACAGTTTCACGAAGTATCTCCACATAGTCTTCATAACACAGAGAAAATTAAAACTTATTTATAAAATTAATAACCATTTAATGAAAATTTTGTAAATCACACTGTCAAAAAGTATTTATATGTTAGTTGAAATAATTTATGAACATTTAATTCAAATAAACTTAGTCAAATTGTTCTAATTATTATTCTCGGTGAGACAACCTGTTATTATTGACAGATTGACTAATATTAATAAGGTCTAGAAGAATTTTAAAATAAAATGAGATAATTGTTAGACCAACCTCGCCTACTATTAGTCCAGTTTGGCCAACAGAGGTATCGCAGATCTCAACATCTCAGGAAATCAGCTACCACTGCTACCAGGAACATTTACTGGACAAAATTTCAGTTATCTTACTATTTAGTCCACTGAAAAGCATCACACATTAAATATTAATATCAGGAAAGTTAATTTGATACAATGAGAAAAAGATATAATTACGTGAATTGTAAATTTATTTGTTACAAATAAATCCTAAGCTTGAATAGATCCAAATATAATGTAATAATTTATTTGAAGCATTTATTTGTCTCAAATAAATATACATTGAGGTCAATTATGTCTTCTATTTTATGAGAACTATGCATTTAATTACATTAAGAATTATTATTATTGCGGTAAATTTATTTCATTACTATTGCATATATAATAATTTATTTGATCCAACTTTATATACCTACCTCTCATAACCTGTCCACTCTAAGACGATTCAAATTGAAGGAAAATGATTAAATAAAGACCAGTATAGGTATGTAATTTTTTATACACCGTGTTTTTATTAACTCACAAATTATATCCATAAGAATATTAATGTACATATAATAAAATATTATAAAAGTATAAATACATACTCTGTACTACGTGTATTCTGCAGTACATTTGAGAAAATGTCAAAGTAGGCCTATGTTTTAGTTTAAAATTATTTAATTTAACGTTATTTTGATACGAGACTTTGTCAAAATATTCAGGCGTACTTTCCTTTCTAGGATCACAGCCTACTTTGAATTATTTTTTCATTTGCACTGTATTACAAATTATTTTTTAGGATATTAGGATCACTGTAAATATATAAGTACTGTGAAGCATTTGCACATACATGTACCTATATTATTTGTTGTTTAGGAAATACAATATTTATATATATATTTAATCTTTACTAATTTATATTTATACTGAAAAAGAGACTGGCCCAAGACGTCCTGACAACAAGCGAAGAAAATGAATAGAAACAAATGAACACAATAAAATAACAATAAATAAATGTATTATGTTACAATTTTAAATAATGCTATGTAATTGATAAACATTCTTACAACACTACCATGTATAATACTGTGTGTATTGATCTGGTTAAAATAATTGAGAAAAAATATATATATATATAATGGTTAGGTACCGATGCATGTGCCTTGGCATGAAAGATACCTACTCTGAAAAATGCAAAGCAAATATCCAAAATTCCAAGTAATTTACCAGATCACATAAGAATATTTAGAATAATTAAAATAATTCATTCAAAAATGATGTTTAAAAGGTGTTTTCATAAAGTCAATCGGATTGATCTAATGTAATCTGAAGCGTTCCTTCGTAGTGTTTTAAAGTCAATCGGGTTAGTCTGACGCATTCGTAAACTCTCTACGATCAGTTAGACCGAGTAATCCGATCAAAAAATTTCAACCCTGATCCATATGTGTAGGTTTAGTACAGATTGCGCGCTCAAATTTAAAATTATAAACATTTGTTTCAGAAAATGTATTTATTTAAATGATACTGATTATAAACATTGCAGCACTTCTGAAGAAAATATGACAGTTCACATTTTATAAAGTGACCCATGAACAAATGATTCAAGTGGCCATTCAGTCTCACTTGAGTCGTCGTATATAAAATTATATACAACTACAGAAACAAACGCTATTTTCTTATACATTTTAAAAAGTTAAACTTCTTCTATAATCTCAAATATAAACGTCAAAATTATATACAGATCTGTTCTGATGCGCTCATAGAAGCTTCGATAATCGGATGGATCGAAAAGATCTGTTGGATAGCTCCGACTGACTTTATGAAAACGCCAAATATCTACGTCTACTGACTGTAAATCTTGTTGGCGCTGTACTAGGCGAAACGACAAACAAAGGTTCGTAACGTACCCCTGTATCTACCTGGTCGGACCGGGCTATTGTGTTAATACGAACCGGAACTCAATTTTGACACTCTTTTGGGCTTACGGTGTGTGGTGTGTGCATTTATAAATACAGTATCTACTCGGAGTAAGCTATGAGCAAAGATACGTATATCTTAATTTAAAAGTATTAAATTAAGTATGTCTACTGCGTCCACACATCTCCTAATAGACAATACAAAATATAATATACGGGTACTAATGCTTTATTTTAATATTTCTTTTCGTGTTGTATTACAATGTTATCAATAATATAATATTAAATACCTACTCATATTTGTTTATATTTAAAACACGAAACATTGAAAATGCTGTGTAACGTGAAATATGTCAACTAATATGTAAACAATATGGTTACTAAGCCAACACATACCTGTGTATTTCATAGTTTGACATTGCAACCAGAATTTTTTCTATTTTGCCATACTTTTACTATTATTCTACTAAAATTCGATCGATTTGAAACAGTAATTGCAAAAAAAGTCTTTGAGGATGTTATTTAAATAAAAAATAATTTTGCTTATTTATTCAAATGCAGAATTTTAAGGTCTCTATAACTCTTTTTTGAAGCATTTATACTTAAAATAATTAGGGAAGCAGGAAAATACGAAAAAACGATTTTACATGAAGTCCTACGTTACGGTGTCGCGGTCAATACCATGTATATACAGGATAACAGGATATTATTTAAGGAAGTGTACAACGCTAGTAAATCTGGCAATGATTTTTATTTTATATGCTTTCTACAAGAACTGAAGCCCATTAAAACTGACCAATTACATCAAAGTTCAAAATCATGGTGTTCTCTGGAAAAAATGTCACACCAGTCACAATTGAAAAATAAGATCATTTCAGACTTTTATAATGAAAAACTAGATTTTTATCAACACTATTGCATGTATGCATACTCTTGATTGGTGAAGATAATTGGGATTTTGAGAATATCAAATAAACAGAATATAAATTGTACGCCTATGCAAAAAACCTTTAACACCCTTTGACAATCATTTTTTTTCAGAACATACATTTATTTATTTTATAAAATTTCGAACTGTAATTCGAGTATAGTTTGTGTCATCGAGCTGTAGGCGAGTACAAGTATTACAAATGGACATTAATATGTGGTTTTCATACTATTTTTCATGTTAAAGTCCTACGTTCCGGTGTCGCAATCAACACCCTGTATATTCTCAAACAAAACAAAAATATTTTTTGTTGCAAAGCCTACTAGATAACAAGGGTTGCAATCTCAGGTAGAACAAGTGCAGCTAGCCAGTCGCAATATCGCAGCGGGCTCCATGTACACATGTAGGAAACAGGCGGACGATTTCCGGCCGAAGCTGTCTGCTCTGCCGACATCCGGTCTGGTCGCTTCAACCCGCCGTCTGCTCCTCAACGAACTTTGCATTGTCAACCTTTATAATCTGATTGTACATACTTCCAGGAAAATTATATTTATAATATTAATATGTGGGAGAATTTTTAAGAATAATTTAAATTTATAATATGGGTAATTATGTTTGTTTATTATTCGCTGTTGAATATTTAGTAACGTATTTAACAGAAAAAAATCTGTTGTGGCCAGCACAATACCTTCCGTCAATCTCGTGTATAAATTCCATACATAATTTTTCTTGCAAAAGATTCTAAATTTCCAGTAAAATTATTTCATAAAAAAACTATTCAAATTGCACTTGACACTGACATCTTCTTTAACTTTTCCCAATCGTTAGGGGTCACTATTTTTGCGTGTCGTTATCATTCAGTTCCTTTTCTCTCAAGTCTTCCGTAATACAGTCCTTCCACCTTATTTTTGGTCTTTCTCAGTTTCTTCAACATCCTATTACTAAACTATTCATTCTTGTTCCAATATAATTCTTCATTTCTCCTCATGACATGTTCAAACCAATGTAATCATATTTCTTGTATCTTTCTAAAAACTTGTAATACTAAAGTTATTTTCTTACCGTATCTTTCCGTGTTTTCCCCAACATCTACTTCAACATCCTCATCTCTGCCACAATAATTTACTTTTTATTGATACTGACATCTGTCGATTTGAATTATATGAATATATTAACAGTTTCCATGTTGAGCATAGCTCGCTGAATTATAAAATTTAATTTCTTTAAAACTCTTTACCTCTGTATTTATTGAATATAAAGTATAAAATCTAATCAAATCGTATAGAAAATAATATATTCTTTAAGTTATAATAACGTTAAATGTCAATAAATCAAATTTAACTGTTAAATATTCAAATGAGGGTACTTCCGGGTCACCAATTATAATCAAAATCTAATCACTTGTTCTTCTGGATGTAAACTTGAGGAATACGAAAAAATTATAATTTTTGGAATCGTAGTATTGAAGTTATGGGATCCGGAACTTTTGTTACACACACACAGACACACATACATACAGACATCATCGTAAAATCGTACTATAAGAACCCTAAAACATGCTTATTCAGTAAAAACTCATCATTGAATTTTTTGACCAAAGACAATACCTTCCTTACCTAAAGGTGACGTAAGGTAAAAATTGACGTATAAACGGCTATGAGAACTGAAGGTATGTAAATAATTAAATTTCTTATTAACCGTGCGTCCAACACGTAGAATTTATTGATATGAATCTTTCGCAAAAAGAATAATTATTAATACCTGTGTGTATGTGTGTTTGTGAGACGAACGTTTCGGATCGCATAACTTCAATACCACAATTCCAACAATTATATTTTTTTCATATTCCTCAAGTTTACATCCAGAAGAACAAGTGATTAGATTTTGGTTATAATTGGTTAACCAGAAGTACCCTCATTTGAAGATTTTAATAGTTAAATATGATTTATTGACATTTAAAGAATACATTATTCTCTATACGATTTAATTGCATTTTATACTTCATATTCAATAGATATAGAGTTAAAGAATTATAAAGATATTATATTTCATAAATCAGCCAGTTATGCTAAGCATGAAAATTGCTAATATATTCAGATAATTCAAATTGACAGACGTTAGTGTCAAGGAAAAGTAAATGAATATGGCAGAGATGAGGATATTGAAGTATATGTTGGGGAAGACACGGAAAGATAGGTAAGGAAATAATTCTAGTGTTACAAGTGTCTAGAAAGATACAATCGAGATGATTAGTTTAGTTTGAAAATGTCAGGAGGAGAAATGAATATATTGTATTAACAATGAATAGTTTAATAATAGAAGGTTGAAGAAACAGAGGAAGACCAAAGTTGGAACGACTGTATTGCGAAAGACTTGAGAGAAAAGGACCTGAATGAGAACGACACGCAAAACAGAAGTGAGTGGAAGAAGAAAAAAAAATATCGACCCGTAACGAATGGTAAAAGCTAGATAAGAAGATATCAGTGTCAAGTACAATTTGCATAGTTTATGAAATAATTTTACTGGAAATTTAAAATCTTTTGCAAGAAAATTTATGTACGCAGGATTGTGCTGACCACATCAGATTTTCTTTATAGTAGACCTAAATGTCGTTCAAATAATTTAATGCAAACAACAAAATAGGTCCAATTAGTAGGTACATTTAGAAAATATAAATAAAAGAGAAGTGCATGAATATAAAGGCTGTGATAAGCATTTTAGCCGCCAATAATAGGCATTGAAGTGAGTCTATATGCGGATATCCGGCGGCTGATGCCGGGATATCCGAGGGATGGGATGTCTGTACGCTGGTATTTTTAGCGCCATTGACGCATGTTGTGTTGTGTGCACTCTGCATTCACATATGTCTCATTTTTTTATAGAACATGTGCTCATCCTACCTAATAGGTTCAAAAGCTAAAAATTTTAAGGCATAGTTTGTTATTTCGTATTGTGTCATCAGTGGCGGATTTAGAGAAGGGGCACCCGGGCACGTACCCCCCTGTCATTTTAAAAATTATTATCATCAGTCACGTATTATACACATAATAGATAAAGTAATAAAAATATGTACTAATAAATTAAAAATGATAAAAAATACAGTAGGCACAATAAAACACGCGTTGTAAACGTTATTGATTGGGGATGTATGGCTGTTGACGGATTGAGAAATTTATATTTTATTAATGAAACTATGAATAAATATAATTATTTATCAATTTCAAAAATCTGTTGTGGCCAGCACAATACCTCTGTCACTCCTGTGTATTATGTATAAATTCCATACATAAATTTTCTTGCAAAAGATTCAAAATTTCCAGTATTCGGAAATTTAGTGTCGGAAACTTTTTTTTCGAAAATTTTGTTCTCGGTAAATTGACGGGTTATCACATGGAAAAACCTGGAAATGAAACTAAAATTATCAAATGTTAGTAATTTATCGGTCAAATTAGGTTAATTTCTTTTTATTCTTATTTGTAAATTCTGTTAAAGTGAAGAATTATTTTTTAAATTACTAGATATTACAAATTATACCTAATAAAAATATATTAACCTGACTTGACAAGTAAAACGCCAAACATTTATTAATTCATATTTCAATTCCACGACATTTTCATACCGAATTTCTGCCGTTACAAAGCACAAAAAATTAATTTTGCTTATTGATTCCGATGAAGAATTTTTAGCTCTATAATTTTTATTTGAAGCTTTTTACCTAAAATAATCAGGGAAGCAGGAAATTATGAAAGCATGATTTTACATTTTAAAGTCCCATGTTCCGGTGTCGCGGTCAACACCTGTACATAATATCAATATTAAATAATATTTATTGATACTTGATAAGATGAACTTATCGATAAACGATTTTTTATCGAAACCAGTATGATATCGAAGATCCATATCAAATATTTTCTTTTTCCAGTTCTAGCTGAATATTAGGACTAAAAGCTTTGTTTAATTATTGTACAGATTTTAAGTTTTTGAGTGTACAACAAATATCGAATGACTTAATAAATTTGGAGAAATTATTAGCAATTCATTATCATTCTTTCTTCAGGATATTTACTTGTATCCAATATATAATTAATTTACATTGACTAATTAATATATTTATAGAAATCTACGCACATCATTTTCTTGCCAAATTGAAGTGAATAACCTTCACGTTTAAATGAATTTAAATCAAATCACAAAAATAGAGTTTATGCGTTAATTCACCAGAATATGCTTATTATAAACATTTTACGTAGAAAATTCTTAGTAACTTTAATTTTATTAGCATTTTGTCCGCTACAAATATTGATTTGATATTTGACCTATAAAAAGCTTCGAGAACGTTATTAATAAATTTTATTTCAAAGATATTTTTCATTTTCCTCGTATACAGAGTGATAAAAAAAATATATTAAATAAATATCTCATCACGGTATATTACATATTGCTGGGTGTGCTAATCTGCTCTGTGCACAGATTTCGATAATGATGACATATTTGTACTGCGTGGGCGTTTACCGGCGTCACCTCACGGGTACTCATTGCTGTCGTGGAAAGTGCACCACACAGGTCAATTTTGTGCCATTAAAATTCGAAGTAATTTTTGGCGTCGGTCCCTAGTCATAATTAACGAATTTAACATTTCTTGTACATCAGATTTTTACATCTGTGATAAGAAATTTGTTTATAGGTCCTGCAGTCAAATCTGCCTAAGCCGGAATCGTGAGGGGATAAAATATCATTCCGGCTTGAGCAGGAAATCGAACCCGGATCCGTAGGTTCGTAACCAGACACTCAGGCACTCGGCCACGAGACCCCAATTAATGAATTAATAAATTGAGTGTACTTTACTTTTTATAATTTCAAAATTTAAGAAAATTGTATCGTTAATATAATCAGATTTTTACATCTGTGATAAGAAATTCGTTTATAGGTCCAACAGTCAAATCTGCCTAAGCCGGAATCGTGAGGGGCTAAAATATCATTCCGGCTTGAGCAGGAAATCGAACCCGGATCCGTAGGTTCGTAACCAGACACTCAGGCACTCGGCCACGAGACCCCAATTAATAAATTAATAAATTGAGTGTACTTTACTTTTTATAATTTCAAAATTTAAGAAAATTGTATCGTTAATATAATCAGATTTTTACATCTGTGATAAGAAATTCGTTTATAGGTCCAACAGTCAAATCTGCCTAAGCCGGAATCGTGAGGGGCTAAAATATCATTCCGGCTTGAGCAGGAAATCGAACCCGAATCCGTAGGTTCGCAACCAGACACTCAGGTACTCGGCCACGAGACCCCAATTAATTAATTAATAAATTTGAGTGTACTTTACTTTTTATAATTTCAAAATTTAAGAAAATCATTAATATAATCATAAAAGTGATATGATTATCATCGATGATATTCTCGAGTGAAACCGAGCTGCAGTCCGAAGGACGAGTGAAATGTGCTGCTTCGGTTTCACGAGCAACATCTTCGATTATTAATCATATCACGAGCTTATATTTAATGAGAGAATATAATGAATTTTTGTAACACATTATGTTAACCTAATTTTTGATATATATATATTCATAATGTATTAAAACATGGTACTTACGAGTTTTATTTAATATATCGGAGTTTGAATTATTGTTATTACTTATTTTATACTCAAAATTAACTGTCTATGTCAATAAATGAAGAAAACAAATCCTTTAGTAACGACTATAAATACGGTGATAATTTCTTTGTTTTTTATCATCGCTGTGATAGACATGTAACTAGGGAGATTCTGAATGTTGGTTGGCGGAAAACATGTTACGTGACTATTGTTATTATATTCTCGTAATAATAATTATTATTATTCACATTGGGAAATGAAATGTGAGCATACTACAATGGTGTTGCCTTTTGTGTTAGTTTACGTGTCGTTTGTATACGTGCTAGTTGTAGTAAAGGGCTTGGCTTGGTCGACCTTGAGAATAGCGTAACACCCTCTACTACCTACGACTTCCTTGTTCGTTGCCAGCATGAATGAAATGAACGCCCTAGCGCCCCCGAGGCTAACGGGACTTAGCTACGCCCGTCACCGCATCACTGTAACAACATACTATAACGAATACACACACAACTTTTACAAAACGTTGGGATAGTAAAGGTTTTTATAACAACAAAATATTTTATTTGTAATCGTCACTAAAGTGCAGAAAAATCGGCATTAAAAATTTAGGAATCGGCATTAAAGTAATCCATTATACGGTAGTGTTGCTAACTTTATGATAATTGTAGGTAATTTTCGACTGTGATGTGGATTAGGTATAGTCAAATTTTTTGACTCTGTCGGGTACGGTAATAAAACTATAAATGAACTATAAATATCGCAATTATAATAAAGCGGCATATCCTTTACTTTCTGCAGTATAATACTGTTTGGCAACGGCCCATATTTTTGAGCCGCTCTATTCATGAATTGAATCAAACGTCTACCAGGTATGTATAGGAAAATAGCCTTACAGTCCTTTAACATAAATGAATAGAGCGGCTCAAAAATATGGGCCGATGCCAAACAGTATTATACTACAGAAAGTGTAGGATATGCCGCTTTATCATAATTGCAATATTTATAGTTCCTTTATAGTTTTATTACTGTACCCGACAGAGTCAAAAAATTTGACTATATTAACAATTACTCGAAAGTTGACAAACAGCATTTATTCTTACAATACCAACGTTTCGGTGCACCCTTGCACCTTCTTCTGGGTAGTAAGATCTTACAAAATGTTGCAATTCATGTACACAAAATACATTCGTACAAAACATTCAGTTAATTTATTCAACATTGTACAACGAGGTTGTTGTTTTTTAGAGCAAATGGACGTATGCTCTTTGATTTTTACCTCTCGCTAAGAGAGGTATTGGATTCATGCTAAAAATCGCATATCCAGATTTTATTGAATAAGCACGTTTTAAGGTCCCTACAATCCGATTTTAACATTTTTACGATGATGTCTGTGTGTGTGTGTGTGTGTGTGTGTGTGTGTGTGTGTGTGTGTGTGTGTGTGTGTGTGTGTGGATGTGTGTGTGTGGGATGTTGGAAGGACGGTTACTCAAAAACTATAAGACTTAAAATTTGTTTAACAACGTATTTCCCAATCGGACATTCATGGGAAGATCTGAAAAGGTTTTGGTAACAATTGGACAACCGGAAGTAGAAGATTCTTGAAAAAAAATCTTCTAAATATTATTTTTTGAAAATTTTTCTTGATAATATTAAAGAAAAATAAATTCTCTTTCTGATACATTTAAATATTTTTATACATATTTTATAGATTTAGAGATAAAAGGAATATAATATATAAAATAATGTTGTAATTAATTTTACAACCGAAAGGATGCCATGAAAAATAGTTGCAAATTTAAATTATTTGTAACTGACAGATAAATGTCAATGTCAGAAATAATGAGTAATGAAAGAAAAATGTACTTGGAGAATCCCTTAATTCTTGATCTGTGACTATTATGGAGATGACAAGCCTAGGTTGAAGGACTTAAATTTGTTTCAAACATTATGGGACAATGTACACCAGTACTATAGACTAGAGTAACTTTGAATTGCGAAAAAGCTATCAAATTCTTCTCAAGTAAGTTGTAAATATTGACAAAATTACACATCGATATAAGAATAATCGGAGTACAATCTATCCGTCACTTTATTAAATGGAATTAGTGTTATTTAGATATAACAAGTATGAAAAAATAAAATGTAAAAGAAGATATGTAAGAATAGATGCACAATCCAGATATATACATTTTAGACCGCCCAAAATTAATGTTTTTACTAGAAGAATATGAAGAGAAAGTAAACAAGGTTGTTCGAATTGAAAATTGCTGTTACCAGCCTAATATTTATATATGGTAAACTCTACTTTGTAATTTATTGTAACATAATTTATGGTAAAATATCTTTATGTTGAGACATGCTATTATTGAATAATAAAGAAGTTTATACGTCATAGATTTATATGAATATATTATTTGTATTTATAAAAATATTCTTTAATTTATGCATACAGCCAGGTAAAATATACGGCGAGAGGTTATGTGCTGGCCACATCAGATTTTTTTGTACGATATTCATTAAATTAACTGAATGTTTTATACGAATGTATTTCGTGTACATGAATTGTTACATTATGCAAGGTTGCACTGAAACGTTGATATTGTAAGAATAAATGCTGTTTGACTGAACTTTCGAGTAATTGTTATCACTTTATGATAATTATTGTACCTACAAGATAATTACGATGTACAATAGTAAATTTGTTCGTAAAATGACAAAAAAATATGTGCAAGAAGCTAAGAAGAACGAATTAAATAAATTCCGATGAAAAAGTTCAAGATAACACATAATTCTGATTCTGAGTATTCATTACGATAACTTCAATGTCCGCAGGTTCATAACATTGAATATAAGTTCGTTTGAAAAAAATTTCTAGGCTTCAGCAACATTTATTACTTCAGTCTCCACAGTTTCGACCCCACATGGGTCTGCTTCAGGAGGTGAAAGTTAATATAAATGTACTGTACATAATATTTATGTGTATAATATGTTTAATTATATGTATATGTGGATTTTTTTAAAAATATGGATATTTTTTTCGATTACATGACGAATGTAAACTATTATAAATACTTTACCTCTGTTACCTACAGTGTCCAGAGTAAAATGTGTTTTTTCTGAACAAATTTTGGTTTCACGAGTATATTTTTTTTAAGAATGTAAAATCGATTGACTCGCAAGCGCCATCTACTCCATTCCTAATGGGGTCATCTTATATTCTCTGTTTTTCCTGAAAGACTACGGGTTACAATAACTGACAATTTTTTCATAATTTGCGTGCATTTTTGTAGATAGATATGTTTTTTCTTAACTTAGCTTTAATTTCAAATCTCAATATGCTGAACGTTATTTATTTGTTGAACTAAGCGCGCAAGTGTAATTTAAAGTAAAAAATCTGATGTGGCCATCACATTAACTACCGTCAATCCTGTCTATTATGTACCAACTCCATTGGGCACGAGTAGTCACGTGACTTTGCTGACCTTGGCAATCAGATATTGGGGCCCGTATCAGAATGACAGCTATTAATTTTTCATTAAAAATTTCATTTTTTGCTATTGTATGATAATTTTCTCGGGAACTGAATTCCACACTCCTGATAACAAATAAACCACATGAAATAAGAAAATCATGAAATTTTGAATGAAAAATTATGACATGAATGAATTTTTAGAATTATAGTATTGGAATTATCAACGGAGAAAATTTCGTCTCTCACGCACACACACTCACACAGACACACACACACACACACACACACACACACACACACACACACACACACACACACACACACACACACACACATACACACACGAACACACACATCGACACACCTACAAACTTCATCGTAAAACTAGTAAATTCGTATTGTAATGACCCGAAAACGTGCTTATTCATTAAAAACTCATCATCGAATTTTTTGATCTTATTTCCTTATTTTAAGGTGAAGGACGGTAAAAATGTTGTAACTTTGTGAATTATATTTAAAAATAACCGCATTAATAATGTACAAAAATATTTTTTTCTACAGTCTACATAGAAAGTAGCCGTTTGCGCTCTCTTTTGTCAACGTAAAATGTCACTTTGCCGCTCTAGCGCGACAAAGTAGAAAAAACACTCGCTGTCTAAATTTCTAACTATACAATGGTGAGAAATGTCACTTGTCTACATTCTTGGTGGAAACGTTTAGTCAGGAACTAATGGCACTGTAGTGACACATTTACCACCTTTACAAATCAATCTGGCATATAACTGCTCTGTCGGTATATTATATAAAAAAAAAATGCCGCACTATTGTGAAAATAAAATAGGGCATTCATTTACAAAAACGAAAATATAAAATGTTTAGATTAGATTGAAGCAATAGGTCAAGAATAATGGGAAATAACGATAAATTAAAATTAAATATAAAAGACGTTTTTTTCTTTATTCTTTATTAATTGAGTAGTAGTGTAAGTACAAAGTGTACATTTTATTATTTTTTGTTATGGTGGCGACTGTAGAAAAAATCTTGTGTGTGTTTCGAGCGCAAATGGACATTGTCGATTTCGAGAGAATGCCGCGCTCCTGCGTCACGCGACAACAACCTCTCAATCGATAATGTCCTATTTTGCGCTCTTAATATACAAATATCTATTTTCTATTATGTTTTCTAGTAGATAATTTATTTTGGCGCTACAAAGATACTACGTGCTTTATGACGTATGAGTGACTGATAGTATTTCTAAATATAATAACTAGTACCACATAAATGTCGGCAACGTTTCTTCACAAGTAATAGCAATTGGGAGAGTATAGAACTTTTCCGCATGATTGTTACGAGTTGATTTCAGTCCTGAATATGAAAATTAGATTTGCAGGAACTAATTTCCTGGCTACATCAGAGTTTAAATAAGTTGTCCTTAAAATGATGTAACTAAATAGATTGGCTAACAGTTGAAACTTAGATGCAAGTTATGTTGGGTTTGTGTATGTTTAAACTAGTGTATTTAGTTGGTATTGGTTATGATTTAGTTGTGTAGTGTGTTGTGTTGCGGAGTAACGGTGCGGAGCAGGTCGTCGGCCTGAGCACCTGCCTGGCACTGACCCCAAGCTGTTCGGAGCACGGTACCGTTCTAGGTCGCTCCAGACCAAACGCCAAGGTCATCGCATACAGCATACAGCCCTAAACAAACACAACACACTCTATTACATTCGATTACGTTACATTTCTTTTTATACCTGCATTTTTTACGCTTCTGCAGGATATATCCCGCAACACTAATTTCAGGGCTTCCTAGAGAGCGTGCAATGCGTGCCCAACAAGCAGGCGACCAAAAGGTGGAGCGGCAGTCGTTACATTAAACGTATAGATATCATAACATAAAAGATTATACCGTAAATAATTTATCGGATTACAATATGTGCGAGAATGTAGCAATATTTTTAAAAAGTTTTAAAATATATATTTTTACCTTTCGTCACCTTTAGGTAAGGAAGATATTGCCTTTGATCAAAAAATCAATGACGAGTTCTTGGTGAATAACACGTTTTAGGGTCGCTATAATACGCTTTTACCATTTTTACGAAGACGTCTGTATGTATGTGTGTGTGTGTGTGTGTATGTGTGTGTGTGTGTGTGTGTGTGTGTGTGTGTGTGTGTGTGTGTGTGTGTGTGTGTGTGTGTGTGTGTGTGTGACGAAAGTTTCAGATAGCATACCTTCAATACCACGATTCCAAAAATTATAATTTTTTCGTATTCCTCAAGTTTACATCCAAAAGAAAAGGTGATTAGATTTTGATTATAATGGTCAACCGGAAGTACCCTCATTTTAAGATTTTAACTTAAATAATATATTATTCTCTATAAGATTTGATTGCATTTTATACTTCATATTCAATATATATATATATATATATATATATATATAGTTAAAGAATTATATACTAAATTTCATAAATCAGCTAGCTATGCTATAACCATGAAAACAGCTACTATATTAAGAAAATTCTAATTTGCAAATGTCAATGAAAAGAAAATTAATGTGGTAAAAAGATGAGAATGTTGAGATGGATGTTGGGAAGACACGGAACAGTAGGATACAGAATGAGAGGATAAGGGAAATGCCTCGAGTGATAGTTGTTTCTAGAAAGATACAAGAAAGACGGTTATATTGGTTTGAACATGCCACGTGGAGAGATGAAGAATATATTGGAATATATTGAACAGCTTAGTAGTAGAAGGTAAAAGAAACAGAGGAAGACCAAAGATTAGATGGAAATGCTAAATGAAGACAACAAACAAACTAGAAATGAGTGGATAAAGAAATTCAAGAATAGCCTCCACTTAATAAGTGGGAAAAGCTAAAGAAGAAGATGTCAGTGTCAAGTGCAATTTACATGGTTAGGAAATAATTTTACTGGAAATATATAATCTTTTGCAAGAAAAATTATATATGGAATTTGTACATAATACACTAAAATGACAGAAGGTAACGTGCTGGCCACATCAGATTTTTTTTATATTTACAAGTGCTACCCAAAATATCCGAGAATTATTTTCTGGCGGGTGCTAGTTACGACTTCTGCCGCTGATGTCTAATAGACACCCGATACCCTTTCGAATCTGCTGTCCTTGGGCTCCGTCGATTTTGTAATGGCGGACATTAAAAAACAATGTGTTACATCAAGTTCTGTTTCCTGTTAGGAAAATCAGCAGCAATGCTTGGTCGTTGGATGTGCTGTCGTAGAACATATTTCATCTTCAATTTTTCAGTCAAAATTCGTTGACACAAACTTCAAAATATTTTAGCGAGTTCCTCCAACTCGTCGATTTTCTACGTGCGACAATCAGACATAATCACATCCACGATTTTTTTAATTCTGGAAGTCGAGGGACGTCCAGGTCGAGATTCATCTTTAATTGACATTCGACCACTTTTAAACACGAGAAAACCACTCGTAAACCCTTGTATGGCTCAAAGCATCCTCGCTGTAACTCCTTCGAAGCAATGCGACAATTTCCGCTGCTAATTTTTTCTAACAGGAAACAAAATTTTACAGTCTGCCCTTGAAAAATCGTCGAACACATCAAACAGCGTTTACCAAAATAAAAAATCTGTTGTGGCCAGCACAATAGCTTCCGTCAATCTTGTGTATTATGTATAAATTCCATACATAAATTTTCTTACAGAAGATTCTAAATTTCCAGTAAAATTTTTCATAAACAAACTATGCAAATTGCACTTGACACTGACACTTTCTTCTTTAGCTTTTCCCATTCGTTAGGAGTCGTTATTTTTTATTTTCTTCTTCCACTCATTTCTGTTTTGCGTGTCGTTCTTATTCAGTTCCTTTTCTCTCAAGTCTTCCGCAATATAGTCCTTCCATCTTATCTTTGGTCATCCTCTGCTTCTTCAACCTTCTATTACTAAGCTATTAATTCTTCTTCAAATATATTCTTCATTTCTCCTCATGACATGTTCAAACCAATGTAATCGTCTCTCTTGTATCTTTCTAGAAATTTGTAACACTAGAATTATTTTCTTACCGTATCTTTCCGTGTCTTCCCCAACATCTAATTCAACATCCTCATCTCTACCACATCCATTTACTTTTTATTCATACTGACATGTGTCAATTTAAATTATCTGAATATATTAACAATTTTCATGGTTAGCATAGCTGGCTGATTTATAAAATTTAATATCTTTATAATTCTTTAACTCTATATCTATTGAATATGAAGTATAAAATGCAATCAAATCGTATAGAGAATATTATATTCTTTAAGTTAAAATAACGTTAAATATCAACAAATCAAATTTAACTGTTAAATCTTCAAATGAGGCTATTTCCGGTTCACCAATTATAACTAAAATCTAATCACTTATTCTTTTGGATGTAAACTTGAGAAATACGAAAAAATTATAATTTTTGGAATCGTGGTATTGAAGTTATGCGATCTGAAACTTTTGTCACACACACACAGACACACACATACCTACAGACATTATCGTAAAAATGGTTAAATATAGGGACCCTAAAACATGCTTATTCACTAAAAACTCATCATTGAGTTTTTTGACCAAAGACAATACCTTCCTTACCTAGGTGACGGAAGGGAAAAAAATCACTGACCGGTCATATGTTTCCCCACCCCAAGGATGACAACAGATCCAAAAGGGTTCCTAGCGACAGCACCTATTGGGAAAAGTTAGAACTAGCGTCCTACCAACCGCCAAAGAATAATTGTTGAATTTTTTAGGTAGTACCTCGTATATACGAATAAAGTATTATAAATACTAAAAATTGTGTTTTGTTGTGTAGTTATCCCTTAGGGGCGGCGAATTATATATTTGCACGCAGGCGGTAGTACCCCTAGGAACGGCCCTGGCTCTGACTAGTTTTTAATCAAAGAAAATCCTGAACGACGAACAAGTTCCATTTAACGTCAGTCTTCAAGTCAACGCCCGGAAATGTAACTGCCTATACTTCGTTCAATAAAGTTATTCTAACGATCTTGCACTGATCTCGCGGAAACTCTTCAGAAGGCAAAACAATGGTAGCTTGAAACTTGAAAGATTCGTTACCCAAACTTCCTTCTCACAAAATAAAATTACAACTATAACATTCGTTCTTTAATATACTGTTATTTTTTGTATAATTTAAATTTCTTTCATAAATTGTTTCTTGGTTAAATATATTTGTAGTGCGAGCGCCACCTCACGGGCACTAATTGCTGGCGTGGAGAGTGCACCACAGGGGTCAATTTTGTGCCATTAAAATTTGAAGTAATTTTTGGCGCTGGTCGGGATCGAACTCGGGTCCCCAGATTCGCGACCAGACACTCAAGCACACGGCCTGAAAAAAATATAACTTTTGGGGGATAATGTGCTGGCTACATCAGGTTATATTATAGTTATGTTATAATGTAATTTTAAATTGAAACATAAATTTACATAAAAGAAGTAATATAATTGTCCATGAAACAAATATGGCAACAAAGGTTTTATTCGTCGAAACAAGAACACATCCGTCATTAAATGGAAAACAACGCAACAAAAACTGTAGACAAAGACACGCGCAAGCGTAGCAATTAGAAATAGTTTCTCTTTTGAGTTGAGTTTGACAGTTGAACTGAACACATATAGAGAGCGAGTGCGTGCGCACTACACACCACAGATCCAAGCTAGCAGCTTGTGCCTGTGCATTGCACTACTCCCTCCTGCAACCAGAACGTGAAAGTTGACCTAATATCTACATATATAATTACCTATTCCTTTTTCTAACAAACGTTCAAACATACACCAAACAACATTCTTACTTACATTCGATTTTAATGAAATACTACAGATATTCATATTAATAAAATTTAGTTGTCATTTTTAAGAGTTACCATCTCTGACATATATGAATAAAGTACACCCAGAGCGAAGTGAGGGTTAATGCACTGCAGATATTTTTTTTTTGTTTCAAAAAAAATATGATGTGGACACCACACGACTTCCTTGTACGATTATTAAACTATGCATATTTTTTTAATAACTAAATTACAAAACATTAATTTTAACTTCAAAACGGTAAGATATATAGCGACCATAATCTAACCCGGTTCTTTTTAAAGAGAGTTTTGATTACAACAAAGAAATATTTGATTACAACAATGAATATGACTAATTTCACAATAAAAATATAATATTTGTTATTGTACGAATCATAAAATTGCACGTATTTAACATAATTTGACATGAACATTTTTTTTTATGTTTTTGTCTTAATCCATAGCAAGCTTTATTACAAAAACAAAAAAGTATATAATTTTTAAGTTTACATATCTCGCTTATACAAAGGGCTAATTTAAAAATACTTGTTGTGCTAGACGAAGAAATTAATTCTCTAAAACTTTTATTTGAAGCATTTATTTCTAAAATCAAAATAAAATCATTTTATTCAAGAAAAACTGTTAACAACTTCCAGTAATGTACCACTTCCGGTTAGCCTAACCAAAATCTATTATGATATTTCGATTGACATAAAAGTCTTGTATACCAAATTTGAGAAGTTTTGGATTATATTTTAAAACAGTTTTTCATTAAAATCTATTATAGGCTCCATGTAAAGTGCCACTTCTGGAAATTGTGTAATAACCAGAAAGGGAAGTGCACAACTAAATGTTATAGGAGTCCTAAATACAAAATTTCAACTTTCTACGGCTTACCGTTTTTGAGTTATGCGAGATACGTACGGACGTATATACAGACGTCACGACGAAAGTAGTCAAAATGGATTCAGGGATGATCAAAATGGATATTTCCGCTGAAATCTGAAAACCGAAATTTTTCGCGATTACAATACTTTCTTTATTTACGTACAAGGAAGTAAAAAGGTCATGGTTCAATTTTATTAGCGCAAATGCTACTTATTACAAATACAAACTCAATACACGGTATACAGAATATCACGACAATCAGAAGTCTAAGGCAAAAACAGTAGTAGTGTGGTGTACCCCAAGGTTCAATTCTTGGACCTATACTCTTTATTATCTACATAAATGGCATTAAAAATATTTTAGATCATAATAAATTTGTTGCTTATGCGGATGATGTGTCAAATTTGCTTTACAATTATGTAAAATAATCCATATGTTACATTATTAAAAAGTAAAATGGCGGGCTACTTATTCTGTTTCAAAACGTTGTGAAAAATGTATTGAAGAGGCTGGGAGTCATTTTGAATATTTGTTGTTGTTCCTTATTCTTATTTTCTGTATTATTATGACAAAAAAAAAATTATTTCGTTTAATAATAATAGTTACAATTGTTTTAGTTCATTGTTTTATTTCAAGCCAAAAAGTGCCCGCCATTTTATTTTTTAATAATGTAAGATATGGATTATTTTACATGATTGTAAAGCAAATTTGATGTACTTTTCAAATTTGTAATAATATAGTATATTCCATTTGAAATTTCAAAATTGATTTTAATTACTAATAAACTGGAAGTGTTATCATGAATGTACGTCCGTCATCAAGTAGCTTACATGTTGCTGTATAAATTAATGTTACATTAAAGAAATTACTAACTTAATAAATAAGCGAGATATTTGCTGGGTCCACTAAAATATAACACCCTGTATACAAACGGAAAAATTCGTTATTTAATAAAAGAGACTATTAACAGCAATTAATAAAAGGGATACTTTATGGTTGCCAAAGGATACATAAAACAACTATTTATCTAACAGCTGCCAATATGTAATTTTAATTATGCATATGTTATCAATATTAAATGACGAGATACAAATAATCTGATATTATAATTAACTAATTTTTTTTTTTCTAACATTTAATATCATTATTAAAATACAGCAAACCATTTTATTTATAGACCATAAATAAAGAATTAGCTACAGCGAATAAAATAATTTTAAGTCATAAAATTTTCCAGACTGGTTTTTATGTTGTATTGATTTTCCTTCGGCGTGATTAGATTGTATTGGTATGGTAATGGTAGTATGTAATAAATTTTCTGCTCGTATATTCATATATTTCTATTTATATACACAAATTTGTCAATATTTTTTATTCAATTTTGACGTTTTAACAGGCTTATTTTCCAATGTATTTTTGATACGTATCCATGGTTACAATGTATAAACACATGATCAGCTAACAACATTTTATGCACCTGGCCCAAAGTAAATGTTTATTTGCTAGTAAATTTTTAAAAAAATGTGTCACTTTCACATAATTTTAACTCAGTCTGCAACAAATAATATATTTAAAATAACATCAGGTACAATTTTTTTTTTCTTCAAACGTCATAAAAGTAGCATTTTTTTGACTTGATTCACAAGGTAGAAGTTTAATTTCTACGCCGCCGGAATAGAAGTAGCTAATTTTTAGCCGCCGGCGTAGAAATGAAAAACTATACAGAATCAACGAATAAGAAGTAACTTGTATAAAAGAAACCTGTAATATCGCCCTCAATGTCACTATAACACACTAGGTAACCTAAGAATAAAGTTTCTAAATACCATCAATAGCTGTCAAATTTAAATAAATAACCTATGAATTGAAATATAAACAGAGTTTACTTTTGAGGAAATAACATATTAAAGAATAGCAGACTTACAGATTACAATTAGAGGGACGGTAATGAACATAAGAATACTTAGAATTAAAGTGATAAGAAAAGTTTATATTGTTTTGCAGTGATTCCTGGACATATCTTTCAGCCACATTGTTAAATTTTCATTCAATTGAACAACTTCAGGGGGCTTACATTATAATACTTCAAATTCCGACATAATTGCATACAAGGAGGATATAAATTTTCACTTCAATGTTTATAACAAAAAGTGAATAAATAAGTATCCATAGCTACAGGGCAATTGAAATCGCAAACGTAATTTACGTAAAATGTAACGTCAGTAGTAGATATTTTTGTTTAAATATCTACGTGTGAAGAACAAATATAATGTGTCAATCGGAGTAAAAGTATCTTTATGTGCCTCGTGTGCAATTGTCCGACTAGCTTCGCTCGTCGTGCAAACTTTCACGCTCGCTACACAAAGTATCACTTTTACTCCTAATAACACAATATACTATTAAATAATTTCTTTATTTACTCCAATATACTATGATGTGTAATATTCATATACAATAGCAAAAACTCAAAAATTGTAAATTGCATCACTTTCTTGAAATGTCAAAACTGATAGCAGTTAAAGGCCGATATCCCCAACTTTTATCACGAAAACGAACTATTATAATTGTCTTGCAATTAATAATCATTTTGATGTATTATTGTTGTTATATAATATAGTCAATTTAACCAAACACAACAATAATTTCACCTAACGCATAGAAATCACTAATAAAATAATGTATTTTTCATAAATAACACGCAAAACAAGTGTCAAAGTGTGAAACAGGAAACAATATGAAATGAATAAAATGTATACCATTATTAAAATATATGGGCACGCGCACATCGGCACCTACATCGTGTATCTTCGGTGATGAAAGTTGGTATACGGCTAGACGCTTCTCAAATTGTGCACACATGGTGCACATCGTCTATAATGAACATATAGATTTAAAAAAATATTTATTATATTGTTTTACGAGTATATATTATATTCAGGAATTATTCACCCATATTCTCTAAGAAAATTGGTCCCTTGATTAAACTTGACTTGACACCCTGGTCGATCCTGGATACGCCAGGCCTACACCCACTATACCCAACCAGAGGTTAAGGAAAATATAGAGAGAATAATTCTAGAAAATATGCTATTGATAAAGAGAAATATTGAAAATAATAAGTATTGCATGATAAGATAACATAATATTTAGATAAGCAATGCTAATAAAACAATCAATAACGGTATAATATATTAACAAAAATAATGAAGCCATATTACACAATCTTACATCAATATCAAATATCTATTATTACTGTCAAAGTTTTTATGAATTTTTTTCGATGATGTTAATATACGTGTACGTCGATTTTTTATCTTTGGTAACTCGAATAATACTCGTACAATGTCACAAATTACAATGGGGTCATTTAAAAAAAATCGTTTTTTTTATAAAATCGTGAAATCCGTCTCATTTAATAAATATAGTAATATAAAATAACATGAAATATGCGACTTTTCATTCATAATTTTGCTAATAAATTTTCGCGGCTGTAAAATTCGTAACATCACGGCTTGTTAGTCATACAAAGACATTCCTCTCTCACACACAACGGTCCACGTGGTTTCCGTTTGCTGTTGTAAACAAAGTAACCCAAAATTTTGACAGGTAACAGCAGAGTTAAGAGTAAAGGTATGTAAATAAAACATTTATTAAAATAAATACCAAAAGTTGTATGAAATATGTTTGTAGTTAACAATATGTTGCTGTCACAAAATCAAACTAACAAGTGATAACCCAAACAATCATAGTTCCAAGCACAACCGGTAGGGAGCTACTGCCGCATCCGCCAAGCCGTGACGTATAGCCGTGACGTCAGCGTCCAAATATTTGAAATTAAAGACAACTTTTAAAAAATCATATCTCTGATTCTAAAGACTTGTAAGGTATAAAACATACCCCTACATATTTAATTTCAAGAAAAAAATAAATTAGAAAATGTAAAATGACCCCATTTTCCGCATCTATTCTGAAAAAACTCTTATAGGTTTTTTGATAAAATACATTTTAATATCTGATGTGGCCAGCACATTACCTTCCGTCAATTCTGTGTATTATGTACAAATTCCATATGTATAGTTTGATTCACGAAAGATGACAATTCAAGGTCATTTATTAACTGTATGCTGTAATATTACTTGCAGATAACTTCACTTCATTTCGTATACATAGACATGCAACTGGTCGCGAATCTGGGGACCCGGGTTCGATCCCGACCGACGCCAAAAATTACATCGCATTTTAATGGCACAAAATTGACCCCTGTGGCGCACTCTCCACGCCAACAATGAGTGCCCGTGAGGTGACGCCTGGTAAGCGCCCACACGGTACAAATATTCCATCATTACCGATATCTGTGTACGAAGCAGATTGGCACACCCAGCAATGGGTAATATGCCGTGATGAAATATTTATTTATTTATTTATTTTTATTCATTTTAACTGAAAAAATAAGTGTAATTTATTTGAAAATTATGTTTCTTTTTAAATAATGCCTTTCTCAAAGATTTATGCTCTTCACATATGTTTTTGCAAAACACAAAAACATATACTTCACAAAAACCATGGAATAACAATTTGATTTAAATGTCAACTCTTATAGGTTTTTTGATAAAATACATTTTAATATCGTTTTTAGCATCTCTTACCTTTAGGCACGCAAGGTATAATGTATATGTATACATATTCTCGTTGATCAAGAAAATTTGATGATCAGTATTTAATGAATAAGCACGTTTTAGGGTACCTGTCACAGGATATAATTTGAAAAAATTAGAATTGCATTTTTTTGTTCAAGAATAAGGGAGGGGGGGAGGGGTGTTGAATTTATTTTTTTTACTTCACGGTCAAATACCTGTGCATTGAAACTTACATTTTTTCATAGAGAGAGCAGTTGCCGATTTAACGCTTTTTTATGATAAGAAATAAATCAAAATTAATTTGATTAAAATTATTTGCTCCAATTATTGTTGTTGCACTTGGAATAGGACGGTTTATACATTTTATAGAAAACAAATATCGTACTCTACAATAACTATTACCTACATAAAAACTTTTAATAATGAAATCACGCTCTTCATTAGTATAAATATTACACATTTTTACACGTATTTACATAAATAACTTCAAAGTAATGTCAAAACCATAGTTTAAGGAAAATATATAGTAGTAGATTTGGTATCTCCATTATAAACAGTGATAATAAGTTTTAATGCCCTCTATGAAAAGGTCAGAGCACTAAATTTGGCAGTCGAGAAGGTGGCGGGAAATATGAATTCATTTTGAATTATTCTAAACTTTAAATTTTATTTCTTGATAACGTAATTAATAAAAAATCTATAGAAAATAGGTAATTTATTAAAGACATTATCAAGAAATGTGAAATATATGTTCCACTATAAATAATAATTCAAATATATAAAATGTCTTTATCTATAAAAGTATACATTACATTATTCAAATCAAATAAATAACTACAAATCTCAAACTACGCGACATCAACTAATAACATTTAAGCACATACTACTAAAGGAGCCAAAATTTGAATTATTATTACAAGATATAATTTTATGTCAAAAAAGGGTTGTTACTTTAAATGTCTGCTACAAATGCACTGCTTCTTTGACCTCTTCATCAATGTTCAAAAAAACACACGGTAGAACTAACGGATAGTAATGTGCTGGCCACATCAGATTTTTGCCATTATATTTTATGTTGGTAATGCCCGGTTGCACCGCTTATAGTTAAATTTTAAGTATTGATTAAATTGACAATGAAGATCAATTTATCATGCTATAACGATCTTCCAGGGTTTCGGCGCATCAACTATGGATTCATTTGTCCTAGTTTAAAAATGTACCTACAGATTTTGAACAATAAAGTTGTCCCTGTTTGATTTGAATATATGCATATTAGAATATATTATGCGCATGCATTAATTCGCAAACAAATTGAATCCCCGCATACATTGACTTATAACATCACACAGTCACAATTAATTCCATAATACGTAATTAATTATGTCCGTGAATGCGCGATTGTATGCAGAATGTGCAGCAATTAGCGGCTGCGGTTATTCTATAAACAATCAGCCACACACACACACACATACACACACGCCGTCCTCCAGCTACAGGTAATAAATTTGGATGCATCTGCGCTAGACGCCTGTTTAGCATTGAGTGCTTTGTGACAAATGGCGCACATAATTGTTGTTTCAAAATTATCCTGATCATTTACATACAGACCGAAACAAAATTTGAAATGCTGCAGCAGTGCTCCATGCTTATAAATGTCATGTGTCACCCGAATTCAATTCCATTCTGTCGGATGTGAATGTGATGTGCACTTATTCTCTATATTCAAAATGAATCACCTATTTGAAAAACCGCATAACTCAAAAAATCAAAGAAGATACTGTTACCAATTTTTTTAACAATTGATGAGCGTACAAACAGTCTTTAAAATGATTTTATCAAAACATAAAAAGTGTAATGGGGTATTCTAATGTATTAAATTGTAAGGAACAAAATGTTATAAAATAGGGTCATTTAAAAAAAACTCATTTTCTTTTTATAAAATCGTGAAATCCGTTTCATTTAATAAATATAGTAATATAAAATATCATGAAATATGCGACTTTTCATTCATAAATTTGCTAATAAACTTTCGCGGCTGTAAAATTCGTGACGTCACGGCTTGTTACTAACACTAACATTCCTTTCACACATTTACGGTCCACGTGATTTCCGTTTGCTGTTGTGAATAACCTAACCTAAAATTGTGACAGGTGACAGCAAAGTTAAGAGTAAAGGTATGTAAATAAAGCATTTATTAATATAAATACCAAAAGTTGTATGAAATATGTTTTTCGTTAACAATATGTTACTGTCACAAAATCAAACTGACAAGTGATAACCCAAACAATCATAGTTCCAAACACAACCGGTAGAGAACTACAGCGTAAAATATTTGAAATTAAAGACAACATTTAAAAACTTATATATCCGATTCTAAAGATTGTAACGAAAAACTGTTAAAAGTTGCAAATGAGGGTACTTCCGGTTGACCAATTATAACCAAAATCCAATCACGTCTACATATGGATTTAAACTCGAGGAATACGGAAAAATTATAATTTTGGCAATCCTGTTATTGGAGTTATACACACACACACACATACTTTAAGGACCCCAAAACGTGCTTGTTCATTAGAAACTCACTAACGAACTTTTTGACCAGAAAATACCTTCCTTACCTAACGGTGACGTGACGAAAGGTAAGAATCAAAATTTACTTTTTGTAACATGTTTTATTACAATTTATTTTGGCGCTAAAATGACATTACGTGGTCTGTGACGAACGAGGGACTGATGACAAATTTTGTGCATAAAACTACACCATTAATTAGAAACAATTTTTCTGCCATTCAGGCGTTGTCAATTGTCATGTATGTATTAGTTTTATTACGTTTTTTGTTGTTACAAGTTTTCTATTTCTATAATATTTCTAAATGTTATCAGCTCCTACGTCACATCAGATAAAATTCAAAGTTTCAGGTAATATTTAAAAATTCATATCTCACTCAAATTAAATAAAAAATGATTCAAAATATTGGATTTGTAATACAAATATGTGTTCATAATAAAATAATAATAATAAAAAAATATATTAGAATATCCTATTGCTGAGAAATATTGTAATATTTCCTATGCGTACGTGCTATACAGTTGTTTGCAAAGTGGTTTGGTTATCAGTTGATAACGGGTTCAGTTCACTCGACCACAGTTCAAACGGCCAAGGATGCTTTAGTCGTACTGACATCGCATCGCGATCTGTCATCTGCCTAAAGTACTCGCCGGTTAAACTTTTCGTCATAAGTACCGGATACTTTGAAGTATTTTGTTTACTTTTACAAGAATTTTATTCAATTTTCGGCCGAATTCACCATGAATCAGTAATCCGTTGATTAATAATCAGTTGATTAAGGAATCAATCTGATCTGTAGACATGGGCGTCGTGTAGGGGTGACAAGAGGGGGCACTTGCCCCTCCCTGGAAGTTAGGTTGAACCACTATTTTCTCTCTTATATTTTGTACATGTCATTATGGGTAGCATATGAATATTTAATTTAATTAGGTGTTAATAATTACTCGAAAGTTCAGTCAAACAGCATTTATTCTTACTATACCAAGGTTTCAGTGCACTCTTACACCTTCTTTAGGGTTTACAACAATTATACAACAAAAATGTAATACATAAAAAATAACATAGACATTATCACACTTACAGTAAGACTAAAACACACTTTTGATCTGGATAATTTCAAGATTTTAGAGGAAGAGCAGAATTACTCCAAACGTATGTTTCTTGAAATGTTACATATCAGGGATGATTGCAATAACATCAATGCAAGAACTGATATTCAAGCGTATATTCATACATAATATAACAAGTGATATGATTATCATCGATGATATTCTCGAGTGAAACCGAGCTGCAGATTTCACGAGTCCGAAGGACGAGTTGAAATGTGCTGCTTCGGTTTCACGAGCAATATCTTCGATTATTAATCATATCACGAACTTATATTTAATGAGAGAATATAATGATTTTTTGCAATCTAACCTAACCTAACTTTTAATATACATATTCATATTGTATTAAAACATGGTACTTACGAGATTTATTTAATATTTCGGAGTTTGAATTATTGTTATTATTTATTTTTATACTCAAAATTAACTGTCAATGTCATAAATAAAGAAAACAAATCCCTTAGTAACGACTATAAATACGGTGTTTATTTCCTTGTTTTTGATCATCGCTGTGATAAACACGTAGCTAGGGAGATTCTGAATGTTGATTGGCGGAAAACATGTCACGTGACTAAGGAATTATATTCTCAAGTGTATATTTTGGTGTACTGGAAAAGTTCAAAAAGAAAAATGCAAATTTCAGGCCAAACTGAGTTCCATTAATTTCCTTACATTTTAATTAAATTCGTACAACTTGCTGCATTATTATTGGTGCACAGGCGACTAATAGGAGTCCGTATCAATGATGTCACCAGAATCCTTTTTATTAATTTCTGAAAACCAGAAAAAAATCTGAACAAGTTTTCACTCTATGGCTGATACCACAAGCCTGGTTTTAACTAAAACGCTTTTTTAAGAAATGTTAAATTCAAATTTCAATATTTAATTTCACCCTTACGTTTAAAGAGCGATTTTTTTAAAAATATTTGTTTGATTATAAACTATGTTCTGCTTTAAAATCATATTTTGATGAATTTAATATTATTTATTATTAATATTAAATAATGAAATTTGACATTTCTTAAAATATCGTTTTAGTTAAAACAAGGCTTGTGGTACGAGCCGTAAAATGAACAGGAGAGCAGGAAATTGCATAAAACAAAAATCCCATGTTAAGTCCCTGTGTTCACCCTTAACCGCCACCAGCCTGTTAAAGATATAATATAAACATCGATTTTGGTACAATTAAAAGAAACTTTACATATATATTACAGGTACAATATTACAATACATATGAGGATTTATAATACTACATAGTTATTGCATATCGTGGACAGCTTCTTGCCGTATTCCTGTTCCCCTCCGCCAAACCTCTCTATTCATGGCATGGGTTTCTTCTAAATTTCTCTCCTCCATCGCATGTCTGATGCCTTCATTCCATGACCGCCTTGGTCATCCTCTTTTTCTTCTCCCGGGCGGCCTCCATTTGTATACTTTCTTCGGCCATCGTTCCTCTGGCATCTTTAGAAGATGCCCAAACCACTTTAAGCTTCTCCTCTCAATTCTTTCTATGACTGTTTCTCTGGCATTCATTTTAGTTCTAATTTCTTCATTAGTTTTTCTCTCCAACCGGGAGATTCTGGCACTTTTTCTTACGTAGTCCATCTCGACTGCTGTGAGTCTCCTTTTCATCTCTGCGTTTAAAGTCCATACTTCCGACCCATAGCAAAGTACAGATTCGACCATAGATTGGCCTATATGCTTTTTATTTTTAATCGAGATATTTTTGTCCCACCATACAGAGTTTAGGCATCCTATTATTTTTCGGCTTTGGTATATCCGTTGTCTTATTTCTGTGTTCCCCAAACCCTTCTTATCAATTTGTGCCCCCAGGTATTTAAAGCTAGAAACTATACGTAATAAATGAAAAACACAATTCCAGAGCTCAACCTGTCGCCCTGTAGTGAATATGTTTTTGTGTCATGGCTCTGCTGTGATTCTCTACAAAATTTGGGCTTTACACTACTACTGTTTAAGTAGTGTTTCAAAATGTATTCTAATAATTGTTAAGAGCTCTTCAATGTAACATTTAAAATTTTAAAAATATTTCTCTTTACAATTTATAGTGCTGATGATGGACAAATGTAACGTCCGAAACGTCCACATGTATCAATAAAGTGACTTATATGTATAGTCAACTATTTCTTTGGAACCTATGGCCTCTTACCAATTTCAAGTACAAATTTTCGTTCCCAAAATCTTCAAATGAAAAACCCAATTATAAATTATAATTTGTTTATTTTCATTCATATTTCCTAATGTAATTACTACGTTTAATCCAATTAATTATATATTTTCTATAGACTGACATTGAAAACAAAATTTGTAAAATAAACAAACAGTTGATAATACTTAACTGATGATTTCATTTGTTTCATTGTCACAACCATTGTTTTCATCTTATATATTTAATAATTATTGTTGAATTTTTACTGTTTGAAGAAAATGAACAATATTTTTTGTCCAAAACGTTCTATTTTGGCGCCCAATTCAATAGTGACAATAAAATTTACCATCGCCATTCGAAAATGCATAAAAAGCAAACAAATGTATATGTTATATTTATTTGTAATATTGAAAGAATGTATAAATATCCTGTAATCTTTTTAAACTGGTTTAAACCAGTTTTCACTATCAATCACTTCCAATGAAGATGTTATCATATTATTATTATAAACTTCGCTCATTATACTTCCATATGACATCATTTTATAATTAGAGTACATACTTTTATTTAATCATTCCTGTTGCCTGTTGCTACTCACTTCTAAAATCTGTTTAGATTCTGCTGTTTATAATAATGCTTGTATTTAAAATAAAATATAAATAACATATACTCGTATAACCATGAATTTTATTTTAAAATTAAATAACTACAAGCTCACCATTAGGATTTCGGAAACAATATAACCTCTTTAATTCAGACATAGTTTAATCCGGACATCCGATAATTCGGTCACCAACTTCGTCGCGTCATAGTTTGGACGTTCCTCTTTAATCCGGACAGTTTGCATGCACGGACTTGTTAACCCCATAAGTAATTCATAATTTTTTACCTTCCGTCACCTTTAAGTAAGGAAGGTATTGCCTTTGGTCAAAAAATTCAATGATGAATTTTTAGTGAATAAGCATGTTTTAAGGTCCTATAATACGATTTTTCCATTTTTACGATGATGTCTCTATGTATTTATGTGTGTGTGTGTGAATTTTTTTTTCATATTCCTCAAGTTTACATCCAGAAGAAGAGGTGATTAGATTTTGGTTATAATTGGTTAACCGGAAGTACCCTCATTTGAAGGTTTTAACAGTTTTCTTGAAAATACGCAGTTAAATATCATTTATTGACATTTAACGTTATTATATCTTAAAGAATATATTATTCTCTATATATGATTTGATTGCATTTTATACGTCATATTCAATTGATATAGAGTTAAAGAATTATAAAGATATTAAATTTCTTAAATCAGCCAGCCATGCTAACCATATAAACCAGTAAAAATAAAAATCAGCAAAATTTGAATTTTTGCATTTATCTAGTGACATGAACTTTTCGGGAAAAACAACGTTTTAATTTTTGCAATATTATCAGTTATTTCATCATAATTTATATGTTGGCCCTTATCGTGCTCAATAGCTATTATTGCTAATCCAAAGAGCCTTTCTTGAAGCAACGAGAATCGTAATTTTTAAGAATTTTAAATTTAGAGTATTTTTTTGTATTTATTAATAAACAAAAAATATTCAGAAATTAAAAATTTCTTTCTTGCCATCGATTGAAAAAAAAATCTCCGCTTTAATAGTGTCACCCTTTTAAAAAATGCCGCCGTCAGCGGACGTCTCGCCGTCTCACCCTTAACACCGGCCCTGTGTCCAGTTCCGTTTAATTCTATAGTATCTACACGTAAACGTACGTTAGTATATATAATCAATGGTATCTACAATAATTTTAATAAAATGCATAAATTCGAATCAATTTCCATGTTAATATGACAATTAAATCATTGAGTCAAAAAGTTGCGTTGTATTTGTTCATTTCATTAAAATTACCGTGCAAGTAAATAACTGAACGTTTATAAAACCAGACCTATTTTTATAATGTTTGTCTGATTGTTAAAAGTAAATTTTCCATTATATCAACCAATTATACTGTATGTAAAAAAAAACCAAAGCTAAGAAACAATCAGATTTAGTAATGTCGTGGTAATGTACTTACCATATTTTTTCTAGTGATTTATGAATTCTGTATTCTTCCCCTATGGAAAAGGGACGGAAATACACCTCACCCTTCGCTGGCACCATGACACGACGTTCTGCAGTCACGTAGACTTCCAAATATGTATTGTGATCTGTGCTTCGTAGGCTAAGAGTCAATACTATTATTTGAAAACATCTTTCTGTGATTTTTACCTCTCGCTAAGAGAGGTATTGGATTCATGCTAAAAATCGCATATCCAGATTTTATTGAATAAGCACGTTTTAAGGTCCCTACAATCCGATTTTAACATTTTTACGATGATGTCTGTGTGTGTGTGTGTGTGTGTGTGTGTGTGTGGATGTGTGTGTGTGGGATGTTGGAAGGACGGTTACTCAAAAACTATAAGACTTAAAATTTGTTTAACAACGTATTTCCCAATCGGACATTCATGGGAAGATCTGAAAAGGTTTTGGTAACAATTGGACAACCGGAAGTAGAAGATTCTTGAAAAAAAATCTTCTAAATATTATTTTTTGAAAATTTTTCTTGATAATATTAAAGAAAAATAAATTCTCTTTCTGATACATTTAAATATTTTTATACATATTTTATAGATTTAGAGATAAAAGGAATATAATATATAAAATAATGTTGTAATTAATTTGACAGCCGAAAGAATGCCATGAAAAATAGTTGATAATTTAAATTATTTGTAACTGACAGATAAATGTCAGTGTCAGAAATAATGAGTAATGAATTAAAAATGTACTTGGAGAATCCCTTAGTTCTTGATCTGTGACTATTATGGAGATGACAAGTCTAGGTTGAAGGACTTAAATTTGTTTCAAACATTATGGGACAATGTACACCAGTACTGTAGACTAGAGTAACTTTGAATTGCGAAAAAGCTATCAAATTCTTCTCAAGTAAGTTGTAAATATTGACAAAATCGGAGTGCAATCTATCCGTCACTTTATTAAAGGGAATTAAGGTTATTTAGATATAACAAGTATGAAAAAATAAAATGTAAAAGAAGATATATAAGAATAGATGCACAATCCAGATATATACATTTTAGACCGCCCAAAATTAATGTTTTTACTAGAAGAATATGAAGAGAAAGTAAACAACGTTGTTCGAATTGAAAATTGCAGTTACCAGCCTAATATTTATATATGGTAAACTCTACTTTGTAATTTATTGTAACATAATTTATGGTAAAATATCTTCATGTTGAGACATGCTATTATTGAATAATAAAAAAGTTTATACGTCATAGATTTATATGAATATATTATTTGTATTTATAAAAATATTCTTTGCTTTATGCATACAGCCAGGTAAAACATACGGCGAGAGGTTATGTGCTGGCCACATCAGATTTTTAGACACTGAAATGTATGTATGTGTGTGGGATGTTGGAAGGACGGTTACTCAAAAACTATAAGACTTTATATTTGTTTAACTACATATTTCTCAATCGGACATTCATGGGAAGATCTGAAAAGGTTTTGGTAACAATTGGACAATCGGAAGTAGAAGATTCTTGAAAAAAAATCTTCTAAATATTATTTTTTGAAATTTTTTCTTGGTAATATTAAAGAAAATTAAATTCTCTATCTGATACATTTAAATATTTTATTTTATATTCTATAGTTTTAGAGATAAAAGAAATATATATAAAATAATCTGTTGTAATAAATTTTACAGCCGAAAAAATGCCATGAAAAATAGTTGAAAATTTAAATTGTTTGTAACTGACAGATAAATGTTAGTGTCAGAAATCCGGAAACATTACTGAAGATTTTTTCTGGGAAGTACATACATTATATTATTTCTTATTGTATTAATAGTTAAATATTTAAAATTATAGGTATATTACACATACCCGTCAGAAATTCTGTTAATGCCAACAATGAATTGGAATCATCTCGAAAAATTAGAAGAGTAGGACAAAATTTCTTCATAGGATGAATTTACATATAAAACATCTAAATGTAAAGAATAGATATAAGCGAGAATTCAGCTCGAAGGAAGACGATATTTAAATGTTATAAACGCAAGATGAAAGTGAAGATGATCTCCACTCTGCAACGTAAAATACAGAAAATTGTATCTCATCGAAATAATGAGTAATGAAAGAAAAATGTACTTGGAGAATCTCTTAATTCTTGATCTGTGACTATTATGTAGGTGACAAGTCTAGGTTAAAGGACTTATATTTGTTTCAAACATTATGGGACAATGTACACCAGCACCAGCACTGTAGACTAGAGTAACTTTGAACTGCGAAAAAGCTATTAAATTCTTCTCAAGTAAGTTATAAATGCAATCTATCCATCACTTTATTAAAGGGAATTAATGTGTTATTTAGATACAACATGTATGAAAAAATAAAATTTAAAAGAAGATATGTAAGAATAGATGCACATATCCAGATATATACATTTTAGACCGCCCAAAATTAATGTTTTTACTAGAAGAATATGAAGAGGAAGTAAACAAGAACGTTGTTCGAATTGAAAATCCCTGTTACCAGCCTAAAATTTATATATGGTAAACTCTACTTTGTAATTTATTGTACATAATTTATGGTAGAATATCCTATAGATTTTGTAAATATATGTGAAAATTGTTTTATGTTGAGACATGCTCTTATTGAATAATAAAGAAGTTTATACGTCGTAGACTTATATGTTTCTAAAATATTCTTTGCTTTATGCATACAGCCAGGTAAAATATACGGCGAGATGTTATGTGCTGGCCACATCAGATTTTTGTATCAGTAATAACTTCGAGAAAAACCATGTTTTCAACTTTCAATTCCACCCTGCATATTACTGCAGCAGAATTAAAAAAATAAGTTTTTGAATTGAATACCTATAATGTTTTAGGTGTAGCGAAGGATGCGATACGAGGAGCGAAAGTGAGTGGGAATTGGCAATTGTATGTTATTGATCTGGCGGGCGTGGGTGGGAGTGCGGGTGGTTTGCAAATGACAAATGAAACTCATACACAGCATCGGCAGTCGTCTCACTCTTGTCTCCCCTGCTCTGCCCAGCCCTGCATATACTCTAGTTTTATTTTCTTGTCACTGCTTTGTGTCTTGGTATTGATTAATACATATGCCCTCGATGACTTCCCTTACAAACCCCAGCTCAACGCAGTAGTCCCTAAACATTTACCTCTTTGTTAAATATGTACAATGTATAAATAAGGGTTTAATACTGACTTCAATAACATTTTACTTCTCGCCATCGGAGGCAAGTAAAGAATAGGAATTATGCCAAAATCGCATGACGAGATTTTAGTAAATAAACACGTCCTATATAAGGTCTCTCGGGTTCAATTTTAACATTTTTATTTTTACGGAGATGACTGTGTGCGTGAGAATTTAGTCAGGATAATTCCTCAAATACAAGGGTTGCCTTTTATATTTCGGGATTGGGCAACCCTAGTGCTGCCATCTGCCAACTGACGTCTTTATCGTAAAGTTTGACATATTTGACGGTATACGTAACATTTTGACGTACGAGCGCTATTTGTATTGTTTACAGTGTGACAAAGCGAGCAATAACAAATAAATAACTTTTCTCGGACACTATTTTAGAAACTACACACTCCACAACTCAACATTATGTTGGAATTAATATTATTCCAACAAACTATGTGGAATAATTCCGTACGCCGTTTGGAATAATTCCGCACGGCTTTCGATGAATCACAATCTATTTAGCCGCATATTAACGCGATATATCAAATATCTTGGTTCGGTTGCTATGGTTATGACTCTTTGTTTTATATTTATTTATTTCTGTATTCGCGTTTGACGTTTTAAAATTTTGAACATTTTTAGAGTTTTTTGTTAACTTTTACAGGTTTTTGCAGTTGTCCAGAGTAATAAGTTTATCTAAATAATAATATATTACTTAGAAAATTAACTGAAGACATTTTATAAAAAACATATAAAGTGAATATGAAGATATAGATATGGAATGTACGTCACCAGAAATAAGGGAACTTGCTAATGATACAGGGAGTCCGTTATTACCAAATACATCAAAAGAAAAATATAAATGGAGTTATTATAAGTAATTTATGGACGCGTCAAAAAAATATTTAATGGTATATGATAATATAGTGTTATTATCATACGTAATATAACAAGTGATATGATTATCATCGATGATATTTTCGAGTGAAACCGAGCTGCAGATTTCACGAGTCCGAAGGACGAGTTGAAATGTGCTGCTTCGGTTTCACGAGCGATATCTTCGATTATTAATCATATCACGAGCTTATATTTAATGAGAGAATATAATGAATTTTTGCAATCTAACCTAACCTAACTTTTGATATACATATTCATATTGTATTAAAACATGGTACTTACGAGTTTTATTTAATATTTCGGAGTTTGAATTATTGTTATTATTTATTTTTATACTCAAAATTAACTGTCAATGTCATAAATAAAGAAAACAAATCCATTAGTAACGACTGTAAATACGGTGTTTATTTCTTTGTTTTTTATCATCGCTGTGATATACTTGTAGCTAGGGAGATTCTGAATGTTGATTGGCGGAAAACATGTCACGTGACTAAGAAATTATATTCTCAACAATATTTTATTTATAATTTCTAAAATCTTGTTAGAGAAATTATAGTCTACAATACGTTTGGAATGGCATAATCCACACTCGCAAACCCTAGTCCCCGCCTTCGGCTCGGGCCACAAACTTTTTGCTGGTGTGGAATATGGGCCATTCCATTACTTGTTGTAGAATATACTATTATTGTTTCTTTAATAATATAGAAATTATTTGAGATAGCTCGTTTAGCTGTTACAACCTGTATATGTATTTCGTCTGTGATTCGGTATTAAATATTTTCAAAACTGATAGCAATTACGGCCTTCAATGTCTTTCTATCAAATCAAAAATACATACTATCTGATTATAATACAATGCTATCAGAAAATAGTTTTATATTTGTGAACAAAGTAAATTGTAAATTCAATAACAGACTTTTCAGTAAAAAATAAAAATATTTTGTTCAAATAAAAAGTGATTCATAACTAGTGTACTAAATTTTTTACTAATTATCCAAAATATTTCATTTTTAATTAAGGTGGATCGTATTGCAATGCACCACCTTTCAAAAATTCCAGTCGGCGCCCATGCTGTTAATTTGTTTCAAGGGTTTCAAATTGTAAAAATGAAACAATTATTAAATGTATACGGTAAAATCATAATGATTGTAAGTTGTAATACACAAATAATAAATTTATGATTTAACAAAAGATAGTTGTAGAAAAAAAATGTAGGTATTGCTTAAATAATTGTAAAATACCCCATTGAAGCATTGCAAAAAATTTTGATGTGGACACCACATGACTTCCTTGTACGATTATTAAACTATACATATTTTTTTAATAATTAAATTACAAAATATTGACAGGCTTAAGCCAAGCCCGAGAAATATTTTGAAATAGAGCAAAAAATAATTCATTTACTACTATCATTCTTAAATTAACATTAATCTAACCCGGATATTTTTAAAGAGAGTTTTGATTACAACAAAGAAATATTTGATTACAACAATGAATATGACTAATTTCACAATAAAAATATAATATTTGTTATTGTACGAATCATAAAATTGCACGTATTTAACATAATTTGACATGAACATTTTTTTTTATGTTTTTGTCTTAATCCATAGCAAGCTTTATTATAAAAACAAAAAAGTATATAATTTTTAAATTTACATATCTCGCTTATACAAAGGGCTAATTTAATAATACTTGATGTGCTAGACGCATAAATTAATTCTCTAAAACTTTTATTTGAAGCATTTATTTCTAAAATCAAAATAAAATCATTTTATTCAAGAAAAACTGTTAACAACTTCAAGTAATGTACCACTTCCGGTTAGCCTATTTTAACCAAAATGTATTATGTTATTTTGATTGACATAAAAGTCTTGTATACCAAATTTGAAAAGTTTTGGATTATATTTTAAAACAGTTTTTCATTAAAATATATTATAGGCTTCATGTAAAGTGCCACTTCTGAAAATTGTGTAATAACCAGAAAGAGAGGTGCACAACTAGATGTTATAGGAGTCCTAAATACAAAATTTCAACTTTCTACGGCTTACCGTTTTTGAGTTATGCGAGATACTTACGTACGTACAGACGTCACGACGAAATTAGTCAAAATGGATTCAGGGATGATCAAAATGGATATTTCCGCTGAAATCTGGAAACCGAAATTTTTCGCGATTACAATACTTCCTTTACTTACGTACAAGGAAGTAAAAAGTGTTTAGCTTGTATTAAAAGAAAATGGAAAAGAATATTATATAAAAATAAATAAATATATCATCACGACATATTACCCATTGCTGGGTGTGCCAATCTGCGAAAAGAATATTAGTAAAATAAAATACATAGACCGGTATTACAAGCAGACTTTTATAATAAAAACGCTTTTATAGAGCACGCTTTTACATTATATTCTTATGAAGAGTATGCTCCATAAAAGCGCTTTTATTATAAAAGTGCTATTGTTATTAATTCTTGTAGAACAATTTATTTTAAATAACTTTAGAACAAATTGCATTTGGATAATTTTGAATTTAAATGCTTCGATTGTTAATTTCATTTTCTATTATTCTTCTTCTCAATGATACAATGAAGTATGTATTAAATCCATTATTTATGTAAATCATATTACAAAATATTACAGGAAGTTATAAACAAACCGGAAGTGATATTTATATTTACTTCTCTGAGTCATAGATAAATATTAAGTAGAATATGTGTAGAATAATTAGATATATTTAATTACTAATCTTTTCACTTGCTTCATAGTTATTAGGTATACAATTTTGATGATCTGTTTATATTATGATTTGCAATTTGTCAAAAAAAATACGCGTAAACTATTCAGAATTTTATAATTTTGAATACTAACGTATTATTCGCTTGAATAGGTATTAAAAATAATATCTAATAAAAATATATTAAATTAACTTGAGAGGTAAAACGTCAAACATTTATTTATCTGTTTCATTCCAAAGCTATGGCTATTTTTCGGGTGATTTTGGACATTTTTATACCTAATTACTGTCGATACAAAGCATGTAATAGTACATTACATCCGAGGTAGGATTTGTTTCATTACAGCTGAGGGCTTATGTATTTTAGCGCGAGGCTGTGGTGAAACTCCCATCGCGGTATGTATTGGGATGTCATTACGTAGAGATGGCGTTGTGTACCAACGTCAAACCTTCAACAAGGGAACACATTTGTGTAACTTCCATAAGCGTATCATTGCTGTCAATAGTTTTTCTTTGACTCTCCTTGTATTTTGACTTTTCTCTCAGTGTTTATTATTTTAACAAGAGTATAATGCTTTTTATCCTGTTTTATTAATTGTAGCGGTAGATTAATTTTTATTTTAAATACTTTAGTTAGTAGTTGTTAGGTTATGTTCACAGTTTTGTTTTTTCTTAGGGACAGTTTTACAGCACATATTCGATAATAATAGTTTAATTAATTGTAAATATTAGTTCTATTATCTATTTATCACAATAGTATAAATTACATGCGTATATAAAAATATAAGAATGAAATAAAATTGCACCCTTGTTTTTAGTTCCAAATTTTTTTCCACCAGGTTTGCATTCTAAATCCAATACTATTTTATTGATAATCATCCTCCTTTTATATCAATAATTTTTAAAATAAATAACCTTTAATTTTTGATAATTCTATTAAAATTTGTTTAGCCTTACTTCATTATAGGGAACTATAACAATATTGCTACACATTTCCAATTCATGAAGTGGAAGCGTAGTCGGTCATTTCCCAATCTGTAAAAGGTTAAGAATCGATATATTACTATAATGATTGTGAATAAAATTAATTTTGTTTATTGATTCAGGTGCAGAATTTTAAGCTTTAAGCTTTTAATCTTTTTTACCTAAAAAAAAAAATCTGATGTGGACACCACACGACTTCCTTGTACGATTATTAAACTATACATATTTTTTTAATAAATAAATTACAAAATATTAATTTTAACTTCAAAACAGTAAGATATATAGCGACCATAAAGGTAGTTTTTAAAGAGAGTTTTGATTACAACAAAGAAATATTTGATTACAACAATGAATATGACTAATTTCACAATAAAAATATAATATTTGTTATTGTACGAATCATAAAATTGCACGTATTTAACGTAATTTGACATGAACATTTTTTTTTATTTTTTTTTGTCCTAATCCATAGCAAGCTTTATTACAAAAAAATAATTTTTAAATTTACATATCTCGCTTATACAAAGGGCTAATTTAATAATACTTGATGTGCTAGACGCAGAAATTAGTTCTCTAAAACTTTTATTTGAAGCATTTATTTCTAAAATCAAAATAAAATTATTTTATTCAAGAAAAACTGTTAACAACTTCAAGTAATGTACCACTTCCGGTTAGCCTATTTTAACCAAAATCTATTATGTTATTTCGATTGACATAAAAGTCTTTTACACCAAATTTGAAAAGTTTTGGATTATATTTTAAAACAGTTTTTCATTAAAATCTATTATAGGCTTCATGTAAAGTGCCACTTCTGGAAATTGTGTAATAACCAGAAAGGGAGGTGCATAACTAGATGTTATAGGAGTCCTAAATACAAAATTTCAACTTTCTACGGCTTACCGTTTTTGTGTTATGCGAGATACGTACGTACGGACGTACGTATGTACGTACAGACGTCACGACGAAATTAGTCAAAATGGATTCAGGGATCATCAAAATGGATATTTCCGCTGAAATCTGAAAACCGAAATTTTTCGCGATTACAATACTTCCTTTACTTACGTACAAGGAAGTAAAAATAAGAAAGCAAGAAAATACGAAAATATGATTTTACATGTTAAAGTCCTATGTTCCCGTAAAAAAGTGGATCAAAAACTATTTTTACTTCCTTGTACATAAGTAAAGGAAGTATTGTAATCGCGAAAATTTTCGGTTTTCAGATTTCAGCGGAAATATCCATTTTGATCATCCCTGAATCCATTTTGACTAATTTCGTCGTGACGTCTGTACGTACGTACGTATCTCACATAACTCAAAAACGGTAAGCCGTAGAAAGTTGAAATTTTGTATTTAGGACTGGTATAACATCTAGTTGTGCACCTCCCTTTCTGGTTATTACACAATTTCCAGAAGTGGTACTTTACTTGAAGCCTATTATAGATTTTAATGAAAAACTGTTTTAAAATATAATCCAAAACTTTTCAAATTTGGTATACAAGACTTTTATGTCAATCGAAATAACATAATAGATTTTGGTTAAAATAGGCTAACCGGAAGTGGTACATTACTTGAAGCTGTTAACAGTTTTTCTTGAATAAAATGATTTTATTTTGATTTTAGAAATAAATGCTTCAAATAAAAGTTTTAGAGAATTAATTTCTGCGTCTAGCACATCAAGTATTATTAAATTAGCCCTTTGTATAAGCGAGATATGTAAATTTAAAAATTATTTTTTTGTAATAAAACTTGCTATGGATTAGGACAAAAAAATAAAATGTTCATGTCAAATTACGTTAAATACGTGCAATTTTATGATTCGTACAATAACAAATATATTTTTATTGTGAAATTAGTCATATTCATTGTTGTAATCAAATATTTCTTTATTGTAATCAAAGCTCTCTTTAAAAAGAACCGGGTTAAATTAATGTTAATTTAAGAATGATAGTAGTAAATGAATTATTTTTTGTTCTATATCAAAATATTTCTCGGGCTTGACTTAAGACTGTCAATATTTTGTAATTTAATTATTAAAAAAAATATGTATAGTTTAATAATCGTACAAGGAAGTCGTGTGGTTTTTAAAATAAATTTTATTAAAATCCAAAACCTGAAATACGAGTATAGAGCAATAGAGTACTACGATTGAATAGGAAAAGGCACAAGTGATAGGGTATCCTTCTTGTATACTCTCACAGCGTACCTTCCGTAGTGTCCGTTTTAGAAACAAGGAAATAATACTAAATTCAATTATTTTTCGATATATTTCTATTGTAATCTGTTTATAATTTGCTTCATTTCGAATTTTTATTTAAAAAAAATAATTTTAACGTGGTCTGGTCTGTGTACCGCTCTTTATGGATCTATCGCCGGGGGCTATAGACCCCGAAAGCCCTCCCCACTCATTAAAATCTGGCTATGCGATTTTTAGCACGAATCCAATACCTCTCTTAGCGAGAGGTAAAAATATTGAGAAAAATTCAACTGAAATTTAAATAAAATTTGTTTATATTTATTTTTCAATAGGCTATGTATGAAAAACAGAAACTGCTACCACTATTTATTTGTTTTTACACTATTTATAAAGTTATTAACAAATATTTATATTTCGTTTTAATTTGTTTTTATTTTCATTTATAGCCTAAAAATAAAATTTATTTAAATTTCAATTGAATTTTTCTCAATATTTTTGTTATGTAAGGATATAAAATGATTACACGGTTGAATTTAGAAAAAAATACTCTATCGAATGGGCCTAAAAAATATGTACCATCCCATTTAAAAAAAATAAAACTGTTATTATTTGAGAACCACAGATTACAATTTTTTTTCTTCAATAAGTGAATGTCCCCCTTGATTTCCTACAACTTTTATTTGAATGATTTTCTTCTATTTACAATAATAAAGAAAATTATTGAGATGTCCCGTATATAAATAACTAATCTGCGCAGTTTTGAAAAAAAAAAATATGTTAATATATTATTAGGATAAATTGGAATATTGTGAAAATAATTTATGTTTGCCATTGCCAACATTATTAAATGAGTTTACATAAAATAAAAATTGAAATGGTGGGGGGTAATGTGCTGGCCACATCAGATTTTTACGATGTTTGTGTGATAATTAAAAAGTTCCAAATTTTGTTATTCAAGATTTGTTACTTCCGTGGACTGATAATTTTTTATTTTATGTTGTCAATAGAAATCTTGAAATTTTATCATATTATTTGAGAAGTATCCGGGTTTTTGACCTTTGCACTCTATAGTGTTTGCCGAAAAATGAACAGGAGAACAGGAAATTGCATAAAATTAAAATTCCATGTTAAATCCCTATGTTCACCCGTGGATAGCCGCTGGTTTACCCCTAACCGCCACCACCCTCCATTATTAATGATTAATTCTTTTCCTTGTACACATATTTTATCATAACCGATATCTGTGCACAAAGCAGATTGGCACACCCAGCAATGGGTAATATTTCATGATGATATATTTATTTGTTTTATTTGTACTGTTTTTCATATTTTCTAAAATTTAGAAATAAAATAAAAGTTATAAACTGATCAATTTTTACTAATTTAAATAAATAAAATATCTGTAATTATCAGATAAACGTCAGTTTCAAAAAGTAAATACAGAAAACATATGTTTACCTTTTTGTTTTGTGGTTATATGTATGTATCTTTCCTACCAAGACTTATTGTATAATATAAGTACATACATATAATAAAAATGGAACTTTAAAAAATAAATATAAAAGGTTAACTTGACCAATCGTCCATAATTAAGCGTCTAATATAAGAGTTACTATTATTTTACTTTAGTAAAACAAAAGAAAGTATGGCGAAAAAAGAAATTAACATGCAATTATGAAAACAAACTTTCTCCAAAGACCTTATTTTTTTCATTCATAAACCAAGCCAGAACTTCAAGTAAATATTATGTTTGAAAATAGCCGTGCATGCATGAAGCGAGTGATAGATGATTAAAGTATGTAGTAATATTGTATCTGTAAGCGCAGATATGAAACAAACGTTAACGTAAGCCTCAACGTAAGTAAGAGTTTAGAGAAATACGTGCGTCATTGGATGCATGGATCCATGGATCTGAGATAACGAAACAAAGGTCACTATAATACTTGCCTTGCTTTGGAACGTAGTTGCATCAGCGCATCAACCAACGACAGCGGTCGGAGTTGAATTCACTGTATTGTACACTATGCACAGCAGTGGGAAACCATAAACCAAACCTCACTCCACGTTAACAAGTAACAACTCACATCGCACAAAACACAGCTGAAGCTGAAAAGTTATAGGTCATCGCAAATAAAAAATGCTGCACAATTTCATAATAATGATTATTTATTTGTAAATTTATATATGTATATATAGATTATCATGTATGGAATATGTACAAATGTCTAGTCATATTTTCATTATGTTACAAACTCTTAAAACAGAGTAAATAGTAACTACGTACTGTCATTTCTAATTTTTATTTACAATGCGGCGATTTGAATTTTCTAACTTGTCAACAATCATATTAGCTTGTTTTGTCGTACAAAAGATAAAAACAACCTTTAAATACTGAACGCACATTGTCGTCAAATACACAAAAATATAAAAATTTCTCACTATCACAATAGAAACCAACAAAATACCCATTTTATAAAAAAATAATATAAATTAGGCTATAAAAAGTAGTAGACAACTGAATAAGAACGTAGGGCTTTCGTTGTCACGGAGGAAACTCGATATATTGTTGCGACGGCGACGGCGTCCACGTCCACCGGCATCGGGTCAGTCGGGTCAGGTACGCTGCAGCTGGAGCTGAGCTGGAGCGCCCTATGGCAGTTTAGCTAGAACCAGGAGAGGAGGCAGCACGCGACCTCAGCAAGCACTTCACACCGTCATGGCGAGGAACGGCCGCTGCTGAAGAGCGTCCGCCGCGGACTCCTTGGCCTGCGCCGAGCACAGGTCCGGCGTTGATACAGAGCGCGCAAGCTTCCCCAAGCCTCCATCGCCGCCGCCACTCACTGCCAGCCCGCCAAAACTGAAGATGGACACTAAGGATGTGATGCGGTCGATTTCCATGGCTGACGATGATGATGATGATGTGTTGCTCGATGTACCCGTGCTCGAACTCGAACTGGAAGAGTTACTATTGGTGTTGGTGTTAGTATTTGATTGTTCCGCAGCTGCCGCGGCCGCTTCTCTCGCCACGCAGTCAGAGAACAACGCAGCTTCGTCCAAGAACACAGAGTCGTCAGCCTCCTCGTCGACCTCGGGCCGACTGCGCTTCGGTAGAATGGATAGCACGGCCTCTTCAGTCTCCCACTCGGTGACGGCGCGCCGCCGCTTGCAGCGTTCGCGCTCGCGGGGTCGGTCCAGGTCTAGGTAGGTGAGCTCGCTGGGCGAAGGTGATGGCGCTGGCACTGGCTCTTCAGGCACGCCAGCCTCCTCGGCCGTTAGCGCTACCAAGTTATCATCGTCGTCGTCGTAGCTCTGTTGCTCCGATTCCGGCTGGTTGCTGGTCGGAGGGGGCGACGCTTGCGGCGTACAATATCCGCCAGCGTGCACCATGTGGTACGCCTCCTCCATGAAGATGTAGCGCGCCTTCTGCAGCACCGTGGCCACCAGTAGGTTCTTGTGGAGACTCACGCCGCCACGATGAGCCCGAGATTGCGCGATCTTCGTCAGCGAGATGCCGATTAATCTTTGTGCTTCGGTTGCCATTTTACTCCGCTGACAACTTTTTCAAGGTTACACTTCACTCAATTCAACTTTACTATCTATATGTCACACTGTATCCAACGTATGTTCCACGCGCTCGCTGCCTGGTGCACTTTGAACGGATGACTCACTCACGAACTTTCTATTTTTTGTCTATTAGTTAGCACTTCTTCTCCACACGCTCAAGTCTAAAATGCTTGTTGAACGCGTTCCACTAATACTTATAGCTTCACGCGGTGACGTCACGGCCTACTTTCAACATGTTTTCCACCAATCAGTAGGCGTCCTTCGATACAATTGACCGAAGCGCCGCTCTCGACAAAACACTCAACTAATAACTAAACGATACGTACATCTGCCATACAGTACACCGTATTAATTTATCCAAGGAGATTACAGACTAATTTGATCCTTATTTACCTAGCGAATATCGCTTTTCTAAATGCGGAAGTTCACATGAAAGTAAAAAATCTATGTTTTACGTCGCGATTTTACGTCTGATAACAATAAATAGGTATTCACACGTAGACAAAAAGTTTTTACTATAAAATATACAATTAAGGCCTGTTGATTCATCAATAATCACAAGTAAAATACAAAAATCAAGGCTAGATACAGTGTATCACAATTTTATTTAGTGTATATAAATATAAAATTGACAAAAAAATACAAAATATTGTACGTTTCCTTAAAAATATAAAAATAAATAAATTACATAATCATCGTGCGTACTACAAATTACAATTCATCCTTGGAATGACTCTTTTCTAGTGGAAACCCCCAGAACGAAGACGGAAAACCACGACTATCTCTCTCTCTCTTTACAAACGCTGTAAATGACGAAATACAATTCCCGATGAAGTGATTGGAGAGTCCCAGAATGGCCAACTCCACGTGCGGGTTCGATTCTTCTAGTTTGTGTACAGATACTTTGGTCCTCTTCAGTGCATCGGTCAGCTGTTGCATCATGTGGTTGCTGTCCGAGGCCACGAACACCGATTTGATGTTCTTTAGGTTTTTGATGACGCGTTTTAATTGCCTGATGATTGTTTCCCGCGTTGGCAAGCATATTTCCTGTTAATAATTATGACAAACTTTAATGTTTCATTAGGTTGGAATGATAAATTTTAATATATTTTATTCAATATATACAGTGTTTTCTTTAAAACAACCTATGCTTTTTTAGGAGAAATAATGACTAGAGATAAATATTAAATACAAAAATTGATAAAGAAGAAGGGGATAATTTAACAATTTAACAGTAGTAAAACAATTATTTCATTAAAATGGTATTAATGTAATAAAAATCTGATGTGACAACACAATACCTCCCGCCATTTACCTATGGGGTATAATTTTTATATTACTTTATAAATTTATCCATAGAATATACAGAAAAAGTATTAAAGCAAACCTGTAGAAAATGGAATAATTTTTAATTTTTATAATAACAAATTGCGAAAAAAATACATTTAAAGGTATTTTTTGAAGAAAAACTTTCTTGAGCTTGAAGTAAACTGCCATATCCGGTTATCCGATTGCCACCAAAATCGAATGGCTTCTTTCCATATTAGAATAATGTAGAAATAAATGGTTTTAAAACTTTCCTGAATGATAGTATTTGAGTTAGAGCGTAAAGAGGATCCACACCCACACACACACACTCATACACACAGACATCATCGTGAAAATGTTAAAAATGGATTCTAGGGATCTTAACACGTGGTCATTTACCAAAATCTCGATATGCGATTTTTAACACGATCCCTATACCTCCCTTACCAAGGGTAGCGGGAGGTAAAAAATAGCTTTACTACTATAGTGTAACCTATTTCAATATTGTGACATTATTTTTAATATCATTTTTCTCGAAATAATTGTTATATACCCCTATACAATATTTATATCACATATCACTGAAATCAGAAAAAAATCTCTATCTAATGGACTAAAAAATTATATAGGGTAAAATATAAAAAATATTTTTTTTTTATACTCCGATGTGTAAAGTTGATACTTTACACATTGCAGACAATGTGTAAAGTAAACGATTTTCATATTTTATTTTATTTACACATTACAGAGCTACCACCATCAATACATGTTTGACATTTAAATTGTCTTACTTATATTTAGTTTTTTCTATACATTCATGTTGGTAATACTGACAAAACTGCAGCATTCAACTTCAGATCTGTTAAATGTGGAATTTCTAATTTATTTCAGGAATTTTATTTAAGGTCATATTAAAAATATTGTATGCAACTTAAGTGTAAAGAATCTTTATGAGTCAATAATTTTCGTGACGAGGCTCGACCTCATGTCATAAATATTGTGTTTACACTCTTGTTGCATAAATAACTATTGTTCTACCATTTGAGAACCACTAGTTGAATTTTCGGTTTGTTATTATTGATAAATTATCCTCTTATTCTTGATCATTTTTCTGTATATAACATTTTTCTCTAAAGTCACTAGTTCGCTCAAAAAGCGCTGGTTGTTTGAAAGGAAACACTCTGCATATAGAGTAATTTTTAACATTTTAAAGAGTGTAATAAAAGGTCATTTCGTGTGAAAATTGTCACAAAAATGTAAGATTCTATTACTTTAGACACCAAAATACAACAACAAACAAAGTTTAATAAATAACTATTAATTTTCAAATTTTGTTAATAAAAATACTTCTGAAAAATATAATGTTTATACCTTGTGTTTCTTAAATTGGCATTGTTGGGCCGTAATTATAACCTTATTTTAAACGAGTGCTGCTGAATATGCAGATATGGTTTTATTTATCGATTTTGTAATGGTAATGCTAGTACAAACACTACAACCTACAAAACTCACGCTTGCTGTTAGTAATTTCGTCAAATTTGTTTTTTTTCTTCTTTAATTGAGTTATTTTGCGTTTTTTTACTTATATCTTGTTTAGTTTTTTGCAACTTGATTTATTAATTTGAAAGTTAACAGTTGTTTATAAAATTTTGACTTCTTGTACAAGAAACATAGGAATAGGACATTTTTTATAAGATGTTTTTTATTCAAAAAGGCCTAAGAAATAAGTTGTTAAAGTTTGTTACATTGTTACCTATGAATGTAAAACAATTTGGTCCACAAATTCTTCAAACATTTGTATTATTTGAGATATGAAATAGGCGATGTGCATATTTTGAGCGTCAGCGCCTCTAACGGCTACTTTGTAACTTTTGGGTATAGTTTGGTTCACGAAAGATGACAATTCAAGGCCATTTATTCAAAGAAAGAATAAACAATATTTAATATAGCGGTAATATGGCAACATTATGTATTAGAAAGAGATAAATTATTTTACGTATGTCTATGTGATTTATGCTATATGACAGATATACGTTCCACATTCATATTGCTCTCTAACACACTAAAAGTAATAGGAACGTATGTCGATGAGTTGCTGGTATGCAATTATCTATTGAACTGCCCTCTACGTTAAAGCAAATCCAGTGGCGGAGTTTGTTTTTTGAATTTGACGCACGATTTGACGTTTAATCAAAATCAACGAATAAGTTTCTAATTTTGTTCCGCGATTTTATTGAACATAATCATGGGAGAGAAAGGAAAAACTTTGCGAAGGCAAGCTATTCAATTTGTGCATAATGAACACGAATATTTTCAACGGAATTTTGAATGATTAAAATGTATCCACAAATAGTCGCGTTCGTTTTACAAATTTTTACATGAGATCTTAGCTCATCTCAAGTCGCCTCAGTTGCGTCACTAATTTTGACCGTTTTTTTTATCGTAACGGAGATGAGATAAAGTGAGACCGAAGTGAGAAGAGTTCTTCCCCCCTTCCCGATTCTTAGTCACCTCTGGAGGTTGTGCTTGTTGAGTTTTTAATATTAGATGAATGGTGGGGATGAATGTTTTGATGTCACGGACTGTCACATACAATTAGTTTGGTTATTGAAAATATTATTTGTTTATTCCTTTAATAAATATTAGTATTATTTTAAGAAAATGGCCGATAATATTGAAGATATTGTGCTGGTAAGTTCAAGTCACCAACAAAATTTGTCTTTTGCCGTTTTTTTTACTTCATAATAATCTCACTTGATCTCAACTCAGTTCATGTCAAACTCATCTCATTTTGAGATTAGGTGAGATGATGCAAATGATAAAAAGAACGCGACTAATATTATACCTGGTGCACGCCTATGTGTATGGAATGTAGTGAAGTTATTTGCAAGTAATATTATACCAGATGGTTTGAAAATGACCTTGAATTGTCATCTTTCGTGAACCAAACTATACCGAATAAATTTGTCATTTCGACAAGACGATACAATTTAGAACTTTATTTTTTAGTTTTTGCTACTGTATATGAATATTATACATGATTGTATATTGAAATTAATAAACAAATTATTTAAAATGTTATATGTGGTATGACTAATTCAAGTTAAAATACCAGCGAAGGTATTGTAGCACAAAATATATTTTTTCTCATAATATGTGTAATATATTTTATAATATTAGTTAAATATTACATGATGCAGCACACATAGAAATTGCTAGCATATTTTTCTATTATATTCGCAATAAATGAAGGAGATTCTTCATTAAAAATATACCAGGCTCTAAATGGAATCAGTGGCACAAACTCGGAAATGAAAATACATGAAAAATACGAACCCTGTAAATTTCTACATTCTACTTGACCATTAACATAACATATGATAGACAATCTATAATAAATAGACGAATTATGCCAAAAATAGACTTCTATTTTATACAACTGCAAGTATTATATAATTTTAAGACAATTTTCTGCTTCTTGTTTTATATCTTGTTCAAATATTTAAAAAACACATTTTTGTACAATTCATTGTTGCAATATGACCATTATTTAAATTTTATTCATACGATAAGTATCTTTTACAATAAGAAAATATGTAAACCTAAATGAATTTTTCATGTTAGTAGAAGATATCACTTGAAAAGTTATTTTCTTAAGAATCTATTCCTCATATAATCTTCTAGGAAATTTGTAAAATTTGAACTTCAATCGGTAATTTTGTCAGACTTATTACATTCTCCACTGCAACACATAATAATTTGACGTCCTGTTATTTGCATTCATTGCAAATATTTTATAAAATTGCAAAATTATTCTGACATAAAACACAACCTTGTTATATGGACGAAGCGGGGAAAATCAGCCGTTTTTTGAACAATTCATTTTTAATTGCAATTTTTTCATTATTTAAGATCGATTTGATGAAAAATAAAAAATACGGGTCTATTATTTTTCATTACTCTATCAATTAAAGATAAAAATGAAAAATCGTACATGAGCTCATTCTGATTTATAACAAATTGTGTATCGAAATAAAGGCTGTTCATTATGAACGCAATATAAAAAAATCTGATGTGGCCAGCACATAACCTCTCGCCGTATATTTTACCTGGCTGTATGCATAAAGCAAAGAATATTTTTATAAATACAAATAATATATTCATATAAATCTATGACGTATAAACTTCTTTATTATTCAATAATAGCATGTCTCAACATGAAGATATTTTACCATAAATTATGTTACAATAAATTACAAAGTAGAGTTTACCATATATAAATATTAGGCTGGTAACTGCAATTTTCAATTCGAACAACGTTGTTTACTTTCTCTTCATATTCTTCTACTGAAAACATTAATTTTGGGCGGTCTAAAATGTATATATGGATTGTGCATCTATTCTTACATATCTTCTTTTACATTTTATTTTTTCATACATGTTATATCTAAATAACACTAATTCCCTTTAATAAAGTGACGGATAGATTGCACTCCGATTATTCTTATATCGATGTGTAATTTTGTCAATATTTACAACTTACTTGAGAAGAATTTGATAGCTTTTTCGCAATTCAAAGTTACTCTAGTCTATAGTACTGGTGTACATTGTCCCATAATGTTTGAAACAAATTTAAGTCCTTCAACCTAGACTTGTCATCTCCATAATAGTCACAGATCAAGAATTAAGGGATTCTCCAAATACATTTTTCTTTCATTACTCATTATTTCTGACACTGACATTTATCTGTCAGTTACAAATAATTTAAATTTGCAACTATTTTTCATGGCATCCTTTCGGTTGTAAAATTAATTACAACATTATTTTATATATTATATTCCTTTTATCTCTAAATCTATAAAATATGTATAAAAATATTTAAATGTATCAGAAAGAGAATTTATTTTTCTTTAATATTATCAAGAAAAATTTTCAAAAAATAATATTTAGAAGATTTTTTTTCAAGAATCTTCTACTTCCGGTTGTCCAATTGTTACCAAAACCTTTTCAGATCTTCCCATGAATGTCCGATTGGGAAATACGTTGTTAAACAAATTTTAAGTCTTATAGTTTTTGAGTAACCGTCCTTCCAACATCCCACACACACACATCCACACACACACACACACACACACACACACAGACATCATCGTAAAAATGTTAAAATCGGATTGTAGGGACCTTAAAACGTGCTTATTCAATAAAATCTGGATATGCGATTTTTAGCATGAATCCAATACCTCTCTTAGCGAGAGGTAAAAAATATTACATTATTATACGTAGTAAATTATGAGAATCGGTGATGATTCAACATTGGATTCCAATTTCATAGTTCGTCAACGTTAGTTATCAGGCTTCTAAATACATACGTCGATAAGTCGTGCGCCAGCAATAATCAACAATATATGACGGAAAATAATTCCAAATGTCATTTCTTTATAATTTATTTGAATGCCTCATTATGAATTATTTTAGTTACATAATCTTTGAATGTAAAATTCCTGGTTATAGAGGGAAATACAAGGTATATCACGGAAAGTAAAACATAGGCGTTTAACATGGGAAATCAGTTTATCCGTGGGCATTGCTCCCCTAATTATTTTAGACAAAAAGTTTCAAATGGATGTTGTAAAGCAAAAATTTCTACATTAGAATCAATAAAAAAAATCATTTTGGCTACTTCATAACTGCACACGGAATTACAATTTAATAGTATTAGCCATGGAATTAGAAACAAGAGACGAACAAAAGCGTAACGTTTTATACGTCAAATTATTAATATTTATTTCGACAATCATTATTCTGACCCTGACACAGACGTAATAAAATAATGTAGTACAGTTGCAATTTTCTTAGCAGTAACGTTTTTTATTTAATATTTGTTAATTTGCCATATAGCATTTTATTCGCATCTATTATAAACAGTGCTTTAGCTTTAGATGACATACAAGCCCTGACCTACATTAGTTGGCCCACAAAAATTAATTTATCGTGACTTAAATAATAAAATTCGTAATAATAATTAAAGACATCTTATTATTAATTATTACTTAATAATAATTTTTCGTTTAAAAAAAAATAATGTTTTAAATACTTAGAATTGAAAAGTCAACATAAGCAGACATCATTGATAACCCTTGATCTCCAGTGAACATTAATTAAACACCCATATTTAGTAAAACTAAATACCGACCAATATTTAACATCTGGATAAATGATAATCAATCTTTATTAAGTAGCTATATTTAGGTGTTATATCGTCATTATTATTTGTTGTAAATGTAGAATTAATTATAATATAAATGATTTTTTTAGCGTTCTCCTAACTTTGCCGGTGTGTGTATAAAAATGTATTCATGATTTTAGTAGACAAACATACTTCTTATTTGGCAGACAGATCATAGAGTTAAAAATATATAATAGACGGGAGCACTAGTCCGAAATCTTAAAGCCATGCGGGGAGTAGTCCGCCATCTTGTACTATTCCATTTCTAATTCGTTGTTTTCTTTTTCTTGCGTTGGCATGCGGTATTTTGAATTTTTCCTCAAACTTTTGTGTTTAAATACCCTTTTTGGGCATATTTAGTAAATTTTAATAATAAATATTGCCATTGTACTCTGTATTGAGCTACAGAAATGTAACAATACTATACTTATTTCCCCTTCCGTAACTAGGCATCAAGGTTATTGCCAACAAACATGCTTCACGCTCTCTGTATACATATTCTTAACTCTATGAGGCAGTTAATATAAATGCAAACTGCAAAAACAAATTGCGAATTTGTCCGTAGAACAACATTATAATAAAAATATTACAAAGTTACGTCATGTTTGACCAGTTTACAACTTCTGAGTCGATTTCAATGAAGCCATCGTCAGAAGCCGGCCAGCAAAGTAACCACAGACGCGTTTTGTACTATTTGGTGCTCATCAGTGTGGTGTAACCTGTGACCTCTGTCCGGTCCACAGTGAGTGGACTCCTAGAGCAGAGGCAACGATTCGTTGTGCTGGCCGGCTCCTGACGATGACTTCATTGAAGTTGACTCAGAAGTTGTAAACTGGTGAAAGATGACGTAAATTTGTAATATTCTATGAGACAGATTGACATAAATAACTATAAAGTTAGCTGATCATATTATCAACATGTTAATAATTTCACAGTGCAGTTCGGACCTCTCTAATCATGCGCACGACTCACAACACCAATGAAAATGATCAATTTCGCAAATTTTTAAATTTATTTTATGGCTTTATATGAAACAGAACTGTAACGTGTTTTTATCTTCCGTCACCTTTAGGTAAAGAAGGTATTGTGTTTGGTCATAAATAAGCACGTTTTAGAGTCCCTAGAATACGATTTTACTATTTTTACGATGATGTCAATACTACAATCCCCAAATTTATAGTTCTTTCATATTCCCCTTTTTACGTCCGTATGAAGAGTTGATTAGATTTTGGCTACAATTGGTAAACCGGAAGAACCATTATTTGAAGTTCTTAACAGTTTTTTTTTTTTCGAAAAAACAGTTAAATATCATTTTTTGACATTTTACGTTATCATAATTATTAAAGAATATTTTATTCTTTTTACAATTTGATTTTATTTTCTTCTTTATATTCAGTGGATCTGGAGATAAAAAAATTATAAAGAAATTAATTTTAATAAATGTTTGAACCTATGCTGCTACAAGCTCTCCATGGAAATAGTAAATATTATTAATTGACTGACGTCAGTGTCAAGTACAATTTGCATAGTTCGTGAAATAATTTCATTGGAAATATACAGGATGTTTACGGTCTTTTTTTTAATGGGTGATACTACAGGTCAAAAGAAGGCGAAAAACATTGAAACATCTTAGTAAAAAATATTTATAATAAAAGAGATATGAATTTTTTTAGTTTTTATTTTTATGGAATTAAAGCCCTCACAAATAAAAGTCCAATGGTGTTAGTCAGGTGACCGCGGAGGCCAAGAAACAGGACTGGGCGACTTGCTGCAGCTGAAATTTGATGCGCTTCCCCATAAATGAGCATCATGTCAACTAATTCCGTATTAGAATACCGATGGTACATGGTTCACCATTTACACAATTAATAACTATAATCAATTAGAAACTGATGGTGCACAATTAAATAGTAACAAACTGCGACTGACAGATAAACAAATTAAAAAACAAAAGAGAGAAATTTGTAATTGCACAGGTTACTACAACTTTTTTCAACATTAATTTACCCGCCCTTTATAAAAACTAAAAATATTCATATCTCTTTTATTATAAATATTTTACCAAGGTGTTTTAATGTTTTTCGCCTTCTTTTGACCTGTAGTATCACCCATTAAAAATAAAATAAAAAGACCGTAAACAGCCTGTATAATCTTTTTTAAGAAACTACCTAATCTGTGAATAATTTATATAAAATACATAGAATTGACGGAAGGTCATGTGTTGGCCACATCAGATTTTTTCTCTATTACATGCACCAATTATTTAAAAAAATACACCTGTATATAATGCGAGCCATATTAGATTTTCTACTCTTTTCATTTTCAAGATCAAATGAATTACTCTCAATATTACACTAACTTCTTGCAGTTAAATATTCTAAAGAAACATATAAAAAAAAATGTCTATAATTTATGATATTATAGGCCCAATGAAAAAGAACCAAATCCCGATTCTTGTTATTGTATATCAACTTTTTAAAATGGCTGTCTTGAAAATATCTGATCAAGATTTAGTCACCTGAGTGGCTTTTCCTCGCTCGCCACGATATCCCAAACACTGTGGTGCAGCAAACAAGCTGGGGCTGTGCGTCACGTGTTCACAAGCGCGCACCCAGTCGATACCATTTCGAAGATGGATGCCGATGAATGCTCCCTTAGGCAGCTTGTTTTTGATAAATTCTTTCGCTTTATCCTCAATGGCAGAGTTCCAATGCAGATACTTGTGTAGGTCGCGGTTTTCTTGTTGAACGGGAAATGTAGCTGGAGCTCCTACAATTATAATATTTTGTTTATTTCATACATAATAATTACGCCATTTTCCACAATGTTTATGAGTCTTTTACATTTTTATTGCACTTTGCATTCTTCAATGCGTCACGTAGTGAAATTTTTATGAACTAGAGACGGGGTTTTATAGTCAAATTTCTCTAAAAATGGCATTCCAATGTAATGACGTCATTTAGTTAATTTATACGAGCCAGGCAACGAAGCCGATTAATCTAGTCGATGGAACTGACATCTATAGTCAAAATTATGTACTCTCGAGAATTTTACTATACCGTATTCCACCTTATCAATTCAGTATTGTAGAAAAAAGGCATAGTTTTGAACTCTCTCATTGGCTCATCTCGTGTCATTTCTATGTGCAATGTCAAGTATTATCACATAATAGATAAACTAATACAGAAGCGCCAGTAAGACAACTAAAATTAGAGAATTAATTTTATACATATGACGGCAAACAATTAGGACAAACACATTGCTAAAAGCATATGTGATTTCTCCGTTTATTCTAAGAAAGGACAAGCATTTATTTTCGATAAAAATAGTTATTTATGAAATAAGTGTTAAAAATGACATTTTATTTTGTGAGACGGAAGTTTGCAACACAACGCGAAGCGGAGTGGTCCAAACCTTCGAATTCATTTGATATTTCATTTCGATTCAATATTGTTGAATTTAGGAATGCTTAAAATTTAAGTTATGTTGATACAACCGTCTATAACCACATATTATTTTCAAATTTTACACTTATACATTTTATAACCTATAAATTTAAATTTCTGACAGTTCAAACGATAATACATTTCTTTGCAATTTTGTTTGAATTCCATGGCTATCGCTACAAATGAGCAGTATTTGTAAAATATTGAATGGAGACTGATACTAAAAAAAAGATGCATACGTATATTTTACCATATTATGAAAAATTCAAAAGCGCCGTTTATTTTCCAACATGCCAGAGTCTCATATATGGCCGAAACCACCCGAAATTGATTTAAATCATATGACATGACAGTACTGGATACTAAAAACTTATTTTGGTAGGAATTGTAAAATGGCCGAACATATAGTTGTTAGAGCTTGTAAAAATAAAAATCTGATGTGGCCAGCATATGACCTCTCGCCAATTTCATATTTAAATTAGCAATGAGCTTTAAGTATCACTTCCGGTTGATCGTTTCTATTTTGTTGTTCCAATAAATAGAAAAGTCTGTAATACGAAATTTTGGATATTTTATTGTTTTTTCTCGAAAATCTGTTGAGTTCCAAGTACCACTTCCGGTTTATCATATAAAGTCAAAATTTAATATGTTGTTTACAAGCATATACGAATTTTAAATACCAAATTTGAGAAATTTTGGATTATATTTTAATATATTAGTAAATTATCACTTCCGGTTTATCAATTTTAGACAAAATCTAATATGTTATTCCCATTGACACAACAGCTTAAATACTAAAATTGAAAAGTTTTAGATTATATTTTAATATAGTTTTTCATTAAAAATTGTTATAGGCTTCAAGTAAAGTACCACTTCCGTTTGTTCAATTTTACTCAAAACCTAATCAACTTTTTAATTGAATGTAGAAATCAAAAATACGGAAATAGAAATTTTTGGAAGTTTTATTGGCAGAGTTATTGTGGAAGAAAGAAATAGTCACACATATACACAGACAGACATCATTGTAAAAATAGGAAAAACGTGTTGTGGGGACCCTATTTCGTACTTATTCACTCACTATCGATTTTTTAGACCGAAAATATTACCTCCCTTAACTATGTATGTAGGTTGGCGGGAGTTAAAATCAGAAAAATTTAAATTTTAGCATTTATCTAGTGATCTATGAATTTTTCTAGAAAAACAAATATATGTTTAAAATGGTTTACTGGCAAAAAATAATCGGGGTAGGCTATGAACAAAGAAACATATGTCTTATGTTAACATTATTTTCCGTCGACCGTTTATTAATAGGCTATCTTAATGTATAGAAAATCATACATTAATGACCCCTATTAATGCATGATTTTTTATTAATAAACGATTTATTGGGTGCGTTCACCACATGGAACACAGCATATATTGCTAACGCTAAGTTGTAGCAAAAAGGTAGATAGAATTAAAAATCATGCTTTTGACACTTACTAGCTAGGTATATATTCACGTAGCATACCTTTAAAATGAATTTGAAAGAATAAAATTCCTCAAATAACATAAAAAACCGCTTGTGTCATCTAGGATTAAGTTAACTGAACGCACCCACTGAAAAACAATTGATGACAAAACTTATTGATTTTCTGACGTAAAATTTGACGTTCGGTCAACCATTACTAACCTAAAAAAATTTGTAATGGAATAAAATTAGATTTTCCATTTAAGTAAGATACGGTCAACGAAAAAATATTGTAACTAACACGTGTGTTAATTGGCGATTAATGATCTCAACAATTAACGCGTGAGCAATGCGAATGCAAATTTCTCATTATTAAAGATTGATTTGAAGGAAAATAAAAAATACGGGTCTATTATTTTTCATTATCCTATCGATTAAAGTTAAAAATGAAAAACCGTACATGACCTCATTATCAGATACACGTTTCTCTGTTCATAGCCTACTCAGTTTTTTTTGCTTTTATGAACATACTATAGTTTTCAAAATCCCAATGATGAGTCTCAAAAAATCACCCTCATAAATAATTTATTAATTGCACATTACCAGTAAAAGCTAAAACAGGCCATTTGTCGGGTGGATATCTTTTAGCCCATTCTTCAGCCATATTATGATGATAAGTATCATAATGCAGAGGAGAATAATATTCAAAATCATCAAAATCCACACTGAACGTATCCCAAAATGGTCCGAACGGATTGCCTTCTTTCGGGTTACACCCAGTTCCCGAACCCCTCGTTACATAGCAAAATGCAATTCTCTTCCCTGGAGGCCATATTGTAGGAGCTAATTCTTCCATAAACCTCTCCATTGTTATGACTCTCTGATATTCCAGAAGAGGTTCAACTTGAAAATAAGTATCAAAAGGTACTTGAATTGATCGGGGTTCTCCATAACGATATTCTACCCATGGAGGTAGAACTAAAGTTCGATTTAAACCATGAGCAAATCCTAGTGAGCCCAAGAAATGATCAGCTTGATTGCCGAATCGTCCTGGAAACAAATGCCGGTAAACAACATAACCTCTAAAAACTGAATCATTTACATTTACCCATACAAGGGCAGTATAAAATATAACCATTTTGATCTATACTAAGACTGTTTGTAAGGTGAATTACAAATATAGTGGAAATAATATTTAAAACTACACTACTTTTACTTCTCATAACGACAACGGACTTTTTGTTTATCGATAGTGGGTACGTTCAATGAGACCATCAAAACTAGCAAAAGAAAACGAAAAACATGCTGTTGTATAGAAAGGATTAAAATATATAGCATTTAAATTTAAAAATACTTTTTCACATATTTCTAATTTATATATTAACAATAATATAGTTTATCCAAGCAGCTGTTTTGTCGCTGGCCGCACCATCTGATGGATTTCCCTTTAAGTAGCGTTGGTAGGATTTCTTACGTGTACAATGGCGTTTTATATATAAACGAACTGTTTTGTCAGTTGCAATGAAAGCACCATGGAGGAAGAAATAAACGCCCAAATATTCAAAAGCAGAATATTCAAAGTCAGAATATGCATGCACAGAATCATTCAAATCCCGAATATTCAAAAACATAATCGCGCATCGACAGAAAGCGCTTCGCCCGAATCATTCAACAACCGAAAAGTGTGCGTTTTCGTGCACTGCGCAATTCTGTTTTTGAATATTCGGGATTTGAATGATTTTGTGCATGCATATTCTGATTTTTCCAAGTGGCAGCACTATTTCTCCTACTCATTTATAGAAGTTAATAGTGTAGATATTTTTATGAAAATTGTTACATACCTTGTACTATGCTTACGCAATTTGAATAAGTTTACGCACGCTTGCGCATTACGACACTAACACTTATTATCAATGGCACACAGATATGGACTTGTTCCATAACTTATTTTGAATTAAAATATGTAAACTTTAAAACCGTGCTCTTTGCTTGAGAAATATGTAATCAAATTTTTAATGAAATTTAACTGTACAACTTACGGCATTCGACAAACCGATTCTATCCATTTTGTCGCCTTTCCTGTTCCCAAGGATATAAGGAATAAAAATGAATCTTATTATATTTAGATTTGCACTCTACGACACAACAATTTTGATCGCTTTTTACCACAGTTTTCGTGCTCAAATTTACAAGTGTTTACGAACTGTCATTTGAACTTATACCAACGCTTGTGTTAAAAAAATCCGCGAGTGGCGCGACGATCCATACTTGGTTAGAGTTGTCATTTTGTATTTATAAAGTTCTTATTAAATTAGTTTTATACTTATTGCGTAGTTCACTGAGTATTCAACATATTATTTATCAACCATGAATTTTTTTTTATATTTTGTGTTCAATATTTCGCGTATTTTAATTTTATTTAGTAACACCCAGCATGAATTGTTGCAGCTCTTTCGTCCTCACTCGAACTCATTTTATCACAAAATATTTCCTTGATTCACAAAACAATGTTTTGAAAACACAACTTACAAACAACAAGAAAAACTAGGGAAATAACAATTTAAAAATCGACGGAATAGGAACATTTCACAGGTATTATCACCAACTTAACCCTTTTCCGTCACAGGAAAATTCGCTATCTTTGTCATAATGGTAACCATCGATGATGGGTGCGTACTGTTGTTTCATCGATGCTTTTTCAGTGTGCCATAGGCCTTAAAATATATAAATCATGAAATCATAAGTGTAAATGTAGCTTTAATGTGTATAGTGCTGCCATCTATTATTCGTATTGATTGCTAAAGTAGTATATTTTAGAATATATTTGTTGGTAGCATTGTAAAGTTATGGTTACTTGTTCAAGTAAAGTAGATGTCATAAGAGTGTCAAATTTTGTTTTGAAAGTAGAAAATATCACAATAAATATGTTGTTTTAAAGAATAACTTAAAAGTAAGTTATCTATGTTTATAGATTTTTTAAGTTTTATTTTCAAAGATAAATATTTTTGCTTATATTAAACTGTTTGTCCTTGTGAAGAATTACAATCTTCATTATTATTTTTAACATTTATATATAAATTAATTCACTTGTTTCTTGCATTTATTTTATCTTGTTAAAATACACAAAATCTAGAATAAATATATTCATAATAAAGTTTTACATACTATAATTTAGAAAGACATTTATATAATAATTTTCATTCTAGTTTACATATATCCACACTTTTTGATATTATGTGTAAAATATAATAATTTTGGAATATAATCTGTACTAGATTATCTATATATTAAATCATTTTGTGTATTTATACATTTTTTGTTTGTATATTTATTCTTTTAACTGATAGATGTGTGACTGAAACGTTATCACATTTTATTAATATACCTCCAGAATGTTATAGGGCACGAGCAGTCATGTGACTTTGTTGGCCTTGACAAGCAGATTTGGAGGCCCTTATCACAATGACAGTTAGTAATTATGTACATAGATGTCAAATGTCATAATTTTTCATTCAAAATTTCAAGATTTTCTAAGTTAACGTGGATAATTTGTCGCCAGGAGTGTGGTATTTACTTGTCGAGGAAAATAAACCAGACGGAATTGGAAAATCATGAAATTTGGATTGAAAAATTATGACATTTGACATTTATGTACATAATTGTTAGCTTTCTGCTATTCGCGATCATGACCAACTTTCAACTTCAATTGCGCTACGCTTTTATGGCCGTTTCAAATCGTTGTTATCCTATATAAAAATTGTGAGTTTCTTACAGATTTGGTACGGATAGTAGTGACATCTAGTTATTTTTATTTCAATTAGGAGTATAGTGTCGTGTCCTTGATCCTCCTTCCCTATCAGTGAAGTTTATCAAAAGTAAATACAAAATATTTAAAAATTAATTTGTTATATTTATTTATGACAAGCTAATTTGTCAAAATGGTACGATGTTTTATTAACATTTGAAACGGCCATAATAAGCGTAGCACAGTTCAATGAAGTTGGCCATGTTCGCGATTCAAGTTAAACTCTATCTGGTGGCTAAACTTGGAACTAAAATATGACTAAAATTTATTAGTTCCTTGCATAGAAATTTTCTGGAGTTTGCAGGCTATTTAAATAATTTAAAATATCCTTTAACACAAGTTTCATGTTTTCAAATTTATCTAAAAAATGTAAAATGCAATATCAGTGATAGATTGACAACTCGAACATCCTAGTTGTGACGTCACAACGGGGCTATGTAAGAATTAATCTGAGTGGCCAATACAGACATTGATAACCATTTTATTTAGAACAGTAAAAGTATAATTATGTATATAATTAATATCGTTTTATTGTTTCAGGGAAAGTGTATTCATTTAGCAAAAGGCTTAAAAGATAAATTATATTCCTGTCGAATAATATACGTATATATTAAAAAGTAGTGATGAATTTGCAATGCGTTTTAAAATCTGTTGAGTTTCTCAATTTATTTAAATTAAAAAATTCGTTCGTTTACAATGGCACCACTGTCCAGTGTATTTAATTTTGAAATCTGGAAACATAGTAAATGGCGACGGCCTGAATTTATTTTCAGATAATATACAGTACATTGTATTTGTTTTAAAATTACTGAAAATACAACTAACTACTTAAAAACATTCCTTTGCTGATTAAAGTGCCATATTAATTTTTTTATATATTTATCTCATTAAAATAATGTTAAACTTTTTATACTTAATTAAAGGTGATGTTTAATAGATGTAACTTTAAATTTTCATTAACAGTACCTTAATATATTTGTGTAATAAATTAAAGTCAATTAATTTTAAATATATGGTAAATTTTATCTGTAAAATAAATAACATCATGGTTTTAATTAATGTGAAAATGAAAAGCTCTAATTCAGATGGGGCCTTGTTACCGTTTTTAGATAGACATACTTACAATAAACGTTTTTTGGTGTTTAGAAATTTCAACGTCCGACGTTGTTTATTCTCTTTATTTTTATTGAGCATTATATCAATATTATACTTTACACATTATATTATAACAGCTCCAATATCAAGGTAATTTTGTTTTATGAATATAGACTCCGAAAATGATGACGTCAAAATCAAGCGGGAATTACAAAAGATGGGCTTCCGGTTTCTTAACTGCATTTTGAAAGTTTATTGTGAACGAACCGTACTAGCGCCAAATTTAAATAGCTGTTCTGTCAAGTGTAAATACAAAACTTGTTTAGATTTAAAAATTGTCTCTTATAAAGCTAATTTTAAAACACTATTATTGGACATGGAATATAAAAATAGTTATTTATGTATCAAGGCACTGAAATTATCCTTTTTTTTATCACGAATGTGGAATTTATTTGTCGAGGCTCTTAGGGCCGAGCAAAATAAACCGTATGAGTGATAAAAAAGAACTTCAGTGCTGAGGTCCATATTAAATTTTATTTGAAATCTAATTAGTTTAACGAATTTAAATTATTTATTTAATGCATTTAAAAACGGTCGGCTAGGTATGAAGCGTCGTAATGTTTATACATCGCCCTGTTCATTTCTTGTTTCGGTCAGTTTCATAACGTTCAAATCTTGATCATGAAGTTAGCGCAGATGAACTTCGCGTGCTCACCATTTAAAAAGTACACTTCGCAGTACAATTTTTTTAAAAAATACTAACATTGGCTGATAGCACAAACCCACAAGCCTTGTTTTAACTAAAACCCTGTTTTAAGAAATGTCAAATTCAAATTTCAATATTTAATTTCACCCTTATATTTAAAGAACGATTTATTTAAAAATATTTGTATACAAACTATGTTCTGTTTTAAAATCATATTTTGATAAATTTGATATTATTTATTATTAAATAATGGAATTTGACATTTTTTAAAACAGTGTTTTAGTTAAAACAAGGCTTGTGCTACCAGCCAATAACTACCTGCTTCTTTTCAGTAATTTTCATGTGCATTTTGTATTCCGGACTGTACTTTTTGAATTGTGAGCGCGCCAAGTTCATCTGCACCAACTTCATGGTCAAGATTTGATTGTTAGCAAACTGAACGAAACAAGATATAAACGGGGTGATGTGTGAATTCCCAAACGACTCTCAAGTGCCATCTACTATTTCCTTACATGAAACGAATTATAATATTCAAATTAAACATTTGACAGTTATTTAAATTTGGCGTTAGTACGGTTCGTTCACAATAAACTTTCAAAATGCAGTTAAGAAACCGGAAGCCTATTTTCAACTTTTGTAATTCCCGCTCGATTTTGACGTCACACTTTCGGAGTCTATTCAACATTTAAATATTTTTTTTTTATGTTCTTTAGTCTTATACATAGAAGCACACGGCCAGAACCATCTATTCGATGTAGCGTAGTAAATGGGCCCCGCATCCCTCAAGATCATGATCATAAAACCGAAGCCAGATTACGAATTGATCCAAAAGTATTAGTTTTTGTTGAAACTGCATACTCTAAACTTGGAAAAGATATTGCGGAATTACTTGTTCATAATCGAATTAAGTATAAAACATTGACATGAATAATTTTTCTGTTACTAAAATATTGTTTTATTTAGATACAAAATTGAAGTGGCTGGAAAGAGTTTGCCGGTCCTTACTAATCTCGATAAAGGGCGATATGGAGTAATTGTATTTGAGAATTTCAACAAATATCTTCAAATGGATAAATGGAATCGAGAATTATTGGATAAATATTGCAAGGAATATATGGTTGGTATTATAGGGTTTGTTAATCCCAGCGAAGAAACTTTAGTAGGAGCTCAACTGAAAGGATTTCCCTTGTTTATTCACACAAACCTTCGATTAAAGGTAAAAAAATATGATGTGGCCAGTATATGATCTCCCGCCAATTCCATGTTTAAATTAGCAATAAGCTTTAAGTAAAGTACCACTTCCGATTGTCCAATTTTACCCAAAATCTAACCAACATTTTATATTAATCTAGAAAGCTTAAATACGAAAAGTAGAGATTTTTAGAATTCGTGGAAGAAATGATCGTCACACACACACACATACATACATCATTGTAAAAATAGTAAAAACGTGTTGTTAGGATTCTAATTTGTGCTTATTCAATGAATCTATCGAATTTTTAAATCGGAAAACATTTCCTTCTTTATATGTGTAGGTTGGCGGGCGGTAAAAAGTAGCTACAAATTCAGTATTGTTATAATATATTTTTATTTATAGGATGCTGCATTAAACGCTGCGTCTCTTATATTGCGATTAACAAGAGCGGGTGAGACGGCATGGGGTGGTCTACCAGGAGAAGATTGGACCATATTTCAAGCGAATCATTCCACTTATGAACCTTTAGAATGGGCACATAGAAATATCGAGGACTATCCATCAGAAGGTAAGGTGACCTATTTATCTATCTTATATTATTATTTTATTACATATTTATATATTCCAGAGCCCACAAAAACTCCTTTAGTTACCGTTATTCAAGACCACGGCCATTTTGATAACATTCAAAGAGTAATATTCGGTTCTGGTTTCAAATTTTGGCTTCATAAATTACTATTTCTGGATTCACTTAGTTACTTAAGCCATGGCCAGCTCAGCATATCTTTAAATAGAATGTTGCTTGTTGATATTGATGATATCTTCGTCGGAGAGAAAGGAACTCGCTTGAAACGAGAAGATGTTAAAGCACTTCTTGCAACACAAAGTAGAATTGCGAAAATGGTTCCCGGATTTAAATTTAATTTGGGATTTTCTGGCAAGTATTTTCATCATGGCAGCTATGAAGAAAATCTCGGGGATGATTTGATTTTGGAAAATGTTGATAAATTTATGTGGTTTTCTCATATGTGGAATCATCAACAACCTCACTTATATGATAATATAACTCAGTTGCAGGGAGATATGATGTTAAATAAGCAGTTTGCTAAAGACAAAGGTAAATAAACAGTGTTTAATGATCGGTTACTGATGAATAGATGTAATAATGGTATTTTGATTGCAGGAATTCCAACTGATTCCGGATATTCTGTTTCACCCCACCATTCAGGAGTATATCCCGCACATGAATTACTATATACTGCTTGGAAAAAAGTATGGAATATTAGAGTTACATCTACTGAAGAATATCCACATTTAAGGCCAGCTAGGTTGGTAAATTTACATAAATACACCTTTATATTATAACCACGATTTAAAATATACTGGTTATGCCACTTGGCATTGATTTAATTATTTTTATGGTTCTCAGTAATACTTGTTTCATTCAATATCCGCTAGATGCGATAGGTGACAACGACCCTATTTTAGCCTACTTTAATATAGTTTTTCATTAAAAACTGTTATGGGTTTGAAGTAAAGTACCACTTCCGGTAGCGTTACCAGATTGGGCGATTTATCGCCAATTGGGCTACAAAAAATATATTTTTGCGACTAATATTTACAATCGGCTACAGGCGACTAATTTGGGCTATCAATTTTTAAAAATTCATCAAATCAAAATATATTTAAAAGCGGATTATATTCTACACTGCAACTGGTTATATATTTTTTTCTGTGTTTAAGCAATAAACGTATAATTTATTATTATTATAAATAAGACTTTAACTGATTGGTTGTGGTTTTATATATTTCATAATAAATACCAAAAAATGTTTATAGCTACCCCGCATTAGTTGAGACTGACTTTGAATGGGCAGAACCTAAAATTTGTACTTGGACAGGTCGAAATGTAATAGTAATTATAATATGATATTGTTATAACCAGGAAAAGACTCCGTCCACCTCTAAAATCGGTAAAAATGGAAAGGTGATTTATTTATAAGCCAAAGTATGCGCAATTCTAAGCCGTATTCTTTCGCTTTATTGGGGTCAGATCCATGTTACATGGATCAGTAAATTGCATGTTCTTTCGAACTCGGATCAGTATCCTCCCCCCAAGGCCAAGTGATCCAGATCAGTGCCATCTACTCCAACAAAAACTTGGATTAGAAAGATCATATCACTTAAGATTCAAAAATGGCGGAAGCGGCGGAAGAATCTATCATATTTTATAAGTCAATCAGAACAAGAGATTACATTTAAGGTCCTAAAAGAAATTTAAACAAGAATAAACAATGGTAAATATAAAAAATTGAAATTTATTTTTCCCGACTGATTTTGACAAATACTTGTGTTCTTTTGAAAAAATTCATCTGCGTCCACGTGACCTGATCTGATCTAATCCATACGATCAGTTGGATCTGTTCCAACCCAGCGAAAGAATACGGCTATAGTCTCAACTTCGCACGCCAGCTATACAAAAATATTTAAAATTGGGCGCCTTGATTGGGCTACTTTTATTTTAATGCAGGTGGCTACTTTGGGCGACAATTAGTTCTGAAATTGGCGACATTGCTAATAATCTGGCAACTCTGACTTCCGGTTGTCCAATTTTACCTAATATTTAATCAACTTTTTATATTAATGCAGAACGTTTAAATACCTATAGAAATTTACATATTCGCCTATAAATTTTTTCACAAATAACGAAACACCATTAAAATGGCCTCTTAATGGTGCAATTATCGTCTTATTTAACCGACTTCGTATCTCTTATAGTTCTTGAGATGTTGGACAAGTTATCCTGAACATCCTGTATACCCTTTTAATTATTATTTTTTAAACCGTGTATGCTGGATAGGCGAATTCATATGTATATTTTTTTGCTAAATTCAGTGTTAATTTAAGAATTTAAATTTAATTTCATTTAAAATAAGAAAGTTTCGAGGTACTTCCAGTTAAACCAAAAGTATCACTGCTTTGATTTTTTATTTTATTTGATATATCATAAAATAAAGGTATCGTAAGCTCGTTGTAAAACATCAGAATATGGATTCGAATTCTTGTGCAACTGAAAACTTTATACTTTTTACATATTTAATTTTTCAGGTTACGCCGTGGTTTCATTCATAGAAATATAATGGTGTTACCCCGTCAAACATGTGGCTTATTTACGCACACTATGTTTATAGAACGTTATCCAGGTGGAAGAGAAAAACTTGATGAAGCTATACAAGGAGGTGAATTGTTCCAAATTATTGTTTACAACCCGGTAAGTTATTTGTAGAATGTAATATACTTACACGTATTTAGAGATGTGCAACAACTCCAACAATAGCTTTTCTTATATATACTCTGTTCCACTTAACGAATTTAGTAGATGGCGCCCACATCGGCGCCAGTTTTAACCGACGAAATTAATAATGGCAGTATTCAACTGCTGTCATCTAACTTTTTATTCAAATATTGTATATTCCAGCCAGTAATACCTGCTTTACAAATAAGATAAAGATGATACCTGACATTACACATAAAAATGTACACTGACACTAGTCTGAAAATACATTGCGTAAACTTGGCTCCAAGTTCAGCCAATCAGAGAGTTCAAAACTATGCCCTATTCTCTACAATACTGAATTGGTAAGGTGGAACACGGTATAAACATAAGTACTTGTTAAAACATGTAAAAATGTATCAAAAAGTAGTTAACTACTTTAAAGTAATATTTAAAAGATTGTATAAGTATTAATCTTTTTCAGATTAATATATTTATGACACATATGTCCAATTATGGCAATGATAGATTAGCGTTATATACTTTTGAATCTGTAATAAAATTTCTACAATGTTGGACGAATATTCGACTAGGTTCAGCACCGCCTTTGCAGTTGGCTGAAACTTATTTTAAATTACACCCAGAAGAAGCTGATCCAGTTTGGGGGGTAAGTGCTAATTATATTTTGTACATGTAGTCTAATAATTAGAGCAAATTTAAAACTTCGGCTTCTTATAATTTACTTACTGCACTTGAATATTGAATGGAATTTAATGCGTATATAAATATTTTTCCTGTAATTTTTATAAAAAGTAAATGTAAGATATTTACGAAATGAGCGGAAAATACGTTTTTGGCCGGTTGCACTAACGTAACTTAAATTTTAAGCCTTCCTTAAATTGACAATATTGTATTGAATAGAAATTTCAAATAAATTATTCTTCTTTGTTGTCAAAATTTCTATTTGCATTTTTTTTTTGTTTAAGGGTCACTTAACCGTGTTGGTGCAACTGGGCATTTTTATATATTTCAAAAACAAAGAAGATAGAAAATATCAATGGTGATTATTAAGTTTAATTCGAAAAATTGACTATGGAATGTATAAATGCTTTTTATGTATACAGGGTGATTCATAACGGAAACGTTTTGTAACGAAGTTACAGCCCTTTGAAAGTGCACCTCATCCGACACATTTAAATAAATACAAATATTATTGAAATTATTTTATTTTTATGATAAATTGTTTCGTGTACACAAAAAAATTAAATATATTACACAATTGTAAATAAAAAATTAAGAACCTTTTTACTAATTTTGAATTTCGGGCACTGGGGTATCATTTTACCTTAAATGGAAGGCTAGGGTACCTGTATATACAGAATATGGCCATGGCCCATTGTCAAACATACTGAGAATTCATTTCACTAAGTATTTGTATGAAATGTGATAAAAGAATATTAAATAATTACGCTATGAATTTATAAAGATAATAAAAAAATATTTATTTAAGAGATAGAGTTATTATTATGACAGATTTAGAGGTTATGCAGGATATAGGATATATGGGCCTATTCTGTAACAAAGTGGTTAATTTTTAACAACTGGTTCAATTTTTTTTTGAAAAATATTGATTTGACAACTTAAAAATATATTTTATTGTTATACTTTGGTTCACGAAAGATGACAATTCAAGGTCACTTGTTCGAAGAAAGAATACACAATATTTAATACAGTAGTAACTTAGCAACATTTCATGTTAGAAACAGAAAGATTATTTGACGTATGTCTACGTAGTTTATGTTATGTGACAGATATACGTAAATGGTGACATTACTTTCTAACACGTTACAAATATTAATGACGTATGTCGTAGAATAACAAATATCTAATTATCTAGTATTCTAGTACACTGTCCTCTATGCTAATATTTACCCAGTGACGTTGACATTTAAATCAAATTATTATTCCATGGTTTTTGTCAGGTCTAGGTTATTGTGTTTTGCAAAAACATAGGTGGAGAGCATAAATATTTGAGAAAGGTATTATTTAAAAAAGAAACATAATTTTCTAATAAATTACACTTATTTTTTCAGTTAAAATGTATGCATAAATATTTCATGTTGCACGTCTATGTATACGAAATGCAGTGAAGTTATCTGCAAGTAATATTACACCATACGGTTAATAAATGACCTTGAATTGTCATCTTTCGTGAACCAAACTATATATGTCAACATACAGTAAAAATTTTAAGATGTCCAATCAAGGTCATCTACGAATTGTGTGAATTAAGATTTTAGCTCCGCCCATTCTGTCAAATTCAGTAGTGTTATTTGCTTATTTTTTATGAGGGTATATAAGACACTACTGTTATTTTATTATTATAAAAAGATATGTTACAGTAAAAGCATTCCAGATTCCAAACTGGTTTATTAGCAAATGTAAAATCAAATATGTGAAAAAGAAGATACTGACACAGTGTCAGTGTAACACTGACAAAAAATAACATTATTCGTACGGGAATCAATATATCTGAATTAATAAATAAACGTACGTTACAGCGAAAGTACTGTCAACAACGAGCATCGTTTTAAAATGAAATGTGCTAACTTAGTCAAAACAACATGAATTTTTGAAAGACAAGCGTATTATATCCATTCTTATCGCACACTCTTGTAGTCTTTGCAAATAAGAGAGATAAATGTATGCCAATTTGTTAATTCGTTCATGATACAGATGACCTTGATACTGTACTACTAATTTAATATCTGTGGTTATTATTTATATAATAATTATATATTTTAAACTTAGATTTTAAGAATTAAATGTTTGTGCATAATATTGGTAATTTTTTTTTTCAATATTGTCAGTAATACACAAGTAAATAAAAAAATATATTACTTAAAATTTAAAACTATATCTAATAGGCCTATTCTGTAAAATATTCGCTTAACTGGAAATTACGAAAGTATGATTTTACATGTTAAAGTCCTATGTTCCGGTGTCGCGGTCAACACCCTGTATACTAAAATCTAGTTTTAATTTTTAAACTTGTTTATTCACTACGATTAATTATAAAAATTATGTTGTAGGATCCTTGTGGAGACATCAGACATAAGAAAATTTGGTCTAGAAACAAATCTTGCGAATCTCTTCCCAGCTTCTTAGTTATTGGACCACAGAAAACGGGCACAACTGCTTTATACACATTCTTATCTCTTCACCCCTCTATAGCAAGTAATCTTCCAAGTCCAGATACTTTCGAGGAGATTCAGTTTTTCAATGCAAATAACTATCACAAGGGCTTAGATTGGTAAGATTATAACATACTATAACTATACTTTGTTCCATAAGAATGAACAACGATTTTATGAAAAAAAACGATTTGTTTTAAATGACCCCATTGTTGGTTCAGCCTCGCGTGACCATTCTATGTAAGACCTATCTGACGTAATGTTTCATTATTAAGGTTGAACAAGGTATAGTTGTAAATTTGCATTGTTATTATTATAGTCATTATTATTATACCTTTTAATGTATGTGTGTCTGTATGTATGAGTAGAACTTGTTGGAATTCCCCCGCAATTTCTCTAGCAAAATATCATTTAACAGCAATTTTAATAACAATATAACTGAAATAACTGCATATTTATGCTTTGTTCGAACTTTTTTCTACGAGTATGTATACATATACATATTCCGGCCGACCGACACATAGGAGATTAATATGTGAAATCAGTTAATTGTGAATAGTATCTGCCCAGTATAAAATATTATGTTGAAAATTGGAGGATACTAATTCCTATGGACTACAGTAAAAAATTAGTCAATTTAAATATGAAATATTAGAAAAAATTAATAAAATTTGTATAATCTCCAGGTTTGTTGTTCATATCCCGAAAAAATGGTTACCAAGTAACATTGGCAACCAAAGCTCAATAAATATTTATTATCAAGAGACAAGGAACAAAATGAACAAAACTTATCACTAGTGATGGTCGTTCATTTAGTGAGCCATGTTCCTTCGGACAGTGATTGCGATTTGTGAATCCAGATTAGTTTAATCGTGATTCTTTTGAATCATGATTTAAAAATTATATCAAGAAAACAACTTTAATAATATAAACACCATCAAGCGTCAAATATCATATGCAGACCAATGCAAACTAATTTATTTTATTTTATAAATAATCTACTATCGAGTCTTATAGTCAGCATATTAAAAATGGATCATATAGAAGTAAAAAAAATGTTCTTCGTAACATCCGAAGTATATTTACTTAAAATAATTCGTTATGTAACATATTTTCTTTGTTTTCAAAAGTATGGTGGATCATTACATGCTTTTATAGGAAAATCATATTTCCTTTGATGCAACAAACCCCACATTGATAATTTTTTACACTCGAAAACCTATTGTCGTTAGCCATTTTTTAAATTTGCTCTGAAATGAATCTGTGTGATCACTCAAAAAGGATGATTCAGAAGGGAAAGGTTGTCTGTGATCACAAAGTGAGAAAGTGGGGATAAGGATAAGAAATGAAAAAAATCTGATGTGGCCAGCACAATACCTTCCGTCAATCCTGTGTATTATGTACAAATTCCATACATAAATTTTCTTGCAAAAGATTCTAAATTTTTGGTATTAGGTGATTCTCTTTCTCGGCAACTGAATTCCATACTCCTGATAACAAAAAAACCACATGAAATAAGAAAATTATGAAATTTTGATTGAAAAATTATAACACTTGTCAGTTATGGACATAATTAATTGCTGTCATTTTGACACGGGTCAAAGTCATGTTACTGCACGCGCCCCATACATAAATTTTCTTGCAAAAGATCCTATATTTCCAGTAAAGTTATTTCATTAACAAACTATGCAAATTGCACTTGACACTGACATCTTCTTCTTTAGTTTTTCCCATTCGTTAGGGGGTCGCTATTTTTTATTTTCTTCTTCCACTCATTTTTGTTTTGCGTATCGTCCTCATTCAGTTCCTTTTCTCTCAAGTCTTCTACAATACAGTCTTTTCATCTTATATTTGGTCTTCCTATGTTTTTTCCACCTTCTATTAATATATTCATCTCTCCTCATGACATGTTCAAACCAATGTAATCGTCTCTCTTATATCTAGAAACTTCTAACACTAAGAGTTACTTCCCTTATTCTTTCATTGATTTACATTTTATTGATACTGACATCTGTCAGTTTGAATTACCTGAATATACTGAATTATGAAATTTATATAAAATTTATTATCGTTATTCTTCTTTAACTCTATATCTGTTGAATATCAAATATAAAATGCAATCAAATCGTATAGACAATAATATATTCTTTAAGTTATAATAACATTTAACTGATTTTTCCAAGAAAAACTGTTAAAATCTTCAAATGAGGGTACTTCCGGTTGACCAATTATAACCAAAATCTGAACAGGTCTGCATATGGTTGTAAGGAAGAGGAATACGCAAGAATTGTAATTTTTGGAATTCTAGTATTGGAGATATCGTGCACGAAATGGCGTCCACACACACACATACATACACACACACACACGCACACACGAACACACACACACACACACACACACACACACACACATACAGACATCATCGTAAAAATAGTAAAATCGTATTGTAAAGACCCTAAAACGTGCTTATTCAATGAAAACTCACCACCGAATTTTTTGACCAAAGACAATACCTTCCTTACCTATAGGTGACGGAAGGTAAAAACATACTTCTTCTTATTCATGATCACTTTGATGACTTAGATTGTGAATCACAGCCCGAAGGAACACGGCTATGAATAGAGCAAAATTAACTGACTCACTAAAATTGGAACGAACGGCCCATCACTAATATCGACGTTCGTTTCCATTTCATCAAAGAAAAAAGTTGAAGAGAAACAGATATAACTGAAAAATTGTCCAACCGAAGACATTCAATATACTTTTTATTTTGTAGGTATATGAACTTCTTTCCAATTCAACCAAATTCTACAACTCGTTACATGTTTGAAAAGAGTGCCACATATTTTGACGGTGACGTAGTTCCAAAAAGAGTTCACTCATTGCTCCCGCGTGCAAAACTAGTTACAATTCTCATCTCACCAGCGAAGAGGGCATATTCTTGGTACCAACACACACGTGCACATGGTGATCCAATAGCAAACAATTTTAGTTTCCATGATGTAATTACTGCCAACGACACCGCCCCAAAACCAATTCGCGATTTACGGAATCGTTGCCTTAATCCAGGAAAATACTCCACACATTTAGATCGGTGGTTATCATATTTTCTTCCGCAGCAATTACATATTATTGACGGGGACTTGTTGAAGTCGAATCCTGCTGATATTATGAATGAATTACAAAGATTTTTAAAAATAATTCCTATATTTGATTATACAAAACATTTAAGATATGATCCAAAGAAAGGGTTTTTCTGCCAAATTGTCAATGACGATCGGACGAAATGTTTAGGGCGATCGAAAGGTAGACAATATCCGCCTATGGAAGAAAGAAGTTTGAAATTTCTACAAAGATATTATTTAAGTCACAACACGGCTTTGGTGAAACTGTTGAAAAGAATTGGAATTAGAAATGTTCCCCAATGGTTAAAAGATGATTTAACAAATACAACAACATAACATAATACGAAACTTAAATAAAATTTATAAATGAACTGTAAAACAGTCTTTTATTGTAAATAATACTTGGATAGAGTATAACTTAAACTATTCACTGTATTATGTAATTGATGTTTTGTAACGGCCGAAAGTAGAGTAAAATGTTTTTATACATACATATTTCTATGTGGCTGAAATAATAACTTGTGTAAAATTCATGTGAAAAATAGAAAATTAGGATTTTTAAGATAAACAAACATAATTAATGAATTTAATGTTTACCTGTAAATGCATGTATATATTTATTTTGTCATATTATTGAGTAGAAAATTAAGATTACCATACAACATATCAACTGAAATAAAGTATATATAAATATCATTGATTTAAAGCAATAAATATGGAATCCTTCAACAAGACTCATTCAAATGAGGTCATGCAAAAAAATATTTCTACCTTTTTTATTTAAATAGAACAAGAATGGTTTAATTTATCGTTTTGTATGTTTAAAGTATTTTTTATTTACATTTTTTATACAGGGTGTCATATTTTAGTTAGTAATTTCTTTCATATAACATGATTTATACAGCAACATGTAAGCTACTTGATGACGGATGTACATTAATGATACCACTTCCGGTTTATTAGTAATTAATATCAACTTTGAAATTTCAAATGGAACATATTTTTTACAAATTTGAAAATTACATCAAATTTGCTTTACAATCATGTAAAATAATCCATATGTTACATTATTAAAAAGTAAAATGGCGGGCACTTTTTTATACACCTAGTCGAAAAGAGAATAGTGAGCTATGACTGTGGCTTGAACTAAAACAATTGTAACTATTATTATTAAACGAAAAAATATTTTTTTCTACAGTCTACATAGAAAGTAGCCATTTGCGCTCTCTTTTGTCAACGCAAAATGTCACTTTACCGCTCTAGCGCGACAAAGTAGAAAAAACGCTCGCTGTCCAAATTTCTAACTATACAATGTTGAGAAATGTCACTTGTCTACATTCTTGGTGGAAACGTTTAGTCAGGAACTAATGGCACTGTAGTGACACATTTACCACCTTTACAAATCAATCTGACATATAACTGCACTGTCGGTATGTTACATAACCAAAAAAAAAAAAAAAATGCCGCACTATTGTGAAAATAAAATAGGGCATTAATTTACAAAAACGAAAGTATAAAATGTTTAGATTACATTGAAGCAATAGGTCAAGAAGAATGGGAAATAACGATAAATTAAAATTAAATATACAAGACGTTTTTTCTTTATATTAATCCTTATTAATTGAGTAGTAGTGTAAGTACAAAGTGTACATTTTATTATTTTTTGTTGTGGTAGCGACTGTAAAAAAAATCTTGTGTGTGTTTCGAGCGCAAATGGACATTGTCGATTTCGAGAGAATGCCGCGCCTCTCAATCGACAATGTCCTATTTTGCGCTCTTAATACACAAATAGCTATTTTTGTCATAATACAGAAAATAAGAATAAGGAACACTTAATAACAACAAAATGATTTTACAGCAAATATTAAAATGACTCCCAGCCTCTTCAATACATTTTTCACAACGTTTTGAAACAGAATAAGTAGCCCTTTCTATTAATAAGGTACTACAATGAAACTTGCTAATAATAAAGGTTAGAACAATTTTTACTGAGTATTTACAGGTTGACATTTACCGTGTTACAATTGTTTTATTTCAAGCCACAATCATGGCTCACTATTCTCTTTTCGACTAGGTGTATAAAAAAGTGCCCACCATTTTACTTTTTAATAATGTAACATATGGATATTTTACATGATTGTAAAGCAAATTTGATGTACTTTTCAAATTTGTAAAAAATATGTTCCATTTGAAATTTCAAAGTTGATATTAATTACTAATAAACCGAAAGTGGTATCATGAATGTACATCCGTCATCAAGTAGCTTACATATTGCTGTATATATCATGTTATATGAAAGAAATTACTAACTTAATAAATAAGCGAGATATTTGCTGTATACCTATTAACTAATATATTGCGGATCCTTGCTCTTCGTGAAGCCTTGACGGAGAGATGGGAATATCATTTCTGCATAAGTCTCACTCTATTACTCAAGTCTTGATTTGCGCATACACGTAATATTTGAATCCCATTGGCTAACGACGATATTTAAGTTCTGATTATTGAAGACTAGCGCAAACTTTAAATTTAAATCTGAGAAATTGAGTAATGTACCTACTATTTATTTTATGTATAAATTCTTGAACATAAATATTAGTAATAATAACAATGAAATGTTCTAGTGCTAAATTTGAATGAAATAATTTACTTTGTTGTACTGCAAAAATAATAGGAATTCAATCTGGCCAGGATTAATTTATTTTGGTGAAGATAAAGAGTAAAAGAAATAATTTATAAAATATTTATTTATTTGTAAATACAATTTCTAATATAATCGTTTTTTTCCGAGAGTAACTTAGTCTCATGATAGAATCTAATTTTTAAAAATGTATCAATTATAATTTGCGTTTTATAATTATCTAAAATGGTTTGTTCCTTGACGTGGTTTAAAAATTCTTTTGTATTAAACACATGCAAAACATTGTTGAAATACATTAACAACCATCTGTTGTTTATTTTTTTATTTTTAAACATTTGTTGTTGGTTTTCCCTGAATACCCTTTCAGCCTTTTTACAAATAAATATATCTTTTGAGGGGTATAGGAGACCCCCAATTTTTTATATTAATTAGTACGCTCTCTTGTATCATGGCACAAGTAGTCCCCACAAAATGAGCAAATGTTCATATTTTTTAATTTTACTTAGAACATATTTCGCTATATATTCTACTATATTTTCAACATAGGTGTTCAAACCCCACATCGTATTAATGTAAAACTTTCTCCACAAACAGGATTTTTAAACATTCCATTTTTGAAGAGACCTGTAATATGTTAATGTCGTCCACTAAGCAATTGGCATTTTGCAGTACTTATGTTCGTTTTAATAAGTATTGTACCCACACAAAGCAATGCTAACGATTTAAAGTGCAAACAGAAAATAAAACTAAACTATGTCCTCGCTGCATCAGCTGGCGGCCGCTGTCAGCGTAAGCCAATAGAATTCAAATATTATGTGCATGCGCATAATCAAAACTTGGGAAATTGAGTTATTATGCAGCAATGATCTCTCAGTCAAGGCTTCAGCTAATCTCTCCGTAAAGGATAGAAGCATTAGCGATATATTAGTTAATAGGTATAAGAGTGTATACATCACTTGGCGAGGGGCGAGGCGGGAAAATCAGCTGCATTTATAACGATATGATTTTTAATTGCATTTTTTTCATTATTAAAGATCGATTTGAGGAAAAATAAAAAATACGGGTCTAATATTTTTCATTACTCTTTCGATTAAAAATGAAAAATCATGTATGACCTCATTATTTAGGACTGAAATATGAATTATTATATTATATGCAAGTTCCATTGTCAGTAAATGTAGTACCATTTTAAAAATATTACATTTTTGTATATCTTTGACTGATTGAAAAATATTTGTAAATATTTAAGATATATTTTAAATGTATGTAAAATATTGCTCTTATCGCTACCTACATAAATATCCCAAAAAACGTATGTATGTATTGAGATTATATTTGTATTTCAGAAACATATACATGTATATACGTATAGGCAAATGGGAACATATGAAAATGAAATAATTCGTATGCCATTTTAGTAATGTTTCTCTTATACTACATCTGCGAAGCAGCTAGCAAATTGGTAAAGTGTAAAAAGTTAAATACACAATAAATTATTTTGAGAAGACAATTTAATGTTCTCAAATACTCACTCACTTAAATATTTTATATGGGACAAATATGTAAATAAATATAGCAGTGTAAAGAATTATTTTTGTTTTAATTTTAAAAATGGAGGGATTAAATTATGATGTACTCGCGGGAACACACAGTCCATACGATGTAACTTGGCGAGCCAAAAGAATGTAATTCAGTTCATTATTCCTAAGTTGCGTTTTGTCAAATATTTACTTTTACTTCGATGCCGCACAGATTCAGAAGTGAAATAGTGATTTTACAATGTTTTATTGCCTTACACAAAGCAAATTTCACCCTAATACACTCAAACTCGGGGTGTCAGGTACTTTTCAACCCAAGAAGTTATATTCTTACATAAGCGTTGGAGAATTTTTTTTCAATAGCAATAGAAATTTTAGTTTCTTAATTAATTTAAAAAATAATGAATTATAATATGATTTATATAATAAATAATTCATTCCAATATTTGTAAGATTTTATTTATATAATTTTTTTTGTAATATTCGGTACGCCTATGGGTTTTATAACTTCCCCATTACCGCAGTGATAATGTGAATTGCCCCAACTCGCCAAGTTACATCGTACGGACAGTACATCGTCCTAATGTTCATACATCGTCCTGTTCATTTCTTTTTTTGTTCCGTTTCCTAATGTTCAAGTCTTGACCATGAAGATGGCGCGCTCACAATTGTCCCTAGGGGTCCTTTTACATTTTTATTGCACCGTGACGTCATTTTTCAATGCGCCACGTAGTGAAACTTTTATGAACTAGAGATGAGTAGGTAAGTAAAAGTAAAATGATTAAAAGGACAAGCATTTATTTTCGATAAAAAAATATTTAAACAAAAACTTAAATTATTTTGACTAATTGTAAAGAAATTATTAATAAAGACAAAACAATTTATGCAAAAATAAAAACAATAGTTTTATTTTTGTTTGTAATTTTCTTAATAACAAAGTGGCAACTACGCAATTATCTATCACTTTATGTGGTGTTTATTTTGCGTCTTTAGAACATATAACCATGTTTCAAATTCCCATTTACCCGTCCTCTTATCTTGAAATATTCATCATCACAAACGCTTTGTGTGAATTTATTTAATATAGTTACATTCTTATTTCCGCCATTTCAAATTTTGTTTGAAATATATCTGGCCTCCTCAATGCGCAAACTACTGCGCACTACATTGATGTCATTTTTCTCGCTCTCTTTTGATGTAAAAGAATAAAAACTGTTGTGGGCTCCAAGTAAAGTATCACTTCCGGTTTATCAATTTCAGTCAAAATATAATATGTTGTTCCCCTTGATATAAAAGTCTTAAATACTAAAATTGAAAATTTTTAGATTATATTTGAATATAGTTCTTCATGAAAAACTGTTATGAACTTCAAGTAAAGTATCACTTCCGGTTTGTCAATTTCAGTTAAAATCTAATATATTGTTCCCCTTGATATAAAAGTCCTAAATACTAAAATTGAAAATTTTTAGATTCTATTTTAATACAGTTCTTCTTGAAAAACTGTTACGGGCTTCAAGTAAACTACCACTTCCGGTTTGTCAATTTCAGTCAAAATGTAATATGTTGTTCTCCTTGATATAAAAGTCCTAAATACTAAAATTGAAATTTTTTAGATTATATTTTAATACAGCTCTACATGAAAAACTGTTATGGGCTTCAAGTAAAGTATCACTTCCGGTTTGTCAATTTCAGTCAAAAACTAATAGGTTGTTCCCTTTGATATAAAAATCCTAAATACTAAAATTGAAAATTTTTAGATTATATTTTAATACAGTTCTTCATGAAAAACTGTTACGGGCTTTAAGTAAAGTACCATTTCCGGTTTGTCAATTTCAGTCAAAATATAAGATGTTGTTCCATTTGGTTAATCTTTTTGTGTTTATATTTGAAAAAATATATATAGATGTCTTTTCCCGTTTCCGATATATTAATTTTTTATAGTTTTCCTACAAAAATACACTATATCCCTAACTACAATTATTTGTCACCGAGATATGCTGCGGACTTAACACTATGTTTCCCAACAAAAATTACAGTAAAAAGAAGAGTCCATTAAAATGAAATAGTTATATATTTCGCTCTCTGTCTTACAAAAAATAAATATTTGCGAGTAAGTGTACAATCCTGTTTGTTGTTATTCTATGACATGATGTCTCTGTCTTACAATGTATAAGATAAATATGTTGTAAGACAGAGACAACATGTCATAGAATAACAACGAACAGGATTGTACACTTACTCGCAAATATTTATTTTTTGTAAGACAGAGAGCAAAATATATAACTATTTCATTTTAATGGACTCTTCTTTTTACTGTAATTTTTGTTGGGAAACATAGTGTTAAGTCCGCAGCATATCTCGGTGACAAGTAATTGTAGTCCGGGATATAGTGTATTTTTGTAGGAAAACTATAAAAAATTAATATTTCGGAAAATTGACAAACCGGAAATGATACTTTACTTGAAGCCCATAACTGTTTTTCATGAAGAAATGTATTAAAATATAATCTATTTTTTTTCAATTTTAGTATTTAGGACTTTTATATCAAGGGAAACAACTTATTATATTTTGACTGAAATTGACAAATCGGAAGTGATACTTTACTTGAAGCCCATAACAGTTTTTAATGAAAAACTATATTAAAATATAATCCAAAACTTTTCAATTTTAGTATTTAAGACTTTTATTTTAAAGGGAACAACATATTACATTTTGACTGAAATTGACAAGCCGGAAGTGGTACTTTACTTGAAGCCCATAACAGTTTTTAATGAAGAACTATATTAAAATACAATCCAAAACTATTCAATTTTACTATTTAAAACTTTTATATCAAGGGGAACAACATATTAACTAGATAAACCGGAAGTGATACTTTACTTGCAGCCCATAACAATTTTTAATGAAAAACTGTATTAAAATATAATCCGAAACTTTTCAATTTTACTATTTTAGGCTTTTATATGTACCTATGAAATTTTATAGATTTAAGTATATATTTTTCTTTACAAATATATTTCCCCATTTACCAATACATCCCTCACTTAGGGGAGGCTAATATAGTCTGCTTTAAGACATCGCTTCCGATTAATTGTCTCCCAGGCGGTCATGCATTATTCATATTTTTAAATAAATAAAATAAATATTTCATCACGGCATATTACCCATTGCTGGGTGTGCCAATCTGTTTTGTACAGATATCGGTAATGATGGAATATTTGTACCGTGCGGGCGCTTACCAGGCGTCACCTCACGGGCACTCATTGCTGGCGTAGAGAGTGCGCCACAGGGGTCAATTTTGTGCCATTAAAATGCGATGAAATTTTTGTCATCGGTCGGGATCGAACCCGGGTCCCCAGATTCGCGACCAGACACTCAGGCACACGGCCACGAGACCATATTTTTAAAGTGATTAAAGCTACTTTAAGGATTGTTTCTGTACCTACATTTCAAAAATTGGACAATAATTTAAACTGACATGTGACACGATCCTATCCTCGGCAAAACATTAATTATATTTTACCCTAACTTTAAAATGTAAATGAATTTAATTTTAATGTATCTAATATTCGTGACTTTAACTAAACTATTGCTGCCTTCTTGTGGCTGTAGAAAGTCTTAACAAAGCTTTAGACAAGTCCTGCTGTTGATCAAAGGCTTAAACCAGCCTTTACACTCCTTAGAAACTTAGCTGGAACCCTACCCTGTATTGTAAACCGTACTTGTTTAACAATATTTTTAAACAAATACAATTTTTTTGGGAAAGGAAACCTATTTCTGAACGAACAAATATTTATTTAAACTAACTCTAAAAAAAAAACTAAGTTTCGCCGATTTATTTACGACATTGTAACGAGTTACGACGCCCGGTAGGTTAACATAGATAGAATTCATAATGTGCCCCGTAAAAGAAATGTAGAAGAAAATATGATTATTTGAATTAAATTCAACAAAATAAATCTATTTTCAGGAGAAAAATGAATTTACTTTTGTGTTATGTTCCACTATTCGGAACCGAAGATCGATTCTATTACCCGGAACCGGAACCGAAGATCGGTTCCATTACTCGGAACCGGAACCGAAAATCGGTTCCACTACTCGGAACCGAAAATCGGTTCCACTACCCGGGTATCCGGGTACCCGGATAGTTTTGGAAAAGGTCCATTGAACAGTTGAAAAAGAAGACGCCGAGCGAAACGAAGCCATCACATTTTTACTTAGTTAAATGCAATTACAAAACAGATCTAGGAAGAAAAAAAACTTTACTGATTAATTAAATAAAATACAAAAATCATATTTTTATTAAATATATTACAATTGATTAACACTACAAAAAGCACAACTTTATTTGGTATATAATGACGCCAATCTGTCCAATGGCGGATGAATAAAATATTTTGTTTAAGTTTAAGTATATTTTTCTGATACTCCAATTTGTTTTACAATCATCTTATTAAACAATAGAATATTATAAAAATCTATACATGAAAATTGTTTATAATTAAATTGAATCATTAATATATCCTTTAACTGTTGATGTACTTAATATATTTCATTCATTTGTCCACTGGGTATTCACGAGGGTATTCATTAGTGAAAACACCCTCTCAACGTTAACGTTGTGACCAGGAGTAGCAAAAAATAAGTCTCATATTTTTAATGTATGAATATATGTCAAATATTATAAAATTTTAGTATTTAATATATTTTGGATTTGAGAAAAAAGGACAAATGCATTTAAAATAAATAAAAGATAACGGACCTTTACCCCAAGAAAGAGAACTTGTCCGTCTGGTAATCTCCATATGTAGTAATGTATTTCACTTTTAACTTTACCCAAAATCATGTTTCGTTTTTAAAATTAAATTTTTTATTAATGAATTATAACATATTTCTATGTCCTATGTATTCGTATAAATTTGTATAAATTTCTATATTTTAAAATAAAATGAAAGAGCAAACTTTTCTGGGCTCACTAAATAATTTTTATCGACTATGTTAGTAAAGGAAGAAATATCAAAATGCATTATTCCATTGAACGAATTTCTTACTAACAAATACATTTTTATTTTGCATTTAGTTCAAATTAGACGAAATGGTGAAATTGTTTTATATTTATTTCAATAGTTTTATGTTTCATATTATTTACTCTAGCTGACCCCATATTAAAAATATTAATTTTATACAATATCAATAATAAAATTGAAATGATTGTTTAAAAATAACTGAAAATATCAACTTCATTTCAAAAGAAAGTTATCACTGTTCGTGTGGGTATAAAATGATATATATATATATATATATATATATATATATATATATATATATATATATATATATATATATATATATATATATGTATATATATATATATATATATATATATATATATATATATATATATATATATATATATATATATATATATATACCTAGTCTCGTTAAATGTCGAATATAACAATTATTTAGATGAGACAAGTAGAGAAATTAGCTGTTAGATGAGTTCAGATTTATTTCTTATGAGGATTAACAAAAAATAAAAAAATAATTATTGTGGGTCATTAGGTTTAATATATTCTACTTTAACTTGGAAACCATTCTCATCGTCCGCGGTGTATTTAACTACGCGAAATGAGCCATCAGCTTCCATCACACTGTACTGCCCAGACACCTTATCGCCATCGTGAGATTCTTGATGACTTTGAACATTCCCAGTATAAGGATCTTCCACGCCATACATGTAGTTGTAGTCAGGTTTGGCCTAATAAAAAAAAAAACTGTAAAATTGATCATGTAATTTATCTATTTTAAGAAATTATAAAAATAAAAGCTTCTTCTACAGAGTGATCAAAAATGGCTGAATCGTGCCGCTCCATACTATTTTGACATTTGTCGCTTACTTAGGCTATGTTTTGCACTTGTATCAATCTAATATCTCACAGCCCCCTTTCCAAAATATATTTTTTAAATGCCTCCTAAGAGAAATTTACTTTAATCTACATAGATAATCTCAAAGGATCAGCATAAAACGATGAAACGTACCGGTACTATAAAACTACAAACTACCAAAAATTGCTTAATGTATGTAAGATTTGTACAAAGTACAAGGTTTGATTTTTACCTCCCGCTACCCTTGGTAAGGGAGGTATAGAGATCTTGCTAAAAATCGCATATCGAGATTTTGGTAAATGACCACGTTTTAAGGTCCTTACAACCCAATTTTAACATTTTCACGATGATGTCTGTGTGTATGTATGTGTGGATCCTCTTTACGCTCTAACTAAAATACTATCGTTCAGAAACTTTTGAAACCTTGTATTTCTACCTTACTCTTATATGGAAAGATGCCATTAGATTTTGGAGTAAATCATATAACCGGAAATGGCAGTTTACTGGAAGCTCAAAATAGTTTTTCTTTGAAAAATACCTTTAAATGTTGTTTTTTCGAGATTTATGTTATATAAATATTATTAAATTTTCTACAGGTTTGCATTAATACTTTTTCTATATATTTTATGGATAAATTTATAAAACTATCTATAATTTTAATCCCAAAGCCTGTGTTTTAACACAACTCATACACATGGTTACACAATTCAAATTCCGAATGTTTTTAACTGACAGATATATGTCACTGTCAACAAACTAATCATTTCAAATAATAATATTAACGTTTTAAAAAGAAAATAGTAACTGGAACATTAATTATATGGAAACAAACTTAATACAGTTTCCAGCATAAGTAAATATGTAAAAATATAGGTAAGATAATAAAAACATATATCATCACGGCATATTACCCATTGATGAGCCAATCTGCTTTGTACACAGATGTCGGTAATATTTGTACCGTGCGGGCGTCACTTCACGCGAATCTGGGGAACCGGGTTCGATTCCGACCGACGCCAAATATTTTAGAATTTTAAATGGCACAAAATTGACCCCTGTGGTGCGCTTTCTACGCCATCAATGAATATAGGTAAGTATATACAAATAAATATATCATCACGGCATGTTACCCATTGCTGGGTCTGCCAATCTGCTTTGTACACAGATTTCGTTAACGATGATGACATATTTGTACCAGGTGTCACCTCACGAGCACTTATTGCTGGCGTGGAGAGTGCAACACAGGGATCATTTTTGTGCCATTTAAAATTCGAAATTTAATTTTAAGTATTTACATGAATAAAAATTAAATTAAACGAGAGGTATTGTGTTGGTCTCATCAGATTTTTAGTTTTTGACAACTTAATGTTAATAATTACATGTAGAAAATGAGTCTAAAATGTACTAATAATAATATCTTGTACTGTAAAATTTTTGAAAGATTTCCGATCAAGGGCATCTGTATCACGAACGAATTAACAAATAGGCATACATTTATCTCTTTCTTTTGCAAAAGCTGTAAGAGTGTGTGATAAGGATGGATATAACACGTTTGTCTTTCAAAAATTCATATTGTTTCGACTAAGTTAGGACATTCCATTTATAAACGATGCTCGTTGTTGATAATACTTTCGCTGTAACGTAAGTTTATTTATTAATTCAGATACATTACCTGGATTCATAGCCGTACGTATAACGTTATATTCTGTCAGAGTCACTGACATTGTGTCATTATATTATTTTTAACATATTTGGTTTTACATTTGCTTATAAACTTACTAGTTGACTTATTTTTGAATTTTGAATGCTTTTCCTGTAATATATATTTTTATAATAATAAAATAACAGTAGTATCTTACGTACCTTCATAAAAACTAAGCAAACGACACTACTGAATTAGTAGGCAACCTTGATCGGACATTTTTCAAAAATTTACTGTAAGCTGATTATAAACATGAAATACAGAGGCAAGGCATATTCAACATTTGACAAATTCCACTCTTATTATATAAATTAGCGAAGGTAAGGGCGCCTGACGTGCCTATTGGGATATTAATATAATCGTGTCTTTGCAAGCAATGTACCTATAAAGAATGAGAATATTTTACCACATAATCGACTGTCTGCTTCTGTTGTTTTGAATTATGTTGATATCGTTGAGGCACTACGACTTGGTGAATATCGCCACTAACTGGACCCGTAAATTCATGGTATGAGTATGCGCCTGGGTCTTGAGCATAATTTTTAGAAAAAAGCCATATAAATGTAAAAATTAATGAATACGAATTACATGACATATTTATATTTTTTAATACACTGAACTGCATACACAATTTATACTGTGATGCTTTTCTGAATTTCGTTTTATATATAATTTAATTTGATTATATAACAAACTATTTCGAAATTTTATATAATAATATTTCTTCATTTATAGAAATCTTCATTTACTGAAGGTACGTTTAAAAGAATACAATATTGCTTAACTACAAATCAATATGGAACAAAATGTACAATTAGTAAACAAAATGAAAGTATATAGTGTAAATTAAGTTTTAGAAGCATGTTTCAACAAGCATGAAATAACATTTTACAGCTCATTGCTTCAATAATTATTATTTCAAAACTTACAATGCATATCTTTCAAAGATTTTTATCAAAATTCAAAGAAAATTAACAAAAACTGCTCAAACATAAAGGCATTTTTCTCGAACGAAATATTCGCTTATGGTTACTGTTCGCATACGAATCATGCATTATTAACTCAAAATGGCTGAAGTAATGACGTCACATCATGAGAAATATTTATTATCATCAAAGCGAATCTGTCACCAAGCAGAGTTGCTGGTTGTGGTCGCGGAAATGACGCATGCGCACGCTGTAAACAATTTTAGGTTTGCGCCAGTAAAAACAAACCTGTACAAAACGGAAATGAGCGTTTGCATGAAAAAATCACGTGATTTGATGTAACTACATCGCTATTTTGTACATTTGTACATTATATTCTTCGTAGTCAAAAGAAAATCGTCAGCATCGCTTCTGTCCTTAAGGTCGGCGATATTTTAAAAAAGCATTCTGCATTTAATGAAAATGCAATATTTGAATCAGCCCTTATTGTATTTTTACCTTCCGTCATCTTTAGGTAAGGAAGGTATTGTCTTTGGTCAAAAAATTCAATGATGAGTTTTTAATGAATAAGCATGTTTTAGGGTCCCTATAATACGATTTTACCATTTTTACGATGATGTCTGTATGTATGTATGTGTATCTGTTTGTCTGTGTGTCTGTGTGACAAAAATTTCGGATCGTATAACTTCAATACCACGATTCCAAAAATTATATTTTTTTCGTATTCTAGAAGAACTGATTAGATTTTGGTTAAATTGGTCAACCCGAAGTAGCCTCATTTAAAGATTTAACAGTTAAATTTGATTTATTGACATTTATTGTTATTATAACTTAAAGAATATATTATTCTCTATACGATTTGATTGCATTTTATACTTCATATTCAATAGATATAGAGTTAAAGAATTATAAAGATATTAAATTTCATAAATCAGCCAGCTATGCTAAACATGGAAACTACTAATATATTCATATAATTCAAATTGACAGATGTCAGTATAAATAAAAAGTAAATTAATGTGGCAGAGATGAGGATGTTGAAGTAGATGTTGGGGAAGACACGGAAAGATAGGTAAGGAAATAACTCTAGTGTTACAAGTTTCTAGAAAGATACAAGCGAAATGATTACATTGGTTTGAAAATGTCATGAGGAGAAATGAAGAATATATTGGATGAAGAATGAATAGCTTAGTAATAGAAGGTTGAAGAAACAGAGGAAGACCAAAGATCAGATGGAAGGACTATATTGCGGAAGACTTGATAGAAAAGAAACTGAATGAAAACGACACGTAAAACAGAAATGTGTGGAAGAAGAAAATAAAAAATAGTGACCACTAACGAATGGGGAAAGCTAGAGAAGAAGAAGATTTAGAATCTTTTGCAAGAAAATTTATGTATGGATTTTATACATAATACACAGGATTGACGGAAGGTATTGTGCTGGTCACAACAGATTTTTTTATAGTCTATTTACTGACATAGACAAAATTTTGTTCAATCATTATCTTTGTCAGTTTTTCTTCGATTTTTCGTTTTTCTTGGAAACAGCTAAAGATCGGATCTATGTTGATTAAGCTTTTCTTACACATTTTGGTCAGTACTATATGCCCTTAAAATATTTTACAATATTTTTGTAACACCCTGTATTTACAAGCTCATATTATTTATAACCTGTAACGTTTTTAGTTTTACTTTTACTAATCTTTATTAGTGAATCTTAAGGTTTATTTTGAAGACCACATTTACCAGTGCAATTAGCAATTGGCAACATGTACTATTGAATACTAATAACAACTGAATTTCCAGCTTCCACTGTACTGTAACATATCCATAGCACACCTACTTAAATAAATAACCATTTCTATAAAATAATCTGAATCGTAAATGAACATTGACCGAGAGCAAAAAAGTCTATAAATTACACTGGATTGATATTCAATCTGTCACGCCCAATAAGTTCTTCGTTGGCATCGATTACACCTCATCCAACCCTGAAGAGCGATATAACTCCTTAGGTTCCACCTCTTTCAATCAAGTAGGAGTCATAGCTTACTCGTACATACATATATAAAATGTTGATGACCGCAACATTTTATGTGTTGATCGTTCTATCGACTTGAAACATTAAACTTAATATCAGAGTATATTTCTTATTTTTTTAATTATCAAAAATATAAAAATGTCCATCTTCTTATATTCAGTGGTGAGTAAATCAAAACTTGTTTAAATAACAAAAAACTTGATGTGGCCAGCACATTACCTTCCGTCAGTTCTATATATTTTGTACAAATTCCATACAGAAAGTTTCTTGCAAAATATTCTATATTTTCAGTAAAATTATAACACTGCACTTGACAATTATATCTGTCAATCAGAATTATCTTAATATATAGTAGCTGTTTCCATGGTTATAGCATAACTGATGCATTAATGAAATATATATTTTTTTATAATTTTTACCTCTCGCTAAGAGAGGTTCCTTCAATCCGATTATTATTATTAAGACATGTTTAGCTACGGATTTCTCAATCTAACATTAATGGGAAGAGCTGATAAGGTTTTGGTAACAATTGGACAACCGGAAGTGGTAGTTTCTTAAAAAAAATCTTTCAAATATTATTTTTTAAAAATTTATGTTATTACAAATAATAAAGATCATTAAATTCTCAACCGGATTTTTTTTGTTATATTTTCTATAGATATAAAAAAATATTCTGTAGTAATAAATCTCGCTACCCAAACAACTCCATGGAAACCAGTTGAGATATTTAAATGTTTGTAATTGACAGATAAATGTAAAATGTCAGTGTAAAAAAATCAACAGTTTTACTGACATTACTGAAAGAGTTTTCTGGGAAGTAGGTACATTTAATATTTCTTATTGTATTATTAATTAAATATTTAAAATTATAGGTATATTAATATTATATATATTCTTAAGAAATATCGCTAATACGAATACCATCAACGAATTTGAAGAATTTTGAACGTATTAGAAGAGTAGGACAAAATTCCTCATAGGACGAAAGAATACTCGAAGATACAATTATTTGAATTATTTGTGTGTACAAGAAATGTTAAATTCGTTATTTATGTAACGTAAACTGGAAATGGCGAGAGGTATTGTGCTGGTCACAACAGATTTTTAATTCTGAATTCATTGAACATGAAGTAAAGTGCAATCAAACTGTATAGATAATAAACACACGCACACACACACACAAAGATAATAATATATTCATTAATATTTATAATAACATAAAATATCTTAAAATGATATTTAACTTCGTTTTTTCAAGAAAAACTGAAAAATCTTCAAATTAGGGTCAGGGGATGTAATTTGAAAAATTTAGAGCAGCATTTTTTTGTTCAAGGAGGGGGGATTCAAAATCTTTTTGAGTTCAAAGTCAAATATTTGTACATTGAAACTTATATTTTAAAATTAATTTGATTAAAATTATTTCACCAAATTATTTACATACAAAAATAGATACATATAAGCTGCGACAAAGGCAGAAAACTTAAAACTATGTACTACAAGACAACTACAATGCGCGTTCTAATAATTAAAAATATGTCGTCCTCGATATTACGAAATGCTGTACTTAATTCATAAAATGTGAAAAATAAGATTCTTCATCCATTTGGGTGAACTGATCAGCTTCATAGTTTCACGAAGTAGCGTTTCTCACTTCCTAACAGTTTTCATAATACAGAAAAAGAACCAACCGGCATCCATATAGCAGTATCATGTTGAATTAAATTAATAATCATCTATTGAAAAGTCTGTAAAAATATTCACACTGCCGAAAAGTATTTGTCTTAGTTGAAATAATTTTTAAATATTTGAGACACATGGTCAAATTGTTCTAATTATTATCTATTCTCGATGAGACAATCTGTTGTTAGAGACAGATTAACTAATATTAATAAGGTGTAGAAGAATTATAAAATAAAATGAGATAAATGTTGGACCAACCTCGCCTACTATCAGTCCAATTTGGCCAACAGAGGCATCGCAGATTTCAGCATCTCAGGAAATCATTTTCTGGATCAATATTTCAGTTATTTTACTATTTGGTCCACTGAAAACCATCACACATTAAAAATTCATATCACGAAAGTTAGTTTGACACTAAAAGAAACAAATATACACTATTTTAACTTCCTTAACAGAAGTTTTTCACGAGAATTGCACTTAATACGAATAAAACACATTTTTATTTGCAGGTTACAAATACACTGACAAAAGACAGCAATAATAAACAACAAACACTGGTCTTAATATTAGTTCGAACTTGTCTGTTAAGAGTCGCTCTGTAGTTTCACTGGTCGACACGAAATTTAAATAAAAATAATAATGAATTATTTATTCACGTAACTAATGTAGAATAACAAACAAATTATTGTTATTAAAAAATAAAAACATTGTGGCACTAAAAATATAAACTTTAACAATAAAGCCTTTAATTTTACGAATTGTAATATAAATGTCTGATTTGTTATTATTATATCATATAATACCATTTAATTTTTTTCGAAAGTATTGGAACACCTGTATGTAAAGGGTTAAATAAATTCGAATAATACTTATTTAGAGTTTTACAAAACACAATGGCTGGTAGTATGAACAACTAATTAAGGGTGAAGGAATGAAGAATTTTTATAGGTTGGGGTTCAAATCTCCGTCAAGCTAAATTTTTCATTTTTTTTAAATTTATGTATTAATTACAAATTATATTAAAGATAAATGAGATAATATGGATGAATTAGTTAAATAATTACAAATAAGTTTTTATCACGATATAATAGTAATTTCAATGGAAGTAGTAAACGTCAAACATAATATTGAAAATAATCGAGTTATTAAAAAAGAACATATTGACATTTCTTCATGAAAACAAATAAGTAGATATAACGTACAGTAACATTTTTGAAAGATGTCCGATCAAGGTTGTCTACAAATTGTATGAATTCAGATTTTTGCTCCGCCCATTCTGACAAATTCAGTAGTGTCATTTCCTTAGTTTTCATGAGGGTACATAAAATACTACTGTTATTTTATTATTATAAAAATATATGTTACAATAAAAGCATTCAAAATTCAAAAATAATTCAACTGGTAAGTTTATTAGCAAATGTAAAACCAAATATTTGAAAAATAAGATAATGACACAATGTCAGTGACTCTGACAGAATATAACGTTATTCGTACGGCTATGAATCCAGGTAATGTATCTGAATTAATAAATAAACTTACGTTACAGCGAAAGCATTATTAATAACGAGCATCGTTTTAAAGTGGAATGTCTTAACTTAGTCGAAACAATATGAATTTTTGAAAGACAAGCGTGTTATATCCATCCTTATCGTACACGCTTATAGCCTTTGTAAATAAAAGAGATAAATATATGCCAATTTGTTAATTCGTTCGTGTTACAGATGCCCTTGATCGGACATCTTTTTACATTTTTACTGTACATACATTGTAGGTACATTTCAAAAACTAAATTATTAGCTTTGAATATATAATACATATAAGAACGGCAACGTAATGTATTTAGATTAAATATTTCGAGAGAAGGTGCCATCTATCCCTCCGTATACGAATTATTTCTGAGTTAGTTTAAAAAATACATAATAGGTGGATGTTGCACAGTGTTGCCACGTAGCTAGAACAACAAGATAAGATTTTAAAACGGTTTTTAAGTTTGCTACTGTAAAACAAGTATACATGTACATTGAAGATTCAAAATATATTATCTAGTTATTCGAATTCTATTTCAGGTGTTATTATCAGTTTTAATATTTTCATCCATTGAAACATATCCAAGCGGTGATCATAATTCGTTTTATACTTTTAAATCAAAACTAAGTCTTGCGGATACTTCAGAATGGATCGGGTACTATATTACCGATCCGAATGATCCTGGTTTATATTCTTTTGGATATGATATCGAGGATTATGAAACTGGCAACGTGCAATTTAGGTCAGAAGAAAGACTGGCGAATGGCTCTGTTATTGGAAATTATGGGTTCGTTACTCCTGAAGGAAGTGTCCACATCGTGCATTACATTGCTGACCAATTTGGATATAGGTAGGTTCTGTTGCCTAGAGCTAGACAATAATGATACCTTTAGCGCAAAATTTAGCGTAGATGACAGCAGCAAGTAGTCACCTATTCTTCCAAGTACATATTAGAAGGTACAAACTTTTGTAAGAATGAAAAAGTACACTGATATTTGGGCCTATTCTGTAACTATTTAACTTCTTTTTTTTGTTTATCTGTAGTTAAGACCGCGCCTCTGACGGCTACTTTGGTCATTACTTCAAGGGTGGGGGAGGTCACCCCTTGCTAATAATTGATTCGTACCTACCTTTGAGAACGTTTACTTAAAGGACATTCAAAGATGTGGCAAAGAGTACATCAAAGGAGTCACTTTTGTTCTATTTAAAATTTGAAAATAATTTTTTAAAAGTTGCATGAAAAAAAGAAAATCTGATGTGGCCAACACATGACCTTCCGTAAATTCTAAGTAGTTGAGAGGGGGGCAGTTATGGACAAAAATTACGTTTAATTTTTTATCTTTTTTATGTTAACAATAAGTTAAGTTTACATATACAGTAACTTTGATTCATATCTACGTCAATTAAACGCAATGAGGAAATAAGAACAACTCGTTACCGACAAATGAAAATGTGTTGATTGTGTAACAATGTATTATGTCCGCATCTGCCCCAAAGCGGGGTACATGTGCACTTTACTTAACAATTGTAGGAACAGAAGTGGACACTAGTTAAGATGAACAATATATTAAGTTAAAGTGGAAATAACAAACAAACAATAACAATAGTAACGTTTGTTACCATGTAAAATACAAAGATTTACTCATAACATAACTTTCAAAATTTACTGAAAAATATAAAAACGATTTGGAACTTGTAGCTTTGAATATATAATACATATAAGAATGGCAACGCATATGGCCTAGCAACATACTATATCTGTCTCTTTTTATTCACAAAATTATTATAGATAGCTAGTGACTCCTACCATAAAACTATGAACTACGGTAAATCGTGCTGACAGCATTGCCAGATACTATTTGTTAGAGATATTCAATAATCAATAATTCAAAAATATTGTTTCATAATAACCAGATAATATATTTTGAATCTTCAATGTACATGTATACTTGTTTTACAGTAGCAAACTTAAAAACCTTTATAAAATCTTAACTTGCTGTTCTAGCTACGTGGCAACACTGTGCAACATCCACCTATTATGTATTTTTTGAACTAACTCAGAAATAATTCGTATACGGAGGGATAGATGGCACCTTCTCTCGAAATATTTAATCTAAATACATTACGTTGCCATTCTTATATGTATTATATATTCAAAGCTTGTAGTTCCTTTAACACAGTTGAGATTTAGCAATTTGCGAATCATAAATTTTAAAGAATAAATAACATTCAAAATTATTTATTTTCTTTTCAATACGACCCAGTAAATATTTAATTGTTCTTTTCGATGCAAATTTCACAAGTACAAAGTCATTTTCTGACAATGTTAAATCATCAGCTCCTTGAAACTCTTCATGAGTGTCATCAATGTTTTCTAAATCTTTAGAAGTTTCTGATACCAATTCATCAAATTCTTTTTCCAAATTTTCGTCTTCTTTTTTATTTAGCTTTTCCAAAATTAGTGCTTTCTTCCTTTCATTTTCTTTTGCTTCATCTGATATGCAATGCGGTTCATTTCAATTTTTTTGACACGACATGCCTGTCTACAAGTACTTCATTAGCAGTTTAAACAAACATAATAGTATTAGAAGTTTTTAGGTAAGTAGTAAATACAAAACACAGTTACTTACCTATGTATGAAGGATTATTAGTTACAATGTAAATATCACATATGTAAAACTAAACGTGTATAGAAATTTTAGGACAGTTTTACTAAGACAAAATTTACTTTTGACTCTTAAAACATATAATCACAGACATACCAACTTGTAGACTGACTAAAGAATGCATTATATACCATATATCACAATAGTTTTGAACTCGATACGTATTTCTATATTAGATAAATTTGGGCTGTCTACTTCTGCCTTTGTCCATAACTACCCCCCCCCCCTCACCCTATTTTATATACTCGAAAATTATTCACGGATAAGGTACTTTGTTGCAAAAGATTCTAATATATTTCCAGTAAAATTATTTCACGAACTACGCAAATTGTACTTGACACTGACATCTGTTAATTAATAATATTTACTGTTACCATGGTGAACTAGTAACAGCATATGTTGCAAGATTTATGAAAATTAACTTCTTTACAATTTTTTATTTCCAAATACATTGAATATGAAGAAAAAAGTCCAATCATATCGTAAATATAATAAAATATTCTTTAATATTTATGATAACCTAAAATGTGAAAAATGGTATTTAACTGCGTTTATTCGAAAAAAAAACTGTCAACAACTTTAAATAAGGGTACTTCCGGTTGTCCAATTATAAGGCGCGAGCAGATACATGACTTGAGGGACCTTGAAGTGCTTGAAATCACTGATAAAATCAATATTTTGCTTAATTTTGATCCGCGCACACGAATCAGCTAATTCCAAGCACTTTAAGGGCGCTGGATTCACGTGTCTGCTTGTGCCCTATAGCCAAAATCTAATCAACTCTTCATACAGGCGGACAAAAGAGGAATATGAAAGAATTATAATTTTTGGAATTATGGTATTGGAGTTATCGAAGATAACACACGCACATGCACACAAACACATACAGACATCATCGTAAAAATAGTAAAATCGTAATTTAGGGACTCTAAAAAGTGCTTATTTAATAAAAACTCACCCTCGATTTTTTTGACCAAAGACATTACCTTCCTTACCTATAGGTGCCGGACCTGTACTTCACAAGCAAAATGACAAAATTTATCATCATTCATAGTTCATGTTTGTCGTCTATTTTTTCTGAATTTAAGGCATAACTTTTTACAAATAAAACAATGTATAAATTTAAATTAATTATTACTTATTACTACAACAAAAATACTATTTTATACTACATTTTTTTATTTTTTAGGACAAGAATAGAGGATGTCAAAAACGTAGTATCATCACAAGAAAACTATAAAACATTGGATATATCACAGCAAAATAATTCACCTCATTCATTAGGAAATTACAAATTGTTTCAAAAAGGGGACCAGACTGATCAGTTATCGAACTATTTATAGTGCATATTTATTGAAAATTGCTCAAATTTGGGTTTATCCGAGAAATAATTTTACCTGTAAGAAAAGGATGGTGTCTATAAATTTTACTTTGAACCATTTAACTATATTAATAATTATTTGCCACATAATGACTAATAATTTTATTTAGGATAAATTTAATTTTATTTATGTAAAATTTATGTATTTATAAGAAAAAACATTATTTATCTACCTAAATATTAACGGGCAAATCACGTGAGTCAAAATAATTCAAAATAAATTCTAATTAAAATTAAACCAGTTGATCAAAGGGACAAGAAATTAAAACTTTTAAATCCATCGGATAATCACCATTTTGGGTAATCTTTTGCACATTGGACGAATGGAGTAATAAGCAATCTGCTCGTAGGAAAACAGCATTTGGATCATTTGAATCCCGCAGCGAATTAACTGATCCATAATATGAATAAATTCTTGTTTGCTTCTCATCTGAGACTTCTATTAAACATTTGATGTTGTAATCCACGTTTCCACACACCCAAATAATCACGACGTCGGAATAATCAATCGCTGGTTCTGATGGAGAGACAGTATTGTTTTGGATTAATCGTGGACTTTCATCTGGCATATTAGGATCGGGTTTGATTTCAGGCTTGCAACGAAGTTTCGCAGCTAGGAGTGGAAAAGCAATACCATGTTCACTCAACGAATGCGAAAGACCCAAGGAAAAATTACTGGAAAACAACCAAAAATATTGTCAAGAATTGAAATGCGAAAAAATGTTTTACCTATATTGTAATATTGTACATATATCAATATACCTCAATAAAACATAACAGTTAGGATATTATAATATTTGTGGTATTTAATTTATTAAATTCTATCATGTACCTACCTACCTACAGCAACATTTTTGAAAGATGTCCGATCAAGGTAATCTACGAATTGTATGAATTCAGATTTTTGCTCCGCCTATTCTGACAAATTCAGTAGTGTCGTTTGCTTAGTTTTTGTGAGGGTACATAAGATACTACTGTTATTTTATTATTATAAAAATATATGTTACAATAACAGCATTAAAAATTCAAAAATAAATCAATTGGTAAGTTTATTAGCAAATGTAAAACCAAATATGTGAAAATTAAGATACTGACACATTGTCAGTGTCAGTGACAATGACAGGAAATAACATTATTTGTACGGTTATGAAGCAAGGTAATGTATCTTAATTAATATATAAACTTACGTTACAACGAAAGTATTTTCAACAACGAGCATCGTTTTAAAGTGGAATGTCCTAACTTAGTCGAAACAATATGAATTTTTGAAAGACAAGCGTGTTATATCCATCCTTATCGCACACGCTTATAGCCTTTGTAAAGGAGGGGGATAAATGTATGCCAATTTGTTAATTCGTTCATGATACAGATGACTTTGATTGGACATCTTTCAAAAATTTTACTGTAACCCACATTATATTTTGGTAATACATATTATCGTAACTTTTATAATGTTTCTAGATCTGTCTTCACTTAAATAAAAAACAAAGTATACCTACGAGGGCGGATCGAAAAGTTTCCGGAATGACACGAAAAAATATATACAGAGAGTTTATTTTATCAGTAAACAGAGTAGTTTCATTACCATAGTTACAAAATGACAGCAATGTATTGAAGCGTTTATTTTATGAGTAAACATAGGGAATAGTTGTCAAACTCGTCAAACTTACATTTCAAAATGTTTTTTTTTATAAAATTGAGGAAAGAAGTGTAGATTATAACATGGTATAATGGGGTAGTTTCGCCTTCAAGTATTTTTAAATTTAAATTTTCCATATTTTTTTATTTTGCACAATTTTTATTTTTAAATGAGAAAAAATACTGAAAATACCGGACATATATATTCCCGCCATTGTGACGTTACCCTTACTGTTTCCGTTGCAACTTAGTTCCGACGTGCTGCTCGAAGTATGACAAAGATATTTTGCGACGTATGTCTTGCGGGACAAAGGGAACTTGTTTGTTAGGTTAGATTGCTGTCAAGTTAGCACATATTTTTACTTATTTATTTTTGTTTGAGCAAGTTTGTAAAGACGTTTTGTATTACAGTTGATAAATAGAAACAAGGTTATGTCCACGGTGTCAGTATCACCATCTACTGTCACTTTGACATGTCACATCCCGTCGCTGTAAAAACGACACTAGCGACATTTGCGGTTTTAAATATGTAATCGTGACGTCACAGAGAAGAGGTCGATTTGAATCATTAATATTATAAATAACTTTTTTTGAAATATTTACATAATAAATGGTGAATTTTATTGCAGTATGAGTCATATTGTAAACAAATAAGAATTTTATAAAATTTTAACATATGGTAACTACCCCATTCAAATTCATTTAATAATCGATCCAGACCCTGCTCAGTAACAATTCGAAAAATCTATAATATTTATTGCTTGCACCTTGCACCATTTTTCTTTTAGGACACTTAATAAAAGTGTACAATGGTGAGAGAATGAACAATGAACAATAAAAAAAAAACAGGATTAGTGCAGCTTCACAAAATATTACTCCCCAGCAAATAACGAATGCTATTAATATGGGTATATTATTCGATAGTCGTGGATAGTGGATAAAGTTCATTTTAGGACTAATCTATAACTTTAAAATGTGAAATAAATATTATTGTGTAACTAATATGTATAAAATAAATTGAATGTGTAATTATTTGCTAAATTGTTAAATACATAATAATTAATACATACTCTTTTTCTCCTGAAATTAGTAGTAGAGCTACACAATGACTCTTTCCATAATCCATACTGTTTAAACTTAGCACCAATGTTTTTGGTTGATTAAACTCCAAATACTCTTGAGGTATTTTCGCATGATCAAATTGAAAATGAGATATTAATTGAGTAACAGCTATCATTTTATTACAATCGGTGTTGGGACAAAATATTGGTCTAATCAAAGGAAAAATCATGATAAGTAATTTAAAGTAAGAAACAATATTAATATAAATTACCGTCTGGAAGCACTAATAAACGAGGGAGAGTTATGTAAAGATAAACGTGAATCGGTTTTTTGTGAGGCATTGGATTTAAAACTATGATGCACAGAGGCTTTAGATCGGGATTTTTTTGACCTGGTTTGAACCGGAGGAGGAGTACTCATAGAAGACGAAGTAAATACTTTCAGCAATTCTTCACCAAATATATTTCTAGAAATTACACGGTTACCACATTCAGGGCATATGTTTGTTTTATCTGTAACACAAAATATGTTTTATTACTTAACTAAATAAAAAAATCTGTTGTGGCCAGCACAATACCTCTCGCCATTTTCATTTTATTGTGACAAGGCGAGCAATAATAAATAAATAACTTTTCATAATCTTTTCTAAATTATAATTTCAGAAATAATATTTCAACTTGTTATATTCAAAATTCTGTTTAGAAATAGTTATCATCTTTTATTAACTGACTGTTTAGTCTAGCTGTCAGAGACATTGGACAGTTATTTGTTGACCATTAAGTCTAGAAGTTATTGCAAACCTACATATAGGGCTGATATTTTGGTATGGATGCCATATGATACCCTCTTCAACCCCTCAGAGATAATTCTCTCACAAAAGTAACGCTTTGTTTTTAGATAGTCTGTATAGATACTCGTGTCGACGAGACATGTAGTCTGTGTTTTAGTTTCTGGCGCGGGCTAACGCCTGCCTGCTGAGTTACAATGTAACTATTTAGTTTATTTGATGTAGTTTTGTTTAGTTTATATTGATTAGTGTTAGTGTAAATATGTATGCTTGCCAAGGCCAACAAAGTCACATGACTGCTCGCGCCCTATAAGTAACGAATTTAACATTTCTTGTACACACAAATAATTGAAATTGTATCTCTTCTTTCATTCTCTGAGAAATTTTGTCCTACTATTCTAATATGTTCAAAATTCTTCAAATTCATTGACAGTATTAGCAGTATTTCTTAAGGATATATGTAATATTAACATACCTCTAATTTAAATACATATTTAATTAATAATACAATAATATATATTAAATATGAACATAAGAATACTTAAAATTAAAGTGATAAGAAAAGTTAATATTTTTTTGCAGTGATTCCTGGACATATCTTTCAGCCATACTGTTAGATTTCCATCCAATTGAACAACTTCAAGCGGCGTACATTATAGTTCAAATTCCGCCATATTTGCACATGTGAAGGATATAAAATTGCACAGTTTTTATTTAAACGTCAAAACATGAAAATTTTCACTTCAATGTTTATAACAAAAAGTGAACAAATAAGTATCCATAGCTACAGGGCAATTGAAATCGCAAACGTACTTTACGTAAAATTTAACGTCAGTAGTAGATATTTTTCTATAAATATCTACGTTTGAAGAAAAAATATAATGTGTCATTCGGAGTAAAAGTGTGTTTGTGTGTCTCGCGTGCAATTACCCGACTCGCTTCGCTCGTCGTGCAAACTTCCACGCTCGCCACACAAAGTATTACATTTACTCCTAATAACACAATATACTATTAATGTCTAAAATAACCGTCATAAAAATTCAAAATAAATAAAATGGATAAAAATGGAACAACTTTATATTATAAAAATTGATAAAAGTCTTACTTTGTCCAATGGAGGCTTCCAAGAAACAAAACTCACAAATAATATGTCCCTCTTTGCAACTGTATAATGGAGGTTCTTTCGGAACTTGCTTGCATTGTATACATGTGACAAATTTTTGCACATCCTCGTTTCCTGACATGATTATTTGTATAATTTTGTTCACTTCGCTAACTTTATCATTTAATAAAAATTTCCATTAGAATTTTGGATACTGATGCATATCTTGTGGTTACCATGACTAAAACATGAAAATTTTACTTTTCTACACCGCTTTAATTATTATATACAGGGTGTATCACGGAAAGTGGAACATAGGCGTTTAACATGGGAAATTAGTTTTTCCGTGCGCATTGCTCCCCTAATTATTTTAGGTAAAAAGTTTCAAATGGATGTTGTAAAGCAAAAATTTCCACATTCAAATCAATAAAAAAAAATCATTTTGGCTACTTCATAACTGCAGAAATAAAATATGAAAATTCACGGAATTACAATTTAATAGTATTAGCCATGGAATTAGAAACAAGAGATGAACAAAAGTGTAACGTTTATACGTCAAATTATTAGTATTTATTTTGACAATCATTATTTTGACACTGACGTAATAAAACGTTACGCTTTATTTTTTTCAGTTAAAATGTATGCATAAATATTTTATGTTGCACGTCTATGTATACGAAATGCAGTGAAGTTATCTGAAAAAACCTTATAAAAAGAAATATAACTTGTAGAAATTATTAGTTGCTATTTATTTTGTAAAAAGAAGTAAAAATATACTACTAGCATTAAAGAAACATATATTAATGAATTTACAGTCAATCCTTATTCCTTTTACGGAATATAAAATTATTTGACACAACATAGTCTTTCTCAGCAATGCCAACGTATGGTACGAAAATAAAATACAATTATTTCAAATAATTTTATATTCCGTAAAAGGAATAACGATTGACTTAGAAAAAATTGTAAATGACCTTAATATATACATTACCTAATACTTTTTTTTTCTTCTTTTAAAAATAAATAATACCTTTGAATATACAATGCATATAAGAACGGCAACGTAATGTATTTAGATTAAATATTTCGAGAGAAGGTGCCATCTATCCCTCCGTATACGAATTATTTCTGAGTTAGTTAAAAAAATACATAATAGGTGGATGTTGCACAGTGTTGCCACGTAGCTAGAACAGCAAGTTAAGATTTTATAAAGGTTTTTAAGTTTGCTACTGTAAAACAAGTATACATGTACATTGAAGATTCAAAATATATCATTTGGTTATTATGAAACAAATTTTTGAATTATTGATTATTGAATACCTCTAACAAATAGTAACTGGCAATGCTGTCAGCACGATTTACCGTAGTTCATAGTTTTGTGGTAGGAGTCACTAGCTATCTATAATAGTTTTGTGAATAAAAATAGACAGATATAGTATCTTGCTAGGCCATATGCGTTGCCGTTCTTATATGTATTATATATTCAAAGATAATACCCAATAATTTCTACAAGTTATATTGAATTTCATAAGGTTTTTTTCAGGTTGATGACGTGAGTCTTCTGACTAATCATTTTCACTATAGTAATATTATACCATACGGTTAATAAATGACCTATGTTATTTTAAATAATTAGAAAATACATATTGCAACATAAGAAACCTTATTTATAAATTAAAACATTTTATTTATGTATGTTGAAAAAAAAATGCAAATAAAATGTTTTTACAAGAACAAATGTTGTGTTTACTTCTCTCGACCACCAATAATAATTAAAATCGTATAACCTACTTTCATCCTTGTTTAATAAATACGTATATACATCTCTTTTCCTTGTTCATGGCACGAAGAAAGTATTTAAAAGGCTTCTTCAATTTCTCCTAATCATTGACAAACTATCTCTTAGTGGTGTTAGTACTTCCATCATTTGATTTGCAATATGGTAGCTATACGCGTAAGTACCTATTGATTACTTTCAAATTCTTCTGGTTGTGTTATATTTACATATTACTTGTCTTATGAATTATAATAATTTTCGGTTTTACATTGGCAGATAAAAAAAATGGCAATGACACTTTCTTATATATTTGCGCATACGGTTGAATTTTGGTGGATGAGAGAGCTAAACATAAAATAATGAATAATGTTAATGAAATATTCATACCTTATTGAAAAATGGCGTTTAACATATTAAACTGAATAACTTGTGAAATGACCAGTGACTCCAATTTTTTGTCAAAATGACAGATTGTCTAATGTGTAATCTTCACTTGTTTTCATTTCTAGTGAATAAGATGGCACTGTAATGTAACGTTTTATTTATTTGGGTGATTGGGTGAAGTGTAAAAATCAGCGAAATATTAATAATTAAAATAATACGTTTACTAAACGATAAATAATTAGGATAAATATTAAAAAGATAATAAAAATAACTAACATTACGGAACGAGCTTGGGGAAGGTTGGGGGGATTGTCATTTCGCGGAATAAATGGTACGTGTTGGCGTGTTAGCCAATTTTGAGTTTGTCTTGTATATTGACAGGACGCAAGGACAGAAGATAAAATCGTTCCCACCGTGTTGTTCTTCAATAAAATTAATAAATTTTGTTACATGTACTTTTGACAATACATGAAATTTGATATCCATTAGCATAAAAATAAACATATGTATGTTATATTTTATATTATTAAAAAAATATGATGTGGACACCACATGACTTCCTTGTACGATTATTAAACTATACATATTTTTTTAATAATTAAATTACAAAATATTGACAGGCTTAAGCCAAGCCCGAGAAATATTTTGATATAAATTAGATCAAAAAATAATTTATTTACTACTATCATTCTTAAATTAACATTAATCTAACCCGGTTCTTTTTAAAGAGAGTTTTGATTACAACAAAGAAATATTTGATTACAACAATGAATATGACTAATTTCACAATAAAAATATAATATTTGTTATTGTACGAATCATAAAATTGCACGTATTTAACGTAATTTGACATGAACCTTTTTATTTTTTGTCCTAATCCATAGCAAGCTTTATTACAAAAACAAAAAAGTATATACCTAATTTTTAAATTTACATATCTCGCTATACAAAGGGCTAATTTAATAATACTTGATGTGCTAGACGCAGAAATTAATTCTCTAAAACTTTTATTTGAAGCATTTATTTCTAAAATCAAAATAAAATCATTTTATTCAAGAAAAACTGTTAACAACTTCAAGTAATGTACCACTTCCGGTTAGCCTATTTTAACCAAAATCTATTATGTAATTTCGATTGACATAAAAGTCTTGTATACCAAATTTGAAAAGTTTTGGATTATATTTTAAAACAGTTTTTCATTAAAATCTATTATAGGCTTCATGTAAAGTGCCACTTCTGAAAATTGTGTAATAACCAGAAAGGGAGGTGCACAACTAGATGTTATAGCAGTCCTAAATACAAAATTTCAACTTTCTACGGCTTACCGTTTTTGAATTATGCGAGATACGTACGTACGTACAGACGTCACGACGAAATTAGTCAAAATGGATTCAGGGATGATCAAAATGGATATTTCCGCTGAAATCTGAAAACCGAAATTTTTCGCGATTACAATACTTCCTTTACTTACGTACAAGGAAGTAAAAATACCGCACTATTGTGAAAATAAAATAGGGCATTCATTTACAAAAGCGAAAGTATAAAATGTTTAGATTAGAATGAAGCAATAGGTCAAGAAGAATGGGAAATAACGATAAATTAAAATTAAATATAAAAGACGTTTTTTGTTTATATTAATCCTTATTAATTGAGTAGTAGTGTAAGTACAAAGTGTACATTTTATTATTTTTTGTTATGGTGGAGGACCCCACTGTGGTGACTGTAGAAAAAATCTTATGTGTGTTTCTCGAGTACAAATGGACATTGTCGATTTCGAAATAATGCCGCGCGACGCAGGAGCGCGGCAACAACCTCTCAATCGACAATGTCCTATTTTGCGCTCTTAATACACAAATAGCTATTTTGCTTTTCGGCTTGTACAGATTACATTGTAATTCCTCTACAGGCAGGATTCCGTGTTGTTCAGAATCTGGCTTAGACAGATTTGACTGTAAATGCATTTTTTATTACAAAAAAAATTGTTGAAATTTGTCAAATGGGACATACGTTATATTGCTATTGCTTTTCATCTCATCTTTGCCTTATGTTATGAGAATTTGCATTACAGGTAACAATGATGGTTTGCGCTTGTAGCGTTGCTTTTGCCTTCCCAAGACACTACCCCTTGTACTCGCAACCACAAGAGCAACCAGCAGAATATTACAGCGAGAGCGCAGCAGACTCTAGTGCTAGTGGAACCCAACATGAAGCCATCTCAACTTACGGCAACCATCACGGACATGAAGAGATTGTGGATTACTATGTGAGTGTGAATAAAAATAGAGAAAACAATCATATTAGAACGTAGAAGTCTTTCCGAATTTTGTGACTTTCAAACACTTACTTTCGGCTCATCTCATACAGAAAACTCGAGACAACTTCCTAGTTTCTTACAAAACTGTTGGTATTCATTGCGATACCTTTTAACGGACAAATACGTGTTGGACCAACTTCTACACAAAAGCTCTAACCCTGAGACTTTTTGTAACATTCGCCTGGAAATATAATTTTACTCTGTCTCATAAATACTTCAACCTAAATAAAACTCAAAACTACAAATTTAACGGAAAAAATCGTAAGAAACAAATACAGTATAATTTTTGAAAGATGTCCGATCAAAGTCATCTGTATCACGAACGAATTAACAAATAGGCATGTATTTATCTCTTTCTTTTGCAAAGGCTGAGTGTGCGATAAGGATGGATATAACAAGCTTGTCTTTCAAAAATTCATATTGTTTCGACTAAGTTAGGACATTCCACTTTAAAACGATGCTCGTTGTTGATAATACTTTCGCTGTAACGTAAGTTTATTTATTAATTCAGATACATTACCTTGATTCATAGCCGTACGAATAACGTTATTTTCTGTCATAGTCACTGACACTGACATTGTGTCATTATCTTATTTTTAACATATTTGGTTTTACATTTGCTTATAAACTTACCAGTTGACTTATTTTTGAATTTTGAATGCTTTTACTGTAATCTATATTTTTATAATAATAAAATAACAGTAGTATCTTACGTACCCTCATAAAAACTAAGCAAACGACACTATTGAATTTGTCATAATGGGCGGAGCAAAAATCTGAATTCATACAATAATTCGTAGACGACCTTGATCGGACATCTTTCAAAAATTTTACTGTACGTAGTAGTCGCTAACGGTAGAAATTAGGTATGAAAATGTCGAAAACTACCTCAAAAATAGCAATAGCCATGGAATTGGGACAAAATAAATTACAAATGTCTAACGGTTTATCTGTCATGTTAGGGTAATTTATTTTTGTAAGTATTATTTATAATTTCTGTTCCAGTTAACAATTGTCTGTTAATTTAAATTGAACAGAAATTACAAATAATAATAAATTAACCTAGCTTGACAGATAAATCGTTGATATTTGTTAATTTTTTGTTTGAATTCCATGGCTATAGATATTTTTGAGGTGATTTTCGACATTTTCATACCTAATTTCGGCCGTTACAAGACACACAAAATAAATTTTGTGCATTGATTTAGATGCAGAATTTTATGCCCTATAATTTTTATTTGATGTACTTATGTGTATCTTTGTCACAAATAATTTTATTATTTCATAAGTAAATATATTGCAGCAAACCCAGTTATACTCGTATAACATTTATGTACCGAAATCAAAATCCAGAAAAGTATTCTACAGATTTTATTGTGTGTTTGTTTTAATTTTTACCTCTCACTTAGAGAGGTATTGGATTCATGCTAAAAATCGTATATCCAGATATTAATGAATAATCACGTTTTAAGGTCCCTACAATTCGATTTTATTATTTTACGATGGTATGGTATATGTCTGTGTGTGCGTGTGTGTGTGTGTGTGTGTGTGTGTGTGTGTGCGTGTGTGTGTGTGCATGTATAGATGTATGTGTGTGTGAGGATGTTGGAAGGACGATTTCTCAAAAACCATAACACTTAATATCTGTTTAACTACGTATTTTTCAATCGGACATTACTGGGAAGAGCTGAAAAAGTTTTGGTAATAATTGGACAATCGGAAGTAGCAGATTGTTAAAACAATATTCTAAATATTATTTTTTGAAAAGTTTTGTTCTTGCTATTATTAAAGAAGAGTAAATTCTCTATCTGATACATATAAATATTTTATTATATCTTTTATAGACTTAGAGATAAATAAATATGTTATATAATAATCTGTTGTAATAAATCTCACAGCCCAAATAATGTCATGGAAACCAATTGAAAATGTTTGTAACTGACAGATAAATGTCAGTGTCAGACATCCAGATACATTACTGAAGACTTTTTCTGGGAAGTACATACATATATTATTTCTTATTGTATTAATAGTTAAATATTTAAAATTATAGGTATATTACACATACCCTTCAGAAATACTGTTAATCCCAACAATGAATTTGGAATCATTTCGAAAAATTAGAAGAATGAATTTAATTCAAAAAAATGTACATTAGATATAAGTAGAAATTTTGGTGTAGAGTGTACAAGAAATGTTACATACATTAGGGCACGAGCAGTCATGTGACTTTGTTAACCTTGACAAGCAGATGTGGGGGCCCGTGTCAGAATGTTACATAGATGTCAAATCTCATAATTTTTCATTCCAAATTTCGTCATTTTCTAATTCCATGTAGTTTATTTTCCTAGACATATAAATTCCACACTCCTGTTGACAAATTAACCACGTGAAGAAAATCCTGAAATTTTGAATGAAAAATTCTGACATTTGACATCTATGTACATAATTACTAATTATCATTCTGAAACGGGCCCCCACATCTGCTTGTCAAGGCCAACATCACATGATTGCTCGCGCCATATACTTATGTAACAAAATTTTTTTTTCATGCAGGCACCTCCGAAATATACATTCAAGTACGGAGTAAAAGACTACCACACGGGTGACGTGAAGACCCAGCATGAAACTCGTGAGGGAGATGTGGTCAAAGGACAATATTCACTGGTGGAGCCCGATGGTTCTATTCGAACAGTGGACTACACAGCTGACAAGCATAACGGATTCAACGCGGTGGTACACAAAACAGAACCTCAACAGCAACATCAAGAAATTACTGATGCTGCTCATTTTTAATTTTACGATATTATTATGTATAGTGTTCTTTAGGTAAGCATGGCATTGCGCAATAATAATACGTTGATAGGTAGATCAAAAATATTTTAAATCTCTCAATAATCTCTGCTGACACCGACGTATATATGGGGGGGGGGGGGTTTAGGGGGTTCAACCCCCCCCATCGGTTATATTTTGCCACGTTTGATATTAAGCTGGATATAGTTTTCTTACAAAATTGGGGGATTATGTTCCTACTTAAAATGCAAACCAAAAATGGGTCGCAATGCCGGTGGGAACACGATTGCTAGGCGTCCCGTATATACGGGATTGTCCCCTATTTCAGCTAACATTTGAGCGTCCCGTAAAGTACTGTTCGGGACGCCCAATTGTCCCGTATTTTGTGAGGACCGCAATTTAATTCACATTTAATAATTATACATTTTATTTTGAGCAGTTCAATAGAATAATGATATTGCTACTACTCAGTAATATAATATTTTAATTTAATGCAACATTGTATTTTCTGTTTTTGTAGTTATTGCTTATGCTCCCATCTCCCATCATAAAGTCTAGTAGAAGGGGCAACTATACGCTTTTGGAGCGTACATGCGCGTTTTCGACATAAAATATGAATTTGTTAAATTTGCTTCATTGTAAAGAACTCTATATTATCTTACATTGCATTAAAACACGTTTGACCTTGAAAATTTTCAAAAAATCGCCCGCGGCGCATATTTTTTTTATCATACAGTTTTCATCCAACCCTACCAGAACCCTATAAAAACTATATATACGGCACTACTGAATTTGACGAATGATAGGAGTTAAAATACAATTTATAAATGACCTTATTTGAAATTGTGTGATGTACACATGTTAAGAAATCTGATTTGGCCAGCACAATACCTTCTGTCAATTCTGTGTATTATGTCATGCCATTCTTACGTGAAGAATACTATATTTTTATTATTTCTAAACGAAAATATACCTCCATATGTTGTGTAATTTTAAAGATACAAAAGTATAAAATTACAGAATCTGTTTATGTTATTGTTATTAGGTATTTAATATAAATTAGGTATATATTGATAATTTTTAACATTATTATTTATGTAATATGAATAGGGGATTCCATTTTTTTATAACTTCATCTGAAAGTATAAGTAAAACTAAGACTATTGGTGAAAATCCGGTGAAAAAATTCGTATCAAGTGAGTATGGTCCCCCGAAGTTTGATAATTTAGATGTGTCGTCACGAATATGTTTTTATATCAAACTATTTTCTTCGTGGACCAAAATGTTCTTGAAATATATGCTATTTCTTAACTATATTTATAAAAAATAAATGAATATTATAACAGTGCAAGTATATTTAAATTATTAAATTGAATGAAAAACATTTATATTTAAATAAAATTGTTTGAGAATTGCAGGACTGGACTGATAGCCATGCCTCCGGTATTTGAATTTCCCTACTTCCAATGGTAGTAAGCTCCTCTCCCTAACTCGGTATTCGTTAGATATTTATAAGCGGTCTATGAATCGCCCATCAAAATAATATATACGGAATTCATATGAGTGACGAACTACTATAACAAAAACCACCTTATTTCCGAAGTATTTCAATTTGTTGATGGGAGTACGTTTCATTGAGACCCTCAAAATTCTCGTTTACCAGCTATACGACCCAGGGTATCAAACCCGAACCTGAACCGAACCAAAACCGGAACCAAACCGTAACATTTTAGCGAACCCAAACCCAGAACCGAACCTGAAATATATTTTTCAATTGAACCCGAGTCGGAACCGAACCGACTGTTAAAATTCGGGTTCAGGTTCATATTGAGACCGAAACGTACACGTAATCGTAATACAGCCGATAATCGACGTCTGTGTTGTTTGAGAAAATTGTGTTCTTGCCTTGCGTAAATTCCGGCTCGCATTTTAAATTATTTCTATATAAAGATTGTTATTCCAAAAACATTAATTCAGTTTTCATTAGGGCGAACCGAACCTGAGCCCAATACCAGAACCCGGAACAAAACCGCAAATTTTAATAATGTTTGAACCAGAACCGCACCCGAACCCATCTCTCAAAAAATAAATTAATCGGAACCTGAATCGAACTCAGTTTTTGGCTGGTTCGATGCCCTGATACGACCTTTTCATTTGACCGAAATTTTCTCCAGTCAGAAAAGTGTTGAATTCTGGACCAGATGGTATTCCAAAGGAGCTAGATCGAATGGATAGGGAGGATGAGGATGTTTAAACTTTAAATCGTAGTTCGGTAATTTTTTTGATGAATAATACAGCTTGCATGCGCCGGAATCTACAATAACAACGTAGAACATCACCTTTTTTGGACTTGCCTGAACATTTTTCAGCGATTACTGCGTTCCATGACATACTATTTTATGCAGTATGTTACAAATATTTTTGAAAAAATACTTCTATCAAAATGTTTTAATTATTTTATGTTTCTGAAATTAAATATAGATACATATTTATAATGATGTTATATAATATTGTTCTTAGTAGTAATATTCGTATATTGTAGATATGTTTCTAGTCTATACTTCCTTTGTTAATAAAATTTATTTTTATATTTTATACAATGTGGACATAGGACTTTAACATGTAAAATCATATTTTCGTAATTTTCTGCTTCTTTTAATTATTTTAGGTAAAAATGCTTAAAATAAAAGTTGTAGAGCGTGAGATTCTGCATTTGAATCAATAAGGAAAATTACATGCTTAGTTACGGCTGAAATTAGGTATAAAAACGTAGAAAATCACTCAAAAAATGGCGATAGCTATGGAATTGAAACAGAGAAATGAACAAATGTTTGACGATTTGTCAAGTTAGGTTAATATAGGGCGCGAGTAGACAAGTGACTCGAGCGACCTTGAAGAGCTTGGAATCAATTGATTTGTGTACGCTTGTCACTTCAAGAACAATACTTTAACATCTTGATTTTGAACTGCTAAAACATTATCATTTTACAATTTTCATTAAAACACATCAAATTAAAAATAATAACTTTTTTGCAGTCCAAAATGAAAATAAGTCAAAATATTGTTCTTGCCAAAGCTGTCAAAATGATAAGCGCATACAAATCAGCTGATTCCAAGCTTCTGCTCACGCACTTTATTTTTATTAGTGAACAATTATCTATTAATTTAATTAAATAACTTTTCACTTTAAAAGAATTTACAAATAATATTAAAAATAAATCAACCAAGCTCCAACCTTGACAGATAAACTGCTAATATTTGTTAATTTTTAGCTTGTGGTGATTTTTGACATTTACATATCTAGTATCTGGCGTTATAAAGCATGCAAAATTAATTTTGTTTATTGATTCTGATGTTAAATTTTATATTCTACAAGTTCTTTTAACTAAAATAATTAGGGAAGCAGTAAATTACGAAAATATGCTTATACATGTTCCGGTGTCGCGGTCAACAACCTACAGTAAAATTTTTGAAAGATGTCCGATCAAGGTCATCTGTATCATGACCGAATTAACAAACTGGCATACATTTATCTTCCTCCTTTACAAAGGCTTTAAGCATGTGCGATAAGGATAGATATAACACGCTTGTCGTTCAAAAATTCATATTGTTTCGACTAAGTTAGGACATTCCATTTTAAAACGATGCTCGTTGTTGATAATACTTTCGCTGTAACGTAAGTTTATATATTAATTCAGATATATTACCTTGATTCATAGCCGTACGAATAACGTTATTGTGCCAGTATCTTATTTTTCACATATTTAGTTTTATATTTGCTAATAAACAGTAGTATCTTATGTACCCTCACAAAAACTAAGCAAACGACAATACTGAATTTCTCAGAATGGGCGGAGCAAAAATCTGAATTCATACAATTCATAGATGACCTTGATCGGACATCTTTCAAAATTTTTACTGTATATGTACGAGTATTGTATTGGTAAACCTGAATATATGTATTTTAAAACTGAAAAAAGTAATTACATTTTTAAATATAAATTCCATCCTTTGATTTAGGTACCTTGAAACTAGGATTAACAGATGAATCATTTGTGTGCTAATTCTTTTAAAAACCTTAACATTTAACGAGGAGCAATAAAATATATCTATATTTCTAAAATTAATTTCGCTTAGGATATAACCATTTATTCATCCAATTATAACTTAATTGACAAGAAATACAAATTTTTAAGTACATTTCAAAACAAAAGTACCATAAAATAACCTTGAGAAAAACCTTCCCAATCACAAAATTATTAATGGATTTAAGATACCAGAGTTAGTAAAAATGGGACTTTTATATTTGTAAAAATAAAAGAGGTACTTATGTATTAATTTTTGTAAGTAAGTGGGTAATAATTGGCTATTTTATTTGAAGAGAGAATCAGTTAATGCCAAAAAATATGACATTTTTTCCAAAAGATTTAATAGTGGGCATTTCAAAACATTGAATATTTCGAATTTTAATAGCCGTGTTCCTTAGAACTGTGATTTGTAGTCTGACCAAAGTGATCATGATTCAGAAGAAGTATGTTTTTTTCGATTCGCTATCCCTACTTTCTCATTCTGTGATCACTAGACAACCATCCCCTTTCCTTCTGAATCATCCTTTTCGAGTGATCGCGCGGATTCATTTCAGAACAAATTTATATATGGCTGACGACAATAGCTTTCGAGCGTTGAAATTTATCAATGTGAGGTTTGCTGCATTAAAGGAAACATGATTTTCTTACAAAAGCATGTAATGACCTATACTTTTGAAAACAAAGAAGATATGTTACATGAGAGATTGTTTTAAGTAAACATACTTCATATTCTTTATCAAGAACTTCTTTTTTTTACTTCATTATGATCAATTTATAATACTGACTATAACACTTGATAGTAGATAATATATAAAATAAAATAAGTTTGTGAAAATTGGTCTGCATATGGTATTTGACGCTAAGTGGTGTTTACATTATTTAGATTGTCTTCTTTATTTATTTTTATGATTCAAAAGGATCACGATTAAACTAATCAGGATTCAGAAAATCACAATCACAGCCCAAAGAAACACAGCTTTTATCAGTTGAATATGAAGTATAAAATGCAATCAAATCGTATAGAAAATAATATATTCGTTAAGTTATAATAATGTTAAATGTCAATAAATAATATTTATCTGCGTTTTTTCAAAATAAACTGTTAAAATCTTCAAATGAGAGTACTTTCGTTTGACCAATTAGAACCAAAATTTGATCACCTCTTCTTCTGAATGTAAACTTGAGGAATACGAAAAAATTATAATTTTTGGAATCGTGGTATTGGAGTTATGCGATCCGAAACGATCGTCACACACGCACAGACACAGATGCACACACACACACAGATGCACACACACACACACACACACACACACACTCATACATACAGACATCATCGTAAAAATAGTAAATTCGTATTCGCGGCTTTCCAAAACCTGCTTATTCATTAGAAACTCACTATCGAATTTTTTGACCAAAGACCTTACCTAAAGGTGACGGAAGGTAATTAGTGTAATTTAAAAAAAAATACGCTATTATTTGTAGTGTGTTAGACAATGTCACTATTTACGTATATCTGTCACACAACATATTCGTCAAATAATCTTTCTCTTTCTAACATGAAATATTGCTAAGCTATACTATTATATACATGCTGTGTATTCTTTCTTCGAACAAGTAACCTTGTATAGTCATCTTTCGTGAATAATAATAAAACATTGATTTAACGAGTTTCGTACGTTCAAGGAGACTTCGATCCATAAATTTTAGTTTGTTTCACGTTAACCAACATCGTTCTAATTCATTACTCAATCTACTACCATATTTAATGAATATAAAATATTGCACTTCTGACTTTCCAGTGACCTCTGAACTTCTGATAATATCTAAGATGTGTGTAACAATTATGATAATGCTTCACGTAATTGTATGTTCGTGCGGATGCTGAGCTCTATGCAGTGAAGGATTTTACATGAAAATGGTGTAAGATTATATTTCCTGTATTCTGTGTAAATATAACTAGTAGCAGTTTACGGCAATTAACAACGGTTGAATGATAAATCTTTCTTGTGAAATTCATTGCATCTCATTATTATATACAAAAGAATTAAGCTGATTGATATTTGCGTATAATAATGTATTATTTCAACTTGCGTCTAATAATAACTTCGTTCAAGAGGACGAATGAGTAATAGCCAATATTTCACGCAAGGAAAATTCTATATTTTTCTTACCACATGATTCATGATATAAGCTACTAGTAGTGACAATCTTAAATTTATTCAAAACTGTCTGAAAATTGTTCAAAAATTTCTCGACTGTCTTAAATTTATTTGGAACTGTCTTAACAGTCTTAAAATTATTTAGGACTGTCTGAAAATGATTTAAATACTTCACAATTGTTTTAAATTTATTCAAAACTGTCTGAAAGTGGTTTAAATACTTTTCAATTGTCCTAAATTTATTTGGGACAGTCTGACTGTCTTAAATTCATTCAGAATTGTCTGAAACCGTTTTAAATTTATTTAGAACTGCAAAAAACTGTCTTAATTGCGTTTTATAAAAAATCTAAATAGTAATGCTAAAAATACAACATTGGACACGCCCTGACGCCATATCTTTTAGTTGAAACTTTTTTAGTTTGTGAATATCGCTTTCTGGACAAATTAATTTATATATCTATTGGTTTTTTGTGTAAAAATGTATTATTTATCCTTTGACTGATAGACTTAGGTTTTTCTTTAATTAGCAGTTGAAATTCGAGACTCTGTCGCCGATTATAATTAAAATAATTAAGTAAATAAGAGATAGTCATAAGTTGTGAGAGTGCAGTACTCATTTTATAATTTCTGAATGTAAAAACGTGTGTTTTATTTAGTCTTGTGTAGAACGTCCATCTACCGTATTTCTACAGGAAATTTCATTTAATACATCATTTTAAAATGTATGTCGAAAAACAATAAAAAAAAACTAGTACCTAATGGATATAAAATCATTTGTTTGAATTGATTTGTAAGAGTATTTCTCCAACACTATTTTGGAAACTACACATTCCATAACTAAAAATTATTATTCCAACAAACCGTGTGGAATAATTCCGTACGCCGTTTCGAATAATTCCGCACGGCTTTGGTCGTATCACAATTTAGCCGCATATTAGCGCTGTATATCAAATATCTTGTTTCGGTTGCTATGGTTATGACTCTTTGTTTTATATTTATTTATTTCTATATTCGCGTTCGACGTTTTTAAGTTTTGAACATTTTTAGAGTTTTTTGTTAGGTTTTACAGGTTTTTGGAGTTGTCCAGATTAATAAGTTTATCTAAATAATAATATGTTACTTAGCAAATTAACTGAAGTCATTTTATAGAAAAACATATCAAGTGGAAATGAAGATATAGATATGGAATGTACGTCACCAGAAATAAGAAAATTTGTTAATGATACAAGGAGTCAGTTATTACCAAATAAATCAAAGGAAAAATATGAATGGAGTTATTATAAGCAATTTATGGACTGGCGTCAAAAAAATATTTAATGGTATATGATAATATATTATTATTATCAATCAACATTTTATGTATAATTTCTAAAATCTTGTTAGAGAAAGTATAGTCTACAATACATTTGGAATGGTATAATCCACACTCGCAAATCGTAGTTCTCGCCTTCAACTCGGGCCACAAACTTTTTGCTCGTGTGGAATATATACCACTCCATTACTTGTTGTAGAATATACTACTACAAAATAATTATATTGTAAAATAGAAATGGTCTATGTAGAAAGATGGATCATTTTTTAAAAGATTTATATATAGTTATAATTATCAATAAATAGTACGAGTATGGTGGCCATTTGTGTTTAGGGCAGTGAGTTCAAATGAAGAATTCCGAGAACTATAAGATATGAAGTCAGTTAAACAGACAAAAGCTGCCTCATTTGCAAACAATTTTAATAGTGTATTGTTTATTCTGAAAAAATGCAAGAGCCAAAGTTACAATTCTTATATTCGCGTCATAGTAGAGAGATACACCATTGATTTTATTTGATTTCTAACCAGGGTTGGATTGGACAGAAAATTAGACCCGGGGAAAATTGCAGGGTAGGCACACCTTACAACTCAAAACTCATTCAAAAGATGATTTCGACATATTAATGAATAAAGCAAATTTGGTTGTTCGATCATAGATTTCTTGGGACACCACATTTGTAATAATAATACAAAACATCTATACTCTATTTGCTTAAAGAATGCAGAGTTGCGTGGTATAGGGATAGAGAGTATATTTCACGGCTTGTGATTGCTACAAACAGATTTAAACTGTCCTAACATTATATACAGGGTTTTTCAATAAGAACCTTTTTTACCTCTCGCTAAGAGAGGTATTGGATTCATGCTAAAAATCGCATATCCAGATTTTAATGATTAAGCACGTTTTAAAGTCACTACAATCCGATTTTAATATTTTTACGATGATGTCTGTGTGTGTGTGCGTATGTATATGTGTGTATGTTGTGGGGAGGTTGGAAGGACGATTTCTCAAAAACTGTAACACTTAATATCTGTTTAACTACGTATTTTTCAATCGAACATTACTGGGAAGAGCTGAAAAGGTTTGATAATAATTGGACAACCGGAAGTAACAGATTCTTAAAAAAATCTTCTAAATATTATTTTTTGAAAATTTTTGTTCTTACTAGTATTAAAGAAGAGTAAATTCTCTATCTGATACATATTTTATTATATCTTTTATAGATTTAGAGATAAAGAAATATAAGGTATGTATATAATTTATATTTACGTGGTGTATGTGGGTATGTCAGACGGGATCGCGTGAGGAATAATTTGGTGTATGAAGAATGTATGGTAAGCAACAATGTGATTAAGAGAGTTGGTGTGAGTCAGTTGAGATGGTTTGGGCATGTGGAGAGAATGGCGAGTGAACGGCTTGTTAAGCGTATATATCTTGGTGAAGTTGAGGGTTTTCGATTGCGTGGCCGACCAGTGTGTAAGTGGATGGATGTGATTGGTAGGGTGCTTAAAGAGAGAGAGTTTCCAAGTGTGAAGAGAAGAAGAGCATGTATGAATTCAATTATGAGTGTGGCCGAGGCGAAAGAAGTCTGCTTAGATAGGAATGTGTGGCGAAGGATGATTGTTTCCTAACTATTATTGTGATCCGGATGCGGTATTTCGCTACCGAAAATCGGTCACTTTAATATGTTTAAGAGTAAGGATTATGAGTGTGGCCGTGGCGAAAGAAGTCTGCTTAGATAGGAATGTGTGGCGAAGGATGATTGATTCCTAACTATTATTGTGATCCGGATGCGGTATTTCGCTACCGAAAATCGGTCACTTTAATATGTTAAGAGTAAGGATTTGTTGTATGATTGATGTTGTTCTTATTGTTATCGGGTTTGTGCGAACCCACTAAGTGGGACACGCGTGATTTTATGTATGTATGTATGTATATAATAATCTGTTGTAATAAATCTCACAGCCCAAATAATGTCAATAATGTCATGGAAACCAATTGAAAAATTAAAAATGTTTGTAACTGACAGAAAAATGTTAGTGTCAAAAATCCAAAGACATTAAATTATTTCTTATTGTATTAATAGTTAAATATTTAAAAATATAGCGAAATTACATATACTCATCAAAAATACTGTCAATCCCGACGATGAATTGGAAACATTTTGAAAAATTAGAAGATTAGGACAAAATTTCTTCATAGAATGAATTTAAATTTAAAAAATCTAAATATAAAGAATACATATGTGGACTTCTGGGGTAGAGTATAGGTATACAAGAAATGTTAAATACAATAGGGCGCGAGCAGACAAACAGATATGGGAGCCCGTGTCAGAATGATAGCTAGTAATTATGTACATAGATGTCAAATATTATAATTTTTCAGTCTAAATTTAGTGATTTTCCAATTCATGTGGTTTATTTTCCTCAACAAGTAAATTCCACACTCCTGGTGACAAATTAACTACGTGAATTTCGAAAATCTTGAAATTTTTAATAAACATTCTGACATTTGGCATTGTTAATCTGACACGGGCCTCCATATGTGCGTGTCAAGGCCAACAATGTCACATGACTGCTCTCGCCCTATACTTATGTAACCAACAACGGAAGTGACGAGAGGTATTGTGCTGGCCACAACAGATTTTTAACCTTTGTACTTTATTTGGTTTAAGAAGGCAGAGTTGCGTGGTATCGTTTGTAATTGGTGCAAACGTGAGACAGTTTTAAACTGCCCTAACATTATGTACAGGTTTCTCAATAAAACTGTTTTTAAAATTATGATTAATTTACTTAAAATGATTAGAAGATCTGCTCTTTCTTCAGTTTTCAAATTATCAGATAAATACTAATAATTTTTGTTGCCCACCAAAAATCAAAAATCGCCTACTGGTGGGCGGTACCAGCCACGTTGAGAAATCCTGGTTTAGATTATTAAATCTTTATTTTTGTTGAAGTCACAGATCATCAAATACTATAAAAAATATATCCGTAAACATTCACAATCCCAATCTTCGATAATTGGTGAAAAGTAAACTTTATACAACCTTGTTGTAAGACAAATGATTTCGCCGCCAATACTACTACTGCTCCATGTCCGTGTGAATGGGCGGTGGTTATTAAAACAAGCGCTGTGAGCCCTCCAGAACATAGAAAGACGTTAAATTTTTCGAAGCCAGCGTAAGATACAGACCTTGAAACGAAATAGAGTGTAGTTGCACATCTATGGCTAAAGTATAGGGAGAAAATTTACCTATAAATACCGACTAAGGTAATGGATGAATCAGTATTAATCCAGAATTCATAGTGTAACTAAATTCTGACAACAATGACCTTTCTTAAAGTAAGTGTGTATACAATACTTGCCACGATTCAGTTACAGTGTTTTTTATAGAATAATAACTTATAATTATTTATTTACACTGGCGTCGTATGAAGTTCGTTTTTGAAATTTATGTTACTTAAATAATAGACATAATTTGCGCTGAACTTAATATACAATTGAAACATTTATTTAAATTTATGATTTGGTTATTGTCTCTGTCTATTCTAGATAAGGAAGGTATAGACGCGCAAATTGATTTGTTTTAATATTATGTATTTAAATAAATATACCATTACGGCATATTACCCATTGCTGGGTGTACCAATCTGCTTTGTACACAGATATCGGCAATGATGAAATATTTGTACCATGCGAGCGCTTACCAGGCGTCACTTTACGGGCACTCAATGCTGACGTGAGTGCCCCACTGGGGTTAATTTAGTACCATTAAAATTCGAAGTAATTTTTGGCGTCGGTCGGTATCGTATTTGTGTATGTATTATGTATACAGGAAATTTCCTTTAAAAAAACCAGTGTTTTTTGGGCGAACTAATGACTTTAGAGAAAAATGTTATATATAAAAAATGATCATGAATATGAGGCTAATTTATCAGTAATAAGAAACCGAAAATTCAATCAGCGGTTCTTAAACTGTAGAACAAAATTTATTTTTTTAAATGGCACTCTGTATAATTTTTTAGCCCATTAGATAAATATTTTTTTCTTATTTCAACGATATAAATATTGTTTATGTCATACTGGTTTCTAAAGCAACATTTTTTGAACAATTTATAAAACAAAAAGTCTTAGAACTTTAAAATATCATTTTAAAATTTTACTTTCTTACTAAATCCTTTATTTATGCGACAGTAAATTGTTCTTCATCTCAGTACCTTCAGCCACAATATCTCGAGGAATGTATTTGTTATTATTTATAGCGAATAAGAATGTTAATGAAACCAGAAAAATTCAATTTCAATCTGTCAAAATTTTGCTAATATTTCGAACAATTGCAACTTATACAAAATTCATGCTGCTACAAATTGCTGCATATTTCTTTTAATAATTTAATAAATAGAAACTCGTATGATAAAATTATGTATGTTCCTCAGACGAAAAGTGTCTTTAAGGTACTCACAAATAATTACAACCTCGGCTGCCCGCCTCGACAGTAAACAATTTGCTCATACTTTAATGATTCACATTTCGTCCGAGATACATAAAATACTGATAGGGTTGTATAACAATTATTTCGTGAAAAATGGTATTAAAACTCAAAAATAATGTTAGAATGTTAGCCCCCTAATCTTGAACATTTTTCTCGTCATTAGTTCTGTCAAAAAAGCGCTGGTTGTTTTAAAAGAAACACTCTGTATACTATAATAGTACATTAGAAAACAATTTTCATAAGGAACTCTGTTTAACAGGTGTTATGAAATATGTTTTTTTTAATACTATTTTTCTATTGAGGTAATTTTGTTTTATTAGATTTTAAAAAAATGCGACTTGTCAAAAATATGTTTTGGCTTTTTTATCAGTTATGTTGGTAGCGTTTCCCGTTAACAATTTCAACTTCAGGGATGAAAATTCACTGTTTACTGACAGTAAGTTGAGATTATATTATGGTCATTCATCTGTCAGTTTTGAAAGCAGTGATACCACCTCTACAAATTAAAAAAACACCAAAAACAGTGCATTTATAGATCTTGTGCGTTTATAGACTCATAAAGACACCGACATAGAAAAAAAGAAATTTCACATTCGGAAAAGAATAATTAGCCCGAAATCATTCCGGCATATTTTTCTTATTTATTGAATTTTTAGTTAACTACTATATAACATATAGGATCTTGATCGCAACACCGGTGTATAGGATTTTACATGTAAAATTACATTTTCGTAATTTCCTGCTTCCCTTATTATTTTAGATAAAAATGCTTGAAATAAAAGTTGTAGAAAAATTCTGCATCTGAATCAATAAACAAAATTAATTTTGCATCCTTAGTAACGGCAGAAATTAGGTATGCAAAGAATACCGATAGCCATGGAAATGAAATACATAAATTAACAAATGTTCGGCGTTTTACCTGTCAAATTAAGTTAACATATTTTTATTAGGAATCAAGTGAATAATTATCTATTAATTTAAATAAATATTTTTTCAGATTACAAATAATAATAAAAATTAATTAACCTAGCTTGACAGATAAATCGCTATTTTTGGGATGATTTTCGACATTTTCGTACCTAACTTCTGCCGTTATAGAGCATGCAATATTAATTTTCTTTATTGATTCGGGCGTGGAATTTATTTGAAGCATTTTTACCTAAAATAATTAGAGAAGGAGGAAATTAGGAAAATATGATTTTACATGTTAAAGTCCAATGTTCCGGTGTCGCGGTCAACATATAAGCGTATAAATGAATACCTAATTTAATTAAATTTTCGTTGAAATACGAAGTGATTTATTGAGACCAATTTATTTATTACAGCAAGGCGATATTTTTTCATAACTCAAATTTAATGAAGACATGAAAACAATGAACATACGCCCAAAGTTGTTCACTAGTTACAGTTTAAATGTTAGTAGAACTCACAATGATGTAACCACGTACATTCCGTTCTTATCTCCGCATGTTCACAAGAAAACTCGTGTGTTCAATCACGTTCTTTGAAATGTCAAACTTTAGTACTGTGTGCTGTACGGGTACGGGTCAAAGGTCACATCATTATTTGTTGTATTTTTTTATCGTTTAATTATTTCTGGTTTTCCTTTTAAACTTATGTGTAGTAAATATCTACAATACATAGAAAACAAGTAAATACAATTTTTAAATATTTATATTTTCAAAATTATGTGTGGAATTTCTGTGTTGGGTGTTGCAATTTGCTTTGTACATAGATATCGGTAAAGACGATGACATAGGTATTGGTACCATGCTGGGGTGGCGGGATCATTTTTGCGCCATTTTAAATTCGGAATAATTTTTGGCGTCGGTCGGGATCAAATCCTAGTTCCCAGATTCGCGACCAGATACTCGGGCACACAACTACGAGACCCCATACATCTTACAGAATAATTCTAATGGACTAATAGACTATTTGATAGAAATATTTTAAAATTATATGTATAGTTTTTTTTAAAGTACCACCAATGCTCGGTTTCAGATTTTTAAAAAATATTTTAAATGAAACTATATGCAATATTTTTTATAGTAAGAAAACAAATTATAATAATTTATTGTTATTTTCTTAAATAATTAAATAAAAAGATTGGAGTCAGAAATAGTCATAAAAACAACCCTTCACTGTGACGTCAGAGTATATACAGTATGTCATTCATAGTCAATAGAAAAACTGTTTGTCCATCACCTATGCTCTACGCTTTATATAAATAAAAGTAGGCGATTATTGGTCATGTTAAATTGTATGCTATATGTACTCTGACGTCACATTCTGTTTCAGATCACGTGACTTTTTCAAATTTTACACAAATTGCAATAACTAATTGTAAAAGTTACATATTATATGCAAAAAAATAGAATATGTATTTTCGTTGACAATGTCAGAAAAAATCCAATTTGCAATACATGCGGAAAATGTGATTCTGAAACTCTTTATTTTAAAATTCATAATTGATTTCCACGCCAGCAATAAGTGCCTGGTAAATCTGTGTGTACAAAGCAAATTGGCACACCCCGCAATGGGTAATATGCGCGCGATGTTATATTTATTTTATATAATTGACTTTTGCATTAAAAAATTCTACAATTTTCTTTTTTTGATTGGTGCGCAAGGGTTAAAATAATCGAGTTATTAAAAAATAACAGACCGATGAATCATTCTGTATTTATTTTTGTGTTGACAAATTAGTTGCATGTCTTTGTATTTCTTACGGCAATAAATATTAAATTTAATTTTCCTGATGCAATGTATGTTGTGATGTAGATAGCGATGCTGATTGCGTGCGTGGCTTGCGTCAACGCAGGACTTCTTCCGGCGCACGGCTATGCAGCCGCTCCTCTACCATTAGCAGCCCCCGTGGCCTACCCACAAGTTGCCGCTGGTCACGACGTCGACTACTATGTAAGTTAGTTGCACATGCACAAACAGTATTATTCACTAATACCATTATAAATTTAATAGCTATTTGTGTATTAAGAAATAGGACATTGTCGATTGAGAAATCGACAATGTCCTATTTTGCGCTCGAAACACACACAACATTTTTTCTATAGTCGCCATAGTGGGGTCCTCCAACATAACAAAAAATAATTTGTATTACAGTTTCAAAAATCTTTAATATTAATGAACACATAACCAACTAACGTATGTCGTAACATATCAGAATATTTTGAAATTTTGAATGAGAAATTAGACAATTTTGACATCTATGTTAATAACTACTAGCCGTCATTCTGACACGGATCCTCATATCTGCTTGCCAAGGTCAACAAAGTCACATGACTGCTTGCGCCCTATAAGTAACGAATTTAACATTTCTTGTACACACAAATAATTGAAATTGTATCTCTTCTGTCGTTCTATGAGGAATTTTGTCCTACTCTGCTAATATATTCAAAATTCTTCAAATTCTTTGAGGTATTAGCGGTATTTCTTAAGGATATATGTAATATTAATATACATATAATTTTAATATTTAATTAATAATACATGAAAAATGTTCCAGTAATGTTAGTGATGATTTTTGACACTGAAATTTTGCATTTATCTGTCAATTACAAACATTTAAATATCTCAACTGGTTTCCATGGAGTTGTTTGGGCACGAGATTTATTACAATAGATTATTCTATATTATTATATAATATATCTCTGAACCTATAGGGGATGTAATATTTTTTTAAATGTGTTATATTGGGAGTTTAATTATCTTTATTATTTGTAGTAACACAAAATTTTATAAAGTACCATTTCCGGTTGTTCAATTGTTACTAGAACCTATTCAGCTTCTCCCATTACTGTTAGATTGAGGAATCCGTAGTTACACAGGTCTTTAGTCTTATAGAATTTGAGAAATCGTACCTCCAACATCCACACACACACATACATACACATTCATACACAGACATCATCGTAAAAATGTTATAATTGGATTCTAGAACCTTAAAACTTGCTTAAGCGAGAGATAATAATTATAAATAAAAATGTTATTTTGAATGACCCGTTTTTCAGTGTCACTTCTATAAGAACCTTCTTTGGTACTAGTCAATTTATATTTTAACCTCGTACAACGCGAGTTTAGATTTAATTTGAAGATATTTCAAACAGTTAAGGAGGTATGAACTCCCAAAAATTTGTGTTTCATGTTTAGTTCCGCCTAAAAATGTGAGATTAAAAATGGTTCAATATCACAGTTAAAGATAAAAAGTGGCAGCATGAATGGTGATTAAAAGATGACTACCATTGTTTTAACTCTGTCAATTGTTTATGGTTTATTTTAGAGAAAAATACTTCAAATAAAAGTTGCGTACAATTAATTTTTCTATAACTAGTATTTGAAGTATGTCTAAAATAAACCATAAACGATTAAAACACTGCTAGTCATCTTCTAATCACAATTATGCTACCTTCCTGTACTTATATAGATTTACTTTGTTCATAGGCTCATCCGAGGTACACGTATAACTATGGTGTGGCTGATAGCTCCACGGGAGATCAAAAGTCTCAGTCCGAGCATCGCGACGGCGACGTGGTGAAAGGACAATACTCTGTGGTGGAGCCCGATGGCACAGTGCGCGTGGTGGAGTATACCGCGGACGACGCGAATGGTTTCAACGCGGTGGTCAAGCGCATAGGGCCGGCCGTACACGCTGCTCCTGCCCCTGCCCATGTGCCAATCTACGCAACCGCCCCCCATGGACATGATGCATACGGACATTATTAACCAACTGATATAATTAAGTTTCATTCTGCTGCCATGTACATACATTATGAGTATCCAATTATTTATCTTTTGTGAAATAGTTTTATATTTATAAAATTATTGTATTGTTACAAGCTTCTGTGAATTTAGTTTTAGGTAACTGTACGTAAATAATGCAATATAACAAATATATTTGTTAATACATTCTTATTTATTTTTATAAATTCCAACTAAGGTTATTTCCCTCCCTACTTTTTGAAGCAATATTTAAAACGCATAAAATATTTAGGGATTATATTGTAAACGTAAACGCCACTTCAGCATACGAAGAAAAACCAAAAACGTTGTTCATGTTGTGATTTCTCGAAGGACCATATTGTTTTTAAATAATGTACAGTAAAATTTTTGAAAGATGTCCGATCAAGGAGGCCTATGAATTGTATGAATTCAGATTTTTGCTCCGCCCATTATGACAAATTCAGTAGTGTCGTTTGCTTAGTTTTTATGAGGGTACGTAAGATACTACTGTTATTTTATTATTATAAAAATATATGTTGCAGTAAAAGCATTCAAAATTCAAAAATAAATCAACTAGTAAGTTTATAAGCAAATGTAAAACCAAATATGTTAAAAATAAGATGACACAATGTCAATGTCAGTGACTCTGACAGAAAATAACTTTATTCGTACGGCTATGAATCTAGGTAATGAATCTGAATTAATAAATAAACTTACGTTACAGCGAAATTATTATGTATAACGAGCATCGTTTTAAATTGGAATGTCCTAACTTAGTCGAAACAATATGAATTTTTGAAAGACAAACGTGTTATATCCACCCTTATCGCACACTCTTATAGACTTTGCAAAAGAAAGAGATAAATGTATGCCTATTTGTTAATTCGTTCGTGATACAGATGACCTTGATCAGACATCTTTCAAAAATTTTACTGTATACTTGTATTTGTTGATGATGTTTATTCAAATGACAATATTACACTCTCTTGATAGTTTCCCTGTGGACGTTTATACAAGGCTGACCACCCTTACCATAATAAGGGTGGGGGTACAAAAAGAATAATTAGAGGTGGTAAACTCCACCCATAGATCTAAGTACACAGTAAAAATTTTGAAAGATGTCCGACCAAGGTCATCTGTATCACGAACGAATTAACAAATAGGCATACATTTATCTCTTTCTTTTGCAAAGGCTATAAGAGTGTGCGATAAGGATGGATATAACACGCTTATCTTTCAAAATTTCATATTGTTTCGACTACGTTAGGACATTCTACTTTAAAATGATGCTCTTTGTTGATAATACTTTCGCTGTAAGTAAGTTTATTTATTAATTCAGATACATTACCTTGATTCATAGCCGCAAGAAAAACGTTATTTTCTGTCAGTCACTGACACTGACGTTGTGTCTTCTTATTTTTAACATATTTGGTTTTACATTTGCTTATAAACTTACCAGTTGACTTATTTTTGCATTTTGAATGTTTTTACTGTTATATATATATTTATAATAATAAAATAACAGTAGTATCTTACATACTCTCATAAAAACTAAACAATCGACACTACTGAATTTGTCATAATGGGCGGAGATTGCAGTAGTAGTCTCGTTTTGGATAAACAAATCTGAGAAAATCCATTTTCTGACTAAACTAATGACTTTTCGACAAATATTGTTATTTAAAAATTATTTATAATTAAAAATGAAGGCGAGTTTTGTTGAAGCTTTTCTTTATTTTCGTTTTTGTTTCAGAGATAATGAGTAGAACTAAAATTTGTATATTATAGGTGGGGAAAATTTTATACAACGAAATTTTCTAAATAAACTTCTATTATTTTTTAATTTTAAATATGTTTTAGCTAATAATTTATTTTATTCATATTTTGTTTTTAAGAAAATGATTTATTTATGTATGCTCTTAAATATCTACAGATAAAAACTATACAAATAGATTTAATATATTAATAACTAAAATATATAATTTTGAGTAAATTTTATTTGAAACATTTTTCGATTTAATGCCTTAGTTTTGTGATATTAATTTCTGAAAATACATATATAAATATTAACAAATGTCAGTGATTTTATGCAATAGATGGCCATACTGATATTGTATTGGTTTTATTGATAAATAAAACGTTAATTTTTGGCTTTATTATTAATTTTTAAAAAAAGTTTATTTGAAGAAAATTATTCAGAATTAAATGTTCCATTAAACTATGTCAATATTTATTAATTATACCAAAATTTCTGTTAACATAAAATTTTAAAAATTGGAAATTAAGGTGACTAGATATATTTCCAAAAATCTGTTGTGGCCAGCACAATACCTCTCCCCATTTTCATTTTATGTTGCATAGGGCGCGAGCAGTCATGTGACTTTGTTGGCCTTGGCAAGCAGATATGGAGGCCCGTAATTTTTCATTTAAAACATCATGATGTTTCAAATCCATGTGGATTATTTTCCGCGACAATTTTTATTAATTTAATATTACAAATAATGTTAATCTTGCATAATGTTTAGTTAAGTTTTCTCAATGTCGTTAACATAATTCACACGAAAAGTACGGGTTCCTGCTCTTATCATGAATAAACATCTAAAGATAACTGTGGATTGCAGTTACGAGTATAGTAAATAATGAATTAGGTACTCATATAATCGCTAAAATTTATCTCTTTGCTTAATTAAACACACGTTTGTCCCTCGCTACTGCAGGATGTTGTCATTGATGTACGCAACTCATCGACTGAAAATATACATATATTTACTATTATTTACTGTTTTTACCTTCCGTTACCTTTAGAGAATAAGAATTTACAATTTTTACGAGGATGTCTATATGTTGTGTGTGTGTGCGTGTGCGTGTGTGTGTGTGTGTGTGTGTGTGTGTGTGTGTGTGTGTGTGTGTGTGTGTGTGTGTGTGTGTGACAAAAATTTCTCCTTCGATAACTCCAATACTACAATTCCAAAACTTATAATTCTTTCATATTGTTGATTAGATTTTGGTTATGATTCGTACTAAACGAATATACTTTCATATTCATTTTTATGAAAACCAAACTTGAGTTTGCATCTATGTTACTAAAAGCGGTTGGCCGTTATAAACGAAGTCGTACTAAACGGATTCTACTATATGTTTTTATTTTCTACTTCTTATTTTAAGAAACATACTGTTCTGTTTAGGAATAGTTCAGTTCAGTTCAGTACGATGTAAGATCAGTTCATTATTACCCTAAAAAAAACCGCTCATAGAATAGTTTGTAAAAAAATCTGTGTGGAATTTGTACAAAATACGTAGAATTATTATTATTAGCTTATGGCATTACATACACAATAAATATTATAATAAAATTAATAAAAATTAGAAATAAATATTTATTATAGGTCCAAGTCAAGGTTGTTCAACCATACGATAGCTTCTGGAGTAACTTGAAAGAAATCTTCCATTGTTCCCTGGAATGCTCGAAGTGGACATTCATTTACAATGTGGTTGATTGTTTGTTGTTCAGCGCCGCAATCACATTTTGGATCTGACCGCAAACCCCATTTGTAAAATGAAGATCCACACCTACCATGCCCAGTTCTAACCCTGTTTAATGAAACCCAAATTATGCGTGGAAGATCAAAGCCATCCGGACGTTTTCGTGTATTTAATATTGAATACCCAGTAGAATCAGTTTGATTCTGCCATTCAATACGTCACGCATCTGATGCGTTGAAGTTTTCATTAACCAAATGTTTAGCAGTTTTTATTGGAGGATTTCTGGATTTCAATCTTTTAAATTCAATTACATCCCGATGAACTGGTAAATCTAAATTTTGACATGCCTTTTTATACTCTCTAACTAAAATTTTGCATCTTCGGATCTTAGGCGGTCAATATGACTTAGTACGTAGAATTGACAGAAGGTATTGTGCTGGTCACATCAGATTTTTTTAAATTTATTTATTTTATTGGGAATTATTTATAAAGTGAAGTAGTACGAGTATATTACTTTAATTCAAAAATGTTCAGTTTTCTAGGCCTAAAAAATATATCAACCCATTTAAAAAAATATATAATATTATAACTTCAGAACCACTGGTTTAAAAAAATATTTTCTTCTCTATTCGAATGTCCCCCTTGGTCCTCTATAAGATTGCCTTATAGTATTTTATTGTATCTTTAGTAATATAGAAATTATTTGAGGTAGCCTGTATATATATTTTTTTAATTTTGTAACGATAGTTACTTCTTAGAAGTCGAAGGCAGTGGTATCTATTATAAATATACATTGACCATATAAGTAATATTAGACTTACAAAATATTTTTTGGTTATTTATAACAAACTTCGTATTAAATTTTAATGATGATTGGAATATAATAAACTTAAATAGAAAATTGAAAAGAGACACACCTTTGACAATTACAAAAGAAACTGAGGATGTAAGAACAATACAACAATTTTAAAATCACCCACATTTCCTGTTCCTACTTATTCTTTTTCTAAAAAATATAAAGGCTGAATTTCATAACACATATATAATTATTGAAGAAGATACTCTATTATTTATTCGTTACATTCATTGTCAGAGCCGGCTTTAAGAAGCTCCCTAGGAAAACATACTCGTATGAACATAAGTGACAAAAAATATAGTAATTTAGGAGATGAATTAATCAAGCATATTATTATTCCATTTTTAGTTACCAAATAATAATAATAATTTGTTGTATGATGTTGATGTTATTCTTATTGTTACCGGGTTTGTGCGAACCCACTACGTGGGACACGCGTGATTTTATGTATATATGTATGTAATAATTTAATTTGTCTTAAGAACAACTAACTTATCTGTAAATTTTGAGCATCAATTTTTTCAATACGTACCTCTGTTTTTTCATTTACGGTCATCAGAAAATAATCTAAATTGCCTCTACCTCTAAAATAACTAATATCATCAAATCACCAAATTTTGATAAACTAATTAAATACGAACATCTGTTATTGCATTCCTGTCATCAGTAAACCTAATCAAATATAAAAAATCTGATGTGGCCAGCACATAACCTCTCGCCGTATATTTTACCTGGCTGTATGCATAAAGCAAAAAATATTTTTATAAATACAAATAATATATTCATATAAATCTATGACGTATAAACTTCTTTATTATTCAATAATAGCATGTCTCAACATGAAGATATTTTACCATAAATTATGTTACAATAAATTACAAAGTAGAGTTTACCATATATAAATATTAGGCTGGTAACTGCAATTTTCAATTCGAACAACGTTGTTTACTTTCTCTTCATATTCTTCTAGTAAAAACATTAATTTTGGGCGGTCTAAAATGTATATATGGATTGTGCATCTATTCTTACATATCTTCTTTTACATTTTATTTTTTCATACATGTTATATCTAAATAACACTAATTCCCTTTAATAAAGTGACGGATAGATTGCACTCCGATTATTCTTATATCGATGTGTAATTTTGTCAATATTTACAACTTACTTGAGAAGAATTTGATAGCTTTTTCGCAATTCAAAGTTACTCTAGTCTATAGTACTGGTGTACATTGTCCCATAATGTTTGAAACAAATTTAAGTCCTTCAACCTAGACTTGTCATCTCCATAATAGTCACAGATCAAGAATTAAGGGATTCTCCAAATATATTTTTCTTTCATTACTCATTATTTCTGACACTGACATTTATCTGTCAGTTACAAATAATTTAAATTTGCAACTATTTTTCATGGCATCCTTTCGGTTGTAAAATTAATTACAACATTATTTTATATATTATATTCCTTTTATCTCTAAATCTATAAAATATGTATAAAAATATTTAAATGTATCAGAAAGAGAATTTATTTTTCTTTAATATTATGAAGAAAAATTTTCAAAAAATAATATTTAGAAGATTTTTTTTCAAGAATCTTCTACTTCCGGTTGTCCAATTGTTACCAAAACCTTTTCAGATCTTCCCATGAATGTCCGATTGGGAAATACGTTGTTAAACAAATTTTAAGTCTTATAGTTTTTGAGTAACCGTCCTTCCAACATCCCACACACACACATCCACACACACACACACACACACACACACACACACACACACACACAGACATCATCGTAAAAATGTTAAAATCGGATTGTAGGGACCTTAAAACGTGCTTATTCAATAAATTCTGGATATGCGATTTTTAGCATGAATCCAATACCTCTCTTAGCGAGAGGTAAAAATATGTTGCGGCCAGCACAATACCTCTCACCATTTTCATTTTATGTTGCATAGAGCGCGAGCAGTCATGTGACTTTTTTAGCCTTGGCAAGCAAATATGGGGGCCCGTGTCAGAGTGACAGCTAGTAAATGTACATAGGTGTCAAGTATCTTAATCATTCAAAACATTTTCTATCCATCAGAATATTTTGAAATTGTGAATGAAAAATTATGACATATCACAATTGTGACATCTATGTAAATAACTAGTAGCCGTCATTCTGACAAGGCCAACAAAGTCACATGACTGCTCGTGCCCTATAAGTAACAAATTTAACATTTCTTGTACACCCAATCATTGATATTGTATCTCTTCTTTCGTTTTTTGAGGAAGTTTATCTTACTCTTCTAATATGTTTAAAAAATTTCAAATTCATTGACGGTATTAGGAGTATTTCTTAAGGATATATATAATATTAATATATCTATAATTATAAATACATATTTAATTAATAATACAATAAGATATATTAAATGTACTCGTACCTCCCAGAAAAATCTTCCAGTCATGTTAGTAAAACTGCTGATTTTTGACAGTGACATAATGCATTTATCTGTCAATTACAAACATTTAAATATCTCAACTTTTAGGCAACAGATTATTATGTTTTATTATATACTATATCTCTAAATTAAAACGGGAGATATAATATATTTTTTTAAATGTATCAGATTGAGAATTTAAATATCATTATTATTTGTAGTAACATAAATTTTCAAAAATAATATTTAGAATTTTTTTTTCAGAAACTACCACTTCCGGTAAGATTGACGAACCTTTGTCCCACAGGTCTTTAGTCTTGTAGAATTTGAGAAATCATTTCTACAACATCCTAACACACACACATCCACACACACACAGACATCATCGTAAAAATGTTAAAATCGGATTCTAGGGAGTTTAAAACGTAGTTATTCATTAAAATCTGGATATGCGATTTTTAGCAACAATCCAATACCTCTCTTAGCGAGAGGTAAAAAATCTTTTATTTTCAATCATTATAGTAATATGTCGATTCCTAACCTTTTAGAGATTGGAAAATACGTCATTCTTGACTGCAATGATAATCTCTTTGGTGGGAAATAACAGATTTCATTTTTGCCTCACGGGTTGGAAATGTTTATGTAGGCGTCGCCTGGCAACATTGTCATAGATCCCTATAATAAAGTAGGCTAATCAAATTTTAATATATCAAAATAAGATGGATAGACTGTATTGTAGAAGACTTGAGAGAAAAGGACCTGAATGAGAACGACACGCAAAAATAGCGACCCCTAACGAATGGGAAAAGCTAAAGAAGAAGAAGATGTCAGTGTCAAGTGCAATTTGAATAGTTTGTTTATGAAATAATTTTACTGGAAATTTCGAATCTTTTGCAAGAAAATTTATGTAGGTATTGTGCTGGCCACAACAGATTTTTTAAATATTTTTTATATTTTTATAGAACATCAATGTAAATATTATTGAACGTCAAGATTCCGTGTAGTGTAGTGTATATTAAAATTAATGACGAAGTTTATTAAAATTAGCAAAATATTTCCATATATAACGGTTTCTTAATAATCAGAAATTAACAAAGTTTTGGCCTTGGTTCCAGATCGTTGCAAAACAATCTTCCACCAAGGGGGGACCATAACAATGCTTTATTGTGACGTCATAACTTAGCTACTTCATATATATTGCAAGTAGGTTGATGGCGATTTCCAGTTTGTGATATTTTTTAACAAGTTACATCGGTTAGAATTTTTTATTAAGTGTAAGAAATGATCGACGTAAAGGTATGCTACTTATGTGTGGATGTGGTTGTAAGTTTAGTGAAATAGTGTTTTATTTATTAAATACTGATATCAGTTAAATAATGTTACTCAATGTATAGCTGCTAAAACCAATGTCAATTACAAAAAAAAAAATGGATAACAAACTAAAAATAATTATTTTTTAAAAAATAGTTACAAGAAAAAAAATATGTTGTGGCCATCACAATACCTCTCGCACCCTTTCCATTGTGGTATATATAAGTATTGTATTTAACATTGCTTGTACACACAAAAAATTCTAACTACACCTAATCTTTATATTTACGTATTTTCTATAATTTTAAAGTCGTTCTGTGAGCAAGTTTTCTCCATTTCTTCTAAATGTTCGAGGTTTCTCCAATTCATTAACGGAATTGGCGGTATTTCTGAATGGTTAATGTAATATACCTATAATTTTAAATATATAATTAATAATACAATAAGAAATATTAAATATCGTTCCCAGAAAAAGCCTTCAGTACTATCTCTGAATTTTTGACACTGACATTAGTGACATATATCGGTCCATTACAGACATTTTAATTTCTCAAGTAGTTACCATGGAGATGTTTGGGCTGTGAGCAGGCTGTGATATTTATTACAACCTAGAACATATTATTTTATAGAGAATATAATTCCTTAGTCACGTGACATGTTTTCCGCCAATCAACATTCAAAATCTCCTTAGCTACGCGTTTATCACAGCGATGATAAAAAACAAGGAAATTATCACCGTATTTATAGTCGTTACTAAGGGATTTGTTTTCTTTATTTATGACGTTGACAGTTAATTTTGAATATAAAAATAAATAATAACAATAATTCAAACTCCGAAATATTAAATAAAACTCGTAAGTACCATGTTTTAATACAATATGAATATGTATATCAAAAGTTAGGTTAGGTTAGATTGCAAAAATTCATTATATTCTCTCATTAAATATAAGCTCGTGATATGATTAATAATCGAAGATATTGCTCGTGAAACCGAAGCAGCACATTTCAATTCGTCCTTCGAAATCTGCAGCTCGGTTTCACTCGAGAATATCATCGATGATAATCATATCACTTGTTATATTACGTATGATTATATATCTATATCTTTAAATCTATAGAAGGTATAATCAAAATTTTAAATGTGTCGGATAGAGAATTTTGTTTTTTAATATAAATATTCAAAAAATAATATTTAGAGGATTTTTGTTAAAACACTACTACTTTCGGTTGTCCAATTGTTACCAGAACGTATTCAATTCTTCCCATTATTGTTAGATTGGGGAATCCGTAGTTCTTTATAGAATTTGAGAAATCGTACCTCCAACAACCTAAACACATACACACACACACACACACACACACACACACACACACACACACACACACACACACACATACACACACACACACACAGACATCATTGCAAAAATGTTATTATTGGATTGTAGGGACCTTAAAACGTGTTTATTCACTAAAATCTGGATTTGCGATTTTTAGCATGATTCCAATACCTCTCTTAGCGAGAGGTAAAAAACATTGTTAGTCCAATAGTGCTGTTGGAAGAATTTTTATATGTCTTCTAAGTACTAAATTTTAAAAGATACTGTTCTTGAAAAAACCTGAAATTTGAAAGTATTACAAAATATCCAATAGGCATTTTACAATTAAATATTGTAATTTGTGTATTTTTTTGAAAAATTCACGTGATCTGAATCAGATGTGACGTCGGAGCACATACAGTTTACATGTGACAAACAATCGCTTATTTATATAAATAACGTAAACTGTTTTCCTATTGGCTATGAACGGCTTGCTGTATGTACTCCAACGTCACAAAGGGGGGGCGGTTGTTTTTCACGACTATTTCTGGCGCCAAATTTCCTTTGATCTTTTACGGTAGGCGTGCGAAACAAGCCTGTGAGTCTCGCAACGTAAATAATTATGCGTAATATTTATAACAAGTGATATGATTATAATCGATGATATTCTCGAGTGAAATGTGCTACTTCGGTTTCACGTGCTTATATTTAATGAGAGAATATAATGAATTTTTGTAACACATTGTGTGTGCTGCTAACCTAACTTTTTATATACATGGTATTTACGAGTTTTATTTAATATTTTAGAGTTTGAATTATTGTTATCACTTATACTCAAAATTAACTGTCAATATCGTTAATAAAGAAAACAAATCCCTTAGTAACGACTATAAATACGGTGATTATTATTGTTTTTTATCATCGCAGTGATAGACATGTAACTAGGGAGATTCTGAATGTGACTAATGAATTATATTCTTAATGTTATACAGCATAACTAAGACAGAGCTGTCTGATAGGTCTATTTTCCGATGAGTTGTATAGTCATCAGAATATTTTTAAAACTATTCTTATGAAATCATCATTCTTCAAATAAGATAAATTAATAAAAGTCAGTTAAATGGTAATGGGAAACTATTTTTAAAAATCGTTGTCTGCAATGTGCTCATCATCTTTGAGAAAAAAATCACAGGGGGGCATGTCTGGTGAATACGGTAGCTGTGGCATCATGAATGTGTTGTATTTGGCCAAATAGTTATGAACGATTAGTGCAAAATCGTAGTGCAAAATCCAGGAGTTGTTATTCTTTTAGTTTTATTTCGGATTGCCTCGCGTAAGCAGTACAACACGGTAATACTCCTTATTGATTGTCCGTACGACTTGGCGGCAAGAATTCATGATGAGCTGTAAGTATAGAGTTTAGACACCCAACTGATTTTCTTATTTTAATTTTTAATTTTATCTTCATATGGTTCCATTGTAATTATTTTGCAATTTAAATATGTATATTCTTTACATGGTTTAATGAATAAACTATTACAGATAAGAATATAATATAAACATCTGACTGTGTGAAATGCTGCTACCTATCCTATCACAACGAAACATCATTCATATTTTTTAAAACCTTACCAACGTAGTATACAATACTCTTCTCACATAATTAACTTAGCGAAAAATGAAACATTGCACTCATGGCAAAAAAATGATGAGGAAATCTAAATTTTCATCTTTCATCACAACGTCATTGGCTCGCCGAAACAAAAGAGGATTATTATCTCGTTTGTTATCTGCTAAGTGTAACACAATGAGTCAAAGAAGTAAAAGTGTTACAAGCACTTACCGAAGACAAGTGCTATGATGCAATAGCGTACACGCGTACGCGAATAACGCGAGTGCGAATGTAATTGTTAGTTATGAACCAATGTTGTACTTAGAACACTATTAAATTATTGGACATACTAAAACAATTTCATTTTCTCTCCAGATATTTGTTAGAAACCAAAGTATAGAAGCTGACACGTTTCCGTGTAGATCGGTGCTGTCCAAGTTCTTTAATACATGATGCGAAAACGCAGCATTATATAAACTATTTTTTTTGTCTGTTTATCAATTATTCGGGAAATTGGTTTATTAGGTTTTATTCAGAAGAGTATAGAGATGTTAATTTATATTTGTTACCTTCCGCTACCCTTAGTAAGGGAGGTATCGTACTAAAAATCGCATATCGAGATTTTGGTAAATGACCACGTTTAAAATTCCCTAAAATCCAATTTTAACATTTTTACGATGATGTCTGTCTGTCTGTGTGTGTGTGTGTGTGTGTGTGTGTGTGTGTGTGTGTGTGTGTGTGTGTGTGTGTGTGTGTGTGTACACTCTAACTCATGTACTATCGTTCAGAAAAATTTACAGCCTTGTATTTCTACTTTATTTCAATATGGAAAGAAGCCATTAGATTTTGGTGTAAATCAGATAGCACTTTACTTGAAGCTCAAAATAGTTTTTCTTCGAAAAATACCTTTAAATGTTATTTTTTCGAGATTTATGTTATTATAAAAATTAATCATTATTAAATTTTCTACAGGTTTGGATTAATACTTTTTCTGTATATTTTATGGATAAATTTATGAAGTAATATAAAAATTATATCCCGGAGCCTACGTTTTAAGCACAACTCATACACATGGTTACACAGTTCAGATCTCAAATGTATGTAATTGACAGATAATGTCATTGTCAAAAAACTTATCATTTCAAATTAATAATAGTGACGTTTTAAAAAGAAAATAATAATTAGAACAATAATTATATGGAAAGGAACCTAATATAGTTTCCAGCATAAGTAAATATGTAGGAATATAGGTCATAAAAATTAAATTAAAGGGAGGTATTGTGTTGGCCACATCAGCCAATTTCAGGGAATCTGACACGCTTGAATAGTTCTTTTAATAAAATAAAAGCTTTTCATTGAATTGTTTTTTTTTGTAATTTTTTTATAGAATATAAGTATAGTTTTCATCTGCATCCAAAACAATATATATATATATATATATATATATATATATATATATATATATATATATATATATATATTAAATAAGTGTTAATTTGTTAAAACTTAAATGTTGTAGTACCTACGGTAGACAAAGAATAAGATTAAAATTATTTTTCATATAAATTGTTACTATTTTCCACGATGATATTTATCTGTGAATGCATGAGAAAGAGAAACTGTTGAAAAAAATATACTTTTTTCCATAGGTACAAGTTTGTGAGATACAGGTGGAGAATGTGTTAGTTGAGAAAAATATAACATTTAGATTCAGATTACCTACGAGTATTATTTTATAAATGGAAATTAATAAATTACTGGATTACAGTCAAATCATTTTATTTAAATTTCGGCCTCTACCGGTTTCGGCATCTCCTATGCCTTCTTCAGGAGGTGATTTTTTTACATTTGTATGTTCATATTAAAAAAATCTGATGTGGCCAGCGCAATACCTTCCGTCAATCCTGTGTATTATGTACAAATTCCATTCATAAAATGTCTTGCAAAAGATTATAAATTTCCAGTAATATTATTTCATGCAAATGGCACTTGACACTAACATTTTCTTCTTCTTTAGCTTTTCCCATTCGTTAGGGGTCGCTATTTTTTATTTTTTTCTTCCATTCATTTCTATTTTGCGGGTCATCCTCATGTCAAAATTTTTCATTCAAAATTAATTTTTTTGGTATTTTATGATTCCTTTTCTCGGCAACTGAATTCCACACCCCTGATAATAAATATACCACATGAAATAAGAAAATCATGAAATTTTGAATGAAAAATTACGACAATTGTCAGTTATGGACGTAATTCATAGCTGTCATTTTGACACGGATCCACATATTTGCTTACCAAAGTCAGCAAAGTCACGTCACTGCACTCGCCCTACACATATTTTTTTTGCAAAAGATCCTATATTTCCAGTTAAATTATTTCATAAACAAACTATTCGCATTGCACTTGACACTAACATCTTCTTCTTCTTTAGTTTTTCCCATTTGTTAGGGGGTCGCTATTTTTTATTTTCTTCTTCCACTAATTTTTGTTTTGTTTGTCGTCCTCATTCAGTTCCTTTTCTCTCCTTTCATATTATATTTGGTCTTCCTATGTTTCTTCCAACTTATGTTATAAGCTATTCATTCTTCCAATATACTCATCTCTCCTCATGACATGTTCAAACCAATGTAATCGTCTCTCTTATATCTTTCTAGAAACGCCCAACACGAGTTATTTCCCTTATTCTTTCAACATTTACTTTTTATTGATATTGACATCTGTCAATTTGAATTACCTGAATATATTAGCAGTTTCCATGGTTAAGTTAGCACAGCTGGCTGATATATGAAATTTTATAATTATTACAATCTTTATAATTCTTAACTCTATATCTGTTGAATATGAAATATAAAATGCAATCAAATCGTATAGAGTATAATATATTCTTTAAGTTATAATAAAATTTAACTGAGTTTTTCAAGAAAAACTGTTAAAATCTTCAAATGAGGATACTTCCGGTTGACCAATTATAACCAAAATCTAATCAAGTCTGCATATGGTTGTACGGAAGAGGAATATGCAAGAATTGTAATTTTTGGAATTCTAGTATTGGAGATATCGTTGACGACCCGGCGGTCACATACACACACACATACACACACACATACACACACACACACACGCACATACGAACGCACACACACACACATACAGACATCATCGTAAAAATAGTAAAATCGTATTGTAAAGACCCTAAAACGTGCTTATTCAATGAAAACTCACCACCGAATTTTTTGACCAAAGACAATACCTTCCTTACCTAGAGGTGACGGAAGGTAGAAACACATTAAAATAATAACCAAAAGCATAACACACGTAGGATCTCAAGACAGTTGAAAAAATAAATTTAATTATTTATTTAGCTTATGGCATACATTCATCACAATTTAAATATATCAAATGATAAATAAGTTCTTGGTCGAAGTTGCAATGGGGTCGGTGATACATTTGAAGATGTTGACTTGGTCAAGATGGTAGAAGGCTGCGGTCAATATGATGTAGTACTGTCTTGTTTGCCGGAAGGTCTAGTCGCTACCAGTATGTTTGAGCTCTTGTGATGAATCCAGGAGATCTCGAGGATTGTCTGGTCGCCGATATCTGCTAGTTCTTTAGCGTTACCCAGGGTGCACCACGAAGAGGCAAACTAGCTTTGAACCCCAAAAAAATAAATAAATAAATATAATAAAATACTCAAAAAGTCGTCAAAATCTTTTAAAAACAAAATAAATATATACGTGAATTTTCGGCACGCTTACGAAAATTCACACATATTTATCTAATCGATATTGTATTTTTTAAAAATCGATCGACTTTTTTATATACCCTAGTTTGGATAATTCGAGAAATTATTTGTATTTTGATTAGGAGACGATATATAAGAAAAAAATTAACATATGTCAATGTACTTTTATATTTTAAGCACCAAATTATTTCCATTAGCAAAACAGTCTGAGTGCATTCTAAAAGTGAATGTGGGATGGAAACGTAAGTGGGTGGAAACCCCGAAACCAACAGAGAGTGCACCTTTTTCTCGACATTAATTAATTAAATGAAATCTATTGTTGTTATTCCCGCATAACATCTGTATTTACCTTTCTTAGTATTTTCTTTATTCATTTCTATATTCCAACATCATTGTGCGAAAGGCCAAGAATGGATGTGAAGAAATTGCCTACTTTCTCTATTTCAGCATATGTTTGTCAAAGACTTGAGTTACATTTCTGCCGCACTTATAATATCATTTTTGTTATAAATTATTTATTAAATGATTATTCTTTTTTTACTCAATGGGGTTTTCTACCATAGCGAAGAAATATTAAACTTCAAATAGACCCAAAACATAAATAGCATCCCATTTAAAAAAAATCTGTTGTGGCCAGCACAATACCTTCCGTCAATCCTGTGTATAATATATAAATTCCATACATAATTTTACCTTCAAAAGATTCTAAATTTCCAGTAAAATTATTTCATAAACCAACTATGCAAGTTGCACTTGACACTGATATCTTCTTCTTTAGCTTTTCCCATTCGTTAGGGGTCGCTATTTTTGCGTGTCGTTCACATTCAGTTCCTTTTATCTCAAGTCTTCCGCAATACAGTTCATCTTATCTTTGGTCTTTCTCTGTTTCTTCAACCTCCTATTATTAAGCTATTCATTCTTCTTCCAATATAATTCTTCATTTCTCCTCATGACATGTTCAAACCAAAGTAATCGTCTTTCTTGTACCATTCTAGAAACTTGTAACACTTATTTTCTTTCTGTGTCTTCCCCAACATCTATTTCAACATCCTCATCTCTGCCACATTAATTTACTTTTTATTTATACTGACATCTGTCAATTTGAATTATATAAATATATTAGTAGTTTGCATGTTTAGCATAACTGGCTGATTTATAAAATTTAATTTCTTTAAAATTCTTTAACTCTATATCTATTGAATATGAAGCATAAAATGCAATCAAATCGTATAGAGAATAATATATTCTTTCAGTTATAATAACATTAAATGTCAATAAATCAAATTTAACTGTTAAATCTTTAAATGAGGCTACTTGCGGTTCACCAATTATAACCAAAATCTAATCAGTTGTTCTTCTGGATGTAAACTTGAGGAATATAATTTTTGGAATCGTGGTATTGAAGTTATGCGATCCGAAACTTTCGTCACACACACACACACACACACAGACACACACACACATACATACATACAGACATCATCGTAAAAGTGGTAAAATCGTATTATAGGGACCCTAAAACATGCTTATTCACTAAAAACTCATCATTTTTTGAACAAAGACAATACCTTCCTTACCGAAAGGTGACGGAAGGTAAAAATATAACTTTATGTTATAACTTGAGAACCACTGGTTAAAAAAATATTTTCTTCTCTATTCGGATGCCCCCCTTGGTATTCTATAAGAATGTCTTATAGTATTATATTGTATCTTTAATAATATAGAAATTATTTAAGGTAGCTCGTTTAGGTGTTACACCCTGTATATAGGTATATACCCATACATATCATCGTGAAAATGTTAAAATCGGATTCTACGGGCCTTAAAACGTGGCAATCTATCAAAATCTCAATCTAGCACAATTCCTATATCTCCTTTACCAAGGGTAGGGGTAGGTAAACATGGGACATCTGTACGTAGGTACATACATATCTTTTCATAATTCATACATGTTAAAATTTTCAGGTATACATCACGTTTATATTACTTTTGGCAACACATACCTTGGCACAACCAGGGTACGCAGCATCATATGCGCCTGGACATGCAGTAGATTATTATGTAAGTATAATAAAATCTAATTTGATCAGCATATTATCTCCATCAAAACATTAGTAAAGTGAGCACGGAAATAAAAACTTTTTATATATATTAATTTTCATTACAAGTGTATTATTCACTTTGAATACGGTCTTGATCGAAGCAGACTTGTAGAATTTTTTAAAAATAATATAAATCCATAAAAAAGAAATTATATTTAAAGGAATTTTTCTAATAAATACTATTTACATCATCAAAGTGCTATTTCTAGTTTGTCAATACAAAATGTAGTTTTTGCCATTTTGGCAGAAATATCAGCCTTCAAAATATTCTGACTGGTAGGTAGTAATAACCAAATCATTTGCAAATTTTCTATTTCTGTTTTGCTCCCCCCCCCCCCCCCCCATCATATTATAGGTGAAATATAAATAAAGTGGGAAAAATAACATGATTCATAATTACTTATTATAATTAATTATAATCGATGAAAAATAATTTAAAATTCAAATTAACTTAGTTACTATATAATTGTATAAATTTAAAAATAAACGGGACTTCAATAATAAATTAAATTAATTTAATCCACGCCGACGTTTCGCTCCCATTATGGTTTCCTCATAATATCTAGATATCGGCAAACGATAAGAAGAAGTGATATAAAACCAAAGCGTTGGTGTTGCGATATAAATTTAATTTATGGCTGTACTTATTTTTATTCCTTATACATTTCAACCATTAAAACGGCACTTGACTAACAAATCATATACAATAAATATTATTTATAAATTTAAATCTCTTATATTCTTTTAATAATTCCATTGTTTATTATACAGTGCGAATGACTTTACTAGTATGTACCTAATAAATAGAAAAAAAATCAATCTGATAAAAAAGTTTTATTATTTTAAATATACTATTTTACGCCAGATGTAGATATTTTTTATAAAATCAGGTTTACAATATACGACTATCAACTTTTATTTTTTAAATAGCAACCTATAATTACATTACTAAAATATAAACCGCTATTTTTTTCTCTTTACAACTATGTATTAGTTTTTATTAATGTATTTGAAAAAAATCGAGAAAAATAAGATAATTAAGATATATGGGAAATAATTTTTATTTCAATATTATAGATGGCTATATGAAAATTTATGTTGCTATGCGTTTGTTGAATGGTTGCTATTCGTTTGTTGAGCGGTTGCTATGTAGTAGGCAGTAAAAGTGACATTTTACAGAATACTCGCTGTCAAATAAATCGTACTTTTAATGTCAATCAGCAAAAAAATAAATTAATGTAGGTTAACGGATAATGATAATGATAAATTTATTTTGTTTATTGATTGTAATGTATAATTTTAGGCTCTACAGCATTTATTTAAAGTTTTTTTACCTAAAATAATTAAGCAAGCAGGAAATTACGAAAGTATAATGTTACACTTTAAAGTCCTATGTTCCGATGTCGCGGTCAACACCCTGTATACCTATTTAACTTGATTTGATTTTGTGTTCTTTCAATATGAATACCTAAGAAATATGTTAGATTTTCCAGATCCTTCATTTGAAATTCTGTATTTAATTTACTTTTAATTTGAGGTAACTTTAAAGTGAATACATTCATAGTTGTTTTGCGTAGCACTTTAAGTTGAAACAAACATTACTTTTATTTACGTACCATCTACACTATCATTATTTTGTATAAATGTCATGGTTACGAATGTGAAACAAAATCTGGATAATACAATTCAGATGTTTAGACTTTCCACAGCAACGGTGTGCAGCTGACATCACAGTTCGTAACAGATGGCATAGTGCACATAAAATATCCAGAAAAACTTTCTTTTTAACTACATATGTTAACTTATCTGTTCCTGGTAATGAAATTACTTACTTTGAACTGTACAAACGAGAAAATGATTCATTTAACTCAAGAGATGTAACAATTTCTATGTTCAATGTTCTCAATTATTTAAAAAAAAATCTGTTGTGGTCATCACAATACCTGTCGCCCTTTCCATTGTGGTATATATAAGTATTGTATTTAATATATCTTGTAAACAAAAAAAAATCTAATTACCCCTAAATTTTAAATACATTCTATGAGCAAGTTTTTCCAATTCATTAACGGGATTGGCGGTATTTCTGAAGGGTTCATGTAATATACCTATAATTTTAAATATATAATTTATAATACAATAAGAAATATCAAATATCGTTCCCAGAATAAGCCTTCAGTACTATCTTTGAATATTTGACAGTAACATTAGTGACATTTATCTGTCAATTACAGACATTTTAATTTCTCAAGTAGTTACCATGGAGATATTTGTGCTGTGAGCAGGCTCTGAGATTTATTACATTTTTTTATAGATTATATATCTATATCTTTAAATCTATAGAAAGTATAATAAAAATTTTAAATGAGAATTGTGTTTTTTAATATTTGTAATAACATAAATTTTCAAAAAATTATATTTAGAAGTTTTTGTTAAAATACTACTACTTCCGGTTGTTCAATTATTACCAGAATCTATTCACTCTTCCCATTACTATTAGAGTGAGGAATCCGTAGTTCCATGACAAATAAAATTAATATGACACATATTAAGTTACCAACTTCACAATTTAAAATATCCCCAAAAAGTTTTGTACAACATATTTTATTGTATCACTGTATTTGACAAAAACAGTTGTACAAAATTAACTTTGTAAACGCGAATTAGGAAAGTGATATTTTTATGTATTTATTTATTTATTGAAATAATCCAACAGAACTATAAGTTCCAATTACAAAATGATTATACCACAATTTAAATACAAAAAATCTGATGTGACCAACACAGTACCTCCCACCATTTACCTATGTATATAATTTTTATATTACTTTATAAATTTATCCATACAATATATAGAAAAAGTATTAAAGCAAACTTGTAGAAAATGGAATAATATTTAATTTTTATAATAACAAATTGAGAAAAAATTACATTTAAAGGTATTTTTTGAAGAAAAACTATCTTGAGCTTCAAGTAAACTGCCATTTCCGGTTATCCGATTGCCACCAAAATCTATTCAGATAATTCCATATTAGAATAAGGTAGAAATACATGGTTTAATTGGATTCTAGGGACCTTAAAACGTGATCATTTACCAAAATCTCAATATGCGATTTTTAGCACGATCCCTATACCTCCCTTGCCAAGGGTAGCGGGAGGTAAAAATACATAAAAGTCCTGCAAAAAGTACACAATACAAAATAATACAAATAACTACGAAGAAAAAATTGTAATTTAACAGCTATAATGGTAACAGTGAAATATAATTATTAAAAGTTAAATATCTATAGATCTAAAGTAATTTGTCAACTTGCGTCTGAATACATTGAATGAATCAGCGAATACGTCTATCCTACAAGGCATTCCATTAAAAATATTGCATACTTATCTTGTTCCATTAACAGTATCAAAAGTTGATATTTGATATTTTTCTTTAGAAGATTCTTTAACACTGAAACGTGTTTTTAAATAAAAGTGGGATGTGGACTCATAATTTATACAAACCGAGACATTAAAATTTAATTTGGTAATGTAATAAAACCTAAAAGAAAATTATTTTTATGATAATGTAGATTTACGAACTCTAAAAATGACAGTATACTCCTATCTAGAATGCCCAAAACAATTGGATCGCCGTTGTTCTCTTCCTTATTTGAAGATATAGAAAACATTAAATGATATTAAAAATATATAAATGTGTATCCTATAAGTTTTGGCACAAGTTTCAACAATTTTTTTTGTAGTAAAAAATGCATTTACTTGAAGTTTTGAAATAATAATAATTGACTGTTTCGTAAGAAACAAATTTTGGGCGCATTTACATTGATTTGTCGGAAATTCCTGATTCCTGTATATTGTGCATTGAAGTTCATCCTCAATTTTGATCTTCCTATCCTCCATTGTAAACTATTCGAGATAAAAAAATCTGATGTGACCAGCGCATTATCTTCCGTCAATCTTGTAAATTCCATACATAAATTTTGTTGCAAAAGATCCTATATTTCCAGTAAAATTATTTCATAAATAAACTATGCAAATAACACTTGACACTGACATTTTCTTCTTTAGATTTTCCCATTCATTAGGGGTCGCTATGTTTTATTTTCTTCTTCCACTCATTCCTTTTCTCTCAAGTCTCCCGGAATACAGTCCTTCCATCTTATCTTTGGTCTTCCTCTGTTTCTTCAACCTTTTATTACTGAACTATTCATTCTTCTTCCAATATATTCTTCATCTCTCCTCATGACATGTTCAAATCTCAATGTAATCGTCTTTCTTGTATCTTTTTAGAAACTTCTGTCACTCGAGTCATTCCTTACCCTATCTTTCCGTGTCTTCACCAACATCTATCTCAACACCCTCATCTCTTGCTACATTTATTTTCGTTTCATTGATTCATTTGTCAATCTGAATATATTAGCAGTTTCCATGGTTAGCATAGCTGGCTGATTTATGAAATTTAATATCTTTCTAATTCTTTAACTTTATATCTATTGAATATGAAGTATAAGATCCAATGGGGTCTCGTGGCCGTGTGCCTGAGTGTCTGGTCGTGAATCTGGGGACCCGGGTTCGATCCCGACCGACGCCAAAAATTACATCGCATTTTAAAGGCACAAAATTGACCTCTGTGGTGCACTCTCCATGCCAGAAATGAGTGCCCGTGAGGTGACGCCTGGTAAGCGCCCGCACGGTACAAATATTCCATCATTACCGATATCTGTGTATGAAGCAGATTGGCACACCCAGCAATGGGTAATATGCCGTGATGAAATATTTATTTTTATTTTTTATTTAGATCCAATCACATCGTATAGAGAATAACATATTCTTTAAAGTATAATTTATTTATTTATTATTAAATCCATCCAACAGGATGTAGGATCCCAATTACAGGACGATTATACAGAATGTATAAATTTACAAAATGGTATAAGTAGAAAAATGAGGTGAATAGAGAAATTACATGATGAACAATACTTAACAAACAATAAAAAAAAATTAAACTAAGTCTCAGATTAATAGATTATTGATATTTTTTTAAAATTTATTAAAGAATCGCAATTACTAAAATTGAGAAATAAGTTGGAGGAGTGACACCAATTCATAAGATTATCAATATCTTTTTGCAAAAGTATGCAATCATGAAATGAATTTACAGTTCTAAATTTTTTTAAGTCATCTGCATATGAGTAATATTTCAGAATGCTTGACAGAATCGACAATGCCATAAATGAGAAGTAGAAATAGTAAAGGGCCTAAGTTAGAGCCTTGGGGTACTCCTGATAATTGTGCATCCTGGGGTCGTAGGATTTTTGCGCCCCCTGTAAATTTTTGCGCCAGGAGCCCGGGTTTCTTAGGCTTCTGCGTTAAACGCCACTGTAGTAAGAAACTTCGACTTAAGTTTTATTTATTTCTGGGAAATACAATAAGAAATTTTAATCGTTTGTAGAACAAGTTCAGTATCTAAATTTAGTAGTAAAGTCTCTCTCTGACTGTTGTTCATTACTCTTTACTCTACTTTCTAATTTGGTTCTTGTTTTCAGTCCCCACCAAAATACTCATTCAACTACGGAGTAGCCGACCACGTAACCGGAGACGTCAAGTCCCAGCACGAGGCGAGAGAGGGCGACGTGGTGAAAGGACAGTACTCGCTAGTGGAACCAGATGGCAGTGTGCGTACCGTCGACTACACAGCAGACCCTGTGAACGGGTTCAACGCTGTGGTGAGCAAGAGTGGGCCTAGTGTGCACACGGCGCCGCTAGTGAAGCCAATTCCTGTGAGCGTGCTGAAGCATCATCCGGTTCCGGCTGTTATACCAGCACCGGAGTCGGTGCATGAGCACTATCCGGTGCATGGGCACTTGCCGGTGCATGGGCACTTGCCGGTGCATCTACCACCACCTTTACATAAGCCTCTGCTTAAGCTGCCGGCGCCATCAGTCGTTAAAGCTGTCGTAGGACCTGTCGGCCTCAAGGGTATTCAGCATGTATATGCACCCCCCTTAGGTAATCCTTTTAAATATATGAATATACTAAATTAAACCTAAAAAATCTGATGTGGCCAGCACAATACCTTCCGTCAATCCTGGGTATTATGTATAAATTCCATACAAAAAAATTTCGTGCAAAAGATTCTAAATTTCCAGTAAAATTATTTCATAAACAAACCATGCAAATTGCACTTGACACTAACATCTTCTTCTTCTTTAGCTTTCCCCATTCGTTAGGGGTTGCAATTTTTTTATTTTCTTCTTCATTTCTGTTTGACGTGTCGTTCTCATTCGTTCCGTTTCTCTCAAGTCTTCCGCAATACAGTCATTCCAACTTATCTTTGGTCTTCCTCAGTTTCTTCAACCTTCTATTACTAAGCTATTCATTCTTCATCCAATATATTCTGCATTTCTCCTCATGACATTTTAAAACCAATGTTATCACCTCGCTTGTATCTTTTTAGAAACTTGTAACACTAAAGTTATTTCCTTACCTATCTTTCCGTGTCTTCCCCAACATCTACTTCAACATCCTCATCTCTGCCACATACAAATTCCATACATAAATTTTCTTGCAAAAGATTCCAAATTTCCAGTAAAATTATTTCATAAACAAACTATGCAAATGTCACTTGACACTGATATCTTCTTCTTTTTTAGCTTTTCCCATTCGTTAGGGGTCGCTAATTTTATATTTTTATTTCATTCATTTCTGTTTATGTCAGTACATAATTAATAGCTGTCATTTTGACACGGGTCCCCATATCTGCTTGCCAAAGTCAGCAAAGTCATGTCAATGCACGCGCCCTATACATAAATTTTGTTGCAAAAGATCCTATATTTCCAGTAAAATTATTTCATAAACAAACTATGCAAATTGCACTTAACACTGACATCTTCTTCTTTAGTTTTTCCCATTCGTTAAGGGGTCGCTATTTTTTATTTTCTTCTTCCATTCATTTCTTTTTTGCGTGTCGTTCTCATTCAGTTCTTTTTCTCTCAAGTCTTCTGCAATACAGTCCTTCCATCTTATATTTGGTCTTCCTATGTTTCTTCCACCTTCTATTAATATATTCATCTCTTTTCATGACATGTTCAAACCAATGTAATCGTGTCTCTTATATCTAGAAACTTCTAACACTAGAGATACTTTCCTTATTCTTTCATTAATTTACTTTTTATTGATGCTGACATCTGTCAATTTGAATTACCTGAATATATTAGCAGTTTCCATGGTTAAGTTAGCATAGCAGGCTGATTTATGAAATTTATTATCTTTATAATTCTTTAACTCTATATCTGTTGAATATGAAATATAAAATGCAATCAAATCGTATAGAGAATAATATATTCTTTAAGTTATAATAATATTTAACTAAGTTTTTCAAGAAAAACTGTTAAAATCTTCAAATGAGGAAGAGGAATACGCAAGAATTTTAATTTTTGGAATTCTAGTATTGGAAATACCGTGGCCGAAACTGCGGTAACATACACACACACACACACACACACACACACACACACACACACACACACACAGACATCATCGTAATTTTACATTACCTTCCGTCAGTTCTATGTATTTTGTACAAATTCCATACAGTTTTTTTTTTGCTGACATCTCCTTTTTTAGCTTTTCCTATTCGTTAGGGGTCAATATGTTTTATTTTCTTCTTCCATTCATTTCAGTTTTGCATGTCGTCCTCATTTAGTTCCTTTTCTCTCAAATCTTCCGCAATACAGTCCTTCCTTCTTATTTTTGGTCTTCCTATTTTAATATATTCTTCATCTCTCCTCATTACATGTTCAAACCAATGTAATCGTCTTTTTTGTATCTTTCTAGAAACTTTTAATACTCGAGTTATTTCCCTTATTCTTTCATTCCTTACCGTATCTTTCCGACTCTTCCCCAACATCTATCTCAACATCCTCATCTCTGCCACATTCATTTTCTTTTCATTGACACTGACATCTGTCAGTGAATTTTTATAATAATATGGAAACAGCTTCCATGGTTATAGCATAGCTGGCTGATTTATAAAATTTAATATCTTTATAATTCTTTAACTCTATATCCATTGAATATGAAATATAAAATGCAATCAATTCGTATAGATAATAGAATATTCTTTAATATTTACAATAACAAATGTGTAAATAATATTTAACAGTGTTTTTTCAAGAAAAACTGTTAAAATCTTCAAATGATGGTACTTCGGTTGATCAATTATAACCAAAATCTAATCAAGTCTGCATATGGATGTAAGGAAGAGGAATACATAAGAGTTGTAATTTTTGGAATTCTAGTATTGGAGAAACCGCGGTCACACACATACGCACACAAACACACACACACATGCAGACATCATCGTAAAAATAGTAAAATCGTATTGTAGAGACCCTAAAATGTGCTTATTCACTGAAAACTCACCACCACTCGTCCGCTGATATTTTAATCAGTTGATTGTGAGTTTCAATTTGTAATTTGTAATTTGGCAGCTTGAACAATATTTTCATCAAATGGATTGAAACCCATCTCTTCGACAAAATATTGTTATTAGGTACCTGGAAAATATTCATGTAATTGAATTTTCAATTCGTGTAAATGCGTTTTCATGTTCTCCAACACGCAATAAACAATAGGATTTTTTTGAGTTCATATTTCGTCAATATAAAAGTTAAAGCTGTATAATATTAAAACCCGTCCAGCAGTTCTCGATATTAGACCGAACAAACAGACAGGTAGACTTCTACCCGAGATTTTATTTAATACTAGTTCGAGTATATGGAGAGATAAATAAATGTCAATGCCAAATATTAAAATCTATTTAAATTAGGCAATACGTTCTTGAAACAATATTATTGTATATTGATTCCAAATTCCTCTGTATAAAATATTGTAATAATATAAAGAAAATAATTAAAATGAGGGAGAAAATTACCCGTCCACATTACATTTTGTTATATGTTGTTTATAATATAACAATAGTATTTTATGTACCAAGGGCGTTACTATGATCATAATGCCAGGAGGGCGACGAGGATCTAGCCCGAGGGCCTCAGGCCCGAGGGATAGATGTCGTCCGATGGGCATTATCATCTAGTAACGCTCGTGGTGCATACAAGAATTTATGTCTCACTAGAATATCTGAAACAAGTTTTAATTGATAATAATTTTGATTACAATAATGCTCAAATTTTGGCGTTGCTAAGGATGTTGTTTAATTGTTTTATTTATTATCAACGTTCATTTTTTTTTTTGTGTTAACGATGATCGGGTACGGTGTATATAAACATATCCAAGACAACCGGGGCATAATGGATACGGTGTATACAGGGTGATTCATCGGTCTGTCCTGTCTTTATAACTCTTTTATTTTAAGTCAGATAGTAAAACTCTTCAAATATAATTTATAAAATATATTATTATCTATCTACGTACTATATGCATTTGTATACAGGGTGCTCCGTTGAAGCGCAACAATATATAACTTTATATTTCTTAATGGAACACCCTATATATATTTATTTATTTTGATAGTAAATTAGATTCCCTTTAAAAAACTATTAAGTAATAAGGGGTCTAAAATTATAAATTAAGAAGTTATTTACGTTCATAAAAAATAGTAGTTCATAGTGGAAAAAACCATAATTTAATACAAAATTTTGATTCTTTTTTATTAATACTTATTTTAAACATTACACTAATTACAAAGAGGCTATTAAAATTTAGTGACAGACTAAATAATGCAAAATTATAATAAATGCTCGAAAACTTGTCCTTCAAATTATCCATAGCTTACTTTGTTAATAATAACATGATACAAAATATCATTCAACGAATAAATGTAAATAACTTCTTAATTTATAATTTTAGACCCCTTATTACTTAATACTTTTTTAAAGGAAATCTAATTTACTATCAAAATAAATAAATATAAATAGGATGTTCCATTAAGAAATATAAAGTTACATATTGTTGCGCTTCAACGGAGCACCCTGTATACAAGTGCATATAGTACGTAGATAGACAATAATATATCATATAAATTTTATCTGAAGAGTTTTTCTATCTGACTTAAAATAAAAGAGTAATAAAGAGAGGACAGACCGATGAATCACCCTGTATAAACTATCCATAACAACCGTACGTTAGTATTATAATCAATGATACTAGCAAGAACAATTTTTTCAAAAAATAATTTTTAGAAGTTTTTTTTTACAAATCTGCTGTTTCCGGTTGTTCAATTATTACCAAAACCTTTTCTGCTCTTCCCGTCTGTCGGATTGAGAAATACGTAGTTAAACAGATATTAAATATTATAGTTTTTGAGAAATCGTCCTTCCAACCTCTCCACACACATACACATACACACACATATACACACATACACACATATACACACACACAGACATCATCGTAAAAATATTAAAATTGGATTGTAGGGATATTAAAACGTGCTTAATTATTAAAATCTGGATATGTAATTTTTAGCATGAATCAATATACTTTGGTTCACGAAAGATGACTATTCAAGGTCACGAAAAAAAAATACATAGTACTTAATACAGTAGTAGCTTAGCAACATGTTAGAAAGAGAAAAATTATTTGACGTATGTCTATGTAGATTATGTTGTGTGACAGATATACGTAAAGGTAACATTACTTTCTAACACGTTACAAATAATAATGACGTATGTCGTATCTACTAAACTGCCCTCTAGGCTAACATTTACCCAGTGACGTTGACATTTAAATCAAATTATTATTCAATGGTTTTTGTGGTCTATGTTTTCGTGTTTTGCAAAAACATAGGTGAAGAGCATAAATCTTTGAGAAAGGCATTATTTAAAAAGTAACATAATTTTCAAGTAAATTACACTAATTTTTTCAGTTAAAATGCATCCATAAATATTTCATGTTGAACGTCTATGTATACGAAATGAAGTGAAGTTATCTGCAAGCAATATTAGACCATACAGTTAATAAATGACCTTGAATTGTCATCTTTTGTGAACCAAACTATACCTCTCTTAATGAGAGGTAAAAAAGAAACATTTTAATGGTTTTAAAAAATGTCAAAAAATAATCCAGTGAATAAATTACTTGCAATACAAAATGTATTATTATTTTTAGCAGCCTATGAACCATGTGATACTATTTAAGGCAGGAATGTGTATTTTTTACATAATGTGTTATATGTACATTTTATATGTAACACATTTTTTAAAAACTCATTACAAAGCAAGGACGACGCACCCGCGTTCCTAGTATTTCTAAACAGTGTAATTCAGTATTAATTATTTAGAAATGCTAATAGATTCATCAATAAGATATATGTATAGCTGTGCCCCTGAAATTTATTATATTGAAGAACTGGTTTCTGTTTATAGTTGTCTTAAAGCATTAATATGCAAAATTCGGTAATTATTAACAAATAGTCTGTTTCGAAATGAAACACAAAAGTTCAGATTAAAGGTTGCTAGGTTTATTTTCTTTTAAATGACACTCGCTTTTTTATTTGGCCTAATTAGTTGTGTCATAAATTTTCATATATATACGAAATTTTCGAAATGGAACTAAATGTCGTAGTCAATTTCACTTTAAAATGTGGTCAAGAAATTTTACTGCTTGTGTTTCTCTCTAATAATACAATTGAAAATATAAAGATTTTATAGTCTACTGCACTCAAATTAATATGTTTATGATTATTTAAATCTTCTGATGTACGAGTAGAAAGTAAAAAGTATCTATTAGATTATGTATTTGAAAAATAATCATTAGAAATTGTTTCTCTTATCGTAAATTATAATCTTATTATAAATAACTATATTATTTCATTTCAAAAATATAAAATTATAATTGGTATTCATTATTTTAGTAGGTTCGTGGATGAATAGTTTGCGGCATAATAATGAAGGACTGGTTTTGGCAAATTAAATGACATATTTTTTAAATATGAGTAGGTATAGGGGTTTCCAAGTTTTTTACTTCCATTTTGATCATCCCTGAATTCATTTTGACTAATTTCGTCGTGACGTCTGTACGTACGTACGTACGTATCTCGCATAACTCAAAAACGGTAAGCCGTAAAAAGTTGAAATTTTGTATTTAGGACTTCTATAACATCTAGTTGTGCACCTCCCTTTCTGGTTATTACACAATTTCTAGAAGTAGCACTTTACATGAAGCCTATAATAGATTTCAAAGAAAAACTGTTTTAAAATATAATCTAAAACTTTTCAAATTTGGTATACAAGACTTTTATGTCAATCGAAATAACATAATAGATTTTGGTTAAAATAGGCTAACCGGAAGTGGTACATTACTTGAAGTTGTTAACAGTTTTTCTTGAATAAAATGATTTTATTTTGATTTTAGAAATAAATGCTTCAAATAAAAGTTTTAGAGAATTAATTTCTGCGTCTAGCACATCAAGTATTATTAAATTAGCCCTTTATATAAGCGAGATATGTAAATTTAAAAAATATTTTTTTGTAATAAAGCTTGCTATGGATTAGGACAAAAAAATAAAAAAAAAGTTCATGTCAAATTACGTTAAATACGTGCAATTTTATGATTCGTACAATAACAAATATTATATTTTTATTGTGAAATTAGTTATATTCATTGTTGTAATCAAATATTTCTTTATTGTAATCAAAACTCTCTTTAAAAACTCCCTTTATGGTCGCTATATATCTTACTGTTTTGAAGTTAAAATTAATATTTTCTAATTTATTTATTAAAAAAATCTGTATAGTTCAATAATCGTACAAGGAAGTCGTGTGGTGTCCACATCAGATTTTTTAAATATGAGTAGGTATAGGGGTTTCCAAGTTTTTTTTTTTCATTTTTACCCTGTCACCTTTAGGCAAGGAAGGTATTATCTTGACACTGACATCTTCTTCTTCTTCTTTAGCTTTTCCCAATCGTTAGGAGTCGCTATTTTTTATTTTCTTTTTCTACTCTTTTCTGTTTTGTGTGTCGTTCTCGTTCAGTTCCTTTTCTCTCAAGTCTTCCGCAATAAAGTCCTTCCATCTTATCTTTGGTCTTCCTCTGTTTCTTCAACCTTCTATCACTAAGCTATTAATTATTCTTCCAATATATTCTTCATCTCTCCTCATGGCATGTTCAAACCAATGTAATCGTTAGAGTTATTTCTTTATCGTATCTTTCCGTGTCTTCTCCAACATATACTTCAACATCCTCATCTCTGCCACATTCATTTCATTGATATTGACATCTGTCAATTTGAATTATCTGAATATATTAGCAGTTTCCATAGTTAGCATAGATGGCTGATTCTTTAACTCTATATCTATTCAATATGAAGTGTAAAAGGCAATCAAATCGTATAGAGAATAATATATTCTTTAAGTTAGAATAACGTTAAATGTCTATGAATCACATTTTACTGTTAAAATAGTCAAATGAGGGTACTTCCACACACACACACACACACACACACACACACACACACACACACACACCCACACACACACACACACACACACACACACACACACACACACATACACACATACATACATATAGACATCATCGTAAAAATGGTAAAATCGTATTATAGGGACCCTAAAACATGCTTATTTACTAAAAACTCATCATTGAATTTTTTGACCAAAGACAATACCGGCAGAATACTCCTAATGAAGAAAAATGAAATAATGTTACCTATTCATTTATTTATTTGTTTCAGGATTGGAAAGGAATTATGGCTACTACGGTGATTTCGATGGTTATGATTTAGCACATTTAGCAGGCTATTTTGATCAGAATCCAGTTGGGCACTACAACTATTTTTAAAAGAATATCTAATATACAAGACTTACATTAGCCAACAGAAGTAAGAGGTGGCAAATATTCTATTTTCGATTTATGTCATTTAAATTTTAATACTTATTGAAAAAAACCAAGGTCGCCCATTTAACGTTTATGACCGCTAATAATTGTTCGTATTTTATTATTGTTAATATGTAATTCTAATTGTACCTGTAATAAAATTAAATATTATTTTATAAATACCTATTTGTTGATTTTTTTTTCTTAAGTTAAATAGAATGAATAATGGAAGAGTGGAAAATAATGGGAAACGCAGTCTTATATAAATTATTTATTTCCTGGCCGATGTTTCGACTGTACAACAGTCTTGTTCAGGGTTAGAAACGGTCAATTATATAGAAATGTTTAACAAGGAGGATCTTCATCAACATTTTGGAGATTAATAGGTGTAATTTTTATTTAATACAGTGTATACAGGTTGTTCATTTTTAAGTGGCTACCATTGCGATCTCGAGAACAATAAGAGATACGAAGTTGGTTAAATTAGCAAAGAATCTCTATTTACATGGGTGTTTTAATGATAACTGGAAAAAAATTCAACCAGTGGTTCTCAAAATATGGATACCAACTTTTTTTTATCTTAAATAGAAACATATACAATTTTTATTCGCTCATTCAATACAGCTCTTTATTTTGAATTCAACGACATACAATTTTCAAACCTTTACATAACAAAATTTTCGTAATTTAAAATTAATTCTTCCAAAATATATTACTTAGAGTGCCATGATTGAACAAATGAATATTTTGTTTATTGCTACTTCTGTTAAATGAGAAATAGTCCTTTTCATATCATTTTTAATAAAAATGGATCAATTCACACGCGGCGAAAAGGTAGATACTTTTATAAATCATAAATCATTTAATTGAAAATAAAGTTCTTTAAAATATTCACTTTTTTCAGTCATGGCACTCTTATTAATATCATATTTTGGAAAAATTAATTCAGAACTTTATTGTTTTTTTTTTTCGAAAATTTTGTTATGTAAAGGTATGAAAATTATCGTTGGATTCAGAATAAAGAGCTCTGTTGAATAAGCAAATAAAAAGTATATGTTTCTATTTAAAACAAAAATGTGATGTGGCTAGCACAATACCTCTCGCCACTGCCGTTTTTGGTTAAATAGTTATAGGGCGCGAGCAATCATGTAATTTTGTTAACCTTGACAAACAGATACGTGTGAGAATGACAACTAGTAATTATGTACATAGATGTCAAATGTCAGTATTTCTCATTCAAAATTTCACGTTTTCAGGTTTTCACGTGGTTAATTTATCACCAGGAGTGTGGAATTTACTTATCGAAGAAAATAAACCACATGGAATTAAAAAATCACGAAATTTCGAATAAAAAAATATAATATTTGACATCTATGTATATAATTACTAGCTATAATTCTGACACGGGCCCCTATATCTGTTTGTCAAGGCCAACAAAGTCACATGACTGCTCGCGCCCTATTGTATTTAATATTTCTTGTATACCTACACTTTACACCAAAAATTCTTCTTACATCTATTCTTTATATTTACATTTTATCCTACTCTTCTAATTTTTCGAAATGTTTCCAATTCATTGTCGGGATTGATAGTATTTTTGAAGGGTATATGTAATATACCTATAATTTTAAGTATTTAAATATAAATACAATAAAAAAAAATATAATGTATGTACTTACCAGAAAAATCTTTAGTAATGTCTCTGGGTTTTTAACACTGACATTTATCTGTCAGTTACAAACATTTTAAATTTTTAATTGGTTTCCATGACATTAATTGGGCTGTGAGATTTATTACAACAGATTATTACATACCTTATATTTCTTTATCTCTAAAACTATAAAAGATATAAAAAAATATTTATATGCATGAGATAGAGAATTTACTCTTCTTTAATACTAGCAAAAACAAATTTTTTCAAAAAATAATATTTAGAAGATTTTTTTTAAGAATCTGCTACTTCCGGTTGTCCAATTATTACCAAAACCTTTTCAGCTCTTCCCAGTAATGTCCGATTGAGAAATACGTAGTTAAACAGATATTAAGTATTATAATTATGAACCCGGTTCATCAGACACTCAGGCACATTATATGAAATTTGCAGTAAATATAAAATATAGGAATAAACTTGACTTGGTAAGTAAATATGGATAATAAATCTTCGGTTCAATACACATCGTGAACTGTATTTGATTGGGCCCTAGATAACCACAAATATCACGAATTATTCTTCTAGTTAAAAATTTCAGATTATTTACTTATTTATCGAGAACATCTAGAATCTAGATATAAGAGTAATATCTAATTTCTACTTGAGTTTATAATGAACTCGAGCAAACATCCAGCTAATAATTACTTAAGTACCACGCAATTTTATTTTCCAGTATTACATCACAGCTAATGAAATGCTATGAATTTTGCTTACTATGTTAGTGGTTAGTACAGTACCTACAATTAAATTGTATGTATGTAAGATAAATCTTTTGTTAGCGATGCGACCACACCCAAATTGCTCCCCAAATACAGAAGGCTTGGATGAATGATTTATATATCAGCATATTTAATAACAAGCTATTGTTATTCGAGCACAGAGGTGTGACACATTCAAATAAGATATAATAACTTGATCGAAAATTAAGTAGGAGATTTTGACATTTGTGTAACATTACTAACATAACCTAAATATTTTATAACTACAATATTTTTGTTCTGTATCTATAACCCTGACAACTGTACAATATACATACAAAGGTCACACAAAAAAATTTAAAAACACGGATAGCAGAAATAAAAATAAATAAATAAATAAATAAATATTTCATCACGGCATATTACCCATTGCTGGGTGTGCCAATCTGCTTCGTACGCAGATATCGGTAATGATGGAATATTTGTACCGTGTGGGCGCTTACCAGGCGTCACCTCACGGGCACTCAATGCTGGCGTGGAGAGTGCGCCACAGGGGTCAATTTTGTGCCATTAAAATGCGATGTAATTTTTGGCGTCGGTCGGGATCGAACCCGGGTCCCCAGATTCGCGACCAGACACTCAGGCACACGGCCACGAGACCCCATAACAGAATATAAGAGGAATTCAATAAAACACAATAGGAATGGAATTTGTGCGCTTACACACCACTGCATCGAGACTCAACATACATTTAACTTCGATTGAGTCAGGGTTATAGATACAGAACCAAACCAAAACCAACATTAAATAAGGTATGTATTAGAAATGCTGAATATTAAAAACATCCCAAATAGTGTAAATTTCAGCCTCGGACGTTGAAAATCTCTGCTCAACACACAGTAGAACCTGCAAATTGTTCCAGCAGCCAGCATATAGTTCTTTTACAGATCTCTCCAATTCACAAATTATGTAAATTGCATTTGATACAGACATTTTCTTCTTCCACTCATTTCTATTTTGCTTGTCGTCCTTATTCAGTTCCCTTTCGCTCAGGTCTTCCGCAAAACAGTCCTTACATCTTCTTTTCGTTCTTCCTCTGTTTCTTCTACCTTGTACAACTAAGCTGTTCTTCCAATATATTATTTTCTCTCCTCATGGCATGTTCAAACTAATGTAATGGTATCTCTTGTATCTTTCTAGAAACTTTTATCACTCCAACTATTTCCATTATCCTATCATTCCTAATCATATATTTCCGTGTCTTCGCCATCATAAATCTAAACATTCTCATTTTTCTGCCACATTAATTTTCTTTTCATTGACACTGACATCTGTCAATTAGAATTTTCTTGATATAATAGCTGTTTCCATGGATATAGCATAGCTGGTTGCTTTATTCCTTTATAATTCTTTAACTTTATATCCATTGAATATAAAGTATAAAATGCAGTCAAATCGTATAGATAATTGAATATTCTTTAATATTTATAAAAACATAAAATGTAAAAAAAATATATTTATCAGCGTTTTTTCAAGAAAATCTGTTAAAATCTTCAAATTAGGGTACTTCTGGTTAACCAGTCGTAAGCAACTCTTCATATGGACGTACGAAATATGAATAAAAAAGAATTATAATTTTTGGAATTGTAATACATATTGGAGTTATCGAAGAAGAAATTTTCGTCTCTCTCTCTCTTTCTCTCTCTCACACACACACACATACACACACACACACACACACACATACACAGTAACTTCGTATTCTAGGGACTCTACAAGTTGATTATTCATTAAAAACTCACCATTGAATATTTTGACCAAAGCCAACACCTTCCTTACCTCTAAGGAGAAATTTTCGTCACACATATATACAGACATCATCGTACAGCCAGTAAATTCGAATTCTAGAGACTCTAAAACTTGTTTATTCATTAAAAACTCACCATCGATTTTTTTGACCAAAGACAATACCTTTCATATCTATAAAGAGAAATTTTCGTCACACACGCACACACACACACACACACACACACACACACACACATATACACACATACATACACACATCATCGTCAAAACAGTAAATTTGTATTCTAAAACTTGCTTATTCATTAAAAACTCACCATCGAATTTTTTGACCAAAGACGTCTTCCTTACCTATAAGGAGTAATTTTTGTCACACACAGACACACATACAGACGTCATCGTAAAAACAGTAAATTAAGTGTGATTAAGTGAGCATTTGATTAGTATTGTTTTATCTCTCTCACTCGTTTATAGATTATTTTATAGACAAATACTTCAAATAAAAGATGCGTACAATTCATTTTTCTATAACTATTATTTGAAGTATTTTTCTCTAAAATAATACATAAACTTTTAACAGAGATAAAACAATGCGAGTCAAATTCTCGCTAATAAATAATAGTAAAATTATGGTCTGCAATCCTGCTTATTATTTCATCCCATTATAAATAAAACATATTTTTTAAATATATTTCCAAATGAATATATTGCCTTATGATCTTGTAAATGTATCAAAAGAAACACAATGCAAACAACAAAAGAATAAATGTTACATACATAAAATATACTCAAGATTGCATCATATTCTACAGCATACACCATGATCTACATACTTGAATTTTAAACAAAAACTGGTTCATCTAAATTTAACTAATAATTCAATGTTCGCTAAAGTAAGGTCGAATAATGTCAAAATTAAAATATCTAAAGGTAGAATAAAACTATAAAACTATTTTCAAGTTTCTTTATTTGCTATTTCATAGTAATTAATAGAATGAATAGCTGTAATTATATAATTATATGTGCAATTAGCCCCTAATTGAACGTAAAAAATAAAATTCATAATTTTATTCAAATAGGAGCATAATAACTGTGGGACTAATTTCCTGTAAAGCCCGCTACAGACTATCTGTGTATTCGCGATTCGTGATGCACGTTGACATGATTCGTCCTGTTCGTATTAATTCGCTGGAGTTTGTAAACAAAGCCTACACACTATGCGGTATTTTGTAAATTCACATTTAGTACTACTTTCTGCTCTGAAAAAATGGAGATGAAGATCTGTCAATAGCGTGGCGCAAAAGAAGAAATGAAAATCAAAACAACGCAGATTATGGACTGACCACTCGTATTCTTATTGGGACTCTTGACTACTCTTGGGCCATTGTGATTAAATTATTAAAACAAACAATAAGTATATCACACGAAGAACCCTATACAGGGTGTTATATTTTAATGGACCCAGCAAATATCTCACTTATTTATTAAGTTAGTAATTTCTTTCATATAACATGATTTATACAGCAACATGTAAGCTACTTGATGACGGATGTACATTCATGATACCACCGGTTTATTAGTAATTAATACAATAAGAAATGATCGAACAAGTCCCTACACACTATTCACAAATTGCACGCAAATCGCGAATACTCGCATAGTCTGTAGCGAGCTTAATAATGAATATGAATTTGTTTACTATTTACTTGGAACCTGCAAAGACTAACGTCAGTGTTTATTATTTTTAGTTTATTACGTAAATTAGTCATGAAGCTACTAGGTAAGGTCAAGGTTTGATAAACGGTATTTTAGAAAACGACTTTTTTATTTATATTTTTCAGAAACAAATAAAATATTTAAATATACTCTTTACTTTTTACCTCTCGCTAAGAGAGGTATTGGATTTGTGCTGAAAATCGCGTATCCAGATTTGAATGATTAAGCACGTTTTAAGGTCCATACAATTCCATTTTAAATTTTTATGTCTGTGTGTGTATGTGTGTGTGTGTGTGTGTGTGCGTGTGCGGATGTTGGAAGGACGATTTCTCAAAATCTATAATACTTAATATCTGTATAACAACGTATTTTTCAATCGGACATTACTGGGAAGAGCTGAAAAGGTTTTAGTAATAATTGAACAACCGGAAGTAGCAGATTCTTAATAAAATTCTTCTAAACATTATTTTTTGAAAATTTTTGTTCCTGCTAGTATTAAAGAAGAGCAAATTCTCTATCTAATACATACAAATATTTTATTATATCTTTTATAGATTTAGAGATAAAGATATATAAATGTCAGTATAAAAAATCCAGAGATATTCCTGAAGATTTTTTTCTGAGAAGTACATACAATATATTATTTCTTATTGTATTAATAGTTAAATATTTAAACAATGAATTGAAAACATTTTGAAAAATTAGAAGAGTAAGACAAAATTTCTTGAGAATGAATTTAAAATTAAAAAATCTAAATATAAAGAATAGATATAAGTAGAATTTTTGGTGTAGAGTGTAGGTATACAACAAATGTTAAATACAATAGGGCGCGAGCAGTCATGTCACTTTGGTGGTTTTGACAAACAGATATGGGGGCCCGTGTCAGAATGATACCTAGTAATTATGTACATAGATGTCAAATATCGGAATTTATCATTCTTAATTTAGTGATTTTCCAATTCCATGTGGTTTATTTTCCTCGACAAGTAAATTCCACACTCCTGGTGACAAATTAACTACGTGAATTTAGAAAATCTTCTATCATTCTGAAACGGGCCTCCATTTCTGCTTGTCAAGGCCAACAATGTCACATGACTATTCGTGTCCTATACTTATGTAACCAAAAACGGAAATGGTGAGAGATATTGTGCTGGCTACAACAGATTTTTATTCCATACAATTTTACTTAAAAAACAATTAATTACATTAAAAAGCTAAGAGGTCCTATATTTCGAACACGACTATCATTTTAGTTATGTCATAACTTCCTCGTTACTGAGTTCTACCAATTTATAATAATAGTATGCGTTTAATCATAGTATTTTATAAGTGAAGAGTCACTATTTAATTATATTTAGATATAATACTATTCAAGGCTATATACGTCCCAAAAACAGGTAATCAATTATTTGTGTATTGATTACCTAATTGAAATTTACTGCGGATTTATTCATATGCGGAAAATATTTTCTTAGATCATTGTTATACATAACGAAGACTCTAATCACATAATTAATGTATTGGATCATCATTAATCATTTAGTCACCTACACACACTTATTTGCATCAGATTAATTCAGTGACAATATTAAAATTTGCTGCTTTAATTTGCGGTTCGAATATTTTCTGTAGCAATTATGGATAAAAGTTTTCATCAATACTAATAATTGCAAAACAAAACAAGTAATCATGTTTATGAATTTATAGAAATCCGGGTTTTTAAATCCGGCAAAATGTAATCGTATGACGTACATACTTTCTATTTAACACGTTCATCCTTGAAAGGAGATTATTAACTTCATTGAATTATCTTCTTTATCTACACAAGTTATAAAAACTGTAGCTATTTCAATTAGATAAGTAACAAGAACAGGTCATTCGCCCACGTTTCAGACATATTTAGAAAAAAAAAATCTAAAAAAATCTTATTTTTTTTGTTTGAATAGTATGATCTGCATATTTAGAACGTTATTTAAATTAGCCTTATAAGGAAAACAATATAAACTAAATTAATAATAAATGTTTTTTGGATTTTTAATTAGTTCTTCATAGAAAAATATTCTTGTTTTTCTTGGCAAGATTTATATAAGTTTAAATTAAATCACATGGCGGTATAATTTATTTCATCAAAACTCAAAGGATCCATATAAAACGACAACAGGCCTCTCAATTGTAGTTAAATCTGAAATTACAACCATCATAAATAAAAATATAAACAGTGTCTCTTGATTTTGTAGTAAGGATTTAAGTGTAGTACAAATAAAAATGTCTATTAAATTACATGTAAATTACATTATCACATAATATATTATTTGTACGTAAATGATGAGTATTTAATATTAGATTATGTTGTAAAAGAGTATAATCGCCTTGGAATCCATGTTTCATACGGGTGTCTAGGTCCTGGGACAAGTGATCCTAGACTTTAGGATAACTTGCTGGGTGTGCCAATCTGCTATGTACAGATATCGGTAATGATGAAATATTTGTACCGTGTGGACGCTTACCAGGCGTCACCTCACGGGCAAGTAATTTTTGGCGTCGGTCGGGATCGAACCCGGGTCCCCAGATTCGCGACCAGACACTCAGCCACACGGCCACGAGACCCCAGAAATACTTTAAAGAATTATGAAGGTATTAAATTTCATAAATCAGCCGTTATGCTAACCATGGAAACTGCTAATATATTCAGATAATTCAAATTGACAGATGTCAGGAGCAATGAAAAGAAAATGAATGTGACAGAGATGACGATTTTGAGATAGATGTTGGGGAAGACATGGAAAGATAGTGTAAGGAATTGCCTAAAGGATAAGGGAAATATACAAAATAGACGATTACATTGGTTTGAACATGTCATGAGGAGAGATGAAGAATATATTGGAAGATGCACATATTAAGTAAAATGGCGGCTGTAACTATCAACTGAGCTGTTGAGCGATACGTCAAATACTCATACTAAAATATTTATATCTTCGGCGAAAATTGCATCGTTTGATATTTAAGCTTCTGGTGGCCGCGTTAATTAATGACGTCATATTGTTACCATGATTTTGTTGTAGAGATTTAATCTTCTAGTCTGATGTAAGGTGGAGTATGACATGACTTTGTCATGCTTGGCATTTTAAATATTTTATTTGCAATAATTAGTAAAAAATTCTTACAAAAAAATATTTGATGATGTGCGTCGAGGAACCGCCGGTTAGTGTATATTATTGAAATGCTTCATGTTCTTAGACACATGGCTGTTATAATGTAGTCCCTATTGATAAGATTTATTGTCACCTCAAAAAAAAAAAAAATGTCAAATAATCTATAGCCTTGTTTTTGCAAAGTTTTCACTCCACTAATGTTGAATTTAAATTATATTATCTATAAATAATAAGATATAATAACAATGTATCTATTTTATTCTACTAAGTCTTTTTTAATTTATTTAAATTAAGTAGTATAGAAATATTTTTTACCTCTCGCTAACAAAGGTAGGTATTGGATTTGTGCTAAAAATCGCATATCCGCATTTTATTGAATAAGCACTTTTTAAGGTCCGTAGAATACGATTTTAACACTTTTACGATGATGTCTGTGTGTGAGTGTTACGATGTTGAAGGTATTTTTTAAATTCTGTACAACTATAAAGACCTATTTAATTACGGATTCCTCAATCTAACATTAATGGGAAGAGTTGAATAGGTTCTAGTAACAATTGGACCGAAAGTGGTAGTTTCTTAAAAAAATTCTTCTAAATATTATTTTTTGTAAATTTATGTTAATACAGTAATAAAGATCTTTAAATTCTCAATCTGATACATTTAAAAAAAATATTATATCTTTTATAGATTTAGAGATATATTATATAATAATATAGAATAATTTGTTGTAATACATCTCGCTGCCCAAACAACTCCATGGAAACCAGTTGAGATATTCAAATGCTTATTATTGACAGATAAATGCAAAATGTCAGTGTCAAGAATCAACAGTTTTATTAACATTACAGAAAGCTTTTTCTGGGAAGTAAGTACATTTAAAATTTCTTATTGTATTATTAATTAAATATTTAAAATTATAGGTATATTAATATTACCATAAATCTTTAAAAAATACCGCTAATACCGTCAGTGAATATAAAGAATTTTGAATATATTAGAAGAGTAGGAGAAAATTCCTCATAGAACGAAAGAATAGATACAATTTGAATTATTTGTACGTACAAGAAATGTTAAATTTGTTTATTTTGTCGCGGGTTCGATCCCGATCGACGCCAAAAATTACTTCGAATTTTAATGGCACAAAATTGACCCCTGTGGTGCACTTTTCACGACAGCAATGAGTGCCCGTGAGATGACGTCTGGTAAGCGCCCACATGGTACAAATATTTCATCTTTTACCGATATCTGCGTACAAAGCAGATTGGCAAACCCAGCAATGGGTAATATGCCGTCATAATATATTTATTTATTATTTATTTGTGTAACATAAAATGGAAATGTGTTGGCCACATCAGATTTTTTTTTTATTTCATAGACATTTCCTTTGTTTTAAACTATATTATATAGGTTTCTAAAGAATGAATTACAAATTGCATTTACGCAAGTTGTGTAAATTGTAAATGTTAAATTGAGGATGATTTCCAACGTGATTGTTCCCAATCTCTGAGCCAATTGTCCTTGTGATGCGAATGTGAACGTAAATGGATGGCAGATCCGCAGATTCCGGATCACAAATCACTTTTCCCTATGAACAGTCATAATTACATCTAGCACGTTATTTCAATACGTGACTACATTATACCTTATAGGACCTACTATAACAAATCAGTTTTGTTTAAATAATTAAAGTTAATAACCTTTTACAGTACGTGCGAGAATACTGTTATTGTTATTTAGTGAAATATAGCATTTATATAGTTTTTATAAATTAGTGAGTAAGAATTGTAACTGGCTAAAATAGAAAGAGAATTCAATGAGTCGAAGGAAGAGTACATATGAGAAATGAAAAATATTTAACTGAATTTTGTTTAAAAATAATTAAAATGGAGAATTATTCTTTTAAAATTTAAACAATAACTGTAGTAAAATAAAAAATATAATTTAATTGTTTTAAAAAGTTTTGACATACAAACAGTCCCGAGCATTAAAAGCACTGACTTTACTTGTTTTTATTAGCTCTAAGTAGGGTTGCCAATAGACTTTTTTTGAAAAGGACAGTCCTTCTTTACACATATTTTGCCCTTGCCCTTTTTACCTTCCGTCACCTTTAGGTAAGGAACGTATTGTCTTTGGTCAAAAAATTCAATGATGAGTTTTTAGTGAATAAGCATGTTTTAGGGTCCGTATAATACAATTTTACCATTTTTACGATGATGTCTGTATGTATGTATGTATGTATGTATGTATGTATGTATGTATGTATGTATGTATGTGTGTCTGTCTGTGTGTGTGTATGTCTGTGTGTGTATGTGTATGTCTGTGTGTGACGAAAGCTTCGGATCGCATAACTTCAATACCACGATTCCAACAATTATAATTTTTTCGTACTCCTCAAGTTTACATTCAGAAGAACAAGTGACTAGATTTTGGTTATAATTGGTGAACCGGAAGATTTAGCAGTTAAATATGATTTATTGACACTCAACGTTATTATACTTAAAGAATATTCTATACGATTTGATTGCATTTTATACTTCATATTTAATAGATATAGAGTTAAAGAATTATGAAGATATTAAATTTCATAAATCAGCCAGCTATGCTAACCATGAAAATTACTAATATATTCAAATAATCCAAATTTACAGATGTCAATATCAATGAAAAGTAAATAAATTAGGATGTTGAAGTAGATGTTTCTAGAAAGATACAAGAGAGACGATTACATTGGTTTTAACATGTTATGAGGAGAGATGAAGAATATATTGGAAGAATGAATAGCTTAGTAATAGAAGGTTGAAGAAACAGAAGAAGACTAAAGATAAGATGGAAGAACTGTATTGCGGAAGACTTGAGAGAAAAGGAACTGAATGAGAGCGACACGTAAAACAGAAATGAGTGGAAGAAGAAAATAAAAAATGACCCCCTAATGAATGGGAAAAGCTATAGAAGAAGAAGAAGTCTGTGTCAAGTGTAATTTGCATAGTTTGTTTATGAAATAATTTTACTGGAAATTTAGAATCTTTTGCAAGAAAATTTATGTATGGATTTTATACATAATACACAGGATTGACGGAAGGTATTATACTGGCTACAACAGATTTTTTGGGCTGTTTTCTGTTTTCTACTACTATTTACTATTCGAGATGAGAAAAAAAAATGACCTACTTCCCTTCATTTCTCGTTTCTTAGCAGAACTAATTAGGATGATATATGTTTCGGTTCATTTGATTAAAATTATGTAATGCATACGATGACATTATAAATTTTAAACCTAGAAAGAGAACAGGGTAGAGTTGCGAATACACGATCTATTAAAATCTTGACAGTCATTCTTCAGAGTCAGAGGCAATGAATGACATATAAGCAATTTGTTAATATCCAAGACCGTGGTCAGAGTAGAATTCCATGTCTGGCTCATTTACAAGCACTTAACACGCATTCTCTTCTGTAAGAAGCAGCAACAGTTTTTAATCATCTGACATTTCTCCAAAGCTGCAGACTTGTTTCGACCGTGACTTTTTTGCGGTTATTGAAATTTCATCGGAACTCCCTGATCCGGTTCTCTTGACACGTAAATATGAACAATAGACTGAGTACCTAAACAAATATATTAACAAAAGAAATAAGGTGAGGTATAATCGACAATATTTGCACTAATCAAAGGTAGATACTAAGTTTTATCAGACCTGTGACCAGTACTCGAAAAAAGTATTTAAGTACTAAATACTAAATACTTCTAAGAAAAGTATTTAAATACTAAGTAAAGTAATACTTTAAATATTTTTTTACCTACTTACAATACCAGTACTAAGTATTTTTTTATGAAATCAGTTAAAATATTACAAAAGATGATCGAATTTACGTATAACATTCTCATCTATGAAGACAGTTAAAGTAGCCCATTAATTTTAAAGTACTATACCTATTCAAAAAATCTGATGTGGCCAGCACATAACCTCTCGCCGTATATTTTACCTGGCTGTATGCATAAAGCAAAGAATATTTTTATAAATACAAATAATATATTCATATAAATCTATGACGTATAAACTTCTTTATTATTCAATAATAGCATGTCTCAACATAAAGATATTTTACCATAAATTATGTTACAATAAATTACAAAGTAGAGTTTACCATATATAAATATTAGGCTGGTAACAGCAATTTTCAATTCGAACAACCTTGTTTACTTTCTCTTCATATTCTTCTAGTAAAAACATTAATTTTGGGCGGTCTAAAATGTATATATGGATTGTGCATCTATTCTTACATATCTTCTTTTACATTTTATTTTTTCATACTTGTTATATCTAAATAACACTAATTCCCTTTAATAAAGTGACGGATAGATTGCACTCCGATTATTCTTATATCGATGTGTAATTTTGTCAATATTTACAACTTACTTGAGAAGAATTTGATAGCTTTTTCGCAATTCAAAGTTACTCTAGTCTACAGTACTGGTGTACATTGTCCCATAATGTTTGAAACAAATTTAAGTCCTTCAACCTAGACTTGTCATCTCCATAATAGTCACAGATCAAGAATTAAGGGATTCTCCAAATACATTTTTCTTTCATTACTCATTATTTCTGACACTGACATTTATCTGTCAGTTACAAATAATTTAAATTTGCAACTATTTTTCATGGCATCCTTTCGGTTGTAAAATTAATTACAACATTATTTTATATATTATATTCCTTTTATCTCTAAATCTATAAAATATGTATAAAAATATTTAAATGTATCAGAAAGAGAATTTATTTTTCTTTAATATTATCAAGAAAAATTTTCAAAAAATAATATTTAGAAGATTTTTTTTCAAGAATCTTTTACTTTCGGTTGTCCAATTGTTACCAAAACCTTTTCAGATCTTCCCATGAATGTCCGATTGGGAAATACGTTGTTAAACAAATTTTAAGTCTTATAGTTTTTGAGTAACCGTCCTTCCAACATCCCACACACACACATCCACACACACACACACACACACACACACACACACAGACATCATCGTAAAAATGTTAAAATCGGATTGTAGGGACCTTAAAACGTGCTTATTCAATAAAATCTGGATATGCGATTTTTAGCATGAATCCAATACCTCTCTTAGCGAGAGGTAAAAAGTAGTACATACCTATATTTGTGGAATAAGTGAAGAAGTCTGTCCACATGCGTGTAAAAAAGGCTTCACGCATATAAAATGTTTTAAAATAAACTTCCTAAGACTCCATTGCATTTTATGCATCGCTATTAGAATTCAGACTTCACATACTGCGATTAATGTTTGTAGCTACTACTTCACGCATTGGAGTAGAAAAAAATCTTTATCTAGTTCTATAATATGGATGAGCAAGTAGAAATATAATTTAATAAATAAGATGTTCAACATGTTCATCATAATATACTGCATTACGTCTTGATTTATCTTTATTTAATTCAACTATTTAATTAAAACTATAGATAGCGAAAATTTTAGAAATTTTCTATAGTGCTCAAACCCCAGTTGACAGTAGTGCGCAGAACACATAGAAATATGTTCTGCGCATGCGTGAAGTACTTAGTATTTAAAGTCTTTTAATTACTTTAAATACTTTTAGATACTTTAAGTACCAAAAAGTATTTTAAGTACTTTTTATGAAAAAAAAGTATTTTAAGTACAGTACTAAGCACTGATTTTCAAAAGTATTTCAAGTAAAGTATTGTAAATACTGGATGTATTTAAAGTAATACTTCCAATACTTTTACTTTAAGTAGTTCCCAGCTCTGAGTTTTATATTATATATTTTGATCATATTTATAATAAATGTCTAACGATTTATCTGTCATGTTAGGGTAATTTATTTTTATTGGGTCTTATTTCTAATAGGTGTTAACAATTACTCGAAATTTCAGTCAAATAGGCATTTATTCTTACTATACCAACGTTTCGGTGCACCCTTGCACCTTCTTCAGAGTATTAAGATCTTACAAATTATTACAATTCATGTACACAAAATACATTTGTACAAAACATTCAGTTAATTTATTAAACACCGTACAAAAAATTGAAAGAGCATACACACAACCATTTGCTCTAAAAAATGACAACCGAATAATCCTATTTTCTGTTCCAGGTAACAATTATCTGTTAATTTAAAATGATATTTGTTCACTTCAACAGAAATTACGCATAATAATATAAATAAATCAACCCAGCTTGACAGATAAGTCGTTAACATTTGTTAATTTTTTGTTTCAATTCCATGGCTATAGCTACTTTTGGGGTGATTTTCAACATTTTCATACCTAATTTCTGCCGTTACAAGGCACACAAAATTAATTTTGTTTATTGATTCAGATGCAGAATTTTATGCCCTACAACGTTTTTTGAAGCTTTTTACTTAAAATAATAGGGAAGCAGGAAATCTCGCCAACCAAATGCACTAAATTCATTATTTTATTAAATTTTATTCAATATTTCAACATTTTTACCTCTCGCTAAGAGAGGTATTGCATTCATGCTAAAAATCACATATCCAGATTTTATTGAATAAGCACGTTTCAAGGTCCATACAATCCGATTTTAACATTTTTACGATGATGTCTGTATGTATGTGTGTCTGTGTGTGTGTGTGTGTGACAAAAGTTCCGGATTCCATAACTTCAATACCACGATTCCAAAAATTATAATTTTTACGTATTCCTCAAGTTTACATCCAGAAGAACAACTGATTAGTTTTTGGTTATAATTGGTCAACCGGAAGTAGTCTCATTTGAAGATTTAACAGTTCAATTTGATTTATTGACATTTAACGTTATTATAACTTAAAGAATATATTATTCTCTATACGATTTATACTTCATATTCAATAGATACAGAGTTAAAGAATTTTAAAAAAATTAAATTTTATAATTCAGCCAGCTATGCCAAACTTGGGAACTAGTAATATATTCATATAATTCAAATTGACAGATGTCAGTATCAATAAAAAGTAAATTAATGTGGCAGATATGAGGATGTTGAAGTAGATATCGTATACACGGAAAGATACGGTAAGAAAATAACTGTAGTGTTACAAGTTTTTAGAAAGATACAAGAAAGACGATTACATTGGTTTGAACATGTCATGAGGAGAAATGAAAAATTATATTGGAACAAGAATGAATAGTTTAGTAATAGGACGTTAAAGAAACAGAGGAAGACCAAAGATAAGATGGAAGGACTGTATTGCGGAAGATTTGAGAGAAAAGGAACTGAATGAGAACGACATGCAAAAATAGCGACCACTAACGAATGGGAAAAGCTAAAGAAGAAGAAGATGCCAGTGTCAATTGCAATTTGAATAGTTTGTTTATGAAATAATTTTACTGGAAATTTAGAATCTTTTGTAAGAAAAATTATGGAATTTATACATTATACACGAGAATGACGGACGGTATTGTGCTGGCCACAACAGATTTTTTTTTATTATTATTAAGCGAGAGAGTGTTTGAGAATCTATACTTTTTACCTCCCGCTACCCTTGGTAAGGGAGGTATTAAGTTCCTTCTTATTCGTTGATTCTGTATAGTTTCTATGGATATTTATTTATTTTATTTCTACCTTGTGAATCAAGTCACAAAAGATGTTACTTTTGTGACATTTGAAGAAAAAATATATTTTACAATAGTTGACAATAATTATTAATTAATATAAATATTAGGTTGTTCGACTGTGCCGGTGACCACCCTGTATAATAATTATGTAAAATGTAATCTGAACAAGCAAAAGCAAGATCAAATAAGGAAATGTCACAAATGATTCCCTATTTTAAGCAAATCATCGAGTGACTGTAATTGGCGTTCGCTCGAATAACCTTCGTCTGCCACAACGAGCAGCCACTTCTTGCCGCCAATCGCGTTTCATTTATTTTTATGCGAGAAGATTCTCCTCGCAATCTATAGAAAGTGAATTAGAATTCCTATCTTGTCACGAATTCTTACGAAGTTCGCCGAACTCTGCCTACATTGCGTAACCAATCTGTGCTATACCAATTTTCAATTATTTACACCTATCAGAGTTTATGTGATGAGTCTGAAATGGTAAATTTAAAAATAGATTAGTGTTTAGTTGAAAGATAGGTGAGAAAGTGATGTTTGCTATCAAGTGTTGCAATCAATCGTAATAAGCATTCATGGATTTTGTTTATTCATTTTCAGGTTGATATCTGAGAATCAGTAGAAATGTGGTCCCTCCCTTATCTAGGTAGCTGCAATCTCATCAACTGAACATTCTCCAATTAGATGTTAATAGACACACCTAGGAAAGTATTTTTTTTATAATTATAATACAATATTAATCAAGATATAATTAAAATAGAGCAATATTTTTATACTTCCTTATTTAAAATACATAAACACAATAAACATATAACTGATTTATTTTCCTTCCTTTGTCTATTTAATTTAAATTGTTAATAAGTGTGAAGGTATTGGGAATAGTTCTGCTGTATCTAGACCAACTGTCATTACTTCTACTCTCGTGTTAAATATTAATTCTTATTTTCTAAGCTTCTATTGTATTATAATGTCTTGAAAATTTATTACCCCCGAAGATAATTTATACTTACATTTTTTGTATTAAGGAGAAATGATTGTTTATAGACATTCCTTGCATTTGATGTAAATTGAAGATTTCATTTGCTTCTGTAGGCAATTGTTTGTTCTGAGAACACTTTCCTTCTAATTTCAACGAGTTCCCCGCAGCATTGCGGAACTTACTATTATTAATGATTATTAAAGCCAAGATTATATAGATACATGTTTACACTTGTGGTTTCTGATGTATTAATTATTTTTTTGTACTCATGCATTGAAATGTGTTGTTTCGCGTCGCCTAAGCAACGTCCGAAATGTCAATTTCCTAGATCTCCACCAGAACCAGAGAAGCGACCAGGAAATTTTGAAATAAACACTCTCCTATTTCTAAAGCATTTCTGAAAGAACTATATTTATAATAAAAAATCTGTTGTGGCCAGCACAACACCTTCCGTCATTCTCGTGTATAATGTATAAATTGCATAATTTTTCTTACAAAAGATTCTAAATTTCCAGTAAAATTATTTCATAAACAAACTATTCAAATTGCACTTGACACTGGTATCTTCTTCTTCTTTAGCTTTTCCCATTCGTTAGGGGTCGCTATTTTTGCATGTCGTTCTCATTCAGTTCCTTTTCTCTCAAATCTTCCGCAATACAGTCCTTCCATCTTATCTTTGGTCTTCCTCTGTTTCTTTAACGTCCTATTACTAAACTAATCATTCTTGTTCCAATATAATTCTTTATTTCTCCTCATGACATGTTCAAACCAATGTAATCGTCTTTCTTGTATCTTTCTAAAAACTTGTAACACTAGAGTTATTTTCTCACCGTATCTTTCCGTGTATTCCCCAATATCTACTTCAACATCCTCATATCTGCCACATTAATTTACTTTTTATTGATACTGACATCTGTCAATTTGAATTATATGAATATATTAATAGTTTCCAAGTTTGGCATAGCTGGTTGAATTATAAAATTTAATTTCTTTAAAATTCTTTAACTCTGTATCTATTGAATATGAAGTATAAAATGTAATCAAATCGTATAGAGAATAATATATTCTTTAAGTTATAATAATGTTAAATGTCAATAAATCAAATTTAACTGTTAAATCTTCAAACGAGACTACTTCCGGTTGACCAATTATAACCAAAATCTAATCAGTTGTTCTTCTGGATGTAAACTTGAGGAATACGAAAAATTATAATTTTTGGAATCGTGGTATTGAAGTTATGGAATCCGGAACTTTTGTCAGACACACACAGACACACAGACACACATACATACAGACATCATCGTAAAAATGGTAAACTCGTATTATATGGACCCTAAAACGTGCTTATTCAGTAAAAACTCATCATTGAATTTTTTGACCAAAGACAATACCTTCCTTACCTAAAGGTGACGGAAGGTAAAAAATCTGATGTGACCAACACAATACCTCCCGCCATTTACCTATGAGGTCTCGTTGCCACGTGCGAATCTGGGGAATCCGATTCGATCCCGCTCAACGCCAAGTAATTCGAATTTTAAATGGCATAAATTAACCCTTGTGGTAAACGCCCGTACAATACAAATATGTCATCATCATTACCGAAATGTGTATAAATCAGATTAGCACACCCATAGCAATGGATAATATGCCGTGATAATATATTTATTTGTTTCTTTATTTAAATACATACCTGCATATTTACTAATGTTAGAAATTATGTATTTTAAGTTCCTTTCCATAAAACTATTGTTCTATATACAATTTTCCTTTTAAAACGTTACTATTATTATACATTGCTGGGTGTGCTAATCTGATTTATACACACATTTCGGTAATGATAATGACATATTTATATTGCGTTTACCACATGGGTTAATTTTATGCCATTTAAAATTCGAATTATTTGGCGTTGATCGGGATCAAATCGGATTCCCCAAATTCGCGACCAGACATCAGGCACGCGGCAACGAGACCGCATAGACAAATGGCGGGAGGTATTGTTTTGGTCACATCAGATTTTTATTTTATAAATCGTTTAAAAACCGTTGCTTTAGAAACCAATATGACATAAAATATTTTATTTCATTTTCTTATAAGAATTTTCATTATTGAACAAATGAAAGAAGAAAAACAATCGATCAGTTTTAATATAATGAGAAATTACAATATTAGTAGTTAGATTGTAACTGTGTCGGTAAGAAATGATTGACATTTGTATAAGAAAGAAATCAACAACAATTATTTAACCGATTCCCTGGAGCAGAGATCATTTTCCACGTTAATTATATTCTTTCCAGATTCTGGTCGGTTTGGACTCTTTGCAAGTTATTATTTATTGTCTATGATATATTGATAACTACTGAAACATTTTAATTAGTTCTTCAAGATTTACTTTCATTTTTATTTATTTACACTATGATTACTTCATATTATCTACTCTGCAAATATGTACTTATCGCCACATATTTGTTATTATTATGAAGTAATACTTAAATAAGAAAATAATACACTCATGGTATTATTATATGAAATTATTGATAATAAAAATATACTAATATATAATGTGATTATACTTATTGTATTTACAACAAAAATAGAAATGTTAATTCTTGTATTTATGGTTGTATTTAAATTTTTAGTATTATTTTAACATTTCCCCAACTCTAACGTAGGTACGTATTCTACTTCTACAAGTAAAAAATAAATAATAGGTGAGGGATATGATATAACAATTTGTTTCTCACTGCTAAAAAGCTAACCTGTCAGTGTCGTGTTCATTCGACCGTACACTAATCCATTGAACAATGGCATCATCGAAAACCGCGACTTCGATATCTTCCCCCTACAAAGTTCTTTGCAGCATTTGAATTAGTTAATAGTAATAAAGTATTTGTTTTGTATTAGATGTCACATAATTAATAAATAATATAACTTTTATTAATCTAATCGAACCTAACCTAATTTAATCCGTGTGCCTGAGTGGTCGCGAATCCGGAGACCCGGGTTCAATTCCGATTAACGCCAAATATATCGAATTTTAAATGGCACAAAAGTTATCCCTGTGGTGTGCTCTCCACGCCAGCAATGAGTGCCCTTCAGATGAAGGTACTTCCTGGTAACTAATTATAACCAAAATCTAATCAGCTCTTCATATAGAATACGAAAGAATTATAATTTTTAGAATTGCTGTGTTGGAATTATCGTTTATGAAAAGATCGTTACACACATACATACACACAGACATCATCGTAAAAATGGTAAAATCTTATCCTAGGAATCTTAAGATAGTTATATCGTGAAACCATTTTACCCAGAATTAATTGAAATTTTAATCTCAACTGAAGTATAATCTACCTGCTCTCCAAGTTTTAAAACAATTGACCACGCGGTACTTGAGATATTTGCAATTCAATTTGGCCTTCTTAACACGTAAAGAATAGGAAATGACAAAATAAACACAACATTTTAAATTATAACTTTTATATCCATACCGACATTTAATCGAAAAAATAATTAACGGATCTTATATAAAAATTTGAAAATTATTTACCACCCAGATTTAATATTATTGCCCCTAGAAAATTATAATCTGAAGATACGATAAATAGGTAGAATTATACTTGACAACCATGTACAAGCGTTTCAGATGGAGTATCAGTTAAAAACGCCCGCTTTGGTATTAGCGAATAAGAGGTGATCTTTGGTTAAAGGAATTTCAGACGTACATTCGAAGGAAATATTTTTTAAATGGGTATTTTACGTGGAAAGCATGAAAAGTTTAAACAGTATAATACTACTTTTGTAATTTTAAGAAAGAAATATATTAATTTGTTTTGCAGTTTCCATTTGTAGTTTAGAATTAGTATTATATCTCAAATCTTATTACTTTTATACCCGAATGTACCAATAAATGTCTAGGTGCGACGTTGCCACAATTATTCTTCAACATTCATACTTAAGTGTGAGTAAATTGGAATACGACACTTGTGCATGTGTTAGTGCGAGTGGTACAGCTAAAAAAAAACTTTTCTACGGAAAAATAAAGAAAATTCATCTGTTATAGTGCTTGATATTATCTTTTAACTATTTTGATATAATCTGTGTATATAATATAATGTTAAAAAATATAAGTTATTGCAAATATAAACTGCATTAGCTTTTTTTTAACAGAACAAGTTTTGGAATAGGTAACCTCGAGTGACACCTACCTTACAACGTACTTATTCACTAAAAACTCATCATCAATTTTTTTGACCAAAGATAATACCTTCTTTACCTAAAGGTGACGGAAGGTAAAATCGATAGACATGTGAGCACTGATAAATATTAATTTAAAAAAATCTGATGTAACCAACACAATACCTCCCGCCATTTACCTATGGGGTATAATTTTTATATTACTTTATAAATTTATCTATAGATTATACAGAAAAAGTATTAAAGCAATCCTGTAGACAATGGATAATCTTTAATTTTTATAATAACAAATTGCGAAAAAAATACATTTAAAGGTATTTTTTGTAGAAAAACTATCTTGAGCTTTAAGTAAACTGCCATTTCCGGTTATCCGATTGCCACCAAAATCTAATGGCTTCTTTCTATAAGAATAAGGTAGAAATACATGGTTTCAAAACTTTCTGAATGATAGTATTTGAGTTAGAGCGTAAAGAGGATCCACACACAAATACACACACAAATACACACACACACACACACACACACACACACACATGCATACATACACACAGACATCATCGTGAAAATGTTAAAAATTGGATTTTAGGGACCTTAAAACGTGGCCATTTACCAAAATCTCGATATGCGATTTTTAGCACGATCCCTATACCTCCTTTACCAGAGGTAGCGAGAGGTAAAAATCCTCCATAATAGGTCAATCATATTCAGATGGCTCTGCAATAGGTAAAGATTATGGTAGTTAGTATCTTCGTAAATAAATATTTTACAGTAATAAGCCTGGTTTCATCATATTACTTATATGTACTCTTCATTTGTTAATGCTAAATTAATCATTTAATGTACCTATCTTATAGTTAAAAAAAAACTTTAAAATTTTATCTGCAACAACGCAATCCATCGATCATACAAGAGCCCAGTTGTTTCAAAATTCCATAATCACACGCAAAACATTTCTCCCAGCGATGCTCTTTACAAAATTATGTTGCATGTTAACGTAACCTCAACGAGCAAACGCTGCTAGGCATTGCTCTTTGATCTTTACAGGCTGGTGCACGGGGCGTTCGCGTTTCTTTGCTTTGGTATGCATGGCACATCTTGCTACCAGCCATATTTACACATACTCACCTGTTCTCACCATCGCCTACTCGAAGAGAGAGAGAGACTCAAGAGAAACAAAAATGGGCAAAAAATGCGTGTGTGATTGTGATGATGTTTTATAACTTCCGGAGTGTGATTGTAACACTCACACACACACACTAGGAGGACGTCGTGAGGGAGAAAAAATGACTCTCACTATTTCTTTTCGAGCCTTAGAAACTCGGTATTTATTTTATATCGATGATCAACACGGACCTCTTTATTTAATTTAAGTTCATAATTTTGTTGTATATGAAACAGTTAATTATTAAGTATTATCAAATTTTAAGTTAATGCGTTTATTATCCTATCTAGGTTAAACTTTTATACCCTTCGAATTAGCTCTAGATTAAATCTTATTTTCTATTTACTTACCATGTGCACGTACAAACGCTTTATAAAAATCATCCATACACATAATGTGCAATATTTATAACTTGATTTCCCCTAACATCAAGCATTCTCCAATTTATGACTATGTAGATGTAGCATAAAATTATATACAGGGTGATTCATCGGTCTGCCCTCTCTTTATAACTCTTTTATTTTAAGTCAGATAGAAAAACTTTTCAGATAAAATTTATATGATATATTATTGTCTATCTACGTACTATATGCACTTGTATACAAGGTGCTCCGTTGAAGCGCAACAATATGTAACTTTATATTTCTTAATGGAACAGCCTATATATATTTATTTATTTTGATAGTAAATTAAATTTCCTTTAAAAAAGTATTAAGTAATAAGGGGTCTAAAATTATAAATTAAGAAGTTATTTACCTTTATTCGTTGAATGATATTTTTGTATCATGTTATTATTAACACAGTAAGCTATGGATAATTTGATCAATTGTTTCGAATTTAAACATGCAATACTCTTAGTTTATCATCGTTGATGTTGATGTTTAAAATAAGTATTAATAAAAAAGAATCAAAATTTTGTATTATCAAAATAAATAAATATATATATATATATATATATATATATATATATATATATATATATATATATATATATATAGGCTGTTCCATTAAGAAATATAAAGTTATATATTGTTGCGCTTCAACGGAGCACTCTGTGTACCAATGCATATAGTACGTAGATAGACAATAATATATTATATAAATTATATTTGAAGAGTTTTTCCGTTTGACTTAAAATAAAAGAGTTATAAAGAGAGGACAGACCGATGAATCACCTTGTATAGTAGGAAAATGTAAACTTTGAGTTAGTTACAGACAAGTCCTAAAACAATAAACTTATATTTCTGATATTACATTCATTGTATTTCTGAAACCTGTATTTCCGTTTCAATAAATAAATATTTTTTGAGTAAACGAATAATCGCTTACATAAATAGTATGTATGTATGTGTGGACCCTGTTTACGCTCTAACTCAAATACTAACATTCAGAAAGTTTTGAAACCATGTATTTCTACCTTATTCTAATATGGAAATATCTGATTAGATTTTGGTGGCAATCGGATAACCGGAAATGGCAGTTTACTTGAAGCTCAAGATAGTTTTTCTTCAAAAAATACCTTTAAATGTATTTTTTTCTCAATTTGTTAAAAATTAAAGATTATTCCATTTTCTACAAGTTTGCTTTAATACTTTTTCTATATTTTGTATGGATAAATTTATAAAGTAATATAAAAATTATATACATAGGTAAATGGCGGGAGGTACTGTGTTGGTCACATCAGATTTTTTATAATTGTATTAACATTGTTTTCCTGTTACCTATTGGGCTGTTGGAAATAAATAAATATATTATTATTAAGTAGAAAAAAATCTCATACAGGAAATTAATTTTTGTTCTATTATAAATAATATAACCAAACTTTAATTTTAAATAAAGAACCCAAAAACAAGTTATTATTAGAAATGCTTAGTTTCAGAGATATCATGAAATTAGTAAGAGGTTAACTGGCGCGGTTATAGTACATATTTATATGGAAAAGAAAAGAAGTTTAACAATTTATTTCCTGTATGATATTTTTTCTATTTAATAATAATTTATAATGAGAAAATACATAGTTTCCCATTGAATAAATCCTTCTATGCTATGGTATTGGTATCCATAATCATCCATGTAATTAATTTTTTACTTCATGTTTACATTAATTATCATGTTATATATTATTAATTTAATAATGGTAATAATGTATTAATATTATTTGTAATAAGATGAAAATGCCGACTTTAAAGGAAAAAATGTAAATATTTCATACCGCATTTTTATTACTGTGTAATTAGTTTGCACAATAATTAAATCAAACTAAATAAAGAAATAAATAAAAATAAATATATCATCACAGCATATTACCCATTATTGGGTGTTACTAATCTGACTTGTACAGTATTGACCATAAAGATAGCAATTCTTTAACGACGGCTGTGATGTAGGATTACTGGGTAGAGTAGCCGTGAAGAACAAAGGACAAGTGTAAATTGGAATACTAGAGAATTTATTGATGTCATTTGGTGAAGAAATGTTTTTGCGTTGACGTTTTCAGCAGGACAACGATCCAACGCATTCATCAAAGTTTGTTAAAGAATGGTTTTTAGAAAAAAAATCTGATGTGGCCAGCACAATACCTTCCGTCAATCCTGTGTATTATGTACAAATTCCATACATAAATTTTCTTGCAAAAGATTCTAAATTTTTGGTATTTTATGATTCCCTTTCTCGGCAACGGAATTCCATACTCCTGATAACAAACAAATCACATGGAATAAGAAAATCATGAAATTTTGAATGAAAAATTATGACACTTGTCAGTTATGGACATAATTAATTGATGTCATTTTGATACGGGTCCCCATATCTGCTATACATAATTTTTTGGCAAAAGATCCTATATTTCCAGTAAAGTTATTTCATAAACAAACTATGCAAATTGCACTAGACACTGACATCTTCTTCTTCTTTAGTTTTCCCATTCGTTAGGGGGTCGCTATTTTTTATTTTCTTCTTCCACTAATTTTTGTTTTGCGTGTTGTCCTCATTCAGTTCCTTTTCTCTCAAGTCTTCTGCAATACAGTCTTTTCATCTTATATTTGGTCTTCCTATGTTTCTTCCACCTTCTATTAATTTACTCATCTCTCCTCATGACATGTTCAAACCAATGTAATCGTCTCTATTATATCTAAAAACTTCTAACACTAGAATTACTTCCCTTATTTTTTCATTCAATTACTTGCTTTTTATTGATATTGACATCTGTCAATTTGAATTACCTGAATATATTAGCAGTTTCCATGGTTATGTTAGCATAGCTGGCTGAATTATGAAATTTATACGAATTTTTTATCTTTATTATTCTTTAACTCTATATCTGTTGAATATGAAATATAAAATGCAATCAAATCGTATAGAGAATAATATATTCTTTAAGTTATAATAACATTTAACTGAGTTTTTCAAGAAAAACTGTTAAAATCTTCAAATGAGGGTACTTTTGGTTGACCAATTATAACCAAAATCTAAACATGTCTGCATATGGTTGTAAGGAAGAGGAATACGCAAGAATTGTAATTTTTGGAATTCTAGTATTGGAGATATCGTGCACGAAAAAGCGGTCACATACACACACACACACACACACACACACACACACACACACACACACACATACACATACACACACACACACACACACACACACACACACACACACACACACACACACACATACAGACATCATCGTAAAAATAGTAAAATCGTATTGTAAAGACCCTAAAACGTGCTTATTCAATGAAAACTCACCACCGAATTTTTTGACCAAAGACAATACCTTCCTTACCTATAGGTGACGGAAGGTAAAAATGATGTTTTAAAATGGCCTTCTCAATCTCCGGACTTAAATCCTATAGACTCTATACCAAAGAGCATCTTTCGGAACATTTAGATTAGCAAATTCGAATAAATAATAATATGAAAAATGCCAATGAATTGTAGGAGTCACTAAAGGGTGAATGGAAAAAGATTTCTGCAGACATATACAAGAAATTTCTGGATTTGATGCCCCGAAGATGTTAAGCTGTACGAAATGCAAACGGCCATGCAACAAAATACTAATTACGGTAGAGAGAGACCCTAGCACGTGTGGTTGTATGCACAGTAAAAATTTTGAAATATGTCCGATCAAGGTCATCTACGAATTGTATGAATTCAGATTTTTGTTCCGCCCATTATGAAAAATTCAGTAGTGTTGTTTGTTTAATTTTTATGAGGGTAAATACGATACTACTGTCATTTTATTACTATAAAAATATATGTTACATTAACAGCATTCAAAATTCAAAAATAAGTCAACTGGTAAGTTTATTCGCAAATGTAAAACCAAATATGTGAAAAATAAGATAATGACACGATGTCAGTGTCAGTGACACTGACAGAATATAACGTTATACGTACGGCTATGAATCCAGGTAATGTATCTGAATTAATAAATATACTTACGTTACAGCGAAAGTATTATTAACAACGAGCATTGTTTTAAAGTGGAATGTCCTAACTTAGTCGAAACAATATGAATTCTTGTTACCATCCTTATCGTGCACGCTTATAGCCTTTGTAAAGGAGAGAGATAAATGTATGCCAAATTGTTAATTCGTTCATGAAATAGATGACCTTGATAGGACATCTTTAATTTTTTTACTATATATATATGTATATCTTATTATTATTAAATAATAATACTTAATACTTTTCGGGGCTGGCGATCAAAGCCGGAATGAACGGCCGAAATAAGCAAAAAATTATGATTTTTTTTCAAAATTAATTATTTAGTTATTATTTTTTAATTCAACATGACGCTTACATCTCAAATACAAACTAATATTATATAGCAATATGAAGAAAAAAATTAAAACTAAACAAATAAGATAATTTCTTTTCTTGTTACTATTTCTTAATTTCAGCGTTATTTATTCGCTGATGTTCTGTAATAAATATTTCAAAATATTCTAAATTAACACTTATCCATACAAATTCAGTAATCCGAACAAATCGTTAGTCTGAACACGCTCTTATATTTAACATTTCAGATTAAAGGATCTCTACTCAGTTTTTTTATTTTATTTGTTTTATTTCTAAGTAATGTATTTGTTTCTGTAAAGTTGTCCAAAGGTTTTTCTTTAAAATGGGTATTGTTATTAAATATTTATTAAATGTTAAATATATTTTTATATATCTGTAGTATATGATACGCTATTATTATTGTTATTATTACTTATCCACGGAAATATTAACTAAAATTATATCGTGAAAATAAATAAGTTTCCATATTTTGTCCGCTACTGTATGTATAGATGAAAAAACTCATTGTATACGTAATTAAATTTGAAAAATAGAGTTGATGTTTTGTGATCTACCAATCTGCATAATAGTGAACAGGAAAATTAGTTTATGGTTCTTTGCACATATTACATATTCATACATAAAATTTTATATACGAGCACATATATTTAAGTTTCCTTACTGATTCTTTGTACACTTCACTAGTTTTTGATTTTTCAAAGATTATAATGTGTACTTTATATCTCGTACAGTTGTAAACATACTTTTATAATTACACTGCGGCGATGATACACTAAGTTGAACATACAACGCGTTATGTACTTCCTGTTTTCTGATTTGCATAGAATATGATCTCTTAAAAGGCTGTTTTAATCACTATATAATCATGTATAGGTAATATATTCGTATGTATAATTTTATTATATATTAGTTATTTACTTTATAAGGATCGTAAAGTTAATCATTATTGTACTAGTTTCTAGTCATAAAGATTATTCTGCATTATAAAATTTTATCTTCTGGTGTAAATCAAAAAATAAAAAATCTGATGTGGTCAGCACATTATTTTCCATCAGTTCTATGTATTTTGTACAAATTACAAACGTAAATTTTCATAAACAAACTATGTAAATTGCACTTGACACTGACATGTGCCAATTGGAATTATCTGAATATAATAGACTCATTCGATAGAATATATATTTATTAAATTTAACCATGTAATCATTTTATATCCTTACATAACAAAAATATTGAGAAAAATTCAATTGAAATTTAAATAAATTTTATTTTTATAGTTATTTTTCAGTAATACAAATACTTGTTAATAACTTTATAAATAGGATTAGATGTTAACAATTACTCTAAAGTTAAGTCAAACGGCATTTATTCTTACTATACCAACGTTTCGGTGCACCGTTTTGGATCTACAAGAATTATGCAACAAAAATGTAATACATACAAAATAACATAGACATTATCACACTTCATGTACACAAAATACATTCGTACAAAACATTCAGTTAATTTATTAAACATCGTATAAAAAATTCAAGCAAATGGATGTGTGTATGCTCTTTGATTTTTTTGTACGATGTTTAATAAATTAACTGAATTTTTTGTACGAATGTATTTTGTGTACATGAATTGTAACAATTTGTAAGAACTTACTGTAAGTGTGGTAATATCCATGTCATTTTGTATGTATTACATTTTTGTTGTATAATTGTTGTAGATCCTGAAGAAGGTGCAAGCGTGCATCGAAACATTGGTATAATAAGAATAAATACTGTATGACTGAACTCTCGAGTAATTATTAACACCTAATTCGCAACACAGTTGAGAAATTACCCACAATTTATAAATAGGATTCTATTTGATTTTCATCTCACATGGTTCAAATTGACATATATCAGTTTTTGTTTGTCATGGATATAAAACAACTACTATATTAAGAAAATTCTATTTGACAGGATGTCAGTGTCAATGAAATGAAAGTGAAGAGAGATGAGGATGTTGAGATGGATGTTAGGGAAGAGACGAAAAGATAGGATAAGAACTAAGAGAATAACGGAAATGGCTCGAGTGATACAAGTTTGTAGAAAGATAAAAGAGAAACGATTACATTGGTTTAAACATGTCATAAGGAAAGGTGAAGAATATATTTGAAGAAGAAAGAACTACTTAGTAATAGAAGGTAGAAGAAATAGAGGAAGAACAAAGAAAAGATGTATTGCGGAACATGTAAGAGAAAAGGAACTGAATGAGAACAACATGCAAAATAGAAATAAGTGAAAGAAAGAAGAAAATCAAGAATAGCGACCCATAACGAATGGGAAAATCTAAAGAAGAAAATGTCAGTAATAAGTGCAATTTACATTATTTATAAAATAATTTTACAGGAAATATAGAATCTTTTGCACGGAAATTTATGTATGGAATTTTTACTTAATACACAGGATTGGCAAAGGTATGTGCTGGTTAGTATTTAAGGTACTTGGCTCATGAGAGCAATGCCAAACCTTTATGTATATTCACCTAGTTTTGGGGTTTTAGCGATTCTAGAGGCAATTACGTCGATGATTTTTTGTTTCCCTATACTCGTCATATTAAATCTTCCAACTTTGGTGTTCAATAACTCCGATCGAAACTGGTCAAGTTGACTAAAATTTTGGATTTACATCGAGCAATACTTAATCTAGCTGTATGCCAAAGATTATTAAGATTTTATGGATTTCACTTCATGCATGTCGTTATAACAATACGACGCGTTATATTTTGTATTTAATTTTTGTGAATACTCTATTATATTTAACAATCGTTAAATTATTACGGTTCGTTTTGTTACGAAACATTGACTTTTATGAATACGGGCATTATTACATTATATTATACTGTTATAATTTAATTACAATTATACAAAACAGTATTCATAACTAGTTAATGAGTCATATTCTTTCTCAATTATAATTGTTTACATATTTCCATCTCATTTTAATTCTATTTTAGTGTATAGAAAAGTATTTGTTATTTATGCACATAACACAATAAATTTAAATTTATTTACACAAGAAATACATATAATTTACGACAAATAATACTAATGTTTGTGGGAAAAGAATTTTTGCAAATAACATGAATAAATTGTGAAAAAAGAAATCATTGAGAAAAATAATTTGTAATAGAAATAACAATTTGAAGAGTTATTTAATTAGTATTCCTTGAGATAAATAGTCGTTTTTTACAGTTACGAGTATATTTCTTTAAATCTTTAATATATAAATATCTATTTCTGTCTTCCGTTTATTAATAGGTTATGTTAATGTATAGAAAATCATTCATGAATTACCCCTATTATTAAACGATTTTAATGGGTAACCTTAGATACCACATAACATTACTAAACAATTGCCAAATTTATGTGTCAAACGTTACTAACCTAAATATTTTTGTCGTGGAATAAAATTAGATTTTCTAATTCAGTATACGGTCAACGGAAAAATATTGCATGAATTTTTATATGCCTTCTAAATATTAAATTTAAAAATATATCATTCTATAAATGGCCTCAAAATTAAAAATATCTCGAAATATTTATTAGATATTTTACAATTAATTTTTGAAATTTGGATATTTTAAAAAAGTTACGTGATCTGAAACAGAATGTGACGTGAAAATTCATAGAGCTTCACATATGACATCGCCTATTTTTATTTATATAAAAATCTATTGTGGCCAGCACAATACTTCTCGGCATTTTCATTTTATGTTGTATGGGGCGCGAGCAGTCATGTGACTTTGTTGGTCTTGGCAAGCAGATATGGGGGCCAGTGTCAAAATGACAGCTAGTAATGTACATAGGTGTCAAGTATGTATAATAAGTTTTTATTCAAAACACATACTATTGATGACAAATAAACATCAGAATATATTGAAATTTTGAATGAAAAATTATGACATATGGCAATTGTGATATCTATGTAAATAACTACTAGCCATCATTCTGACCCTGGTCCTCATATCTGATTGCCAAGGCCAACAAAGTCACATGACTGCTCGCGCCCTATAAGTAACGAATTTAATATTTCTTCTACACACATAATTCTTTCGTTCTATGAGAAATTTTGTCCTACTATTCTAATATGTTCAAAATTCTCCAAATTCATTGATGGTATTAACGTTATTTCTTAAGGATATATGTAATATTAACATATTTATAATTGTAAATACATGTTAATTAATAATACAATAAGATATATTAAATGTACTCATATCTCTCAGAAAAATCTTCCAGTAATGTTAATAAAACCGCTGATTTTTGACACTGACATTTTGTATTTATCTGTCAATTACAAACATTTAAATATCTCAACTGTTTTTTGGGCTACGAGATTTATTGCACCAGATTATTCTATACGAGCTATACGAGAAATAATAATTTTTTTAAATGTGTCAGATTGAGGATATAAGTATATTTATTATTTGCAGTAACAAATTTTCAAAACATAATTTTTTTTTAGAAACTACCACTTTCGGTTGTCCAATTGTTACCAGAACCTATTCAACGCTTCCCATTACTGTTAGATTGAGGAATCCGTAGTTATACAGGTCTTTAGTGTTACAGAATTTGAGAAATTGTACCTCCAACGTTCTCTCTCACACACACACACACACACACATACACACGCACACACACACACACATACACACACACACAGACATCATCGTAAAAATATTAAAATCGGATTGTAGGGACCTTAAAACGTGCTTATTCTCTAAAATCTGGATATGCGATTTTTAGCATGAATCCAATACCTCTCTTAGCTAGAGGTAAAAACGGTGATGGACAAACTGTTTTCCGTCACAGGAGTGGGGGAGGTTGTTTTTCATAATTATTTTTATCCAATCATTTTATTTAATTGTTTACGAAAATAAGAAATTATTAAAAATAAAATGATTATTAAGAAATATTGCATAAATTTTCATTTAAAATACTTTTCGAAAAATATGAAACGGTTCATGTCTCAATCATTATACTTGCCGTCAATCAGTCATATAAGTACATACTGGAGATTTTTACACTGTTGCCAATTCAGTGGTAATGTTGGATATATTAAGTCATGAAGAAGCGTCAACACAGCTGGGCAAGGGACAGGCACCCAGGTGAAAGGAAAAAGTTGAATATATCAGTCTATGTCTATACCTATTTGACGGCGAATATAATCGCCATCATTAACATAAATATTTTCAAATTTAATGAACTTATTATTCCTGTTGGTGTTGTAATAAAGTAAAAGAACATTAATTATGAAAACAAATATTCTCGAACATATGAGACGAAAATAACACAAAAATGTTGTTTTATGTAATATTATTTATAAATTTTAGTAATTATTACATAATTCTGCTAATATATACACAAATGTATTATTATATAATGAAATGACATCTCCAGGCTCTTTCGAATAACGATTACACTGTTCAGAATTTTAATAATATTTTACAAATTGATATAATAAGAAAAGCAGCACGTCCATCATTGTGAAAGTTTTACCAAGTGGAAAATTATATAATACAATCTCCATGAATTTTACAGTAATAGCAGAATCTAAATAGATTACACTGAAAATAGCTATAAGAACATAATGTTCCAATCAAATATAATTCTGTCAAAGTACGCTAATTGTTTAATTTACTAAAGATAGGTACTTAAATATATTCAATATAATAAGCTCTTTTGACTCTATTGTACACACTTAAATATTGCTATTTAGTACCTATAGGGCGCGAGCAGTCACGTGACTTGAGCGACCTTGAAGGGCATGGAATCATCTGATTTGTGTAAGCGTGTCACTTTGTCAAGAATAATATTTTGACTGTTTTGATTTTGAACTGCTAAGAAGTTATTATTTAATTTTTTTTAAGCAGTAAAACACATTAAATTAAAAAAATCTGATGTGACCAGCAAATTACCTTCCGTCTATCTTGTGTATTATGTACAAATTTCATACATAAATTTTCTTCCAAAAGATTCTATATTCATAAACAAACTATGCAAATTGCACTTAACACTGGCATGTTCTTCTTCTTTAGCTTTTCCCATTCGTTATGTGTCGCTGTTTTTTTTATTTTCTTCTTCCACTCATTTCTGTTTTGCGTGTCGTCCTCATTCAGTTCCTTTTCTCTCAAGTTTTTCGCAATACAGTCCATCCATCTTATCTTTGGTCTTTCTCAGTTTCTTCTACCTTCTATTACTAAGCTATTCGTTCTTCTTTCAATATATTCTTCATTTTTCCTCATGACATGTTCAAACCAATGTATCTTTCTAGAAACTGTATCACTCGAGCTATTTCCCTTATCTTTCATTTCTTACCCTATTTTTCCAGGTTTCCCCCAACATCTATCTCAACATCCTCATCTCAGCTACATTCATTTTCTTTTCAATGATACTGACATCTGTCAATTTGAAGTATCTGAATATATTAGCAGTTTCCATAGTTAGCGTAGCTGCCTGATTTATGAAATTTCAAATCTTTATAATTCTTTAACTCTATATCTATTTAATATGAAGTATAAAATGCAATCAAATGGTATATAGAATAATATATTCTTTAAACTTAAACTGTTAAAAGTTGTAATTGAGGGTACTTCCGGTGGACCAATTGTAACCAAAATCTAATCAAGTCTGCATATGGATGTAAGGAAGAGGAATACGTAAATATTGTAATTTTTGGAATTATAGTATTGGACATATTGCGGCCGAAATTGTAGTCAAACACACACACGCACACACATATATACAGACATCATCGTAAAAATAGTAAAATCGTATTGTAGGGACCCTAAAACGTACTTATTCATTGAAAACTCAACACCGAATTTTTTGACCAAAGACAATACATTCCTTACCTAGAGGTGACGGAAGGTAATAAAACTTTTTAACAGTTCAAAATTAAAATAAGTCAAAGTGAAAAGTTTACACAAATCAGTTGATTCCAAGCAATTCAAGGTCGCTTGAGTCACGTGTCTGCTCACGCCTTATAGCACACATGTATAAATACGATGTGACAACTCATCAATTTTTTTTCGAAATATTGTTGATGATTTGATTATAAATTTATACACCGATTTTTCTCATTTGAGCTTCACGTCACTGATTGTAATTTTATATTTATCTCTGTCTTTCTTATGGTTTCCTTCATTCTTTCTTCGATACATAAAGGACAAAAGAGATACTGACGATTTTCTTTTGACTATGAAGAATATAATGTACACAATAGCGAAGCAGTTTCACCAATCATCGTTGCTCAAACACCACGCGATTTATGCATGCCAACGCCGCTTCCAATTTGTATAGGTTTATTTTTATCGGCGCGAACTTAAAATTGTTTTCCGCGTCCGCGTTAAGCAGTTTCCGGCTTGTACAGATCACATTATATTGTGATCCTTTTGAATCATGATTTAAAAATTATATCAAGAAAATAACTTGAATAATATAAGTACCACCTAGCGTTAAATGTCATATGCAGACCAATGCAAACTAACTTATTTTATTTTATAAATAATCTATTGTCAGGTGTTATAGTCAACATTAAAAATGGGTCACATAGAAGTAAAAAAAAGTTCTCGTAAGGAATATGGAATATGTTTACTTAAAACAAATGTTTTATATAACATATTTTCTTTGTCTTCAAAAGTATGGTGGGTCATTACATGTTTTTGTGGGAAAATCATTTCCTTTGATGCAACAAACCCCACATTGATAAATTTCTATGCCCGAAACCTATTGTCGTCAGCCATTTTTAAAGTTGCTCTGAAATGAATCCGTGTGATCACTCAAAAAAAGGATGATTCAGAAAGGAAAGGGGAAGGTTGTCTAGTGATCACAAAATAAGAAAGAGGGGATAATGAATAGGAAACGAAAAAACATACTGCTTCTAATCATGATTACTTTGGTGATTTAGATTGTGAATCACAGCCCGAAGGAACACGACTATTGTAATTCGTATGTTGAGGGACTTTTCAATAATTTCGCCATAAGCAGGATTTCGTCTTGTTTGACTGTATTTATTTGTTTTATACCATACATTATTCATGAAAAATTGTATACCTACGTTATAATTAACTTTGAAATTTTAATGCAAATAATTTAGATGGGACTTTTGATGGCACTTTTTTTGTAAAATTCCAAATTTGTAAGAAATTTAGAGAATCATAGAGGGTTCCTATCAGAGTCTAGCCATACGATGAAATAGTATTTGGTAATATTATATAAATGAATACTGGTTTATGGGGTTTTGTAAACTAAAGTTAAATGAAGATGCCTCAAGCAGTTTTGTGTAAGTACAGAGCGCATGTGTTTTACTTACGCAACTGGGCTAACTATGTCATTATAAATGCGCAGTCGAAATGTCAATGTCAAAGCATTATTTTAAAAATTAACATATAAAGTATTAAAGATTAGCTAATGTCTACCTATATAAAAAAAACAGTTATCATGTGCTTATCACATGAACTATATATTTGGAAACAATAACTTTGCTATATAGCTCATACTTGTTTTTTCTTTTCTGATTCATAATCATATGGTACATACATATATAAGTAAACAAATAAAATTATATATGTATGTATACGTACATACGAGTGTGTTTTATAATTACTTAAGTATCATAATTGTTATTTACAATCAGTTATGAAAAGAGTGATATTGTTTGATGAATATAATATTGTATGTCAAAAATATCACGTTTTCATGACGCATTGCAGCGCGCCCGTATGAGACCGTCGCCGCTGGTAGAACGTTCTCGAACGATGACGTAATCGTGGCGCACTTGCTTAATTACGTACGATCAGCTGATCCCTTTGTATTCGATGTTATTACCGCGTCGAATGTTCCAGAGGGAGGCCGGGCGGTATTAATATCGTTAGGGAGGACAGCCAACACACATTCTGTTATAGACAAGCATCGTGAGATCAGTTGCTGATATAAATAAATAGTCTACGAGTTGTGAACATAAATAAATATAGTTATAAAAATAAATAGTGAAATAAGTATTGTTTAAATAAATAATCTTAGTGTTGAAGTATTTAAAAATATTCTTAGACTTAAATTAGTAGTAATAATTGTTTAATCATAGTGTTAATATTTTTATTATCTTTATCTTAATTATTTATCGTTTATTAAACTTTTGTTTTAATTAATGTTAGCGCCATTTTGAGTTATGCAAGTTTTATGTTCATTTACTTCCCTCTTTAATCTTTTAATTACAGCTTTATATTGAATTACATGATCGTATATATTAAATGATTGTTTATTTAGGTATCGCTCAGTTGTGCTAGAGTGGCTGAAGTGGCAACATCAGGGTATAGTGGATGCATCTATTTCTTCTTGTGTAGAGTTGTGTTGTTTGTGTATATGTGGTTGCTCTCACGCTGCGGTGTTAAGAGCTGTACTGCGGTTTAGCTGTACCCTCGCTTGCGGGCTCAGGAAGAGTCTACAGTGCGTCTGGGACTGGTTGCTCTCACGCTGCGGTGTTGAGAAAGAGCTACTCTACGGTTTGGCTGTACCCTCGCTTGCGGGCTGAGGAAGAGTCTACAGTGCGGCTGGGACTGGTTGCTCTCACGCTGCGGTGTTGAGAAAGAGCTATTCTGCGGTTTAGCTGTACCCTCGCTTGCGGGCTGAGGAAGAGTCTACAGTGCGGCTGGGACTGGTACCTAATCCTATCCTAATCCTAAAGTTAGGCTGGGGCTTTGCGTATTTACGTGAGTTCTAAGCAGTCACTGAGAGAGTATACTCATCTATTTTTATCTTTTCCAAGCTATTGCCGCTCGCAGGAGAGAGTCTGGACCATCCAGGGATTAGGGATTATAATATTTGTTTGTATTTGTTTTCCATTATGTAACTTTGAGATCTTTCATCAATTAATTATATTGCTTTCTTACATTAATAATATTTCTCTGATTTTTACACCACCCAAATAAATAAACGTTACAGTATTATATACAAAATTCCGTTAAAATAATTCAAAAATACACAAAATTCTAGATTTATGAATGATAGCTCAATATAGTTATTTCAAAATTAATTTACCAGTGTTGCTGTAAAAATAAATGAATTTAATTTTTAAATTTAATGTAATTTAATGGTTATGTCAGTTCATTCACATCATCATTGAAAATGAGTTCTGAATGTGTTCTGAATCCGACATAGATCTTCTTTCTGATGTAGAGGAATTGGTTGTGACTCAATAATTCATAAATTGATTTTTAAAGAAATCATTACTAATATATTCTTGTTTCTTTTATTATCAGTTGTCAGTTTTGTAATATTCTTTACGTAACTCAATTATGTAATAATACATTACAGCCGAGGGATTATGTATATTACTGAGAGGCAAAACTCTAGGTGAGATATAGTGCGATGCTGTAATGAAACTCTCACCGAGGTATGTATACTATTATATTTATAATGATCCTCATTTTAAATCAATAATTTTCAGAATAAATCATTGAGATATAACCTTTAATTTTGTTAATAATTCTTGACAACTCTATTAAAATTTGTTTAGCCTACTTTATTATACGGATCTATCATTACTCAATAAATGATAGCAAATATTTTCACACATGAACAGGAACAGTTTAACTACCAAAAATTCTTGACTACATTGATGCCACAAATTTAACATCGATATCTATGTAGCAGTGTTTTTTCAAGAAAAACTGTTAAAAGTTGCAAATGAGGGTACTTCCGGTTGACCAATTATAACCAAAACCTAATTACATCGTTTAGATGTAAGCAAGGACACGAAAAAAATTTTGGAACGTACATACAGGCATTACCATAAACATAGTAAAATCGTATTCCAGAGATCCTAAAACATGCTCATTCATGAGAAACTCAGCATCGAATTTTTTGATCAGACAATAACTTCCTTACCTAAAGGTGACGGAAGGTAAAAGTTTACTTAACTTTAATACAATGAATTCCGATAGCTTTGGTTTAGAAATTTGAAAATATAATTTTATTATTCACAACAGCAAATGTTATGTAACATGGTTGAACATTTAATATACACATTTTTTTGATAGCATAGTTTCGTAAAATGAAGATAGGTTACTAATAGGTATGTTACTTTTCAAAATTAGAATATAACATACAACTATATGAAAGTACCTTTTACTTTATCGGAAATTACTCAAATTTGTCTTGATTATTCATGATCTACTGAAATATCGTGATGAAACATTCAAGAATATATTTAGAAAAATGTAAATGTAGTGCAAAATCTTTCATAATTCCTAAACAGCATACATAGCTTCCTTGCAAGGAAAATAATTTATATTTTTATTCAAATAAAACGACCGGAATTCACTAATTTTAACTTAATTATATTAATTTGTTATGAAAGCTGTTCCGAGGTTTGTCTTCTCATCGATCATTGATATCTCCAGCATAATACAGGCAAAAAAGGCTACAAGTGACTATGCACAATTATACATTGCGATACCTATACATTTTATTTTTTATTGCAATGAGTTCATTTCAAGTTAGGTGTTAAATTATGTAATATGTATTACATATCAATTGAAATTGAAATGCGGGCTGTTAAAATAGTCAATATTGATATATCATGTACTTATTATAACAAAAGATATATTTATTTTGAACACTTTCTAATTTATTATAAGTTTAAGTTAAAAATAGTATATTGAAACAATATAACTATTGTAAAGTCAAGATATTAACCAATGTAAGACATATATGCGAACATTAAACTAATAGCTGTTTTACACTTCACGATAAGTCGTACGACTTTACTGTTAGCGGCATTTTGAAATATGCAAGTATTATGTTTATTTACTTTCTTCTTTAATCTTTTAATTTCAGCTTTATATTGAATTACATGATCGTATATATTAAATGATTGTTTATTTAGGTATCGGTCAGTTGTGCTAGAGCTGCTGAAACGACAGCGTCAGAGTATAGAGGATGTATATATGTATTTTTGAATAGCGGTGAGTGCTAGAGTTGTGTTGTTACTATTTGTTGTTGCTGTCCACTACGGTGTTGAGAAAGAGCTGTTCTGCGGTTCAGCTATACCCTCGCTTGCGGGCTGAGGAAGAGTCTACAGTGCGGCTGGGACTGGTTGCCCTCCACTGCGGTGTTGAGAAAGAGCTATTCTACGGTTAAGCTGTACCCTCGCTTGCGGGCTGAGGAAGAGTCTGCAGGTCGGGTGGGGCTGGTATCTAATCCTATCCTAATCCCAAAGCTAGGCCGTGACCTTGCGTTTAACGTGGATTCTAAACACTCACTGAGAGAGTACACTCATCTATTTTTTATCTGTTCCAGGCTATTGGCGCTTGCAGGAGAGAGTCTGGACCATCTAGGGATTCGTTTATTATATATGTTTGGATCTGTTTTCCATTATGTATTTTAAGATTTTTCATCAATTAATTATATTGGTTTCTAACATTACGACCTTCGATTTATCGGCAAGTGTAATACAGCAAAACCGTACGATTTATTTTGAAAATAAATCGCACAATAAATTGTGAAAATTAGAACGAGTTCTATTTTCCCCGATTTTCTTAAAAAAAATTGGTTACTTTTCCAGTGCCAACTGTATAATATTTCACATATTGAAATATTACTGTTTGATGGTTGTGTGTATTCATGTTGATTTATGTTTTAAAATACACTATATTAACTATTGCAAGTGGGTGGCAATAAAATCTGATGTGGCCAGCACATTACCTTCCGTCAATCCTGTGTATTATTTATAAATTCCATACATAAATTTTCTTTCAAAAGACTCTAAATTTAATAAAATAACTATGCAAACTGCACTTGACACTGACATTTTATTTTTCTTTAGGTTTTCCCATTCGTTAGCGGTCGCTATGTTTTATTTTCTTCTTCCACTCATTTCTATTTTGCGTGTCGTCCTCATTTAGTTACTTTTCTCTTAAATCTTCCGCAATACAGTCCTTCCGTTTTATCTTTGGTCTTCTTCTGTTTCGTTTACCTTCTATTTCTAAGCTATTCATTCTTCCAATATATTCTTTATTTCTCTTCATGACATGTTCAAACCAATGTAATCGCCTCTCTTGTATCTATTTAGAAACTTTTATCACTCGAGCCATTTCCCTTATTCTTTTATTTCTTATCCTATGTTTCCGTGTCTTTCCAATACATATCTCAACATCCTCATTTTTGCCACATTCATTTTCTGTCAGTTAGAATTTACTTAATATAGTAGTATTTTCCATGGTTAGCATAGCTGGCTGATTTATAAGATTTAATTTCTTTATAATATTTTAATTCTATATCCACTGAATATGAAATATAAAATGCAATCAATTCGTATAGATAAGAATATTCTTTAATATTTATAACAACATTAAATGTCAAAAAATAATATTTAACAGCGTTTTTTCAAGAAAAACTGTTAAATTTTTCAAATGGAGGTATGTATTTCTGGTTGACCAATTATAACCAAAATCTAATCAAGTCTGTATATGGCTGTAAGGAAGAGGAATACGTAAAAATTGTAATTTTTGGAATTCTAGTATTGGAGATATCGCGGCTGAAATTATAGTCACACACACACACACACACACACACACACACACACACACACACATGCACACACACACATATACACACACACATATATATATATATATATATATATATATATATATATATATATATATATATATATATATATATATATATATATATATATACAGACTAATCGTAGAAACAGTAAAATCGTATTGTACAGACCCTATAACGTGCGTATTCATTGAAAACTCACCACCAAATTTTTTAACCAATAACAATACCTTTCTTACCTAGAGGTGACGGAAGGTAAAAACGACGATCAAAGCTTACTTTAAAAATGACAACTAAATTTTTTTAACATGTCAAAATAATTTTCAAATCTATTTTTTTTTAATTTTGTGCGTCCATCGTTCAAAAAACGTAATAAGCATTGTGGTCAGTAAGTGCTCTTCTTCCGGTATCGGATGTATTAGAGATCTCTTCTTCGTTTCGATCTCCAAAATCATCCTCAACCGGTAGGAAGCACTTATTAATCTTAATACTTAAATAACATGTAAGTTCATTATAATAACAGTGCATGACAACAACTTCATGACAGGTGCATACATAATAGAAATTTTTGTACCTACTACAACATGTCAACTTGAATGAAACGCGTTTTTATTACACTTGCATAAACCAACAAAAATTTTATGACAAGAAGTTGTCGTGCTAGTGAAATTAACATTAAATAAATATTTTGAGAAGAAACGGAAAGTGTTTTTAAAAGAAACACCACTATCTAAACATATCACTCAATTTAACACCCAACAATAAAAAACAAAATTTCAACGTAATCATTACAATAATATCAGCAATAATTAAACAGAAAGTTAACAATAATATGGCAAAATAGTCAGCGTGACAAACTATTTACCACTGTCACGTCATTGCAAGTCCAACAAAACCAAGAAAAAATCCACCACGAGTTAAATATTCCACCGGCAAACAGCATCGTATAATCCGCATGCACGGAGTCCAATCGCTCAGTGGAGTAGCGGTGTCCACGCAGGAAGGGAAGAGCAGCTGATGAGTCAGCGTTTGGCTGGCTGGCTGGAGCAACACACACAAACGAACATCGTTGCGAAATAATGAAGTTGCGACGCGAGGATCTCTTGTTTAGTTTATTTGGTAACTCGAATCAACGCGGACGCATTTTTAGAAACGCACTGAACTTCGCGTTCGCGCCGCGCTGTGACTTCCAGCTTTTGACTGTGTATCCAACCTTCAACTATTTGTGATTTTATTCTGTGCCTTTTCTACAATGAGTTACAAGACAGCTACAATTATAGTGAGTATTTATTTATTATTTAAAATTTATTTAATTGTTTTAAATTAATAAACAAGAAGTTTACTTTGTACGAACCCAACCTCAAATGTATTCGTACCCACTGAAATAAATGTATTAACAGCAATAAAAAATAAATTTTTAGGTTACAATAGTTAAGACTATATTTTTTATTTTATGTATTAATAAAGTATATTTGATTTAAATACAATGTTATTAACTAAATTTCTCATTTAAACAATAATCTACGGGCAAATATTTGACAAAAGACAAGTCCCAAGTTTTTTCGTTCCAACAGTAAATAATACAATATTTATGTTAGTATTATCTATAAAACTGAGGATAGATGTAACAGGTAACCAACAATATATTCAAATAATTGCATCTTAAATTTTATTACTTTATAAATATTTGCGAATTATTAAAGACGAAAACATTTGTCACATGCAGACAATGGTTTATTTGCAAATAAATTATTGTTAAACCTAAGAAATTTTATTATAAGCAATGTATTCAAGTTCTATACACTCTATTAATACACCATATCAAAATTTGTTGAATTGGAGTAATAATCATCCAGAAGTTTATTTATTCTTGTTCTTAATATAATTGTAGGTGGAACTTTAATACATAAATATCACTTTGCAAAAAATTTACTAAAAAAATAAAATTTAATATAGTAATTAATTGAATATATTGTCAGTTTTATAAATAATAGTAACAACCAAAAAAAATTAGCACATGTTTTTCTCATATATATGTATATGCCCGTAGAGTATTGTTAAAATGATAAATTTAGGTAATAACATTATATTTAAATCCAGTACACTTTATTAATACATAAAATAAAAAATTGCCCAAATATACTCTCAACTATTATAATCTAAAAATTTATTTCTTCTTGCTGTTAATATATTTTTTCAGAGGGTACGAATACATTTGGGGTTGGTCTCGTATCTTCTGCCCAGTTACAAGTAACAATTCTTATATTTTGCGTCAACAGTAAATTGTATTAGAAAGCGTAATATTTATATTTTTAAATGAGCATATCATTTGTAGAGAAACAATTGAGATGCAGAAGGAAATAAAATTTTAGGAGGAAATTATCCGTAAATGAGAAGCATCATACCGGCAAATTTAATAAATTTCCTGGTGAATTATAAATTCTGCAGTACATAATTTTAATTAATTGCAAGAATTATACAGTGTTGGACGCGACACCGGAACTTAGGGCTTTAACATGTAAAATCATATTTTCGTAATTTCTTGCTTCCCTAATTATTTTAGGTAAAAAAGTTTCAAATAAATGTTGTAGAGCATAAAATTGTACATCGGAATCAATATACAAAATTAGTTAAATAAAACAATATTTTGGTTTAGTGCTATAATTTTTTAAATTATTTAAATGACGTTTTGACAGCGAAGTGCTGTTTTCATCAGGTAAATAAAATACATGTAGTCAAGACAATAAGTTTTCAAAATGAGGGTAACACAGATCAAAAGTTAAATAAAAAGCATATAAAGATAAAACTGAAAATTATGAACGAATAACAGGTAATCACGACTTATTAAGCTCAAAACCTGTATTTAAATTAACGTTATTAGAAGATTTCTTGATTTCGATGGCTTCTCATCCAATTATTTTCTCTTGCTAAAATCTTCCTGTTTTTGAAATCAATTCCATGGAATTCTTGAATAGCTTGTTCAGCAACAACAGATTTATCTGGTTGATTTAATCTTATATGTCGTTCGTCTTATTTTAATCTTGTTGCTACAGTTCTACCCGTTTGACCAATACTTTACCATACTGGCAAGGAATCTTATAAATGCCAGAACAATGTAGAGGAACTATATCTTTAACATTGCCAAGAAGATCACGGATTTTTAAACTAGATTTATATGACGTCTGTATGTCAAATTTATTTAGAATCCTACCAATTTTATCTATTACATTGGCAATGAAAGGTAAAGTAGCAAATACTTTTCTATTAGTAACAACCTGACGAACAGGTAAAGATTTATTATTCACCTTTAGTGTTCTTATTTGCGCTTTGCTGTAACCATTATTCAAGAAAACATCATTCAAAAAATTAATTTCTTCTTGAAGTTTACTGGGATGACATAAAATAGAAGCTCTCTGATATAATGTTTTAATAGTACAGGCTTTTTTCATCATTTTGCGCGCTCCATAACAGCAGAAATTAGTTATGAAAATGTTAAAAATCATCCCAAAAATAGCAATAGCCATGGAATTGAAACTAAAAATTAACAAATGTTAGCGATTTATTTGGCTAAGTTAATTAAATAAATAAATAAAATAAATATATCATCACGGCATATTACCCATTGCTGGGTGTGCCAATCTGCTTTGTACACAGATATTGGTAATGATGAAATATTTGTACCGTGCGGGCGCTTACCAGGCGTCACCTCACGGGCATTCATTGCTGGCGTGGAGAGTGCACCACAGGGGTCAATTTTGTGCCATTAAAATGCGAAGTATGGCGTCGGTCGGGATCGAACCCGGGTCCCCAAGATTCGCTACCAGACACTCAGGCACACGGCCACGAGACCCCTACTAAGTTAATTTATTTTTATTATTATTATTAGAAATATATTAACTCAAATTCTAGTCCATTTTGTAACTCAGTGGTCTATTTTTAACCACTGGTTAAAATTGTTAGCCAATAGATATTGATTTTGTTATATATCAATATACTTGAGTAGTTAATTTTTTGTAAAACAAAAAATTGACCCCTGTGGTGTATTCTCCACGCCAACAATGAGTGTCCGTGAGGTGACGTCTGGTAAGCGTCGACACAATACAAATATTTCATCATTACCGATATCTGTGTACAAAGCAGATTGGCACACCCAGCAATGGGTAATATGCCGTGATGATATATATATTTTCGACATTTTCATACCTAATTTCTGTAGTAACAAAGCATTTAGTTTATTGATTCAGATACAGAATTTTAAGCTCTACAACTTTTATTTGAAGCATTTTTACCTGAAATAATTAGGGAAGCAGGAAATTACAAAAATATGATTTTAAAATGTTAAAATTCTGTTCCGGTGTCGTGATCAACCGCATGTATATTGCACTATACAGGGTGTTCAATTGAAGTAAACCACTATTGCTAGTTCGAGAACTATAAGAGATATGAAGTTATAATATTTTTACTGAATACACGGATATAATACACTTATAGATTTACGTAACAAAAATATTGAGAAAAATGTAAATAAAAAATTATTATATTCAAGTTTAAATCTGATGGAAATAAGAATGCTGACAGAGACAATTGAAAATTTCGTTTCATATTAATTGTTGTTAAATGTCAAAATGATTGTTGATATGTATCGTGTTTACATGTTGTGTTTAAAAAATACCTTTATTGCGATAAACATGTGTAGGGAACGATTTCCTAAGCGGCGAGTTCCCAAATGCGTCTATTTTCGAAAATTGTAATTACAGTAAAATTTTTGAAAAATGTCCGATCAATGTCATCTGTATCATGAACTAATTAACAAATTGGCATACATTTATCTCTTTCCTTTGCAAAGGCTATAAGCATGGGTGATAAGGAAAGATATAACACGCTTGTCTTTCAAAAAAACAAATTGTTTCGACTAAGCTAGGATATTCCACTTTAAAACGATGATCGTTGTTGATAATATTTTCGTTGTAACGTAAGTTTATTTATTAATTCAGATACATTACCTTAATTCATAGCCGTACGAATACGTTATTTTGTGTCAGAGTCACTGACACTGACATCTTATTTTTCACATATTTGATTTTACATTTGCTAATAAACTTACCAGTTGACTTGTTTTTAAATTTTAAATGCTTTTATTGTAACATATATTTTTATAATAACAAAATAACAGTAGTATCTTATGTACCCTCATAAAAATTAAGCAAACGACACTACTGAATTTGTCAGAATGCGCGGAGCAAAAATCTGAATTCATACAATTCATAGACGACCTTGATCGGACATCTTTCATAAATTTTACTGTAGCTGTTAATAATTACTCGAAAGTTCAGTCAAACAGCATTTATTCGTACTATCTATGTTTTGGTGCACCCTTGCACCTTCTTCAGGGTAGTTAAGATCTTACAAATTATCTTATTTCGACAAAACACCATCACAAAAAAAAATCGTATCCTTTGAGTCAATAGATGCTGTATTTTTACAAGTGAGTTTTGATAAGCGAATTTTTTTGACGTTTTAAGAGTATCAAGAATATACCTGTCAATGTGCGTACATTGGACAGCAATCTTAAATATAACACCTCAAAATAATTAAAATTAGAAGCTTTTCGTCAAAAATTAAATTGTTACCTGATTTTTATTTTGGAAATAGTTATCCGAATACCATTCGTGGTTAAATTTTATCCTGCCAAAATTTTCCTATTGCTTTACTTGAGCTTGTTGCAAATTTATCTCGTGACATTGATCAAAAATCACTCGCTTGACTCCTCGTGATTTTTTTGTCAATCCCACTCGATAAATTGCTAGGCAATCAGCTCTCGCAACAATCTGAAACATTTTCCGGCAAAAAATTACCATTCATGATATATAAGAAAACATAATTTATAATATTGATGGTCGAAATTTAAAAAGAGTAAGAAATAATTTGCTGAAAAGAATAGCGATATATAGAATGGAAATAATTTTGAACAATATATATAAAATACCATCTTTTTTCGTTTTTCGGGCTCAATAGTAAAATAAATTGTTTGTCATAGCACTCTTATTTCTATCATATTTAAACTGAAATATAATAATTTGCATTTTTATCAAAATGTTTGTTATCAGACTATAAGTGTATTATATAGTTGTATTTAGAAAAAATACTGAATCGTATAGACGAATAAAAAAGGTAGGTTCCAATTTAAAATAAGAAAGTTGTATTCTGTATTTTGAGATCCACTGGTTAAAAAAAATGTTTCGCTCATTTTAATACTCTTTTCATATAGAAATTGTTTGCTAATTTAACCAACTTTATATGTCTTATATTTCTCGACCCCCTGTATATTTCATCTTCTGTGAAAAAGTAGTCATGTTTATTCATCTAATTAAATAATTTCGTGTTGTAAATTACTCGTAATTATGATAATAAAACATTTGAAATTGTAAACGCAAGATAAATTTGTTAATAGAAATTTTCCCAAATTAATTACAATTCTATTTGTATTTAGTACAGTAATTAAATTAGAAAATCTAAATGTACATAAAATATATATTTATAAAAAACCGAATAATATGTATTAAAAAAAAATTCTAATGATTTTATGTATGAGAAAAATTATAATTATTTTTCGTTATGTTATTGTTTTGCTAATGTTTCATTAATGTATAATTTGTATTTTTATTTTTACACAGAATATTTTCTATAATTTTATGGATAACATAATAAGTTTAAAGAATTTAACAATATTATAAAATTATATTTAACCCTTAAATTTCGGTGCCTTAAAATTAATGTTGTTACCGAACGGGGGTCCTGAATAATATAAATGTACGTACTATAAAAAAAATATTGTTCTGTAAAAAAAAAAAAACTATGTAACGTAAAGGTTTTGTGAATATACATGTTTTGAAATTTGTAAATTTAATATTAATATTTTCACAATATGTGTTCATAATTGTATTTATGTACATATATTCTATAGTGACAATGTCTCCCTATGTTTATCATTCTTGGCAGTTTATATTGTTATAAATATTAGATGAATAAGTTATTCTTCATTTGTTTGCCATTTTTACATCATTAAAAATATACTAAATTGTTAATTCAGTATGGCAATGTTGAAAATGCTAAGTTATGAAGAAATGGCAACACCGCAGGGCGGAGAAATGAAAAAGTTGAGCATCAGTCTATATTTATTTGACGGTTACTATAAAAAAATTGATGTGGGCAACACATTACCTTCCGTCAGTTCTATGTATTTTGTACAAATTCCATACAGAGTTTCTTACAAAAGATTTAGACGGAGTTTAGAATAACATCCGAGTCCAGTTTTAAAATGCATTTTTTAAAGAACACTATTCTTTTATGTAATTATATTTCCAATAAAATTATTACACAAATATACAATAATGTAAATTACTGCACTTGACACTGACATCTGTCAATGAGAATTATCTGATATCTGAATATATTATTTGATTCAATGGCATAGCTAGCTGATTAATGATTTTTTTTATATAATTTTTCTACATCCATTGAATATGAAGTATAAAATGAAATCAAATCGTATAGAAAATAAAATATTCCTTAATATTTATAATAACATAAAATGTCAAAAAATGATATTTAACAGCGATTTTTCAAGAAATACTGTTAAAATCTTCAAATTAGGTTCCTTCCGGTTAACCATTCATAACCAAATTCTAATCAACTGTTCATATGGACGTACGAAACAGGAATATGAAAGAATTATAACTTTTGGAATTGTAGTATTGGAGTTGTCGAAGGAGAAATTTGTGTCACACACATACATACAGACATCATCGTAAAAACAGTAAATTCGTATTGTAGAGACTCTAAAACGTGATTATTCATCATCAATTTTTTTGACCAAAGACAATACCTTCCTAACCTATAGGTGACGGTAAAAAGAACAATAGATAAATTCAAACGTACATACGTAATGTGGTAATCGCTAAAAAATGTGACTGATATTGAAAATTAAAATGCAATTGACATCAGATAAATTGCTAACGTTTTTATTCTTGGAACTTATTAATTTCTAAATTAGAATATTAAACAAACACTAATGTCATTGTAAAATCTTCTAAATATTCGTAATTTAGTTCGTACTCGTAGTAAAATGTAATCCTAATCTTAATATATTGCAGCTATGAATCGAGGTAGTGAATCTAAAGTTTTAATTATACAGGATGTATCACGGAAAGTGAAACATAGGCGATTAACATGGGAAATCAGTTTTTTCGTGTACATTACTCTCCTAACTATTTTAGAGAAAAAGTTTAAAATGGATGTTGTAAAGCAAAAATTTCTACATCCGAATCAATAAAAAAAAAAAAATTTTGGCTGCTTCATAACTGCAGAAATAAAATTTAAAATTCATGGAATTACAATTTAATAGTATTAGCCATAGAATTAGAAACAAGAGACGAACAAAAGCATAACGTTTTATTACGTCAGTGTCAGAATAATGATTGTCAAAATAAATACTAATAATTTGACGTAGGATTGTAATTCCGTAAATTTTCAAATTTTATTTCTGCAGCTATGAAGTAACCAAAATGATTTTTTACCTCTCGCTAAGAGAGGTATTGCATTCATGCTAAAAATCGCATATCCAGATTTTATTGAATAAGCACGTTTTAAGGTCCCTACAATCCGATTTTATCATTTTTACGATGATGTCTGTGTGTGTGTGTGTGTGTGTGTGTGTGTGTGTGTGTGTGTGTGTGTGTGGATGTGTGTGTATGTGTGTGTGTGTGTGGGATGTTGGAAGGACGATTACTCAAAAACTATGAGACTTTAAATTTTTTTAACTACGTATTTCCCAATCGGACATTCATGAGAAGATCTGAAAAGGTTTTGGTAACAATTGGACAACCGGAAGTAGAAGATTCTTGAAAAAAAATCTTTTAAATAATATTTTTTGAAATTTTTTCTTGATAATATTAAAGAAAAATAAATTCTCTTTCTGATACATTTAAATATTTTACAATATATTCTATAGATTTAGAGATAGAAGAAATATAGTATGTAAAATAATCTGTTATAATAAATTTTACAGCCGAAAGAATGGCCATGGAAAATAGTTGAAAATTTAATTTTTTTGTAACTGACAGATAAATGTCAGTGTCAGAAATCCGAAGACATTACTGAAGAGTTTTTCTGGGAAGTACATACATTATATTATTTCTTAATGTATTAATAGAATTGGAAACATTTCGAAAAATTAGAAGAGGACAAAATTTCTTCATCAAAAATGAATTTAAAATTAAACAATCTAAATATATATGGAATAGATATATGCGTAAGTAGAATTTTTGGTGTAGAGTGTAGGTATACAAGAAATGTTAAATACAATAGGGAGCGAGCAGTCATATGATTTTGTTGGCCTTGACAAGCAGATATGGGGGCCCATGTCAGAATGATAGCTAGTAATTATGTATATAGATGTCAAATATCATAATTTCTCATTCTAAATTTAGTGATTTTCCAATTCCATGTGGAGCAGAATTAAATGTTAAATATCTAAGGCATACAAGTAAACTTTAAACTCCTGGTGATAAATTAACTACGTAAATTTAGAAAATCTTGAAATTTTTAATGAAAAATTCTAACATTTGACATCTATGTACATAATTACTAATTATCATTCTGAAACGGGCCCACACATTTGCTTGTCAAGCCCAAAAATGTAACATTACCGTTCGCGCCCTATACTTATGTAACCAAAAAAAGGAAGTGGCGAGAGGTATTGTGCTGGCCACAACAGATTTTTTTTTTATTGAATCGAATGTAGAAATTTTTGCATTACAACATCCATTTAAAACTTTTGTCTAAAATTATTAGGGGAGCAATGCGCACGGAAATACTCATTTCCCATGTTAAACGCCTATGTTTCACTTTCCGTGATACACCCTGTATATGCATTTAATAATGCCTTAGTGACTTTATAATGAGTAATTGTTGATTTTAGGCCAGATAAATATAATTGTTTGTGTAAACCGAAACAGAAATACATAACAACATAATGAGTCAAAAATGCATTTTAAATACATTGCATTCTTTGTGTAATCCGACTCTAGTTCTCAGTAAGACCAGTATAGGATTTCTCCCATGCACGCAAATGTCACATACAAGTTAAAATGCAATAAAATTGCAAATATTACAAATTGTTACATAAAATTGCTATAAGCAAGTGGAAAAATCTCTTAGATGGCTTAAGCATCATAAACAAAATGAATACAACTCTCAGTTTCTTTTAAATATCACAAACAACTGCAAATTACTCGTAGCGAATAGTGTCACGGATCTTTACTACAGAACTTCTCATAACTGATCTGTTCAACACAGGAAAAGTTGCTGCCTTACAAGGATACTGCAAGTCACAGCAGCATCTGCACAGTACATCTGCCTCTGTTGCAATCGCACTGCATGTGCTCCGAGTCTCATTTAAATGAATAAGACTCGATATTTACACAAGATGTAAGAATGCAATTCAACTGGAAATATTTATTACCATGTTTAGGAATGTCTCACGAACAATACATTGTTTAAATGCTGAAAAATTTATATAATTAATTTTGTTTTGTGTAATTAGCTATTCTATTAATGTTTCAATTGTTAATTAATTTGGAAAATATAAATTAGCTACTTCTGGTGACCTATTTTTCTATGATAGGCTCAAAGAATAATGGTGTAAAGCAGTGGTTCCCAAAGTGGTCGGTACGAACTGTATTAATTTGAAATTTTATTGAACATTATGAATTTTAATGTCATTGTATGTACTTGTTTTTTTTAGGCTTTCTTAATCGCATTTATTTATTAAAATTATATTTTATTTTTACCTCTCGCTAAGAGAGGTATTGGATTCATGCTAAAAATCACATATCCAGATTTTAATGAATAAGCACGTTTTAAGGTCCCTACAATCCGATTTTAATATTTTTACGATGATGTCTGTGTGTGTATGTGTGTGTGTGTGTGTGTGTGTGTGTGTGTGTGTGTGTGTGAATGTAAGTGTGCGTATGTGTGTGGGACGTTGGAAGGACGATTACTCTTACAACTATAAGACTTAATATTTGTTTAACTACGTATTTCCCAATCGGACATAACTGCTGAAAAGGTTTTGGTAACAATTGGACAACCGGAAGTAGCAGATTCTTGAAAATATTATTTTTTGAAAATTGGTAATATTAAAGAAAATTAAATTCTCAATCTGACACATTTAATTTTTTTATTATATCTCGTATAGGTTTGGAGATATATTATATAAGACTAATATGTAGTAATAAATCTCGTTGCCCAAAAAACAGTTGAGATATTTAAATGTTTGTAATTGACAAATAAATGCAAAATGTCAGTGTCAAAAATCAGATTTTCTGGGAGGTACGAGTACATTTTATATATACAGGATGGAAACGAACTTAATGTCATAAATTTAAGGGTGAGTAGTATGACATGTGTAAATTACGAAACAGAAAGAATTTTTTAAAAATTCGCATATTTAAGGGTAGTTTTCATGAAACAAACATTTTTGGTACCACTGGACAACTGGCAACGCATTTGCATTATTTTATTTATTACACAATTATTTTCGTTAAAAATGATATTTAATATAATTATTAAGAATAATATCTTATACAACTTATTTTGAATGTATTTTTGATAACCATATTTTTAATGAAATATGAATTACAACAGCAGTAAAAAAAAGTTTCAATAAGAAAAGTCGAATTTTCGTTTTTCGAATTTTAAAAAAATTCTTTCAGTTTCGTAATCTACACTTGTCATACTACTCACCCTTAAATTTATGACATTAAGTTCGTTTCCACCCTGTATATTATTGTATTATTAGTTAAATATGTATTTAAATTATAGGTATGTTAATATTACATATATCCTTAAGAAATACCGCTAATACTGTCAATGAATTTGAAGAATTTTGAACATATTATAATAGTAGGACAAAATTTCTCATAGAACGAAAGAAGAAATACAGTTTCAATTATTTGTGTGTACAAGAAATGTTAAATTCGTTACTTATAGGGCGCGCGCAGTCATGTGACTTTGTTGGCCTTGGCAAGCAAATATAAGGATCCGTGTCAGAATGACAGCTATTAGTTATTTACATAGATGTCACAATTGTGATATGTCATAATTTTTCATTCAAAATTTCAAAATATTCTGATGTTTCTTTGTCATCAACAGTATGGAATATACTTGTCGAGGAAAATAATCTACATGGATTTGGAAAATCATAATGTTTCGAATGAAAACTTATAATACTTGACACCTATGTACATTATTACTAGCTGTCATTTTGACACGGGCCCCCATATCTGCTTGCCAAGGCTAACAAAATCACATAACTGCTCTCACCTTAAAGTGATTCGGTATAAGTTATAAGCAACAGTTCGTTATAAGCTGGTTCATTATAGGTGAATACCAGTGTATGTACATACATTTAAATAATTATTAAAATTAAAGTTGTTTATAATAGAAAGAAATGTTATGAATATTATAATAAATATTGAATGTATGTATGTTAGTATACGGTAAACTCTTTCTGCATACTGTAACATTCAGGACAAAAAAGGATTCATAAATTTGTAACAGTATTTATTATGATTATCTTGACATTTAAAATAGTTTATAAAGCGGATCAAATTTTAAAGTAATAAGTAATTAAAATATCATTAACGGTTTAGTACAATTTACAATATATAAGCTAATATTACATGCTGATATAATAAACTGGAATTAAATAGCATTAATATATACAATTATACAGAGTTATGTATTTATTAATTTTTTACGGTACACGGTTGTACACTGTGATTTCAGTTTTTGTTAGAAATACACATGTATTGAGTTTCAAAATGTTTATATTTCGTAATTTTTCACCTCTCGCTAAGAGAGGTATTGGATTCATGCTAAAAATCGCATATCCAGATTTCAATGAATAAGCACGTTTTAAGGTCCCTACAATCCGATATTAACATTTTTACGATGATGTGTGTGTGTGTTTATATGAATGTTGGACGGACAATTTCTCAAAAACTATAATACTTAATATCTGTTTAACTACATATTTCTCATTACTGAGAAGAGCTGAATAGGTTTTGATAATAATTGGACAATCGGAAGTAGCAGATTTTTTTAAAAAAATCTTCTAAATATTATTTTATGAAATTTTTTGTTGTTGCAAGTATTAAAGAACATAATATTCTGTATCTGATTCATATAAATATTCTATTATATCTTTTATGGATTTAGAGATGAAGAAATATAATATATAAAATAACTTGTTGTAATAAATCTCACTACGCAAATAATGTCTTGGAAACAAATTGAAAAATTAAAATATTTGTAACTGGCAAATAAATGCCAGTGTCAAAAATCCAGAGACATTATTGAAGACTTTTTCTGTGAAGTACATAGATTATATTATTTCTTATTGTATTAATAGTTAAAATTATAAGTATATTACCTTTTAGAAATACTGTCAATCCCGACCGAATTGAAAACATATCGAAAAATTAGAAGAGTAGGATAAAAAAATTTCATAGCGCGCGAACAGTCTTGTGACTTTGTTGGGTTTGACAAGCAAATATGACGGGGGTGTCAGAAATACAGCTACATAGATAATGTCACAATTTTCCAATTCCATATGGTTTGCTTTCATCGACAAGTAAATTCCACACTCCTGGTAACAAATTAACCACTTGAACTCAGAACATCTTGAAATTTTAAATGAAAAATTATGACATTTGATATCTATATACATAATTACTAGCTGTCATTATGACACAGGCCCCCGTATCTGCTTGTCAAGGAGAACAAAGTCACATAACTGCTCGCATTCTATAGAAAGAATTTAAAATTAAAAATCTGTTGTGGCCAGCACAATACCTTCCGTCAATCCTGTGTATTATGTACAAATTCCATAGATAAATTTTCTTGCGAAAAATTCTAAATTTTTGGTATTATGTGATTCTCTTTCTCGGCAACTGAATTCCATACTCCTGATAACAAACAAACCACATGAAATAAGAAAATTATGAAGTTTTGAATGAAAAATTATGACACTTGTCAGTTATGGACATAATTAATTGCTGGCATTTTGATAAGGGTCCCCATATCTGCTTGCCAAAGGCAGCAAAGTCATGTCACTGCACGCGCCCTATACATAATTTTTTTGCAAAAGATCCTATATTTCCAGTAAAGTTATTTCATAAACAAACTATGCAAATTGCACTTGACACTGACATCTTCTTTAGTTTTTCCCATTCGTTAGGGGGTCGCTATTTTTTATTTTCTTCTTCCACTCATTTTTGTTTTGCGTGTCGTCCTCATTCAGTTCCTTTTCTCTCAAGTCTTCTGCAATACAGTCTTTTCATCTTATATTTGGTCTTCCTATGTTTTTTCCACCTTCTATTAATTTATTCATCTCTCCTCATGACATGTTCAAACCAATGTAATCGTCTCTATTATATCTAAAAACTTCTAACACTAGAGTTACTTCCCTTATTTTTTCATTCAATTACTTGCTTTTTATTGATACTGACATCTGTCAATTTGAATTACCTGAATATATTAACAGTTTCCATGGTTATGTTAGCATAGCTGGCTGAATTATGAAATTTATACGAATTTTTTATCTTTATTATTCTTTAACTCTATATCTGTTGAATATGAAACATAAAATGCAATCAAATCGTATAGAGAATAATATATTCTTTAAGTTATAATAACATTTAACTGAGTTTTTCAAGAAAAACTGTTACAATCTTCAAATGAGGGTACTTCCGGTTGACCAATTATAACCAAAATCTAATCGTCTGCATATGGTTGTAAGGAATCATCGTAAAAATAGTAAAATCGTATTGTAAAGACCCTAAAACGTGCTTATTCAATGAAAACTCACCACCGAATTTTTTGACCAAAGACAATACCTTCCTTACCTATAGGTGACGGAAGGTAAAAATCTAAATATAAAAAATATGTATAAGCACAATTTTTGGTGTAGAGTGTAGACATACATAGCGACCCTAAAACGTGCTTATTCATTAAAAACACTACCTTTTTTTACCAAACAATAGCTTCCTACCTAAGATGATGGAAGGTAAAAATGAAATATTTAAAAGTTTCCATACTTTGATTTGAAACAATTGGAATATTAATTTTTATATGGAATAAAATATTATCAATATTATTGATCTGCATATAAATATTATTTTTATCTTTTCAATATCTACATTTTATTCATACACAAGATTTTACTACTTTATCTTATACAATGCCATTAATATTCACTGCTAATTTATCTTTTGTTTTAAGAGCCGTATAATGTATGCAAAACTTACATAAGAATATGTAATTAAACATTTGATATGCAAAAACATGCAAAATGTTCGGAAGTTACTGTTTAATCATTATATTCTAACAATGAATATGACATAAGTCATTAAAATTGCGGAAATATAAGTAATACAAATCAGTCCAGATTTTTATTTCTTTCTCATATAATACTAACAAGTTTAACAAAAGATAACCACATGTTACAATTTTCACCCAGCAAGATGAAAGTAACATAACAAGTTGAACAGCTCTAATTAATCTCTTGTAATACCATTTTAGTCTGTCACCGAGTTTTTGTGTTGCAGGCGTCTCTTTTCCTTATTATCGCACCATGCACGCCATCGCCAATTATGGTGAAATTTGGAACCAAGGAAGGTCCGATCGTTCCCCCACCATCCATATCAACAACTACGCCCTCTCCTGGCAGCTACACGTCTAGACCTGCACCTGTGTACGAGAGCCCGGAAGACGTCCCCAACCCTACTGTCTACAAACCATTAGTGCCCCATCAATACCGGAAGAAAATCTACAGTTACAAACCTAACCCGAATTTAATATTGGGAACACCACTTGACAGGAAATATACCCCTGGATTGCAGAAGAATTACGCTTATCAGAAATTCGCCAAGGCTTTTGGAATTGATTATAGAGGACCACAACTGTTTGGTCAACAGGAATACGAAAAGAATAAATACGTACAAGAAAACAAGGAACAATATAAAAGGCATAACACCGATGAAGGATCTTATGATCAAAGTCAGTCTGAATCGAAAACTGTTCCTCAGATTGGAGTTATTTATTCCTCTGGTGTAAGGTACTATGTTCCACAACCATTTTACTATCAAGATGATATTGATAATTCAGTTTATGAAGCAAATAACTTGAAATATCAACAACATTATCAAAATTATCAACCACATCAAAATCAACAAATTTATCAATATCAACAAAATTATCAAAATCCAAGTTATTATTAAATTAATTTAAAATCAAAAGTGATATTTACGCTAGATATTAATTAATGAATAATTGTATGACTGCCTATAAGACACGATTGAAATTATACTTGTTATGTCATGTTTTTCATTGTTTTTGAGGTTTTGTTGATACGTGTTTCCTTGAATATCCGCTAGATGTGCTACGTGAAAACGACTCTATTTTAGCCCACTTTTGACAAAGAAAGGAATACATTTTATTGTGTCAAAATGACAACTTCATTTGTTTTGATCAGGATTTAAAATACAAGAGTATTATAAAATGAAAATAAATACCTTATAATATATGTTATAAACATTTTTGATGAGATTTTATATATATTCTTGTCAAAAAGACGAGTGACAGCTGGGTCGTTGTCACGTTGCGTCTCTAGCGGAAGCAAGGAAATACGTAACACTTTGAACACTTGTTTAAGGAGAATGGCACAACCAGTACATTTTAAATCGTGCTATAGACGATGGGAAATAAGCAATATGACATCTGGTTGTATTTTCGGAACTATAGTTGACGGGATAAATTATACATGTGTCATTTTGTTGATTGTATAAACACAAGTGTTATTTATTATGTTTATAATATTTACGTTTACATATGTAATATCTCATAATATTATACACTTAATGCATAAATACAATTAGTAAATGTCAAATTATCCCGTTAACATTAGTTCCACTTTGGCGATGCGATCATATTTCCCATCGCATATAAAGTGAACTCGCCGAAGTGGGTACTACTTTTTTCAAAGTTTTGTGGCTCATAATATTTTTCAAATTCTAAAACAATTAATTGTACGTTTTATGTATTATTTGTTGAACCGTTTTGGTTGTATTAGACTATATGTATTCATAATTGAATTCACCAAATTTATTTTGTGTGTGATTTTTAAAATGTCGGTTATTAGAACGCACTTTTATTCTGATGGAGGGTAAGTGCGAAACACGTCCATAACTTCATACATACTATAAACGTGCAGTACGATCGGTATGGTATGTGTTGAAAATTCCTAAAAATTCTATTTTATTAGATTTTTACAGAAACTAATAGGCCTATTCTGTAAAATATTTCGTTATCATAAATCGTTATATCTACTTAACGATAATCGTTATCTTCGTATCCGTATTCTGTAACACATTTTGAAAGATAATAACCTTGGGATCAAGTTAAGACTTTTATTTCCTAAAATCAAATTATAATTTTAAATGAAATATCTAACATAATTCAATATAACGCACAAAACTTTTAGGTTAGATTAGTTCTGGTGGGAGTCTGCTGTCAACTTGTCAGCTGTCGGATCCTTTCTTTTTCTTGTTGTAGGCTATGCTAGAGCTACTACTACCATCTGTAGACAAATTGGGAAGCTTGCGTTAGGCGCTAGGAATAAAAACTTATTAAATTATTTTAATTTTACCTTGTAAAAAACTATAATGTGACGAGTTTTGAGATCACTATTCAACATAATAGCAATTTTATTTTGACACGAATAAAAATACTGAATTATTAACAAAACGTTTAGGTAACGAATGTTTTTTAAATTATTGTTTACAGAATACCACTTTAATGATTATCGTTATAATAACGATTTAACAATGAATAATGTCATAACGAGCGTTTACAGAATAAGTCTATTAAACGATTTTTGTTATTACTATAACGATATAATGTTTTAACGATTCATCATAGCGATGCTTACAGAATAGTCGTATTAGATGGAGCTGTGCGATCCCATCTATGTATGGGTAGTTAATACATATTGAGTATTGATCCGTACAAAAAAGAACTGCAAGACATGAAGGCACTTACCCGATTTATGCACTTCGGCACGTTCACCATACTGTTTGCATTTTGCGACACACTACACGCTAAGTACAAATTTAGGGCATGAATTATCTACGTGAGTGCGTAGTATTCAATTACATAACCTAAATTTCCTTCTGATGAACTAAGCTCTAAACAAAAAACAATATTCAATTTTAGTAATTATTAGAGCTGATAGTTGAAAATTTCTACATTTCTTCCTGGTTCACTTTAGCTTTGTTATGAACGCAGCGTACTCGCAGAAGTTATTATTAAGAGAATGCATTAAAATTCTTGTTGTTAACTACATGCAATTAGTGCATCAGTATCACCGACCATCGATTCACATTAAACCAATGAGACGAACACATGAATTGCTTTGGGCATTATATTTAATATTCTAATCGTAGAAAAACAGATCTAATGATCATCAGTTAAATGAATGCGTTATTAGCATTTGCATTTTCTTTCATTATACGCGTACCTTGACAAACGGAAGTTAAGACTGTAAGGTGTGTCTTTAAGTAAATTAATAATATATATCATAACTATGATTAAATATTATATATTCATGATGTTGAAAAACCATCAAGGGTGTCACAGTTTTACGAGACATATGTGTGTCGATAATAATTCTATGACGTTGAATTACTCAATATTAGCAAATGACATATGAAAAATTATTTTTTATTTACTAATTTTGTCGCACACATTCTGACAAATAATAGGCGTTTTGTAAAGTCGATCCGGATTGATCTGATGTAGTCTGAAGCGTTCGTAAAGTCAATTGGGTTAATCTGACGCGTTCGTAAACTCACTCCGATTAGTCAGACTGAGTAACCCGATCAAAAAATTTCAACTCTGATCCATGTGTACGTTCGCAAATTGACTTTGAAGTTAGAGTTAGGCAAGGGGCGTGACCATTGGAGTTAAGTTTAAAACTCATTTTACGAACGAATTAGAGTTTTATATAATTCGTGTAGTCAAATATTGACAAAATGATTTCAATGACCAGAAACACCTAAAGATTGATAGTATATCTACTTAATTAACCTCTGCGCATATCGAGTAAAACAACCACCTCGCTCGAAGTAGTGGGAATAGTTAACTCCGAGTAAAGTAACATGAATTATTACAGATTGAACGCGCAAATTTAAAATTGCAAATATCTGTTTCAGAAAATGTATTTATTTAAGGCCTATTATTTTAAGTTCCGAATAAATTTTCGGATAAGTATTCGTTAAATAAATTTATTCTATATATTTATTCAACGAATAATTCCATTGAGTCTTTTCACACATTTGACAAAAACAAATAGTTATCTGTCGGATTATTTTAACGTTCGTAAATTGCTAACCTTGCAGAGTTGTGTCAACAGAGAAGGATGGAATTTTGCGTAGCCACGTTAGGCAGACAAGGATGAAATGTGTCAATTTTTTTTAATCTGTACTTGTCAAAATTTTGTTTGACATCCTTAATGTCATATATATTCTTCTGCATTTTTAGCCCTGGGAGATTGTAACTTAACAACTTTTTGCTGTATTGAGTGGGCCTCGATTGTTAACTTGTCAGTGTCACAAGTCAGTGTCATTAACGTCAATTAAGATGTCAAAATTATCAGAAAACGAGAAAGTTGTAATACTTTCTAAGTTAGAAGAGGGGTGGTCAATCAGATCAATAGCAGAACATTTTAATATTGTTAAAGTACTGTTATGAGGGTGAGGAGTAGGTGGGAAAATGAAGGAAGTATAAAAATGAAAGAAGGTTCCGGACGTCCCAAAATTTCCACCAAAGATCAAGATGAAGCATTTTTAAATCATTTATGGGAACATCCTTTTGAAACAGCAAGAGACGATGCTTTTGCAACTAATTTTCCAGGGTCATGGTCAACACCTGGGAAACCTTGAGTCAGGATGAAAATTATTTTAGAAATCTTATTTCCTCCATGCCTCAAAGATTAAATAAAGTACTGGACACTGATGGAGCGATGGTAAATTACTAATGTTACTTCGTCCATAATTTGTTTCAATCTTAATTTTTACTTATTTATAATCCATTGAAAATAAATACTTGGTTGTTCTTTAATTTTTATAGAATATATTTGTAATTTAGTAGTAACTTAGCACAATGAAGAACTTGCTCTACGATACCTAAAATAATGACATGACAGTGACAACGGTGACAACTCCATTGAGTTGATATTAACCTATTTTTAAAAAATCGTATTTACATAGCTCAAAAAAAGTAAAAACTCGGTTACTTGATTTTTAAGGTGTACACGATTTTTTTGCAAGCCAGTGTACTATCTATTACAGTAATCATAAACGGTAAACAAAATATGTATATTGTAAAATTGTCCTTATATTTTTTGTGTATTCCTTTTATAGTTCGAGGTAAATGAATGTCATTCAACAAAATTATCCAAAATCTAAAAATATTTTACGAACGTCAAATGACAGGATCTTCATAATGATTTGCCTATTCACTATTTGAGATCAAATACGAACCCCAATGTGTAATAATAAATTGAAAACAGTTTGTTCTACGGAATCTGTCAAAAATTCCTTAATGTGTATATGGTTAGATCGTTGTCTGATAATCTGATGGTGTATTTAAAATTATCACATTATTAATTTATAATTCAAAATCAAAATATCATCATACGCATCAAAATATTTAATATATCCATTTTGTTAATATGTCTGTACTTTGTATTTATTCGCTACCCATTACCGAATAATTTATTCTGCGAATAACAGATATCATTCTTTCAAATAAATTTATTTACAAGTGAAAAGACAACAAAAATATCGACAGCATGAGCATACTTTTTACGAAAATGTACCGTAAAAGTTCTATTTAAATAGCTTAGAAAAACCACGCCACGGCACGATACGTTACGTTACGGCTTACGCTGTAAATCCAGCATAATAAATGAACTTAGTTACAGCGATAGTATCAGGGCCGGCGGAACAGGTGGGTACTATGGGTAGTACTACCGACCTGAAAAATGTAACGGTGGGTAAGTACCCACCTGGGAATTTGAACATGAAAAAACTTTTTAAAGTTCGAAATCAACCTACAAATATATCTGACCAAATAAATCAACCTACAAATATATTTGATTTTCTAACTACCCGCGCTATGCGCAGTTGCCACGGCGCGGCGCGCCGCGCAGTAAGTTGGTATTTTGGTCCTTGTCTATTGCGTAAGAAGCGAAGTAATGGCAAGACGGCCTTTTCCTACCGGGAGCCGAAAGATCAGAGAATGGACCGGTTTGTTGTGCGAGGGGTTCGAGAGAAACTGAAGAACAATGAGACTGACGATTCTCTCAGTCAAGAGCGTCAGAGTAGCACGCTGCAGTCTGTCAGTGCACCACATTTAACCTCCAAAAATGACAGTCCGTTAATACATTTCTTTTTTGAAAAAATGTAATGTTTACACAAATTTTATGAAAACTACCCCTCCCCCTCCCCACCGCCTTCCCTTACTCCTACCCATCTGAACTGAACACGTTTCGCCGGCCCTGGATAGTATTGTCAAAAACGAGTATCGTTTTAAAAAAGCATTTCGTGTTTCGTAACTAATGCCCAGTTGCACCACCGACACTTAAAATTTAAACTTAGTTTTATTCATTTAGGCCCGGTTTTTTCACCTCTGGATAAAGTGTCAGTTAACTTAACTGCCAGATAAAATAAAAATTGCGCATCGATTTTACAGTGTAAATTGAGAAAATTATACACACGTCAATTATTTGATGCGATATTTTTCTTTTATCTGCCAAATAAGTTAACTGGCACTTTATCAGGAGGTGAAAAAACCGGGCCTAGCCAAATAAATTGATGTTAATTCCTATTGAATATTTTTTTAATTACTGTGTAAAAATGAATTGACTAACTGAATAAAACCAAGTTTAAATTTTAAGTGTTAGTGGTGCAACTGGGCATTAGTCAAGCAATATTAATTTTTCAATGACAACCGTTTAGACATTTTTTTTAAATAAAATTATCAAGTTCATTATCTAAATAGTTAATTTTTGACAATGATTTATGAACCTATTGTTATATTTTTTGGAAATTTCTTGAATTTTTTTTATCATTTAACATGTTTTAAATTTGAACACAAAATATTTCACTTTTTAACCGAATTAGAGCATGCATAAAGAATATAAACTGCAAAATGACTTTTATAATTATATGTTATTTACTACTTATTCTATAGTGTCGTGCAAATGTTTCAGTTTCAAAGAAAGTGTTAGGGAAGTGAAGTGAAATTGCTTGGTAGACTCTTCACTTTTATAATATTTTATACGGTGAGATTAATAAAATAGATACCGGACGATATGTGATGCGATTAAAAGTGACTGTAACGACCTATGAATTACTCAATGACCCCTTGGTATACCTAAGCCACTATATAAAATTGATGTATGTACTATACGTTATGCGATTTTCTCCTAATAATAACATTCTTGTACATTCATTTAACGATAATATTTGTTCGTAAATATTTATTACTTCGTATAAAAATTTGCCTCAAACAGTCATGCATTCGATTTTTAATATTTCAATTTCTTTTCATGGATCGTATTTGAGTTTATTTCTGTAAATATGTGAACCTAGTAGAAAATTTGGAACATGGTCTTATTAGATTATTCATAATATCAACTGGAAGTACATAAATAAAAATATCAATTAATACTAGAAAGTGCACTAAATGATCAATGGGTTATTCTATTTTTTTTATTTTCTAAAACTTACATATTTGTACTACAAATTCAAATTCAAGTTGAGTGAGATATGAATTTATAAATATTACTTGAAAAATTTAATTTTATCAGATGTGACGTACGAGGAGCTGATGACATTTAGAAATATTACAGAAATACAAAACTTGTAACAACATAAAACGTAACAAAACTAATACAAAGAAGACAGTTAACAACACGTTAATAGCAAGGGCCCGTATTCTTGAGCGTTCGTCATTTCGTTCGTATTCATGTTCGCGTTCGTTTTCATGTTAGTAGTTACAGTAGTCTGCGTTTCAAAAACAATATTGGATATGTCAGTGTCAACGGTATTGCAGCATTTATTCACATCATTTACAAGTTAAAAAATTATTTATTAATCGTTAATAAATGTTTGATAAAAGTGAACTCTTAACTTGTAAGTGATCTTAATAAATATGACTATACAATGGACACTGACACTGACATATATAATATTATTTTTGAAACACAGACTACTATCCTAACTAACATAAAAACGAAAGCGAATGCGAATACTAATGTAATTACGAACGCTCAAGAATAAGGGCCCTGTTCCTACAGGCTGTGATTCGCAATCTAAATGATCAAAGTGATCATGATTAAGAAGTTTGTTTTCCCCACTTTCTCATTTTATGATAACTAGACAACCTTTCCCTTCTGAACATCATTTTTGAGTGATCATACGGATTCATTTCAGAGCAAGATTAAAAATGGCTGACAACAATAGCTTTTCGAGCGTAGATATTTATCAATGTGGGGTTTGTTGCATCAAAGGAAATATGATTTTCCTATAAAAGCATGTAACGACCCACCATACTTTTGAAAACAAAGAAAATATGTTACATAAAAGATTTGTTTTAACTAAACATAATACCTTACTAAGAACATATTTTTTACTTCTATATGATCCATTTTTATTGCTGACTATAACATTTGACAGTGAATTATTTATAAAATAAAATAAGTCAGTTTGCATTGGTCTGCATATGACATTTGACTCTAGGTGGTGTTTATATTATTCAAGTTGTTTTCTTGATATTTTTAAATTATGATTCAAAAGGATCACGATTAAACTAATCAGGATTCATAAAATCACAATCACAGCCCGAAGGAACACGATTAATACCAGAAAATGTCTTTCTTGTTAATGGTGTAGTTATCAGTCCTTCGTACGTCACAGACCACGTGATGTCTTTCTAATGCTGTAATGTATTCCCCACACTAGTTATGAATGCCCGTGGACATCTTTACGGAAATCTGCGTACGATTAAAACAGCGATTTATAATAATCAAATATTAATATATTTATTTCATTTATATTTGTGAAGTAGGTACCATGTTCTACAAATATTATTTTTCTTCGTCCTCAATATAATACAATTAACCTTAAACTTTACGGAATTATGTTAATTAACTATTAAAGTTTTTATGAGGTTATATTGTTTTCCATTACCGAGAGAAAAAGTTTACGGTCAAAATTGAAAGAGAAGTACAACATTTTACTTCTAGAGACGAAATGTGGACATTCTTTTATAGGAAGGAGTTTGACAAGTAATGAGAAATAGAAATGTTTTATCATACAATTCTTTGAATTTTGCGTGTAACAAACAAGTTCAAAACTCCTGCATGGACAGCATCAACCATTTATTGTGGTTCTTTAGAACTGAACAAGAAAGATCCTAAATTAAATTACAATTATTGCAAGGAAATGAATCACCTATTTGAGAAACCACCAAGTCAAAAAAGCGAAAATTTAAATATAATTTTTGTTTATTTAACTTATGTGTGTCCCAAACTGTTAAATAAAACACATAAATAAATTCAGGGTGACACTTTATAATTATTGTCTCGTGGCCGCGTGGCTGATTGTATGGTCGCGAATCTGGAGAATCGGGTTCGATCCCGACCGACGCCAAATATTTCGCCAGCAAAACAACTGTTAAATAAAATAATAATAGTAACATAATATTTACACATTTATTTAACATCTCTTATGTTAAATAAATGTGTAAATGTTACATTGTATATTTTTTTGCTTCATCCGTTTTTATTATATTCATCCAACATACATTTTTTTAATAATTGACGATTTTCACTCTGTAATCTGTGGTTTTTAACTAATTATTTATTTATGGGGTCTCGTGGCCGTGTGCTTGAGTGTCTGGTCACGAATCTGGAAATCCGGGTTCGATCCCGACCAACGCCAAAAAAATTACTTTGAATTTTAATGTGTGTGTGGTGAGCTCTCCACGCCAGCAATGAGTGTAAGTGAGGTGACGCCTGGTAAGCGCCCACATGGTATAAATATTTCATCATTACTGATATCTGTATACAAGCCAGATTGGCACACCCAGCAGTGGGTAATATGCAGTGATGATATATTTATTTATTTATTTATAATTTTAAATGTCCGTCATTTAATGTATTTTTCCGTTATCCACATGTGTAAATTTTTTTCAACTCAACAATTCTAGCCCTGAAGAAGACTGGTATAGTGGAAACGTCGGCGTGAATTTTATTATTGACTGCAAGTCCGAGATATTGTTACTACCTGTCTCCATCTCCATAAACTAAAAGGCTATATTAAGAAAAATCAGAAAGTATATTCTAACGCATCCAAGACAGAAACGATATGTTATGTCAGTGTCTAATGTTGTTTCACGTTTAAATTAAACTTTAACTGTTCCACGATGAGCGTACTGAACATCTGACACATACTGCTTCTTACTAAGGAGTTTACCTTCGCAGAATAAGACTCTGAAAAAAATTCAATATTGAAAAAATGTGACATGTGGTTCCTCAAATAGGTGATTCAATTATTATAACCAATTTTGAACGAACTTTCAACAAAATTTTGCTGATATATGTAACAATTCAACTGTCAACAAATGTAGCACAATAATTTTTTGAAATTTTTATTCTTGTAAGAAACGTTTTGCATTTCCCGATCATGAAAAAAATAAATATACACCTCTGAAGAGAATGCTGTTTTTCCTTCGGTGCTTATATCTCTGGAAAAATCATGCATTTTTCTCCCTTGTTGTATAATATTAGTACCACTTGATATAATATATAATAAGATAACATTTGTTGTATTAAAAACTATATTTTTCTTAGCCAAACTTTTGTAATCTTTTCTAAATACGGTCCTACAAAAGAAAAAAAATTAATTGCGTTATTCGTTCAGTAAATATTCTACTCTTCCTCGAATACGTGTATGTCACGTTCAGACGAAGCGATTTCTTTTTTTAATGCACACACGTTATGCAAGACGGATTAAATGTTACTTGCAACGTGGGTTAGAATTATAAAGTAATTTAGTCACGAAAAGTGTTTAAAATTTCACTGGTCTACCAGTAATAGCAATGAAAGGTTGTCCAGTATTTTACCAATGTTGCAGGAAACTAGAGTGTTTTCAAAATTATTAATCGATATAAAAGCAAATTTGTTATTTATTGCCTACAGGGTATATATTAATTTAAATTTTATTATTGCCATTTTAATTTTATATGTTTAAAAATAAGATTGTAGTCAAACTTTTCATAATAAACAAATAAATGATGTAGGTACTTTTTTATTATTTGCTTATGTGTTATTATGTCTTGTTAACTATCAAATTTACATCGGTAACTTGTTTAAGAATCTTGGTTAAAAATATAAGTGCCTGTGTACTTTGAGATGTGCATTTTCAAACAAAAGAATTCACATTTTAAAATTATTTACCGAATTTAGCCGTTCACGTCGAGTTAAAGAAAACTTCAGGACATTTGTAATCCTAATATTATATTTTATTCTGACGAATGTGTATTATAAATATAATAATGGGGACAATTTTAATAAATATTATTATGTTATGAAGCTTCACTTCAATTCACAATGGTGTAGATGGGACAGAGAATTTTAATAAAAGGGCAATTTTTCAATTTCTTCTTTTAAGAAATTGAAAATTTGTTTTATTCAAATTCCTTGTCCAAATTCCTATTTACTACTAAATTTTAACAACTGGCCGCTATTTTGAATACATAAATTTTAATGTTAAACATATTTCAATTAGATAAAAAATATATTTAAAATTTTTGATAAATATAAGTTGATTGTTGTTTAATGGAGGTATTTTTTTTAAATATACGTAATATCAGTATCTATTTGATAAATTATATATTTATATCGGGAAGTCAGATTATCTGTGTATATATATATATATAGTGAAAATGATTAGGCAGAAGACTCACGTTATCAACCCGAAAAATTAAACAAATTGTAGAAATTATTGGTTGTTATGTATTTTTAAAAGCAGAAAAAAGCACTAGTATTAAGTAATGTATATATTAATGATATTTACAATTATTTCTAAGTCAATCGTTATTCCTTTTACAGAATATAAAATTATTTGAAATAATTGTAGTTTATGTTTGTACCATACGTTGGCACTAATGAGAATGACCATGCTGTGTCAAATAATTTTATATTTCGTAAAAGGACTAAGGATTGACTTAAAAATAATTGTAAATTCATTAATATATACGTTTCTTTAATACTAGTATATTTTTTCTTTTTTAAAAAATGAATAACTAATAATTTCTACAAGTTATATTTAATTTTATACGGTTTTATTCATTGTTGATGACGTCCGTCTCCTGCCTAATCATTTTCACTAATCGTACTTTGCGTATACTTCATATTCGTTTTATATACTAAAATTTTATCGTTTAGAAAGATGCATTTAGAGATTTGCTTATACAAATGTTGAAAAATTCTAGAGTATCTTATTATTTATATTACATTTCATGTAAATCCACTTTAATTTTTGAATATAATGAATCAATATGTCAACTTAAAATTTATTCTGTCAAAATAAATATGAAGTTAGACAGTATCTTTATATTCATGATAACGATAGTTTATAACGACATGATTATACCTTGTTCCACCGTACGCATTCAGTATTGCAGAGAATAGGGCATAATTATGACTTCTTTGATTGGCTGAAATTTGAGCCAAGAGACAAGTTTATCCAATGTAATTTCGATTGTTATTATTAACGTCATTCAACCAAATGCTTAACGACAGTGGTATGGTAACGATATGTATTCAAAAATTGATATATGTATAATTTTTACAACTTCTACTAAAATATCGATGTTAATTTTACATTTTAACATTCACGGAAGTTAACAAACATTTCAACCATATATGAAAATACCGGGCCTAAGGGTCAATTTTACAATTCGAAATTAAAATTTTAACTTCCGGATAAATAAAAAAATACTAAAACGAAATATTTACACAATCATAAATTTATAATTTGACAGTTCATTTAGTTTCAGTTTTGTATATTTAACTGGTGTTCAAAATTTTAATTGGAGATTGTAAAATTCCTATACAATTATAATAAATAAGTACGTCACATTTACAGTGATGAGATATCCGTTTGTTTAATTAATTTTATCCCCGTCCATACATAATAAATATTTTTGTAATAATTCGCACGAAAATCAAATATACATTGTTTTGCAATAATTAGTCCGCAACCTTTTTTGATAAAATTAATTAAGTAACAGATATGACGTGAGCGTCAAAGTTCGGTGAATGCTTTATATTTAGCTATTAAAAATGTTTATAATACATTTAAGTATTTCTACGTAATTCCGGAAATAGCCAATGTTCCAAACGAAGAATTTAAATTGGTATGAACAAGTGTGAAAATTATATTAAATGTAAACATTTCCAGACGGATTAATGTGTGGAAATAGTTCTGCGAAATGTATTAATTTAATTACTTAATTTTAATTAATATTTGCATGCTTAAAGAAGAGAAATTATTTATGCAAATAAATTATAGTACCTTATTTGTGCATTTCAAATTTTTCCATTTTTATGGAAAATTTGTAAGTTTTGTGTAAGATAATTTTAGGTAGCTGTAAAAATACTTAATTAAGATTTACTTTTATGTTGTAAATAGAATGTACCATTCTTAATGATGTATATAATTGTATATACACAAAAATATAATATTTTTATGATTCATTATTTTCTAATTATCCTTTTCCCATCCTATTTTGATTCCCATAAATAATACATGATGAAAAACAAAAATTTGTTATATTCGTGTGTTCCATTTTATCTGTTTTTAATAAAATAATTAAATATACAGGGTGTTGACCGCAACATTGGAACATATAACTTTAACATGTAAAATCATACATTTGTAATTTTCTGCTTCCTTAATTTAGGTAAAAAAGCTTCAAATAAAAATTGTAGAGCTTATGGATTAATAAGCAAAATTAGTCCAACATGTTCTATACCGGCTGAAATTAGGTATGACAATGACCCCAAAAATAGTGGTAGCCATGGAATTGAAACTAAAAACTAATAAATGTTAGCGATTTATCTGTCAATCAGTGGTTATTTTATAACAACTAGTTAAATTTTTTAACCAATCAACAGGCCTATTCTGTAACTCGGTGGTTAATTTTTAACAACTGGTTAAAGTTTTTAACCAATCAAGTATGTTGGATTTTTAGTTGTCATATCAATATCTATAGGATAATTTTTTTAATCAGTTGCTAAAAATTAACCACTTTAATACAGAATAGGCTCGTAAGTATGTTGACATATTAACAAAAATTAGATTTAAATAAATATGTCATCACGGCGTATTACCCATTACTAGGTGCGCTAATCTGTTTTTTGCACGATCAGGTTTTTTTTTTAACTTTACCGATAGGGTTTTGTTTACAAATTACTGATCAGTAAGTGATTTGGTACTGACCAATAAGTGATGTGACTGACCGGTAAGTGATGTGACTACCTACCGATCTGGAGGCGGTGAAAATTACATAAATAAAATATCTTATGACACCACACGACTTCCTTGTACGATTATTAAACTATACATATTTTTTTAATAAATAAATTACAATATATTAATTTTAACTTCAAAACAGTAAGATATATAGCGACCATAATCTAACCCGGTTCTTTTTAAAGAGAGTTTTGATTACAACAAAGAAATATTTGATTACAATAATGAATATGACTAATTTCACAATAAAAATATAATATTTGTTATTGTACGAATCATAAAATTGCACGTATTTAACGTAATTTGACATGAACATTTTTTTATGTTTTTGTCCTAAACCATAGCAGGCTTTATTACAAAAACAAAAAAGTTTATAATTTTTAAATTTACATATCTCGCTTATACAAAGGGCTAATTTAATAATACTTGATGTGCTAGACGCAGAAATTAATTCTCTAAAATTTGAATTTGAAGCATTTATTTCTAAAATCAAAATAAAATCATTTTATTCAAGAAAAACTGTTAACAACTTCAAGTAATGTACCACTTCCGGTTAGCCTATTTTAACCAAAATCTATGTTATTTCGATTGACATAAAAGTCTTGTATACCAAATTTGAAAAGTTTTGGATTATATTTTAAAACAGTTTTTCATTAAAATTTATTATAGGCTTCATGTAAAGTGCCACTTCTGGAAATTGTGTAATAACCAGAAAGGGAGGTGCACAACTAGATGTTATAGGAGTCCTAAATACAAAATTTTAACTTTCTATGGTTTACCGTTTTTGAGTTATGCGAGATACGTACGTACGTACAGACGTCACGACGAAATTAGTCAAAATGGATTCAGGGATGATCAAAATGGATATTTCCGCTGAAATCTGAAAACCGAAATTTTTCGCGATTACAATACTTCCTTTACTTACGTACAAGGAAGTAATAAATGTACAATTTTTAAAACTATTTTTTTAAATGTCAAAATAATTCTTAACTTTAATTTGTTATTATTGGGACGATCGTGCAAAAAATATAATAAGCATTGCGGGCATTAAGTGCTTCTTACCGGTATCGGATGTATTGGAGATCGAGACGAAGTCGAGATCTCCAAATTAATCCTCAACCGGTAAGGTGCACTTACTGCCATTAATACTTAAATAACTATTGTACACAGATATCGGTAATGATATAATGAAAAAAAATTGGATTTTTAGTAGTCAAATCAATATCCATTTGATACACTTTTTAACCAGTCCTTAAAAATTAACCACTGAGTTACAGAATAAGCCCGAAGTTAAGTTAATTTTTTTTTATTATTTGTAATTTCTGTTAAAATGCAAAACTTATTCAAATAATAATAATTTTTCAATTGAACATATAATATTTAATAAAAATTTATTAACCTAACTTGACAGCTACAAGGACAAACATTTGTTAAATTATCTGTTTCAATTTCCTGGCTGGAAATTATGAAAATATGATTTTACATGTTAAAGTTGTATGTTCCGGTATCGCGGTCAATAGCCTGCATACAGTATTTTTTTTTAAAGATGTCCGATCAAAGTCATCTACGAATTGTATGCAGATTCAGTAGTGTTATATACTTAGTTTTTATGAGGGTACATAAGGTGCTACTGTTATTTTATTATTATAAAAATATATGTTACAGTAAATGCATTCAAAATTCAAAACTAAGTCAACTGGTAAATTTATTAGCAAATGTAAAACCAAATATGTAAAAAACTATAGATACTGACACTGATAGAAAATAACGTTATTCATACGGCTATGAATCAAGGTACTATATCTGAATTAATAAATAAACTTACGTTACAGCGGCAGTATTGTCAACAACGAGCATCGTTTTAAAATGGAATGTCCTAACTTAATCGAAACAATATCCATCCTTATCGCACACACTTGTAGTCTTTGCAAATGAGAGAGATAAATGTATACCAATTTGTTAATTCGTTCATGATACAGATAACCTTGATCGGACATCTTTAAAAAAAATACCGTACATACAATATACATAATTAAAAATATACCGTTTTCTAAATATTTAATATAAATGTTTTTCTCAAGGTTCCAAACTGAATAAGATCTCCAGACGCCAAAATACTACCGCACACCTACATACGTACGTACAACATGTATTCTGACCAGTTCTTCATGAATATTTATATTAAATTTATATCTGATAGTAGAGCAGATAGACAAAGGTTGTCTGCTTTATTAAAATAATTTAATACATTTTATACAATGTGTCCAGAAAAAAACTTAACTCGGAGTAGGCTATGATCAGATTGATCATTATTCAATTCAAAAGTCAAATTGTCAAAATTGATCTTGAAATGTAATTTTTAGAAGAATAGACAATAAAGAAAAATACAGTACATTGTCATTCGCTGTTTTCCAATTTATTTCCATTTTAAAAATAATATTCAAAAAGAAAAGCTGTGATTTTTTTTGATAACAGTTTTGACAATATTTCGTGTCAAATCGGCATTTATTTAAATACTTTTAAATAGACATACGTTTCCTTGTACATATTCTGAATTAGGATTTTTGTTACCACACTATCCTATAATAATTTTTTATTCAATAAAAAGAATAAAATAAAAATAATATTTATTACTCCTACTTTTATGTCTACTTATAATCTTTACTCTTCTTTTAATATGTGTTCCTATAAACGAAAACAATAGAATATCAAAATGATTAAACAATAGAATTTCATCTGTTTCATAAAGTCACTTGTTGCCTCAGCGTTTGTTCAAATATCAGAGATGCTGTTCAGTTATTACGATAAGGTTTGTACAAATGAAATAAATAAATTTAATTATGTAATTTTAACAATTTATGTGAGAATATTCCACAATTTCTACTGGTTACTCTTTAGCCATGAACTGGGTCATCGCAAAAAATGATGTTTTTTTTAGATATAGAATCTTTAACACGAATATTTTAATATAAAATATAGCAAATTATAATACTTTTCATTCATAACATTCTTAAAAAGTATTACCGCTACGGTTTTTTGCGGTTTCACTCATTCTCTAATCCAGTGTTTCTCATCGTTGTGTCGCGATCAAGTTTTAGTTGTGTCGCTGAAAAATTCTCTCATTGTCTTTACTCGCCGTCAAATAAGTATGGACTGATGCTCAAATTTATCCCTTCTCCACACCCTCTCCTTCGCCCTGCGGTGTTGCAGCTTCTTCAACAAGGCCAGTGATTTGGCAACAGTGTAGAAATCTCCAGCCCATACTTATTTGACGGCAATTAAAGGGATTTTCAATAAGGACGAGTCGATGTTGAACAAGATGTGTGTGAGGTATTAACGAAATTCTTTTTTATTTGAAAGGCCCATGTATGCCATTATGTATGGAATATAACATCGTTCAAATGTCTGCCGCGGCTTCTCACGATGGCACGGATCCGAGTGGTCCAATTTTCAATGACACTGCCGTATAGATCCGGCTGAATTTGAGCGATGGCATTGGTTATGTTGACTTTAAGGGCATCGGTCGATTGCGGCTTATTGACATAGACCTGCGACTTCAGGAAACCCCACAAGAAAAAGACTAGCGGGGTCAAATTGCACGATCTTGGTGGTCAATTCACGTCACCTCTGAGAGAAATAACCATACCCTCAAATCGTTCATGCAGAATGTCCATCGTGGCGTCCGCTGTGCGGCACGTAGCGCCGTCCTGCTGGAACCACATGTCGTGTACCTCCATATCGTTCAATTTGGGCCAAAAGAAATCAGTTATCATCGTTCTGTAGCGCTCGCCATTGACGGTTATGGATTCACCAACGTCGTTTTCAAAAAGTACGGACCAATGACGCCGCCGGCTCAAAATCCGCACCATTTGTGGATGCATTACCACCTGATGAACCTCGTGTGGGTTGGTGTCGTCCCATATATGGCAATTGTGCTTGTTAACATAGCCATTCATCCAAAAATGCGCCTCGTCGCTAAAGATGATTTTTTGGCCAAATTGGGGTCCTTTTTATAATAATAAAATAACAGTAGTATCCTACGTACCCTCGTGAAAACTAAGCAAACGACACTACTGAATTGACGACCTTGATCGGACATCTTTCAAAAATATTACTGTATTTACTTTTGATGTCATTGTTAAATCGCTAAGCAATAATAAAATACATATATTAATTTTAACCGCGGTCGTAGGGAAAATAATAATGGTATTCCATATATCATCGTAGTATTAACCTATTATGTAATGTAAACACTAAGTTGTTTGGTATTATTATTAAATTTTATGCATAATCGCATTTACGCCGCATTGCTGACGCCAGGATGTACGTCAAATTGAAGTAAATAATAGTCAAATCAAATTACATAAGATGCATTATCATATTTCACTTCATTTACTAATTACCCTAGACTGCAGGTGGCATAGCTTTGTAACCGTGTGCATCCTCTCAAAACAAATTAAATTCACAAACAATTACCTCCATCCGTTCCTGGTAAGTATCATCGCAAGATTTCAGCTTAGATAACAACGAAAAAAACTCACTGTGATACATGGCTAGGAAACACTGTCAAGGTTACATTTCCAAACAAAGGACGCATAACTAATAAGTTTTTTTTCAAAACTTGTTCGGCTACATCATTTAATATAGGTTAGTGAACAGAATAAAATTATCAATAATATATTATCATTTCATTTCAATACTGTAACTTCGAAGGGTATCAATAGAGCGCCACAGTAAAAATATCAATTATGGTTATATTTACAGTTACAAAAGTTTATGTTTGAATATTTACATATACAGGTGTATAAGCTAAACGAGCTATCTCAAATAGTTTTTTTTTTATTATTAAAAATACAATAAAATACTATAAGACAATATTATAGAAGACTCAGGGGGACATCCGATTCGAGAAGAAAATATTTTTTTAAATTAGTGGTTCTCAAATTACGACACAAAATTATATATTTTTAAATGGGATGGCATATATTTTTCAGGCCCATTAGATATATTGAAAATAATTCAATTGAAATTTAAGTAAATTTTATTTTATTATTTATTTTTAAAGATATAAAATGAATACATGGTTGAATTCAGAAAACAATACAATATGGATTGGGCACAAAAAAATATATGTATGTCATTCCATTAAAAAAAATCTGTTGTGGCCAGCACAACACATTCCGTCAACCCTGTGTATTATATATAAATCCATACATAAATTTTCTTGCAAAACATTCTAAATTTCCAGTAAAATTATTTCATAAACAAACTATACTGACATCTTTTTAGCTCTTCCCATTAGTTATGGGCCGCTATTTTTTATTTTCTTCTTCCACTCATTTCTGTTTTGCGTGTCGTTCTTATTCAGTTATTTTCTTTCAAGTCTTTCGCAATACAGTCCTTCCATCTTATCTTTGGTCTTCCTCTGTTTCTTCAATTACTAAGCAATTCATTCTTCTTCCAATATATTTTTTATCTCTTCTCGTGACATCTTCAAACCAATGTAATCGTCTCTCTTGTATCTTTCTAGAAACTTCTAATACTAGAGTTATTTCCGTTATTCTTTCATTCCTTACCGTATCGAAAACAAGCAATCGGAAGTAAAATTTGTTGAACGACTTTGCTAGCCTAACATTTGCTTGATTTGCTCGCAACCAATCCAAGCGTCAAATTTCTCGCTTTTCTTGCAAACTTATAAAATATAATGGCGGGAAATGCAAATTATACATATATGAATTTAACTTGTACTGTTTCTATCTCATATTATGGTGTGTTTATATCAATTACTTGTCAAAAAGGCTTTCAAAGTTTTGTGCTGAATATTCATAACATTGTTAAATTGGAAATATTTTCTTCGACCTAAAAATGGGATATGAGAAATACATATGTTATATTTGACAACTGTATAACTTTCTCGATGACATATGTGAATATCAGTTCGTCATATAGCTAGCAAATCTTTCAGTATACTAAGCAACAAGTCTCGTTTGCTTACCTAGCATATGTTTGAACTGCTTACTTCATTGAACGGTTCTATTGATACTGACATCTGTCAATTTGTATTATCTGAATATATTAGCAGTTTCCATGGTTAGCATATCTGGCAATTTTATGAAACATAATATTTTTATAATTCTCTAACTCTATATCTATTGAATATGAAGTATAAAATGCGATCAAATCATATAGAGAATAATATATTCTTCAAGTTATAATAATGTCAAATGTCTATAAATGATTTAACTGCGTTTTCTCAAGAAAAACTGTTAAAATCTTCAAATAAGGGTACTTCCGCTAGACCATTTATAACCAAAATCTAATCACTTGTTTTTCTGGATGTAAACTTAGAAATATGAAAAAATTATAACTTTTGGAATAGTGGTATTGAATTATGCGATCTGAAACTTTCGTCACACACACAGACACACACGCACACACATACATACAGACATCATCGTAAAAATGGTAAAATCGAAATATAGGGACCCTAAAACGTACTTATTCACTAAAAACTCATCATTGAATTTTTTGACCAAAGACAATACCTTCCTTACCTAAAGGTGACGAAAGGTAAAAATCAATCGAAATTTAAGTAAATTTTATTTTTAAACTTATTTTTAATAGGCTATATATGAAAAACAAAAAATGCTCTCTGTCAATTTAAATTATTTAGTACATAATTTCTATTGTTGCAGAAGTTATTACAAATATTTGTTTCGTTTCAATTATTTTTCATGCCTACTGAAAAATAACTATAAAAAATAAAATTTACTTAAATTTCAATTGAATTATTCTCAATATTTTTGTTATTTAAGAATATAAAGTGATTACATAGTTGAATTTAGAAAAAAATACTTTATGGGTTGAACATAAAAAATATAACTTTGTACTGTAACATGAAAACTAATGGGACGTGCTCAACACCATGTATATTTTAAAATTAATGTCATTTATTTATTTATATTATGAAATTAATAGGAAATAAATGCTCATTTTATAATATGAAAACTAATATTTTACTTCAGGTAAATAAAAATTGTCGTTTTCCTTGAACTTGAACAGTAATAGTTCTAGTAGATAGAAATCTCAACGATTAATAACAATATAATTATTAAGTTGTCATTGAAATTATTACACAAAAGATTTATAGAATGCATTTGTCAAATAGGTACTAACAATACATATAATATAAAACACGAACAAAAGATGAATAGATATAGACAAACATAAAACAAACCTCCTGTTGCTTGAGATGGCAGGGAAAGCATTTCGAAGGGTAGTTCGTTTAGCAGAGAAAGTGTTCTCATCGCTTGTGGCACTGTAATCCGTGAATCGACATCTGCTAGTATTTGTTTATTTATCCCCTGAGGTAATTTCACAACTAAACTACCTTATAATTGTCTTCCTTCATCATCACGAGAGCAACGTGTAGACTCATTATTAAATAACATTCTGTTCACAGCAGATGTATTATATTATTTATCTGTAAACACTTTCATATTGGTAATATAGGTGGATGAACGGAAAGATTTTGTCATATACATATTAGTTCCACCAGACTGTCATATATACACTTAATGTGAAGCATATATTAAAGAAAATGAAAGTTTAATAGTTTCAATTCAGATGTACATCGATGAAGTAAATAATAATCAGGCTAAGTTACCGTAGGTAATTGTTATTTCCGTAATAGTTATTTATGTTACAAGTACAAAATGTATGCCTTTTTTGGACGAGCCGTATGGACGAGCGAGCGCAGCGAGCAAGGCAAATAAATAAGGCGAATCTAAAAGTTTTTGTACGACTGATATGCATAAATTAATGATCGATTGTCCTGAAATGATATTTCCTTTTTAAAATATTGACGTTTATTCGGAAAGATCGAAAAAAATTAAACAGGTCATGATCTTATAAAAAGAACCGCAGTTGGTATAGTTTGGTTCACGAAAGATGACAATTCAAGGTCATTTATTAACCGTATGGTATAATATTACAGATAACTTCACTGCATTTCGTATACATAGACGTGCAACATGAAATATTTATGGATACATTTAAACTGAAAACAATAAGTGTAATTTATTTGAAAATTATGTTTCTTTTTTAAATAATGCCTTTCTTAAAGATTTATGCTCTTCACCTATGTATTTGCAAAACCCAAAAACATAAACTTGACAAAAACCATGGAATAATAATTTGATTTAAATGTCAACGTCACTGGGTAGCTATTAGGACAGAGGACAGTGCAGTAGATAATTAGATATCTGTAACTCTACGACATACGTCATTATTATTTGTAATGTGTTGGAAAGTAATGTCACCATTTACGTATATCTCTCACACAACATAAAGTACATAGATGTACGTCAAATAATCTTTCTCTTTCTAACATGAAATGTTGCTAAGTTACTACTGTATAAAGTGCTGTGTATTCTTTCTTCGAACAAGTGACCATGAATAGTCATCTTTCGTGAACCAAAGTATAATATGGTATTTATATATATATTGCTGTGGATTTGTCAAAATACTATTCAGATTGAATTCAATTTGTAAGAAGTGCCGAAAATATTTAAAAACTGCGACAAAGGCAGAAGAATCTCTTTTGCTGCACAAATCTAAAGATTTACATTAACATACACTCCTGGCCAAAAAACACCGGACACCAAAAAAAGTTTCTTTTAACAACTTATGACAAATGAAATATGGGTTTATTTGTTATTTTTTTGCAGAGCATCGAACCTAAACCGAACTAAAACACCAAACCGTAACATTTTAGCGAACCCAAACCCTGAACCGAACCTCAGATATATTTTTCATTTGAACCCGAGTCGGAACCGAACCGGGTATCAAAATTCTGGTTCAGAGTTCAGCTCCAGTTCAGGATTTCAGTTCGAAACGTAAACGTAATCGTAATACTATAGCCGATCATCGACGATCGACGCGTTCTGCGTCTGCGTTGCTGTATGTGTTGATTGTTCTTGAAAAATGTACTCATGTTCTTGTCTTGCGTTGTAGTAATTATAAATTCCGGCACGCATTTTAAATGATTTCTATATAAAGATTGTTATTCGAACTGAACCCGAAACAAAACCACAAATTTTATGCTTGCACCAAAACCGCAAACGAACCCATTTTTCAAATAACGAATTAACCTGAACCGAACCCAGTTTTTGGCGGGTTCGATGCCCTGTGTTTTTGTTAAATTATGAATAAGTGATCTGTAAAGTAAAATTAGAAAATAAAAAACATTTAGCAAACATTTTATTTGTTAAGAAAAGTTACTGCAGCAGAAAAATGAACAAAAGTAGCAAAAATATTTTTCTTTATTGAGTAAATTTTATAGGGTACGATTTATTTTATGTAACCTAAAATGGAAGTAGCGAGAGGTATTGCGCTGGCCACAACAGATTTTTACCTTCCGTCACCTCTAAGTAAAGAAGGTATTGTCTTTGATCAAAAATTTCGATGGTGAGTTTTTGATGAATAAGCACGTTTTACAGTCCCTACAATACGAATTTACTTTTTTTACGATGATGTCTGTATGTGTGTGTGTATGTGTGTGTGTATGTGTGTGTGTGTGTGACAAAAATTTCTCCTTCGGTAACTCCAATACTACAATTCCAAAAGTTACAATTCTTTCATATTCCTGTTTCGTACGTCCATATGATCATATGAACAGTTGATTAGATTTCGGTTATGATTGGCTAAGCGGAAGTATCCTAATTTGAAGATTTTAATAGTATTCCTTGGATAAACGCTGTCAAATAACACTTTTTGACCTTTTATGTTATTATAAATAAAAGAATACGTTACTCTCTATTCGATTTAATTATAATTTTTTCTTCATATTCAATGAATTTAGAGATAAAGAATTATAAATAAATAACTAGCAATCTAATGCTGCTAAAAGCTGCACCATACATTTTTTTTAAGTTAAATTGTTAAACGAGATAATTTCAATTTTACATTTTCACATACAAGTGTCAGTACGTCCCTAAGGTGTTAGCCAGTAGGTTACACATGTAACCGAGCTAGAGCACAATGTAAATGTAAAATAAATTGGAGCTGTACTTAACTCCTTTTACTATGAAGTGGCCTACAGTTATGAATTCTCCTGTACTACATGCTTGTATGATTTTCAATTTCCTTATATTTAAATGAGTAAAAAAATCATATGTTCCTTGATAATAGTAATTTTCGAAATAACTACAGACTTTTTAAATGAGTGGTCTATTGCAGCATTCGCTGTCTTGTAAAAAGACTAATTCTGCACGAATTGCGTACATACACTATTTTCTATCTACTATCATAAGTATTGACATAAAAATGCCACCTTGGCTGAGGATTACAGCGTCGACATATTCGAAAAGAAAATAAAGCATACGACAGATTACTAAAGACCAAATATCAAGGGACAATAAAACGTGCGTATTTAAAAAATCACCGTCGAATATTTTAACCAAAGATAATTACCTTCCTTACCTAAAGGTACCGGGAGGTAAAAAACAAAAATTAAAATTACGTTTTTAAACTTTATCATATTAAAGTTTATTTCATTATAAAATCTGTTTGCTAATACCAAACCATTTAAGGCTAATTGCTGCGTATAAATTCACGCGTCGCAGCCGTAATGCGGTAATGAGTTTTGGTGCAATTCTAGTTTTTTTTCTCAATTTGTTCTTTTGTTCGCCAGTGCTAACGACGCACCTATACGTCCAGCCTCTTGAATTCTGAAATCAACATATTGTTAGGCAATTCATGTTTATTTGCTTGATGTTTTATCTTTTATTTATGTAATAGCCATTATTTTAGCCCTTTTGAGTTGTAAATAGACCTGGTCGTTGTCTCCATGACGCAAAAAAAAACTGTAAACTAACCCCATAAATCACTTTTCTGTAGTCGTCTGACAATGCTGACCAACGCACAGTGTTCTCTTTACAAAGCTGACGAAACGATGCCGGTTGAAACAATATAGAGTACTGGACGCAACTGTTGCGGCGTGCGCAATGGTTCAATAACATACAGGACGCAATGTGTGCGTCGTACGCAGCGAAAGTGTTAATGTAAATAATTTCTAACCGTCATTCTGACACGGATCCTCATATCTGCTTGCCAAGGTCAACAAAGTCACTTGATTGCTCGCGCCCTATAAGTAACAAATCTAACATTTCTTGTACGCACAAATAATTGAAATTGTATCTCTGCGTTCGTTCTATGAGGAATTGTGTCCTACTCTTCTAATATGTTCAAAATTCTTCAAATTCATTGACCGTATTAACGGTATTTCTTAAGGATATGTAATATTAACATACCTAGAATTTTAAATACATATTTAATTAATAATACAATAAGATATATTAAATGTACCCGTACCTTCCAGAAAAATCTTCCAGTAATGTTAGTAAAACCGCTGATTTTTGACACTGATATTTTGCATTTATCTGTCAATTACAAACATTTAAATATCTCAACTGGTTTCCATGGAGTTTTTTGGGGAACGAGATTTATTACAACAGATTATTCTATATTATTATTTACCACTATATCTCTAAACCTATAGGAGACATAATAAAAAATTTAAATGTGTTAGATAGAGAATTTAATTATCGTTATTATTTGTAATAATAAATTGTCAAAAGATAATATTTAGAATTATTTTTTAGAAACTACCACTTCAGTTGTCCAATTGTTACCAGAACCTATTCAACTGTTCTCATTACTGTTAAATTGAGGAATCTGTAGTTACACAGCTCTTTAGTCTTGTAGAATTTGAGAAATCGTACCTACACACACACACACACACACACATACACAAAGACATCATCGTAAAAATGTTATAATTCGGTTCTAGGGGCCGGCCGCGTACTTGAGTGTCTGCTCGCGTATCTAGGGAACCGGGTTCGATCTCGACCGATGCCAAATATTTCGAATTTTAAATATCACGAAACTGTCCTGTGTGGTGCACTCTCCGCGCCAGCAATGAGTGCCCGTGAGATAACGCTTGGTAAACGTCCGTACGGTACAAATATGTCATCGTCATTATCGAAATCTGAGTACAAAGCAAATTGGCATACCCAGCTATAGATCATATGCCGTGATGATATATTTATTTATTATTTATTTAAAACGTGCTTCTTCCTTAAAATCTGGATATGCGATTTTTAGCATGAATCCAAACTCCATACTATCTTAACAAGAAGTAAAATAATAATTTTGAAATATTAATAATTTCCAAACCAAAACTATATGTATGTAAAGTAAATTGAATTTTACGATTTTAGTCATCTAATCGTATTCATTATCCACAAGAACTCGTAACCTAATCTAGAAATGTATTTATGGATTTATTAGCTCGTTAAAATGTAACTGCAAACCATAATTGGTAAATACTGGGATGCTACAGGGTCGTCTTCTGTAATTAATTGTTCAGTTATATAATTAACAGATAATGCAAATCTAATAAAAATTGAGTTCAAAGTCAATAGAAATGGATCTAATACCTACAACTGAGCATAGAAAATGAAAGGCATGCTATTCTCACTGCGATCCAATTAATTCAGTTTTAGTAGACTCCGAAGACACAGTTGAATAAACACGGCCAATCTGAAGAAAAGTGATGCCAAATCATTGTGTCTCACTTTCAAACGAGTCATTACGATTTCCCTCTCTTTCCGATTTTGATCTAGAACGATTGTGTGTATTGTTAACTAGCACTATATCGGTTCGTCCCAATCCATTGATCGACTTAGATTTCAATTTTAATTAAATGTAAAGCGACATATCATGCAAGCAAATTAACATTTAGATTATATAATATCCGACAACAAGTATGTATTGTTGTAAAACTAAACACTCCTGATGCTGATGCTATCTTAGTATCTGAATAAAGCGATTTGTATTTCCTCGTCTTTATCAATTAAAAGTAAATTTTTAATATAATAATAAAGCAGACATGAAAGCCATATTATAAATTAATAAAAATAATTTCTAAAAAGCATCCTTCAAATTTTTATGAAATTTTAGACTACGTTTTAATTGCTATAATTAATAATTAATTTTTGACATTGGCATTTAACATCATTAAAACATTTTAATAATGCTCAACAGTCGATGTAGTATGTTTAAAAAACCATTCATGGGAACCCTAGACAAAATTAAATGTTTTTTTAAATATTTCAAGGAACGCTGGAGCACTTCGCGCTCGTAAGCTATTAAAATATTAAAAATTTGATGTGGCCAGCACAATACCTTCCGTCAATCCTGTGTATTATGTATAAATTTCATACATAAATTTCCTTGCAAAAGATTCTAAATTTCCAGTAAAATTATTTCATACACAAACTATGTAAATTGTATTTGACATTGACATCTTCTTCTTTAGATTTTCCCATTCGTTAGGGGTCGCTATTTTTTATTTTCTTCTTCCACTTATTTCTGTATTGCGTGTCGTTCTCATTCAGTTCCTTTTCTCTCAAGTCTTCCACAATACAGTCCTTCCATCTTATCTTGTCGCTAAGAGATATTGGATTCATGCTAAAAATCGCATATCCAAATTTTAATCAATAAGCACGTTTTAAGGTCCCCACAATCCGATTTTAACATTTTTACGATGATATCTGTGTGTGTGTGTGTGTGTGTGAGTGTATATGTTGGAAGGACGATTTCTCAAGAACTGTAAGACTTAATATCTGTTTAACTACGTATTGTCAATCAGATATTAATGGGAAGAGTTAAAAGGTTTTGATAGCAATTGGACACCGGAAGTAGCAGATTCTTAAAAAAACATTCTAAATATTATTTTTTAAAATTTTTTGTTCTTGCAAATATTAAAGAAAATTAAATTCTCTATCTGATACGTTTAAATATTTTATTATATCTTTTATTGATGTAGAGATAAAAGAATATAATATATAAAATAATCTGTTGTAATAAATCTCACAGCCCAATTTATGCCATAGAAAACAATTTAAAAATTAAAATGTTTGTAACTGACAGATAAATGTCTGTGTCAGAAATCCGGAGACATTACTGAGGATTTTTTCGGGGAAGTACATACATTAATAGTTAACTATTTAAAATTATAGGTATATTACATATACTGTCATTCCCGACAGTGAATTGGATATATTAGAAAAGTAGGACAAAGTTTCTTTATAGAATGATTTTAAATTTTAAAAATCTAAATATAAAGAATAGGTATAAGTAGAAATTTTGGTGTAGAGTGTAGGTATAAAAGATATGGTAAATACAATAGGGTGCAAGCAGTCATGTGACTTCCTTGGCCTTGACAACAGATTTTAAAATTTTGTAGGATCTTTGTTATAAGTAAAAGGGCTCTATGGTAAATGTAAAAACCAGTAAGTAATATATTGCATTGCTAACGCTCGTAAATAAATGCAAGAAATTATGTGATAATATATTATAAGTATTATTTTATTATTTCATTTAATGTTTATTATACCGTTAATAAGGCAATTAGTTACTAGTCTTTATAATTATCACACAACGTTTTTACTTAAAGTACATTATTTAATTGTTAGAAAAAGAGAACAATAAAAAATTATGTAAGTGTGTGTTTTATTTTTAAGATAACCTTTATAGAATTTCAGCACCTTGTATAAATATTACATTGTTATTATGTATTGCAATATTACTTTATTAGTATTAATACTACAGTATTATAGTTGCTGTAATAAAAATACTATTGTTCTAAATTATAATTAAAATTTGATATAAAAAATTATTTACGTTTTGTAAAGATTTTTCCCGTCTTATAGGAGACGGAAATCTTCTCAATCTGTAATGATATTTTGGACCTCGCGATTCCGGCTTAGGCAGGTTTGACTGTACTAAAATTTGAAATAAAAATTATTTTCGTTTTGTAGAGGTTTGTTTCTTTCTTATAGGAAATTCCTGTAGAATCCGAAAAGTAGTGGTGGGATCCGAATCCGGATAGTTTCGGTTTCGGATCAAAAAATATCCGGATAATTGAATGTTGAACTACCCGGATCTCGAATTGAAATATCATTATCGGATGTTGGATCCAGATCTGGGTATTAGATTTTGAATCCGGATCTGTGTATCGGATTTTGGATCCCGATCTGAGCATCGGATTTTGGATCCGAATCTGAGTATTGGAATTTGGATCCGAATTCGAATCTTGGAAACGGATTTGGGTATTGGATCTTAGATTCAAATATGAGTATGAGTATATGTGTAATAAAAATAATACAAATTTGAATTTGTTATTCACAATTTACTAAATATGACTCTGTGGAGGTATAAATTCCTTTTTTCTTTACATTTGTTTAAACTACCTGCTTATGTTGGAGGGGTATTATAAAATGTATTACTGCTTGTTTAGTAGTGTTTACAGATCGCTGTAAAGCTTGTTTTACACAATCATATATTTACAATTAAATTTACATGCAAAATATTTTCATTTTTACATAATAATTTTTGATCAAAATCTTTTCGTTTTACACGGCCAAATATTTGTGATATGTTTGATTGTTGCCAACTTAAGTACATATTAATATATTGGTAACAGTTTATTACTACGGTTTACTAACTTTTCAAATGTTTACAGCTGATGTTTTCATCTGTGTGTCGCGCTCGTTTCTGCAAACTTAGTTGTGGAGTAAGTGTTGTGCAAAAATATAATTTGTATATTTTTCAGTGTCTTCGTGCAACAATCATTTTGTACTAAATTTAGTATACTTTTATTTTGTCGCCTTTGAATCCACGGCTTGACCCAAATTCGTTTACGCTTCAAAATCTTATTTCGTGCATTAACAACTGCGACAATTACAAATATTTTTTTAATTTGTCTATTCATTGTTCTTCATTTGAACTTGACGTTTGGTTTTGTGAAAAGTTCATAGAACAGAGTAGCCAATTACCTGCAACTAGACATGAAATGTAAACTTTTGTTTAATGAAAACCCTAAATATCACCAAAATGTGAAGCAAATGACCTTCAAAATTAGAACATGCCCTATTTGAGAATTTTTTACAACATCGTATGGTACCATAAGAAGTTATAAATTTATTACCGTGTAATCATTGAAATTTTGTGATCAAATACGTATTTGTAAAAATGCATGTAAATTTATAATAATGTAAAACAGGCTTAAAGATAAACAGGCCCACTTTAACGGGTTGAAGTTTGAATTTGAACTCAATTCCAGATGTTAGCCTTCACATTCAAAATGAAGAATCGGATCCAGAATGAAAATTTGGATCCGGATCCGTAAACAAAACATCGAATCCGGATTCGGATCCAAGTCCAGATTCGGATCCAAATCAGGAACCGGATCTAAATTCGAATTAAATTTTCGAATATGCGCTTCAATATCTGAACGTTGGATATCCGAGAATCCGGATATTTTGAAATCCGGGTTCCCGAATCCAAGTTTTGTCGGATCCTCACAGAAATGAATTTTGTTCTGGTTCTGGGTATTTTGGGTACGATTCCAAATTCGAGTTACGTAATTCAAACTGTTATGAAAGTGCTTGAATAGAACTTTATATCAAGGTAAGAAGGTAGGAATAAATAAAACGAGATGATTTAGCATTTCTCGATCAGCGGTAGCGAACACGGAACTTCTCCATTAGTTCATTCAGTGCTCAGTCTGCAGTGAATGCAACGAGCAACAAAAGGAGGCGTTGGAAAATTCACTCATTTGTTAAGTATTACTGCTGATCTGTTATGGGAAAGTGGATTACATTTGCGCAACGCGAACAACACAACATATTAATTGCTAAGATCAGAAGAATAATTGCAGATTTCTTCGTTACTATAAACGGTTTCTGCGTAATCAAGTTGCTAGTTAATGTATTTAAACATCAGCCTTGAAAAATATGCACCATAATCTTAGTTAATTCCCATTTACTACAGATGGTATTCGAGAAACTGCATGTTGCACATTGTTTCCTAATGTCTCATTACTATATCACGATTTTCTTAAAATTGAATCTAAATTTTGTTTTTCATAATGATTATAGACTAAAATAGTTACAGAATTTTCTGTTTAACATATATTAAGAAAATGTGTACATCCTATACCGGGTGTGCCAAGTAATCCTTGGCGTAGCCTGAGCCGATTCTAGATATTTTTACGCCCTAGGCAACACAGAATTTTACCGCTCCCATTAAAATATATTTTTCTACAGTCTACATAGAAAGTAGCCATTTGCGCTCTCTTTTGTCAACGCAAAATGTCACTTTGTCGCTCTAGCGCGACAAAGTAGAAAAAACGCTCGCTGTCCAAATTTCTAACTATACAATGTTGAGAAATGTTACTTCTTAATGGAAACGTTTAGTCAGGAACTAATGGCACTGTAGTGACACATTTACCACCTTTACAAATCAATCTGACATATAACTGCTCTGTCGGTATATTACATAACCAAAAAAAAATGCCGCACTTATTGTGAAAATAAAATAGGGCATTCATTTACAAAAACGAAAGTATAAAATGTTTGGATTAGATTGAAGCAATAGGTCAAGAAGAATGGAAAATAACGATAAATTAAAATTAAATATAAAAGACGTTTTTTCTTTATATTCATCCTTATTAATTGAGTAGTAGTGTTAGTACAAAGTGTACATTTTATTATTTTTTGTTATGGTAGTGACTGTAGAAAAATCTTGTGTGTGTTTCGAGCGCAAATGGACATTGTCGATTTCGAGAGAATGCCGCGCTCCTGCGTCGCGCGGCAACAACCTCTCAATCGACAATGTCCTATTTTGCGCTCTTAATACACAAATAGCTATTTTTACCCTTAGGTAAGGAAGGTATTGTCTGGTCAAAAAATTCAATGATGAGTTTTTAGTGAATAAGAATGTTTTAGGGTCTCTATAATACGATTTTACCATTTTTACGATGATGTCTGTATGTATGTATGAGTGTCTGTGTGACTGTGTGTGTGTATGTGTGTGTGTGTGTGTGTGTGTGTGTGTGTGTATGTGTGTGTGACGAAAGTTTCCCATAATTTCAATACCACGATTCCAAAAATTATAATTTTTTCGTATTCCTCAAGTTTACATCCAGAAAAACAAGTGATTAGATTTTGGTTATAATTGGTGAACCGGAAGTAGCCTCATTTGAAGATTTAACAGTTAAATTTGATTTATTAACATTTAACGTTATTATAACTTAAAGAATATATTATTCTTTATACGATTTGATTACATTTTATACTTCATATTCAATAGATATAGAGTTTTAGAATTTAAAGAACTATAAAGAAATATCTTGTAACCAAATGCTAAAAGCTGTACCATGAAAACAGAATATTCAAATATTACTAATCTTTGTGAAGTGAATTTACTGGGAATGTAAAATAATTAAAGGTGGCAAAACAAATCACATAAGGTAATTCAACATATTATAGCCATAAGCCAATTCAGTAGATTATTATGTTATAAATATAATGCTATATATGTTTTTATTTTCTACTTCTTATTTTAAGAAACATCCTGTTCTTTTTAGGAGTAGTTCAGTTCAGTTCAGTACGAGGTAAGATCAATTCACTTCTTCCCTAAAAAGAAAACGCCCATAGAATAATTTACAAAAAAAATCTGTGTGGAATTTATACAAAATACGTAGAATTGACAGAAGGTGCTAGCCACATCAGATTTTTTCATCACAGAATTATATTTTGAATACGAGAAATAAGAGTTTTGAAAATTTTCCGCTAATATAAATAACTACATAATTTGTCTTATTTTCCTTTTGGCACCCCTAAAATTTTGCCCGCCTCGGCCCTGTGCCTAATGTGCTTGCCACACGAGCCGGCCCTGGGCGTAGCCATCATACATGTATTTAGGAATACTATTAAGATATTTCAGGTTTTATCCATTCCAACATTTATACTTAATTATCCTCATTTTATTGGTAATTTGTCACCATATTTTTGTAGGCGTTTCAATTTTATTATACATAGTTAACTTATTATTTGTAAAAAAAACTAGGAAAACCAGAAGCTATAAGAAGCTTTATACGAGTAATGATGAATTACAAAGGAACTATGTAATGTTTGTATTACATTTTTATAAAAGTATAGTTTTCCTTTTCCGTCTTTTATACTACTAGAAATTATTATTTCTTTATTATAGAAAGTTATTTTATGACATTAAAGAAGCAAACTTAATTTTTTCAAAAGTGGTAAATAAACAACTACATCTGATTATTAATATGAAAATAATAATCACCAGAAAATATATTAAGACATATATAGGAAGTAGTAATGCATTCGTATTAATACATCATTTACTACGTAAGAATATTTGTAGAGCAGATATGTTTTGATATACAGAACCTATGTTCTAAATTGCTTCCTCTAACATTAAGTTTCCTACAAATACAAAAAGTTTTACCACGACTTACGATAGAGAAATGAAACTAAACAGTGAATATATCGGGTGTCTTAGGCCGACCGACACATAGGAGATTAACATGTAAAATCAGTTGATTGTGAATAGTATCTCTCTAGTGAAGTTATATAACTTCAATACCACGATTCCAAAAATTATATTTTTTTCGTATTCCTCAAGTTTACATCCAGAGGAACAAGTGATTAGATTTTGGTTATAATTGGTGAACCGGAAGTAGCCTCATTTCAAGATCGTATAGAGAATAATATATTCTTTAAGTTATAATAACGTTAATGTCAATAAATCAAATTTAACTGTTAAATCTTCAAATGAGGCTACTACCGGTTCACCAATTATATCACTTGCTCTTCTGGATGGCACAAGAACAAACATACACCATAATTTTGAAAAAATATATATATTTTTAAAAAATAAGTGACTTATACTACTTTGATCTCAGAAACATACATTTAACAAATGACTTATATTAAATTAACCAACAAAGTACAACAAAACTGACATACTAGAACGAGAATGTGTAAAAACACGTGAAAACGCTTAAAAACAATATTCACAGACGCCACTTACAAACTTTTAGATTATGTTGCTACATGTAAAATAGTACAAATGAACACTTGGAAATTTAATGCAGTGGTTCTAACAGTAAGTACATATATATACTATTAGGACCAATTTTTAAAATCTCTGGTAAAAACAGTACAACTCCACTTATACTCTATTGGTCACTAGTGAATAATACGTTTCAACATAGACTTAAAAGATCACATAACCTGACGGTCAAAATAAGCAAGCTTTACTCATACTGCTATAACCACACTAAAGATACTGAATTATTAAACCTAGTAACACAATTAGCTTGTTTTGACCAAAATTGGACTTATACTCTTTTGCCCACGCACCAGAGAATTAGATTATGGTGCTCTGCTACCCCGTGATGGATATTGTTAGTATAAGCTTATTTCCGCTTTCTGACAGTAAGGTAAATGTGATAAATATTTGATTTAAACACACATTTAATTTATTTAATTTGGACGTTTCAGGAAATGATCAATTTCCATCTTCAGCATATATAGGTTTAAAAAATCGATACTATAATAGAATAAGCAACAGTCTTATAAGCATTCACATTTTAAGAAAGTGAAGCAACTTACCAAGATATAAAAAAAAATTTGAAAGACAGTTTTTTTGAAATTTTAAATTATATTTTTACCTTCCGTCACCTTTGTCTGTGTTTCTGTGTGTGTGTGACAAAAGTTCCGGATCGTATAACTTCAATACCACGATTCCAAAAATTATAATTTTTTCGTATTCCTCAAGTTTCCATCCAGAAGAGCAAGTGATATAATTGGTTAACCGGTAGTAGCCTCATTTGAAGATTTAACAGTTAAATTTGATTTATTGACATTTAACGTTATTATAACTTTCTTATTATTCTCTATACGATTTGATTACATTTTATACTTCATATTCAATAGATACAGAGTTAAAGAATTTTAAAGAAATTAAATTTTATAATTCAGCCAGCTATGCAAAATATGGAAACTACTAATATATTCATATAATTCAAATTGACAGATGTCAGTATCAATAAAAAGTAAATAAATGAGGATGTTGAAGAAGATGTTGGGGAACACGGAAAGATACGGTGAGAAAATAACTCTAGTGTTACAAGTTTCTAGAAAGAACCAAGAAAGACGATTACATTGGTTTGAACATGTCATGAGGAGAAATGAAGAAGTATATTGGAACAAGAATGAATAGTTTAGTAATAGGAGGTTGAAGAAACAGAGGAAGACCAAAGATAAGATGGGAGGACTGTATTGCGGAAAACTTGAGAGAAAAGGAACTGAATGGGAACGACACGTAAAAATAGCGACCCCTAATGAATGGGAAAAGCTAAAGAAGAAGAAGATGTCAGTGTCAAATGCAATTTGAATAGTTTGTTTATAAAATAATTTTACTGGATATTTAGAATCTTTTTCTATATCTTGGTAAGTTGACAGTACGTATAATAATTAGGAACACCGTTTTTATCGTAATATTTGGAAAGTTTGTGAGTTTATTATCACGGAAACCGGAAATACTAGACATTTGGCAAATTCACTTGTGATAAAAACTTTTAAATCACTTTACAACGAAGACTTTGCTGATTAACTTACAATATCACTTTGATTATATTATTTTTAAAGTTTTTATCAACTGTTTTCATTTCACTTTCAATAATTACTTTCATATGTGTGTGGAGTTCCTAAAAACAATCATTATCATAAATTTTCTTGTTTGTTTTTACATTCCACTCTAAACGATGTTAACATTCTCAACAAGAACTTTAACTTGAGGAGATGATTGGGAGAGTGTATCTCGTGACACTCAACGATTTAACCACCAAAAGGAAGAATTGTAACCTTCGCATTCATAATAGAATCCAAATGCAAATACTTCATTAATGAAGGTGACTTAAATAATAACTGACATTTCGTTTTGTATTTGTTAATAAATAAAGCAAACGAATACAAATCGCAAATTGGAATATTGAGTTAAAAGCAAGTATTAATTTAATTACTTACATGGATATTTGCATTATCATGAAGTTTTATGTGGTATTATACAGAGTGATTGAAGAAATCTTTCCAAATATATTTCGATTAAAAAAATTTAACCAATGGTAGAACTAACGCCATGGGTAGTAAATATGGCAATAATTTTTGTTTTAAATGCTTTCTATAAGAACTGGAGCCCTTTAAAACTGACCAATTACGTCATAGTTTCAAAATTTGTAAAAAAATCTGTTGTGGCCAGCACAATACCTTCCGTCAATCCTGTGTATTATGTATAAATTCCATACATAAGTTGATAAAAAAACCACGTTTTTAGGGCCCTACAATCCGATTTTAACATTTTCACGATGATGTCTGTGGGTGTGTATTTATGTGTGTGTGTGTGGTGTATGTGTGTGTGTGTGTGTGTAGATCTTCTGGACACTCTAACTCAAATACTGTCATTCGGAACATTTTGAAACCTTATATGAGTAGAAGCCAGTAGATTTTGGTGTCAATCGGATAACCAGAAATGGCTCTTTACTTGAATCTCGAAAAAGTTTTTCTTCAAAAAATTCCTTTAAATGTTAATTTTTCGTAATATGTTTTTATAAAAATTAAACATTATTTAATTTTATACAGGTTTGCAATAATAGTTTTTCTATATAGCTTATGTTTTAAACACAACACCATGGTTACACAGTTCAGCTCAAATGTATGTACCTGACAGATAAATGTCACTGTCAAAAAAATAATCATTTCAAATTAATAATAGTAACGTTTTAAAAAGAAAGTTGTAAATAGAGCAATAGTTATATGGAACGGAACTAAATATACATAATGTTTAGCTTAGTAAATATGGAGGTATGTATTTAAATAAAAAAATAAATATATCATCACGCCATATTACCCATCGCTGGGTGTGCTAATCTGATTTGTATACAGATTTCGGTAATGATGATGACATAGCTTAAACGCTATGTCAAGCGTCACCCACGGTCAATTTTGTGCCATTTAAAATTCGAAATGCTCGTATTTGGCGTTCATCGGAATCGAATCCGGATTCCCAGATTCGCGACCAGACACTAAGGTACGCGGACACGAGACCCTATAGGTATGTATAAATAATAATAAAAATTAAATAGCGGGAGGTATTGTATTAGTTACTTTAGATTTTTTTAGAGACGGCAGAGAAAAAGATCTCAATATACGTACTCGCATATATTCTCGATTTCTGTAACCGTTTTTAAAGAAATCCAAGATAATAAAATCTGTTGTGGCCAGCACAATACCTCTCGCCACTTCCTTTTTTTGGTTACATAAGTATAGGGCGCGAACGGTAATGTTACATTTTTGGACTTGACAAGCAAATGTGTGGGCCCGTTTCAGAATGATAATTAGTAATTATGTACATAGATGTCAAATGTTAGAATTTTTCATTAAAAATTTCAAGATTTTCTAAATTTACGTAGTTAATTTATCACCAGGAGTTTAAAGTTTACTTGTATGCCTTAGATATGTAATATTTAATTCTGCTCCACATGGAATTGGAAAATCACTAAATTTAGAATGAGAAATTATGATATTTGACATCTATATACATAATTACTAGCTATCATTCTGACATGGGCCCCCATATCTGCTTGTCAAGGCCAACAAAATCATATGACTGCTCGCTCCCTATTGTATTTAACATTTCTTGTATACCTACACTCTACACCAAAAATTCTACTTACGCATATATCTATTCCATATATATTTAGATTGTTTAATTTTAAATTCATTTTTGATGAAGAAATTTTGTCCTCTTCTAATTTTTCGAAATGTTTCCAATTCTATTAATACATTAAGAAATAATATAATGTATGTACTTCCCAGAAAAAGTCTTCAGTAATGTCTTCGGATTTCTGACACTGACATTATCTGTCAGTTACAAACAAATTAAATTTTCAACTATTTTCCATGGCCATTCTTTCGGCTGTAAAATTTATTATAACAGATTATTTTACATACTATATTTCTTCTATCTCTAAATCTATAGAATATATTGTAAAATATTTAAATGTATCAGAAAGAGAATTAGTCCAGTCAAATAAGGTTTTTACTTCGGAAAAATTAAAAGTGAGCTGAATTTTTGTGTACACCTTTATTTGGTGTTTTCAAGTAACATCCAAAAAGTACCCTTGATTTGACCTTGAGCTTCACGAGTTATAGGGCGCTAATGTAGCAAAAATTTGTTTTTTCGCTTATATCTTCTTTTATATTGACTTTAGCTATAGAACATTCTACAGAGAAATTGAAGTTTACAAAATTCTCTACAAAAAATTATTCTAGTAGTTTTTTCGTAAGTCTAACCGTTTTACCGTAGTATAGGTGTTAAAAGTGTGAATCCAATACGAAGTACCCCATTCCATACCACCTTTGAGGTTGAGTACGGGGCGCGTTTTTTTTAATGTGGTATCCCCTTGAGGCCTAATCCACAGTCTCATTCGGTCAAAATATCCTCCCAATACTTCTTAAAACAGTCAAAATAGACTTATCTTAAGCTTCTTCATCTTCGTCTTCTTCTCCTTCTATGTCGCGTTGTTCCAGATAATCCGTAGAAAATGATTCTAATTGATTTTCATTCTCTCCTTCATCAAATTGGGTTTCTCCGTTATCTTCTATTGTATCGGCATTCAAACACGATTGTCCGTTGCAATAACCACAAATTGACGAGCATTTTATCCCCAATTTTCTGCATCCACACAATGGTCCACAACCTTTGGTGCAATTACAGAAGATCAGATTTAAAAGAGAATCCGGAGCGGTAACTTGTATTGTTTTTTTCGGTTCCAATACACCGTTTCTCAATATCCATCCCCTCTCATTAGGGTTTAATTCATTTCCCAGCCACTTTTGTACTTGAAAATAAACTCGGTGAAGGTCCTCTTTAGCTGCACTATCTGTTGGCGGTAATACAGCCAATTTCACCGGCTTACTTTTACTTATTAATTTCGTGAAACACGTGTAACGATATTGATCAATGGATGCTACTTCAATTGGAGCTCCATATAATGCCAGTAAAAATTTAATCCCATTGGAAGAAATCAATTTGTGTGAAGAATCTCCTTGCGTGAAAACTTGAGCTGCAGCAAATCTTGGCGTTTTTCCAATAGCTTCAAAGCTGTCGTTTTACCTTTACTAAAAAGAGCTGACGTTGTGTCACACCTGGAGACAGCATGGAGAAATAAAAGATGATGTTTACTGCATTCATATTGGTAAGAACTTTGGGATGAGTAAATTGTTTGTGGAACTTTTCCTCTGCCTGGCTTCATGTAATAAATTTCTCCATCAATGAAGTCTACATCTTCCCCGACAACGACAGTTTTATTTTGCCGCAAATCTTCAAGTGATGTTTCGATGATTAAAACATCGGCATCATCTTCAGATAGCTTGACACGGATATTATGAACCTCGAAATGCTTAGCCAACATCGAAATCAATCTGGTTTTGTTGCTGTTGTTAGCAAGAAATTTATCTTGGCTTACCGTTGCGTTCATTGTTTCATCGAACAAAATTTCTACCGATGACAATTTGGAAGATCTGCGGATTTGTTCCATACTTTTCACACTTTTGCTGCTGTTGGAATATCCATCGAAGACTATAATAGTATTCGGGCCAAAATGTTTCTGTACATAATGTACATAAGCTGTGCAAATGGAATTAAAAGCATCATTTTGATGCCACACAACTCTGTGTAAGAGGAAGCCACCGTCAATAATATAAGTTGCATTTTCAAAATCAGGTCGAGATGTCAATGGGTTAAAGATGTCATAGAGAGATGACTTTTACGCATGCCAGTGTCATCGAAGAGTGATACAGGATATGGAGCCAATTCATATTGGAAAAATCCCCGGAGTTCTTCGGTGGATTTGTTCATGGCACTAATTCTTTGAAACAATATTGATGAATCGACGGGTACTGTTCGAACGTGAACCTTGATTTTACTCTACTAGCGCGCGTGAATTTTATATCATTGAAATTTCTTGAAATATTCTATTTTGAGAACCTTTCTGTTTTAATAATGTACGAAGAAAACCATTCGATTCAACTCATGGTATATTATACATAATTTCAGACTTCAAATTGGTTGTGGAACTCGTATTACTGCCGTGTTACCCTACAAATCAACGTTCACAGCGAGTTTTTGAAGAATGGGTTAGTCCTACAACAAAAATACCAGAATACTTTTTTGTAGAGAATTTTGTAAACTTCAATTTCTCTGTAGAATGTTCTATAGCTAAAGTCAATAGAAAAGAAGATATAAGCGAAAAAACAAATTTTTGCTACATTAGCGCCCTATAACTCGTGAAGCTCAAGGTCAAATCAAGGGTACTTTTTGGATGTTACTTGAAAACACCAAATAAAGGTGTACACAAAAATTCAGCTCACTTTTAATTTTTCCGAAGTAAAAACCTTATTTGACTGGACTAATTCTCTTTCTGATACATTTAAATATTTTACAATATATTCTATAGATTTAGAGATAGAAGAAATATAGTATGTAAAATAATCTGTTATAATAAATTTTACAGCCGAAAGAATGGCCATGGAAAATAGTTGAAAATTTAATTTGTTTGTAACTGACAGATAATGTCAGTGTCAGAAATCCGAAGACATTACTGAAGACTTTTTCTGGGAAGTACATACATTAGCGCCCTATAACTCGTGAAGCTCAAGGTCAAATCAAGGGTACTTTTTGGACGTTGTTTCAAAACACTAAATAAAGGTGTACACAAAAGTTCAGTTCACTTTTAATTATTCCAAGGTTTTGCCGTAAAATTGTCTAATTTGACTGGACTAAATTTATTTTTCTTTAATATTATCAAGAAAAAATTTCAAAAAATATTATTTAAAAGATTTTTTTTCAAGAATCTTCTACTTCCGGTTGTCCAATTGTTACCAAAACCTTTTCAGATCTTCCCATGAATGTCCGATTGGGAAATACGTAGTTAAAAAAATTTAAAGTCTTATAGTTTTTGAGTAACCGTCCTTCCAACATCCCACACACACACACACACATACACACACACATCCACACACACACACACACACACACACACACACACACACACAGACATCATCGTAAAAATGATAAAATCGGATTGTAGGGACCTTAAAACGTGCTTATTCAATAAAATCTGGATATGCGATTTTTAGCATGAATGCAATACCTCTCTTAGCGAGAGGTAAAAAGTACAGAAAATAAAATTTAATTACACTTAAATTCCCATAAAAAGATGATGATATCCACCATTTTTGTAAACACATTTTCAAATTCAAGGCTAAGCGATACTTAATTGCCAAAAACAAACAAACAAAAAATGTGTAAAAACTGACGATATCATCTTCAAATGTTCTTAAAAAAGTGTATTAGCCACAAATAAGAATTTATTAATAGGAATTTAGTCACGGCTCAATAAACTCAAGGACAGGACGTGTCAGTTTCTGAAACAACCGCAGGCATAACAAATAATTCAATGCAGATGAGCTCTTACCTCTTAAACACGAAACTGCTACAGTATGAGACCTTGAACATTGTCTTGTAACTATCTGTGATTTGATAAATGGAAAAAGCGTTGGGAATAAATACTAATGAAATACTTAACGAAGATAATTTGTGATTTATAAGGAACCATTGATGTGGAAAAAACAATGGCTTGTTTGTCGAAAGAGTTTCATTAAACGTGCATCCACCATCCACCATCCTAAAGCCTGTTTTACATTATCATAAATTTACATGCATTTTTACAACTTCGTATTTGATCACAAAATTTCAATGATTACACGGTAATAAATTTACAACTGCTTATGGTACCATACGATGTTGTAAAAAATTCTCAAATAGAGCATGTTCTAATTTTGAAGGTCATTAAACAAAAGTTTACATTTCATGTGTAGTTGCAGGTAATTGGCTACTCTGTTCTATGAAACTTTTCACAAAACCAAACGTCAAGTTCAAATGATGAACAATGAATAGAAAAATTAAAAAAGTATTTGTAATTGTCGCAGTTGCTAATGCACGAAATAAGATTTTGAAGCGTAAACGAATTTGGGTGAAGCCGTGGATTCAAAGGCGACAAAATAGAAGTAAACTATATTTAGTACAAAATAAATTGTTGCACGAAGACACTGAAAAATATAAAAATTATATTTTTGTACAACACTTCACAACTTAGTTTACAAAAACAAACGCGACACACAGATGAAAATATCAACTGTAAACATTTGAGAAGTTAGTAAATCGTAGTATAAACTGTTACCAACATATAAAAATGTACTTAAGTTGGCACAAATATTTGGCCGTGTAAAACGAAAAGATTTTGATCAAAAATTATGTAAAAATGAAAATATCTTGTATGTAAATTTAATTGTAAATATATGATTGTGTAAAACAGGCTTAAAGGATAAATGTATAAAATATTAATTTATTTAGAAATTTAGATGTTAACATATCGTAAAAGCAACATTTAACTTTTTAACTTTACATATTAATGACAAGGCAGTGATTTATAATTTTGTCAACTATGAATACCGTAATGTCATAACAAATACAATTTATTCAAAGACATATTACTCATTTTCAATACTGCCATAACCTTGAACATAACACTTGTACGTACGTTGCATAACGGAAAGATGCACATTTTTTGTACTTATTTATAGTTCTGTTACTACTATAAAATTAAACGCATTGTTCAATAAATGGTTGATCTTGACATTCCAAGATTTATTCCATATTTTTTTAATATATTTATTTATATAGATTTTATATTCTTCTGAGACATATTGTTTAGTTTGTAAATATATTAATATGACGTTTCACAAATTTTGCTATAAATATTATGATTACGTTTCGAATTGAAATTGAACCTGAACTGGAGCTGAACCCTGGACCAGAATTTTGATACCCGGATCGGTTCCGACTCGGATTCAATTGAAAAATATATCTGAGGTTCGGTTCTGTGTTTGGGTTCGCTAAAATGTTACAGTTTGGTTCCGGTATTGGTTCGGTTCAGGTTCGGGTTCGATGCCCTGCTTCACTCATTACCAGACGTGAACTTCAATCACCTAAATTTCTATCAATGCTTTTAACCAATAAAATTTATTGTAGTACAACAGCATTACATTTAAAATTATAAAAATATCTAAATATAAAAAATAGATGTAATTAATTTTTTTTGTGTGTACAAGAAATGTTAAATACAGTATACATAATTATACCGTGAGTATTTTTTAACATGAAACATGAGATTTGTCATATCCATGGTTACGACTTGACATTTGATTGACAACAATATATTTGCCTGTCTCATTTAAAATGAAACATAGGGGATGAATTTGACAGAAGTATTATATTTAAATATTCAGCAGTAATATTCCCGTTAATAAAAAAATGGCCCAATAATGTGGGTTCCTATTATGCCAGCCCAAACGTTAACTTTCTCGGGTCGTTGAGTCCTCGTACTACGATACAAATGTAGATTTTCCCTGGACCAATACCGACAATTTTGTGAATTTACCTCGCCATCGCCATGTAAATAAAAAGTTTCTTCGTTCGTAAAAAGTATATTATGCAGCAAATCTGAATTGTTAACGTTTTCAAACATTCTTTCACAAAAATTTATTCTTCGTCTCGTGTCGTCAATAACTAACTCCTGGTGATTTTGGATATGGTATGATCTGTAATGCTCCTTTTTAAATAGTCTGTGTACAGTAGCTTTACTTACAGCAGTTAATATATTACAGGATCTATTCCTACTGTTATGTGCAGGCTGGACGCAACCATTTCGTCTAAAAGTATTCACTATTCTTAAAATTGTTTTTTCACACATATACAGGCACACAGAAACACACACACACACACACACACACACACACACACACACACACACACACACACACACACACACACATACATACATACAGACATCATCGTAAAAATGATAAAATCATATTATATGGACCCTAAAACATGCTTATTCACTAAAAATTCATCAGTACCTTCCTTACCTAAAGGTGACGGAAGGTAAAAATCATTGATTATTTTGCTTCCGGTGAACCGGAAGTAGAATTCTAGACAAGAAATGTTGGTTAATTTTCTAATATATGAAACTACTACTTCCTCAAACACATAATTAGCCTTTACATACTCATAAATCCAAAAATCTATCAAGTGTCATCAAGTCATCATATTGCAGATCTGAGGCAAGTAACCCTGACTTTTCCTGCCCGGCATCGACATGTCTCGCGTTCACGTGCCGAATTACACAAGCTGGAAGAGCAGATCCCTTCTCCTATTTGCAGACCTAATCATGCATAGTTCGGAGTGCTCCGCTCAGCCGTAACAAAACAACGGTAAATGCACGTCGGTCGTCGACGATGCCTTAATGCCTTGAGATCGAACATATCCGTTGCCTTGGTACACAGTGCGGGTAATTGTAACGAATCTACACGTAAACATGAACCTGGCGGCAGCACGAGTCAACCTGGTAAGTGACGATTTTTTGTTTTTGCTTTCTGTTTGTCTGCCTACGCTATTCGATGGTCTTGCTATTTTTGATTCGTTATCTGCCATTCATTGCTTTAGTAATTATATGTGTGACTAGTTGTGAGGTGATGCATGACATAACTGCTTAATTAATGGTTCAGTTTTATTAAATATTACTGCAAAAACATATTTGTCAAAATAATATGCATGTCATAACAACTGAAATTGTAGTCTTAAACAGGTTATTAATAGTACTTACACTTTGTGTATTGGTGTGCGTATATATGTAGCACCTTACATTTTGATATGCAAAGTATTTAAATTATAAATATTCAAAACAACATGAAATTAATTTTATTTATTTATATATACTTCTCGATGGGGTTGTAATGTGGATCAGTAGTCAATGATGGCGAACCTTTTTTGGCATTGGGTTAGAACCAAAATAATTTTTTACCTCTCGGTGAGAGAATGCTAAAAACCGCATATCAAGATTTTAATGATTAAGCAAGTTTTAAGGTCCCTACAATACGATTTTAACATTTTTACGTTGATGTCTGTATGTGCGTGTGTATGTGTGTGTGTATGTGTGTGTGTGTGTGTCTGTGGATGTATATGTGTATGTGGAGATGTTGGAAGGACGATTTCTCAAAAACTAAAATATTTAATATCTGTTTAACTACGTATTTTCAATCGAACATTACCGGGAAGAGTTGAAAAGGTTTTGGTAATAATTGGACAACCAACCGGAAGTAGCAGATTGTTAAAAAAAATCTTCTAGATATTATTTTTTGAAAATTTTTGTCCCTGCTAGTATTAAAGATAAGTAATTTCTTTATCTAGTACATATAAATATTTTATTATATCTTTTATAAATAAAAAAATATAAACTGAAGATTTTTTCTGGGAAGTACATACATTATATTATTTCTTATTGTATTAATAGTTAAATATTTCAAATTATAGGTATATTTCGAAGAATAGATCTAGGTAGAATTTTTGGTGTAGAGTGTAGGTATACCAGAAATGTTAAATACAATAGGGCGCGACCAGTCATCTGATTTGTTGGCCTTGACAAGCAGATATGGAGGCCCGTATCAGAATGATAGCTAGTAATTATGTACATAGATGTCAAATATCATAATTTTTCATTCTAAATTTAGTGATTTTCCAATTCTATGTGATTTATTTTCGTCCACAAGTAAATTCCACACTCCTGGTTACAAATTAACTACGTGAATTTAGAAAATCTGACATTTTACATGTATGTAGATAATTGTCATTCTGACACGGGCCTCCATATCTGCTTGTCAAGGCCAACAATGTCACATGACTGCTCGCGGCCTATACTTATGTAACCATAAACGGAACTGGCGAGAGGTATTGTGCTGGCCACAACAGATTTTTATTATTTTGAGTAATATTTTGGATTTTTTTGTAAACGTAATAAAGATGCATTTCATCATTTTATGACGATCCTTTGAGTTTAGAAAATAAACATCAAACATAAAGGAGCCCGTACCACAAAGCAAACTGTTATTTTTTTTTTTTTAAATAAATAGACTAAAATAAAAAATCTGATGTGGCCAGCGCAATACCTTCCGTTTAATTTAATTTTTTTCATGTAAATACTTGAAATTAAATTTAATACCATGTTCGATCCCGACCGACGCTAAATATTTCGAATTTTAAATGGCACAACAATAAACCTTGTATTCTCTACGCCAGCAATGGGTGCCCGCGAGGTAACGCCTAGTAAACGCTCGCACGGTACAAATATGTCATCACCGTTACCGAAATCTGTGTGCAAAGCAGACTGGCACACCCAACAATAGGTAATATGCCGTGACGATATATTTATTTTATTTATTTATATACTTACCTATATTCCTGCATATTTATTTATGCTGGTAACCGTATTAAGTTCCTTTCCATATAATTATTGTTATAGTTATTATTTTCTTTTTAAAACGTTACTATTATTATTATTTGAAATGCTTAATTTGTTGATAGTGACATATATCTGTCAGTTACATGCATTTAAAATCTAAACTGTGTAACCATGGAGTTGCATTTAAAGCGTAGGCTCCGGGATTTAAATTATAGATAGTTTTATAAATTTATTCTTAAAATATATAGAAAAAGTATTAATGCAAACCTGTGTAACGATAGTATTTGAGTTAGAGCGTAAAGAGGATGCACACACACACAAACACACCCACACACACACACACACACACACACACACACACACACACACACACACACACACTCGTTCACACATATACATAAACACATACACACAGACATTATCGTGAAAATGTTAAAATTGGATCCTAGGGACCTTAAAATATAGTCATTTACCAAAACCTCAATATGCGATTTTAGCACGATCCCTATACCTCCCTTACCAAGGGCAGCGGGAGGTAAAAATGTCTTTGTTTTATATTTAATGTGGTGCGAGCCCTCCATAAAATACTGCAACAGTCAATGCATGAAGAGGAAAATGAAAGTCATTAATCAGAAGAGGTGGATACATAAACTCATTTTAGAAAAAAAAACGTCAAAGATTATTTTCCTAATATCGAGATCACTCTAAGAATGTACCTGTCACTTATGGTCATAAACAGAAGTGGTGAAAGGGCATTTTTAAAATTGAAGTAGATCAAAAACAGGTTTCGAACCTCCATGTTAGACTCAACGGTTTGGCTTTGCTCAGCATTCAAAGTGATATTTTAAGACAACTAAATTATATAGATATTATAATTAGCTTCATTAGTATGAAGTGTAGGCGTAAACCAATTAGCCGCGCAGATTATGTGACATTTTCATTTTAAGTCTGATTAGTTAAGTACTGTATTAAATTAAATATAAGTTTGTAACATATTTTTCTTTTTACCTTCCGTCACCTCTAGGTAAGGAAGGTATTGTCTTTGGTCAAAAAATTCGGTGATGAGTTTTCATTGAATAAGCACATTTTACGGTCCCTACAATATGATTTTACTATTTTTACGATGATGTCTGTATGTGTGTGTGTGTGTGTGTGTGTGTGTGTGTGTGTGTGTGTGTGTGTGTGTGTGTGTGTGTGTGTGTGTGTGTGTGTGTGTGTGTGTGTGTGTTTGTTTGTGTGTGACTTAAATTTCGGCCGCCGTGATATCTCCAATATTAGAATTCCAAAAATTATAATTTGTACGTATGCCTTCATCCTTACATCCATATGCAGACTTGATTAGATTTTGGTTATAATTGGTGAATCGTATCCTCATTTGAAGATTTTAACAGTTTTTGGATGAAAAATTATGACATTTGTCAGTTATGGACATAATTAATAGCTGTCATTCTGATACGGCCCCCCATATCTGCTTGCCAAGGTCAGAAAGTCACGTGAGTGCTCATGCCCTATACATAAATTTTCTTGCAAAAGATATTAAAGAATATTCTATTATCTATACGAATTGATTGCATTTTATATTTCATATTCAATGGGTATAGAGTTAAAGAATTATAAAGGAATTCAATTTTATAAATCAACCAGCTATGCTATAACCACGGAAACAGCTACTATATTAAGAAAATTCTGACAGATGTCAGTGTCAATAAAAAGAAAATGAATGTGGCAGAGATGGGGATGTTGACATAGATGTTGGGGAAGACACGGAAAGATAGGATAAGGAATGAAAGAATAAGGGAAATAACTTTAGTGTTGAAGTTTCTAGAAAGATACAAGAGAAACGATGACTTTGGTTTGAACATGTCATGAGGAGAGGTGTTTCAGAACAATTCTGCAAAATTATCATATTATTTGAAATATTTGAAGAAATTGAGTAGTCAGTACTTACATTTTCTGTTTAGTGAACATTAAATTGTTAAAACTTAAAAAACAAATCACTTCGGGTGGGATCTTGCTTTTATGAAGATTCCCGCGATACAAGAATATTTATTAGTTTGTAATCCAACGTAATTAGAAGCATAAATTCATTGTCTGTTGATTCTTTTTCACACAAAACAATTCGAGTTAATCACCCTATCTGTTCACAAAATTACTCTAACTACAATAAATTACATGTAGACATAAAAGTTTATTCCAAAGATGTTAGCAATGTCATTTCATTTAAAGGAAATGACACATGTATTTAGTTTTATGAGAAATATAATTCAAGCAATTTTTGATGAAGAAGTTTTGTAAAAAAAATATATTTTTACCTACCATTACCTTTAGGTAAGGAAGGTATTGTCTTTGGTCAAAAAATTCAATGATGAGTTTTTACTGAATAAGCAGGTTTTAGGGTCCATATAATACGATTTTACCATTTTTACGATGATGTCTGTATACATGTGTGTCTGTGTGTCTGTGTGTGTGTGACAAAAGTTCCGGATCCCATAATTTCAATACCACGATTCCAAAAATTATAATTTTTTCGTATTCCTCAAGTTTACATCCAGAAGAACAAGTGATTAGATTTTGGTTATAATTAGTGAACCGGAAGTACCCTCATTTGAAGATTTAACAGTTAAATTTGATTTATTGACATTTAACGTTATTATAACTTAAAGAATATATTATTCTCTATACGATTTGATTACATTTTATACTTCATATTCAATAGATACAGAGTTAAAGAAGTTTAAAGAAATTAAATTTTATAATTCAGCCAGCTATGCTAAAAAAGCAGTTAAGTATAATTTATTGATATTTAATGTTATATGAATTTTACTGAATATATTATTATCTATACCATGTGATTGCATTTTATACTTCATATTCAATAAATAATAAATATAGAGTTAAAGAATTATGAAGATACTAAATTTCATAAAACAGCCAGCTATGCTAACCATGAAAACTGCTAATAAATTCAGTATCAATGAAACGAAAATGAATGTGGCAGAAATGAGGATGTTGAGATAGATGTTGGGAAGACACGGAAAAATAGGGTAAGGAATTAAAAGATAAGGGAAATGGCTCGGGCGATAGAAGATTCTAGAACATTACTAGAGAGACGATTACATTGGTTTGAACATGTCATGAGGAGAGATGAAGAATATATTAGAAGAAGATTGAATAGCTTAGTAATAGAAGGTAGAAGAAACAGAGGAAGACCAAAGATAAGATGGAAGGACTGTATTGCGGAAGACTTGAGAGAAAATGAACTGAATGAGGACGACACGCAAAACAGAAATGAATGGAAGAAGAAAATAAAAAATAGCGACCCCTAACGAATGGGGAAAACTAAAGAAGAAGAAGATGTTAGTGTCAAGTGCGATTTGCACAGTTTGTTTATGAAATAATTTTACTGGAAATATATCTTTTGCAAGAAAAATTAGATATGGAATTTTTCATAATACACAGGATTGACGGAAGGTAATGTGCTGGCTACATCAGATTTTTATTATTATATGTTAAATTGTGAGTATCAATGTATTTATTATTATAGCTGAAAACGTCCTTTTATCTAAACACTAATTAATAATGGATTCCTATAATTAGTACCGTAATTCATTTAATAACTAATTAAAGATGAACATTTACAGTCAGAGATTACATAATAGATCACACAACAAAAATAATTGTTCACGGATTTTCATTCTGAAAGATTTTTTTTACTGATATGTGTTTAGAATCGTCGTGATTTTATACAATTAATGAACAAGGAACAGTGCAAATAATAAAGTTCTTTGTAAAATTCGAATTGTGTGAAGTGTAAAGAATAAGGGAATACTAATTAATTATCATTAATTTGCATCTTGTGCAGAATAGCCTGCTACTAAACAATGCAATGCTTTGGAAGTAGGTTAATGATTGCAAACAGAACTGGCAGTGATATTTACTCACTTTGCATTGCGAATGTAATAGGTGTTAATGACAAATTAAATGAGTGTAATGTTAATAATTACGGCGAGTCAAGGAAGCTGTCACATGAAGAGTTGAGAAAGATTCATGTTGTTAGAAATGTTTTTAAGACTCATAAAAACTTCTAATTTTACTTAATACCTTTATAGTTAAGGCTTAACAGTCATTCAGCATTTGTTAATGTACACAAAACATGTTATCTCTGGTATAAATTTAAAATTGGAATTGCTATAAAATTTTACTATGTAAATGTTATTTAAATACATATTAACTAAATCTCGGTATCGATTTAAACCTTTCTTAATATAGACTGTGCGTTACGAAGAAAATTATTTCTCAACTTATGCTTGACGCTCAGATTTTGTGTTGGAATATGCAAATGTAAAGCGACCTAAAAAAGAAAGACTCAAAATTTTAATTGTATATAAATCACTTATTAATAATAGATATTTTAGATGAAGATTACAGAGTTGTTAAACGTTTATTTTTTGCTGTTTAATTTGTCGCCCTTATAACAGGTGAATATGTGAACTGATCCTGAATATAATATATCATTTGTAATTTGTTCATTTGGAATTCGAAACGTAAGCATAATCATAATGCAGCCGATAATCGACGCCTGTTTTGTTTATTTATTAAAATTGTGTTCGTGTTTTTGTCGCATAAATTCCGGCTTGCATTTTAAATTATTTTTATATAAAAATTGTTATTCATTACTTCAATTTTCATTATGTCGAACCGAACATGAACCCAATATCTGAACCCGGAACAAAACCACCTATTATGTTAATGTTTGAACCAGAACCGCACCCGAACCCATATCTCAAAAAACAAATTAACCTGAACGTAAATCAAACCCAGTTTTTGGCGGGTTCGTTGCCCTGCTTCAAAGTAATAATTTCTTCCTTCTAATAATTTCTCAAGCTCAGCTTATTAAATCAAGAGGAGTATTGTTGCTGTTCGGCAGCACAACTCATTATCAGGGTGACTATGTACATGCCGATCTTTCTGCTGATATGGCAATGCAGTTGTTTCCGACTTTGTCCTTTCCCTGGGCGTGCAACTTTGCGACGTTGTAGTCAGTGCTCGATCCGGCAGGAATTCGCAATTCGAAAGGCTCTCAACAGTGTCACGTTCACTTACCTCAGAGCAGAGCATTGACATTGCAGGAAATTCATTGGAAACTAACAATGAAGAGGATGCAGCATTATGGAAATGATGTTTTACAGCTCAATTATATAGTTTTTCTTTTAACTATCGTATGTATCTATATAATTAGCAGTAATGCGAGACAGACTGTGAAGATTAATATAATTTCTGGAATATTAAATTACGAAATTGTTCAATTTATTCTGGAATTCTTCCGGAGAACGTCTGTACATTTTTTGTAGACGTTGGGCTGCTCTTAAGCGCCATGGAAGTTAGAAGTATAATAGCAGCAATAGCGTTGCTGAATCATATATCGAAAATTCCGTTCAAGATAAATTACGAATATCTTCAAAATATATATATATATATATATATATATATATATATATATATATATATATATATATATATATATATATATATCAGAAATAATACAAAAACAATTGTTACTATAAAGAAGTTTGATTCAAATAAGTAATTTGTTTGCGTATTTGAAAATTGTTCTAATTTTATAATTAACATATTTATGAATTAAAAACATTTCATTGTTTGATTTCTAGTACTAATTTTTACCTTCCGTCACCGTTAGGTAAGGAAGGTATTGTCTTTGGTCAAAAAATTCAATGATGAGTTTTTAGTGAATAAGCATGTTTTAGGGTCTCTATAATACGATTTTACCATTTTTAGGATGATGTCTGTATGTATGTATGTGTGTGTGTCTGTGTGTGTGTGTGTGATAAAAGTTCAGGGTCGCATTTCAATACCACGATTCCAAAAATTGTAAATTTTTCGTATTCCTCAAGTTTACATCCAGAAGAACAAGTGATTAGATTCTGGTTATAATTGGTGAACCGGAGGTAGCCTTATTTGAAGATTTAACAGTTAAATTTGATTTATTGACATTCAACATTATTATAAATTAAAGAATATATTATTCTCTATACGATTTGATTACAATTTATACTTCATATTCAACAGAAACAGAGTTAAAGAATTTTAAGGATATTAAATTTTATAATTCATCCAGCTATGCTAGACATGGAAACTACTAATAAATTCATATATATCAAATTGACAGATGTCAGTATCAATCAAAAGTAAATTAATGTGGCAGAGATGAGGATGTTGAAGTAGATGTTGGGGAAGACACGGAAAGATACGTTAAGAAAATAACTCTAGTGTTACAAGTTTCTAGAAAGATACAAGCGAGGTGATTACATTGGTTTGAAAATGTCATGAGGAGAAATATATAATATAAAGAATATATTGGATGAATGCTTAGTAATAGAAGGTTAAAGAAACAAAGGAAGACCAAAGATAAGATGGAAGGACTGTATTGCGGCAGACTTGAGAGAAAGGAACTGAATGAGAACGACACAAAAAATTAATGTGGCAGAGATGAGGATGTTGAAGTAGATGTTGGGGAAGACACGGAAAGATACGTTAAGAAAATAACTCTAGTGTTACAAGTTTCTAGAAAGATACAAGAAAGACGATTACATTGGTTTGAACATGTCATGAGGAGAAATGAAGAATTATATTGGAAGAAAAATGAATAGCTTAGTAATAGGATGTTGAAGAAACACAGGAAGACCAAAGATAATCTGGAAAGTCTGTATTGCGGAAGACTTGAGGGAAAAGGAACTGAATAAGAACGACACGTAAAAATAGCGACTCCTAACAAATGGGAAAAGCTAAAGAAGATGAAGATGTCAGTGTCAAGTGCAATTTGCATAGTTTGTTTATGAAATAATTTTACTGGAAATTTAGAATCTTTTGCAAGAAAAAATATTTTACATAGCTACATAGATTTCTTTTTGAGGGGTGCCTTAAAACAAAAGGTTTATTCAGATGATCTTCCACATGATAGGGAGATATTAAAACAACGCATAGAAGAAGCAATCCATGATCTGAATGTACCGCGACGCGAACCATTCGTAAAGTGTACGGTAGATTTATTAATTTAGCGGAAAAGTGTATCGAGTTGGGAGGTAGCTATGTATAATAATTATAATATAATAAATATAAGGTATGTTTGAGATTAATACACTACATTGGAAACAAACGAATTTCAGTGAAGAAGGTCTTGTAGTGATGTTTGAAATCAGTCGATCAGGTCGACTAATCAGCTTCTAAAATGGTCGAATAGTCGATAGTAGGTTAGTTGGCCAAAACTGTAGTCGGTACATCACTATAATAATGAAATAATTGTCAAGTAAGTCGATATAATGTAACTGGCGGTAATACAATACGCCTAAAAGGCTTCGGAAGCCAGTGTGTTAATTTATTGTAAATAAATTCAGAAGCATTCAATTTCAAAACAATTTTACTTTCTTATTTCATCAATACCCATCACAATAGCCCAATCTAATGTAACCTTACAAATCCAATCAGATATGATGTGGCCACATACTGTTGTTATATTCAATTCGTCGCATAGCATTACAATAATCCTCTGTAACCGTAATGTACTGTAATACGCACTCGCTTTCACCGCGTGAGGAATCTATATTCCGTCGACAATATCACGTACAGCTCATCATAACAGGCATTATGTCACCGTCATAAGTTCAGTAGAATCATACTTTATGCTGCTCACGTGGTGTACCCAAGTCATGGAAGACTGCATTGGTGTCAGTGTCACCGCTAGGGTGTATAATCATCGATAATTGGATGCTACCTGTTTACGTTTTATTTTTTTTATTTTTTGAAGAATAATTATTTATCAATTTATATGACGCGATGATGGCCACACGTTTCCGATTAAATTTTTTGTGGATGTATAGCGCAGACGACAACGTTTTCATTAAATAACCATAACAATGAAAAATTACGCAATTGAAAACCGTCAGAACGACTCGACAACCTTCCATCACTATGTACATCTCAGCGGTCTATTTAGATTTGCGCTAATTCATTCTATTTATGCTGATAAATTGTTACTTATCATAAAATCTGTGTACAGTAAAAATTTTGAAAGATGTCCGATCAAGGTCATCTGTATCATGAACGAATTAACAAATTGGTATACATTTATCCCCCTCCTTTACAAAAGCTTTAAGCGTGTGCGATAAGGATGGACATAACACGCTTGTCTTTCAAAAATTCATATTGTTTCGACTAAGTTAGGACGTCCCATTATAAAACGATGCTCGTTGTTGATAATATTTTCGCTGTAACGTAAGTTTATATATTAATTCAGATACATTACCTTGATTCATAGCCGTACGAATAATGTTATTTCCTGTCAGTGTCACTGTTCACATATTTAGTTTTACATTTGCTAATAAACTTACCAATTGATTTATTTTTGAATTTTGAATGCTGTTATTGTAACATATATTTATATAATAATAAAATAACAGTAGTATCTTATGTACCCTCACAAAAACCAAGCAAACGACACTACTGAATTTGTCAGAATGGGCGGAGCAAAAATCTGAATTCATACAATTCGTAGATAACCTTGATCGGACATCTTTCAAAAATTTTACTGTAGGTAAACTTTTTTGATCGAGGAGGTAGTGTACCAGCCAAGGTGAGTACGAATACTGATACACTTGGTTCACGAAAGATGACAATTCAAGGTCACTTGTTCGAGGAAAGAATACACAGCACTTTATACAGTAGTAGCTTAGCAACATTTCATATTAGAAAGAGATAGATTTTGACGTATGTCTATATAATTTAAGTTGTGTGACAGATATACATAAATGGTGACATTACTTTCTAACACATTATAAATAATAATGACGTATGTCGCAGAGTTACAGATATCTAATTATGTACTGCACTGCCCTCTGTCCTAATATTAGCCAGTGACTTTGACATTTAAATCAAATTATTATTCCATGAGTTTTGTCAAGTCTATGTTTTTGTGTTTTGCAAAAAGCATAAATCTGTGAAGAAGGCATTATTTAAAAAGAAATATAATTAAACATAAATATTTCATGTTGCACGTTTATGTACACGAAATGCAGTGAAGTTATCTGCTAGTAATATTATATCATACGGTTAATAAATGACCTTGAATAGTCATCTTTCTTGAAACAAACTATGTCCGAAAATCGTATAATAAGACTAGCGTGTATTATGAGCCCAAAATTATATTTTACCTTTATGACATTTCATTTTATTACAAAAAAATCGAATGTGGCCAGTACATTATTTATTTATTATTAAATCTATCCAACAGGATCTAGGATCCCAATTACAGGACGATTATACAAAATGGTACAAATAGCCAAATGAAGATAATAAAGAAATTACATGATGAACAATAAAAAAATCTGTTGTGGCCAGCACAATACCTCTCGCCACTTTCTTTTTTGGTTACATAAGTATAGGGCGCGAACAGTCATATTACATTGTTGGCCTTGACAAGCAAATGTGGGGGCCTGTTTCAGGATGATAATTAGCAATTATGTACATGGATGTCAATTGTCAATTTTTCATTCAGAATGTCAAGATTTTCTAAATACACGTAGTTAATATGTCAATTTGTCAGGAGTGTGGAATTTACTTGTCGAGGAAAATAAAGCACCTGGAATTGGAAAATCACTAAATTTAGAATGAGAAATTTTGATACTTGACATCTATATACATAATTACTAGCTATCATTCTGACATGGGCCCCCATATCTGCTTGTCAAGGCCAACAAAATCACATGACTGCTCGCGCCCTATTGTATTTAACATTTCTTGTATACCTACATTCTATACCAAAAATTCTACTTACATATACTTATTCCTTTTATTTAGATTGTTTAATTTTAAATTCATTTTATGAAGAAATTTTGTCCTCTTCTAATTTATCGAAATGTTTCCAATTCATTGTCAGGATTGACAGTATTTTTGAAGGATATATGTAATATACCTATAATTTTAAATATTTAACTATTAATACATTAAGAAATAATATAATGTATGTACTTCCCAGAAAGTCCTCAGTAATGTCTCCGGATTTCTGACACTGACATTTATCTGTCAGTTACAAACAATTTAAATTTTCAACTATTTTCCATGGCCAATCTTTCGGCTGTAAAATTTATTATAATAGATTATTTTAAATATTATATTTCCTTTATCTCTTATATCTATAGAATATATTATAAAATACTTAAATGTATCAGATAGAGAATTTAATTTTCTTTAATATTACCAAGAAAAAATGTCAACAAATATTATTTAGAAGATTTTTTTTTAAGAATCTTTTACTTCCGGTTGTCCAATTGTTACCAAAACCTTTTCAGATCTTCCCATGAATGTCCGATTCCGAAATACGTAGTTAAACAAATTTAAAGTCTTATAGTTTTTGAGTAATCGTCCTTCCTACATCCTACATACATACACACACACACACACACATACATCCACACACACACACACACACACAGACACACACGCACACACACACAGACATCATCGTAAAAATGTTAAAATCGGATTGTAGGGACCTTAAAACGTGCTTATTCAATAAAATCTGGATATGCGATTTTTAGCATGAATCCAATACCTCTCTTAGCGAGAGGTAAAAATTAAACTAAATCTCAGATTAATAGATTATTAATAATTTTCTTAAATTTACTGAAAGAATCACTAAATATGTCTACATCCGTGTTACAGTCATGAATTAAATAATTAAATATACTATAAAGTTGTTGTAATGGACACTTCAGTTCATAATTGGTCCTTGTATAATTACATTTGAAAGGTAGTTTTTCCTACTGGTAACGCGCGGAACATTTATCGGTATTAAACCAAGAGAAACAGGATCGTCTATTAGACTATTTAGTTGTTTATGTAGGTGCAGACAACTTTGTAGTTTTCGACGTTTAGACTATTCATCTCGCACAGTAAGTCATTATAGTCATATAGTCGTAACTGGGATACTGTATGTAAGATCTGAAATAACAGTATTTTAAAAAAAAACCTTTGTATAGATTCTAGATCAGAAATATACTTAGAATAGATTAACTTCCGTCAAAGCTGTGTATTTTGTACAAATTCCGTACATAAATTTTCTTACAAAAGATCTTATATTTCCAGTAAAACTATTTCATAAACACACTAGTAAATTGCACTTGACACTGACATCTTCTTTAGCTTTAATCATTCGTTAGGGGTCGCTGTTTTTACCTCCCGCTACCCTTGGTAAGGACGGTATAGCGATCGTGCTAAAAATCGCATATCGAGATTTTGGTAAATGACCACGTTTTAAGGTCCCTAGATTCCAATTTAAACATTCTCACGATGATGTATGTGTGTATGTGTGTATGTATGCATGTATGTGTGTGTGTGTGTGTGTGTGTGTGGATGTGTGTGTGTATGTGTGTGTGTGGATCCTCCACTGACTGAACTATAAGAAGTCTGGGGCAATACTAGGGAATGCAATACCGGCTAAAAAATTGAATACCGGTTTTTCGGTATTTTCATATCAAAAACCCGGAATCCCGGTATTAATACCGGTATTGTTAAAATTATTGAAAATGGAACAAAATTTAATTTATTTACAGGAGGGTATGGTTTTTGATTAAGTGAAAGTCAAACGTAATCAAAAATTATCATTTTATTTTTGTAATGGCACGATATAACAAAATATTTTTCTCTTTATTTGTGTTGAAATTTGAAATATGCTTTTAAGAAACAAATATGATCGAGTACTCCGTCGTTCAGTCTAGATCTAATTTTCGTACATATTTGAAGAGCAGCTGAAAATGCTCGTTCGGATTCCACACTGGTTGGAGCTATTGTTCGTAAATAATCGTATGCAAGTTGTAAATTCACGCCCTTAATGCCTCCCTCCTCAAAAAATGTAATTTCTTTCCTGATTTGTTGTTCCAGGCTTTGCTTTTTTTTCTTCTTAGTCATTTACACTTTACTGTTAATGTTCACCGCAGTTGCAGTTCCACGCCGCATGCCACCGTTGGGGATTCCCCGAAACAAGCTTGCCAACTCTTCAATAAAATAATTTTAAGTATTTACGTACCTAATAACTAATAATATATAAGTATTAAAGTGTATCGTTTTTAATTAATAATACCGGAAAAACCGGTATTTTTATGTTTAATACCGGTATTAAGAAAGGGTGAAATTTTGTACAATATCCCGGTATTCGGAATCCCGGTATTCCGGTATTGCATTCCCTAGGCAATACCTTTGCCTTAACCCAAAAAAAATCTGGCTGGATGACGAACTGCGAGGTATTGTAATGCTACAATATGAATTTCTTCAGGCGTTGTGATAAATGTTTTCTTTTATTCCAGAACAATGGAGGTCACCTTGATAATTGTTATTTGAAAAAATTCTCCTCGAAAATAAAGTTAACATAGGTACCTATTCTTATTCTTTTCTGATATTCAATTGTGTAGCGTTATATGTATATAAGTTAAAGTGATAATATAATAGTTGTTCTCTTGCAACAGACCATAACTAAATATCTGATGAGGCCAGTACATGACCTCCGACTCAATTAAAATTTCTTTACCACACTTCTAGCAGATAATGATTTTTATATTTTTTATGTATTCTTTGAATACATTAAACACTTATCTTAATTTATACAGCTTACTTTACTTTAATTTTTAATACTGACATGGCAAAAACAATTGTTTTTACTGTGCACTTGCTACATGACCTATAAAAACTTTATATATTCATCTCCAAAGTAAAAAAAAAATATGTGAAACGAAATTTAAAATTCAAACATTTCTTTGTGAAATAGAATCTTATTTCATTATCGCAATAACAAACATATTCATAAATAGAAAAGAAACCTATTTAGTTGTTATTAATATAACAGCCTGATAAACTCTACATTATAATTCTTATACATATTTACACATGTAGGGTGTTATTTAAGTAAGCGTACAACGCTTAATCGATGGTAAAACTAACTCCATAAAACATGCAATAATTTTTGTTTTGTATAAGAACTGTAGCACCTTAAAACCAGAGATGGAAAACGTAACGTAATGATACCCAATAACGTTATAATAACGTATCGTTTATTAATTTTTACCTTCCGTCACCTTTAGGTAAGGAAGGTATTGTCTTTGGTCAAAAAATTCAATAATGAGTTTTTACTGAATAAGCACGTTTTAGGGTCCATATAATACGATTTTACCATTTTTACGATGATGTCTGTATGTATGTGTGTCTGTGTGTGTGTGTGTGACAAAACTTCCGGATTCCATAACTTCAATACCACGATTCCAAAAATTATAATTTTTTCGTATTCCTCAAGTTTTGGCTATAATTGGTCAACCGGAAGTAGTCTCATTTGAATGAAGATTTAACAGTTAAATTTGATTTATTGACATTTAACGTTATTATAACTTAAAGAATATATTATTCTCTATACGATTTGATTACAATTTATACTTCATATTCAATAGATACAGAGTTAAAGAATTTTAAAGAAATTAAATTTTATAATTCAGCCAGCTATGCCAAACTTGGGAACTAGTAATATATTCATATAATTCAAATTGACAGATGTCAGTATCAATAAAAAGTAAATTAATGTGGCAGAGATGAGGATGTTGAAGTAGATATTGGGGAATACACGGAAAGATACGGTAAGAAAATAACTCTAGTGTTACAAGTTTTTAGAAAGATACAAGAAAGACGATTACATTGGTTTGAACATGTCATGAGGAGAAATGAAGAATTATATTGGAACAAGAATTTACTTTAGTAATAGGACGTTAAAGAAACAGAGGAAGACCAAAGATAAGATGGAAGGACTGTATTGCGGAAGATTTGAGAGAAAAGGAACTAAATGAGAACGTCATGCAAAAATAGCGACCCCTAACGAATGGGAAAAGCTAAAGAAGAAGAAGATGCCAGTGTCAAGTGCAATTTGAATAGTTTGTTTATGAAATAATTTTACTGGAAATTTAGAATCTTTTGTAAGAAAAATTATGGAATTTATACATTATAAACGAGAATGACGGAAGGTATTGTGCTGGCCACAACAGATTTTTCTACTTATGTACTCGCCTGTAATTATACGGATTATAAAATATAATAAACAGTAACAATGATTCCAAAATTGGTACACAGTTATAATAATTTAATATATACATATGTGCATTGCGTAAGAACAACACGGAACAAATATAAATCTATTAGATGTTGCCCTTTACATGAATGTAAATAATATCTTCTTCAATGAATAGTGGGTTCCTAAAATTTATATTGTCATTTTATCTAAATAAATACAGAGTGTTTCCATACCTCTGCACGAAATTTTAATGACATATAGTTTGATATACTGTTAATTCCTAGCGAACATTTTTAGTGCCACTGGTTTTATAGTACACATGGAATTGAAAATTCACTAAATTTAGAATGAAAAATTATTATATTTGACATCTATGTACATAATTACTAGCTAACATTCAGACAGGGGCCTGTATATATATATATATATATATATAAACTGTTATGGGCTTCAAGTAAAGTATCACTTCCGGTTTGTCAATTTCAGTTAAAATCTAATATATTGTTGCCCTTGATATAAAAGTCCTAAATACTAAAATTGAAAATTTTTAGATTATTTTTTAATACAGTTCTTCTTGAAAAACTGTTACGGGCTTCAAGTAAACTACCACTTCCGGTTTGTCAATTTTAGTCAAAATGTAATATGTTGTTCTCCTTGATATAAAAGTCCTAAATACTAAAATTGAAATTTTTTAGATTATATTTTAATACATCTCTACATGAAAAACTGTTATGGGCTTCAAGTAAAGTATCACTTCCGGTTTGTTAATTTCAGTCAAAAACTAATAGGTTGTTGCCTTTAATATAAAAATCCTAAATACTAAAATTTTAATATAGTTCTTCATGAAAAACTGTTACGGGCTTCAAGTAAAGTACCACTTCCGGTTTGTCAATTTCAGTCAAAATATAATATGTTTTTCCCTTTGATATAAAATTCCTAAATACTAAAATTGAAAATTTTTAGATTATATTTTAATACAGTTCTTTATGAAAAACTGTTACGGGGTTTAAGTAAAGTTAATCTTAATGGCCAGTACTACGATCACGGTTTTAACTAAAACCCTGTTTTAAGAAGTGTCAGATATCATTATTTAATAACAATAATAAATAATATCGAATTTATCAAAATATGTTTTAAAAGCAGAACATAGTTTGTATTCAAACAAATATTTAAAAAAAAATCGATCTTCAAACATACGTGCAAAATTAAATGTTGAAATTTGAATTTGACATTTTTTAAAACGGCGTTTTAGTTAAAACCGTGATTGTAGTACGAGCCTTTGTGTTTATATTTGAAAAAAATATATAGATGTCTTTTCCCGTTCCCGAAATATTATTTTTTATAGTTTTCCTACAAAAATACACTATATCCCTGACTACAATTATTTGTCACCGAGATATGCTGCGGACTTAACACTATGTTTCCCAACAAAAATTACAGTAAAAAGAAGAGTCCATTAAAATGAAATAGTTATATATTTCGCTCTCTGTCTTACAAAAAATAAATATTTGCGAGTAAGTGTACAATCCTGTTTGTTGTTATTCTATGACATGATGTCTCTGTCTTACAATGTATAAGATAAATATGTTGTAAGACAGAGACAACATGTCATAGAATAACAACGAACAGGATTGTACACTTACTCGCAAATATTTATTTTTTGTAAGACAGAGAGCGAAATATATAACTATTTCCTTTCAATGGACTCTTCTTTTTACTGTAATTTTTGTTGGGAAACACAGTGTTAAGTCCGCAGCATATCTCGGTGACAAGTAATTGTAATCCGGGATATAGTGTATTTTTGTAGGAAAACTATAAAAAATTAATATTTCGGAAAATTGACAAACCGGAAGTGATACTTTACTTGAAGCCCAAAACAGTTTTTCATGAAGAAATGTATTAAAATATAATCTAATTTTTTTTAATTTTAGTATTTAGGACTTTTATATCAAGGGAAACAACTTATTATATTTTGACTGAAATTGACAAACCGGAAGTGGTACTTTACTTGAAGTCCATAACAGGTTTTCATCAAGAACTATATTAAAATATAATCTAAAACCTTTCAATTTTAGTATTTAAGACTTTTGCATCAATGGGAACAACATATTAGATTTTGAGTAAAATCGATAAACCGGAAGTGATACTTTACTTGAAGCCCATAACAGTTTTTCATCAAGAACTATATTAAAATATAATCTAAAACCTTTCAATTTTAGTATTTAGGACTTTTATATCAAGGAGAACAACATATTGTATTTTGACTGAAATTGACAAACCGGAAGTGGTACTTTACTTGAAGCCTGTAAGAGTTTTTCATAAAGAACTATATTAAAATATAATCTAAAAATTTTCAATTTTAGTATTTAGGATTTTTATATCAAAGGCAACAACCTATTAGTTTTTGACTGAAATTGACAAACCGGAAGTGATACTTTACTTGAAGCCCAAAACAGTTTTTCATGAAGAAATGTATTAAAATATAATCTATTTTTTTTCAATTTTAGTATTTAGGACTTTCATATCAAGGGGAACAACATATTATATTTTGACTGAAATTGACAAACCGGAAGTGGTACTTTACTTGAAGCCCATAACAGTTTTTCATTAAGAACTATATTAAAATATAATCTAAAACTTTTCAATTTTAGTATTTAGGACTTTTATATCAAGGCAAACAATATTATATTTTGACTGAAATTGACAAACCGGAAGTGATACTTTACTTGAAGCCCATAACAGTTTTTAATGAAAAACTATATTAAAATATAATCAAAAACTATCCAATTATAGTATTTAAACTTTTATATCAAGGGGAACAACATATTATATTTTGACTTAACTTGATAAACCGGAAGTGACACTTTACTTGAAGCCCATAACAGTTTTTAATGAAGAACTGTATTAAAATGATCCAAAACTTTTCAATTTTAGTATTTAAGACTATTATATTAAGGGGAACAATATATTAGATTTTGACTAAAATTGATACACCGGAAGTGATACTTTACTTGAAGCCCATAACAGTTTTTAATGAAGAACTGTATTAAAATTATCCAAAACTTTTCAATTTTAGTATTTAAGACTATTATATCAAGGGGAACAATATATTAGATTTTGACTAAAATTGATACACCGGAAGTAATACTTTACTTGAAGACCATAACAGTTTTTAATGAAAAACTGTATTAAAATATAATCCAAACCATTTAAATTTTACTATTTAAGACTTTTATATCAAGGGAAACAACATATTACATTTTGACTTAACTAGATAAACCGGAAGTGATACTTTACTTGCAGCCCATAACAATTTTTAATGAAAAACTGTATTAAAATATAATCCAAAACTTTTCAATTTATTTTAGGCTTTTATATGTACCTATGAAATTTTATAAATTTAAGTATATATTTTTTTTTACAAATATATTTCCCCATTTACATCCCTCACTTAGGGGAGGCTAATATAGTCTGCTTTAAGACATCGCTTCCGATTAATTGTCTCCCAGGCGGTCATGCATTATTCATGTTTTTAAATAAATAAAATAAATATTTCATCACGGCAAATTACCCATTGCTGGGTGTGCCAATCTGTTTTGTACAGATATCGGTAATGATGAAATATTTGTACCGTGCGGGCGCTTACCAGGCGTCACCTCACGGGCACTTATTGCTGGCCATTAAAATGCGATGAAATTTTTGGCGTCGGTCGGGATCGAAGCCGGGTCCCCAGATTCGCGACCAGACACTCAGGCACACGGCCACGAGACCATATTTTTAAAGTTATTAAAGTACTTTAAGGATTGTTTCTGTACCTACATTTAAAAAAATGGACAATAATTTAAACTGAGATGTGACACGATCATATCCTCGGCAAAACATTAATTATATTTTACCCTAACTTTAAAATGTAAATGAATTTAATTTTAATGAATTTAATATTCGCGACTTTAACTAAACTATTGCTGCCTTCTTGTGGCTGTAGAAAGTCTTGACAAAGCTTTAGATAAGTCCTGCTGTTGATCAAAGGCTTAAACCAGCCTTTACACTCCTTAGAAACTTAGCTGGAACCCTGTATTGTAAACCGTACTTGTTTAACAATATTTTTAAACAAATACAATTTTTTTGGGAAAGGAAACCTATTTCTGAACGAACAGATATTTATTTAAACTATAAAAAAAAAAAACTAAGTTTCGCCGATTTATTTACGACATTGTAACGAGTTACGACGCCCGGTAGGTTAACATATATAGACATTCATAATATGCTGAAAATCGGTTCCACTACCCGGGTATCCGGGTACCCGGATAGTTTTGGAACCGGGTACCCGGTTCCAAATTTTTTCGGTTCTTGACAGCACTAGTATTTATACCTATAATTTTAAATATTTAACTATTAATACAATAAAGAATAATGTAATGTATGTACTTCCCAGAAAAAATCTTCAGTAATGTCTCTGGATTTTTCACACTGACATTTATGTGTCAGTTACAAACATTTTAATTTTTCAATTGGTTTCCATGACATTATTTGGGCTGTGAGATATAATACAACAGATTATTATATACCTTATATTTCTTTATCTCTAAATCTATAAAAGACATAATAGTATATTTATATGTATCAGATAGAGAATATCTTTAGTACTAGCAAGAACAAAACTTTTCAAAATATAATATTTAGAAGATTTTTTTAAGAATCTACTACGTCCGGTTGTCCAATTATTACCAAAATCTTTTCAGCTCTCCCGGTAATGTCCGATTGAGAAATAAGTAGTTAAACTGATATTAAAGAAACGCACACACACACACACACACACACACACACACACACACACACACACACACAAACACACAAACACACACAAACACACACACACACACCAGACATCATCGTAAAAATATTAAAATCGGATTGTAGGGACTTAAAACGTGCTTAATCATTAAAATCTGGATATGCGATTTTTAGCATGAAACCAATACCTCTCTTAGCGAGAGGTAAAAAAGATGTAAGTCGCGAGGATTATGCATTTTAAAATTTGAAAATTGGAAATAATTTTTAAGTTTCATGTCGGTTGGAATCGAACCCGGCCATCAAATTCACAACATAAAATTTGTTACTAAATAAAATAAATCATAATAATTATATTGCGATATGTAAAAAAATAAATCACTTTCTTTGTACATAGTGTTTAAAGATAATTTACGTGAAAGGTACTGCTTCATGAAACATATGAATATGTAACTTAGAAACAAAATATGATTCCTCAATTAAATATGAATGTACCACATTTCCAAGAGAGTAATTAAGAAAGTAATATATCATGATTTTTATTGCTTCTTACTTAACGTCATGCTATGCCATATCGCACCGTACAGTGCTTGGAGATAATTTGTTTCGAGAGAAAAGTGAATGTGATTTTGCGTGTGGCAGCTCCTAGGAAGAATTTAAAGCATTATGTAAAGAAGACGCTCTGCTCCAACTTGATCTGCAAGTTTAGAAAAGGCAATGAAATGGAATGATCGTCTTTTTTCGGCCGCAGGTGTGTTGATGCCCTTGTGCTAGATACAATCTCACGTAACCAATGATACTGGAAGAATTATTTAAATGAGGATGAGAGTCAATAGCGTAGAATGCGTATAGGCGTAGATAAAGGAGAAATATATAAGGCATTTTCGTAAAGTCGATCGGATTGATCCGATGTAATCTGAAGCGTTCGTAAAGTCAATCAGATTCTTAAATTCACTTAGAGATCTGACTAAGATTTTCAACCCTGAACCATGTGCAGGGTTAGTGCACATATATTTTAATTCTGCTATTTCCTATGGCCGTCTGATAGTTGACATGGTTGACAGTTATATCATTGTCATTGTTGTCAATCGTCATATACAAGCCCTACCCCAAATGTATTCGTACCCTCTGAAAAAAGTATATTAACAGTAAGAAGAAATATTTTTTTAGATTACAATAGTTAAGACTATATTTGGGCAATTTTATATTTTATGTATTAATAAAGTGTACTGGATTTAAATGTAATATTATTACCTAAATTTATCAGTTTAACAATAATCTACGGGCAAATATATGACAACAGACACGTGCTAATTTATTTTTGTTCCAACAGTAAATAATACAATATTTATGTTAGTATTATTTATAAAACTGAAGGTAAAGGAAACTGACAATATATTCAATTAATTACTATATTAAATTTTATTTTTTAGTAAAATTATTTGCAAAGTGATATTTATTTATTAAAGTATCACCTACAATTATATTAAAAACAGGAATAAATAAACTTCTGGATGCTATGTATATTACTCCAATTCAACAAATTTTGATATGGTGTATTAATAGAGAATATATAACTTGAATACATTGCTTATAATAAAATTTCTTAGGTTTAGTAATAATTTATTTGCAAATAAACCATTGTCTGCATGTGACATATGTTTTCGTCTTTAATAATTCGCAAATAATTTTTATTAAAGTAATAAAATTTAAGATGGCAATTAATTGAGTGTATTGTCAGTTAACTTTACCCTTAGTTTTATAAATAATGCTAACATAAATATTGTATTATTTACTGTTGGAACGAAAAATTTTGTCATATATTTGCCCGTAGATTATTGTTTAAATGAGAAATTTAGTTAATAACATCGTATTTAAATCCAGTACACTACATACAATAAATACATAAATTAAAAAATCTGTTGTGGCCAGCACAATACCTCTCGCCACTTACTTTTTTGGTTACATAAGTATATAACAGTCATGTTACATTGTTGGCCTTAACAAGCAGCTGTGGGGGCCCGTTTCAGAATGATAATTAGTAATTATGTACATGGATATCACTTGTCAATTTTTCATTCATAACTTCAAGATTTTCTAAATACACGTAGTTAATTTGTCACCAGGAGTGTGGAATTTACTTGTCGAGGAAAATAAACCACATGGAATTGGAAAATCACTAAATTTAGAATGAGAAATTATGATACTTGACATCTATATACATAATTACTAGCTATCATTCTGTCATGGGCCTCCATATCTGCTAGTCAGGGCCAACAAAATCACATGACTGAACGGCCCTATTGTATTTAACATTTCTTGTATACTACACTCTACACCAAAAATTCTACTTACATATATCTATTTCTTATATTTAGATTGATTAATTTTAAATTCATTTTAAGAAGAAATTTTGTCCTCTTCTAATTTTTCGAAATGTTTCCAATTCATTGTCAGGATTGACAGTATTTTTGAAGGATATATGTTATGTATTTATTAATACATTAAGAAATAATATGTACTTCCCAGAAAAGGCTTCAGTAATGTATCCGTATTTCTGACACTGACATTTATCTGTCAGTTACAAACAATTTAAATTCTTAACTATTTTCCATGGCATTCTTTCGGCTGTAAAATTTATTATAACAGATTATTTTATATATTATATTCCTTTTATCTCTAAATCTATAGAATATATAATAAAATATGTAAATGTATCAGCTAAAGAATTTAATTTTCTTTAATATTACCAAGAAAAATTTTCAAAAAATATTATTTATAAGATTTTTTTTCAAGAATCTTCTACTTCCGGTTGTCCAATTGTTACCAAAACCTTTTCAGATCTTCCCATGAATGTCCGATTGGGAAATACGTAGTTAAACAAATTTAAAGTCTTATAGTTTTTGAGTAATCGTCCTTCCAACATCCTACATACATACACACACACACACACACACACACACACACACACACACACACACACACACACACACACACAGACATCATCGTAAAAATGTTAAAATCGGATTGTAGGGACCTTAAAACGTGCTTATTCAATAAAATCTGGACATGTGATTTTTAGCATGAATGCAATACCTCTCTTAGCGAGAGGTAAAAAATGCCCAAATATAGTCTTAACTCTTGTAACCTAAAAAAATATTTTTTATTGCTGTTAATATATGTATTTCAGAGGGTACGAATACATTTGGGGTTAGGCTCGTACTTTTGTGTTTACGTTTTCCAACCGATTTATATCGTTTTGTAAAGTACTAACTACGTTAAAATGGATACTGGAGAACTGCATCCTGCCGAAAATACTTAAGAATTTAAATATAATATTACCACCCCCGCTCTGAATCCATTATAGTTTTTTAGAAATCGTCCTTCTTACCTCTCCACACACATACATACATATACACACACATACAGTCACACACATACACACACACACATACATACATACACACACACATACACACAGACATCATCGTAAAATTATTAAAATCGGATTGTAGGGACCTTAAAACGTGCTTAATCATTAAAATCTGGATATGCGATTTTTAACATGAATCCAATACCTCTGTCTCTCAGCGAGAGGTAAAAAATTGTGCCAAAACTTTCTGAATTACATATATCAATAATTAATTGTATATTAATAACTTTTTTAAAAACTTTACGAGTTACCATTTATCCTTTACAAAAGGCTATTGGTAATCATTTTATTTCTAAAAGCAATTACAGTAATTTTAGATATTTATGAATAAAAATCTGTTACGCCACTGGTATTCTCCCTATACTTTATCTGTAAGTATAATGACATTTTTAATTAACTTTTTTATTAATTGATTATTACTTTATACTTGACATTGAAATCAGAAGATATTTTAATAACTTTATGAATGTGTTATCTATTTCTGATGAATTTATTAATTAATTTAGTATCAAATTACATATAAATTTAGCATTTACATGTTAATTAATATGCGTATCTAAGCTATTTCAATCGTACATATAAAATGATGTTTCAAATTTGTTAACATTTATGTAAACATATACTAACACACTAAACGTGATGTTTTGAACTTGAAATCTAACCCACCGACAATACTATCAACTTACATTAGAGAAGAAACAATTTTCATTTTCAAGATGTGATCGAATTGTAATACCACATAAATTGGAACAATGTATCATGTAAAATGTACCAATACAATTGCACAACGAAATGCATTCATCGTTATTACTCCACAACATTGCAACAGAGTGCAATAAAACCAAATCATTTTCATCATCCTACTACGCCCAAAAAACAATTAATTGTGATCCCGTTACAATTTATGCTGCAAAGCAATCATTAGATCTTGCGTTTGCCACTCAAGAAATATTAAAGGTTTCCTTAATTATCTACAATGTTTCTTGCACATCCGGCGTTACGTATAGGTTTCATCTTCGTTAAATGATCAACAAAAAATAAGAATAAAGTTAATGTTGTATAGTATAATGTGTTATTATACTAATTAAAATTTAGTTTTAGTTCTGTTTGTTATAAAAACCGACGTTTCGGTAGCATGAACTGCTGTCTTTTTCAGGGAATAAACACCAAAAATTCTATGTATGTGTGTGTGTGTGTGTGTGTGTGTGTGTGTGTCTGTGTGTATGTGTGTGACGAAAGTTTCAGATCACATAACTTCAATACCAGGTTTCCAAAAATTCTGGGTTCAAATTCCAGCGAGGTCCATGAATTTATCACAATTTCTTTCTTCGTTTATTTAAATTCTCCTCGATCTGATTAGATTTTGGTTATAATTGGTGAACCGGAAGTAGCCTCATTTGAAGATTTAACAGTTAAATTTGATTTATTGACATTTAACGATATTATAACTCAAAGAATATATTATTCTCTATACGATTTGATTGCATTTTATACTTCATATTTAATAGATATAGAGTTAAAGAATTTTAAAGAAATTAAATTTTAAAAATCAGCCAGCTATGCTAAACATGGAAATTACTAATATATTCATATAATTCAAATTGACAGATGTCAGTATCAATAAAAAGTAAATTAATGTGGCAGAGATGAGAATGTTGAAGTAGATGTTGAGGAAACACGGAAAGATACGGTAATAAAATAACTCTTTACAAGTTTCTAGAAAGATACAAGAAAGACGATTACATTGATTTGAACATGTCATGAGGAGAAATGAAGAATTATATTTGAACAAGAATGAGTAGTTTATTAATAGGAGGTTGAAGAAACAGAGGAACACCAAAGATAAGATGGAAGGACTGTATTGCGAAAGACTTGAGAGAAAATGAACTGAATAAGAACGACTCGCAAGAATAGGGACCCCTAACGAATGGGAAAAGCTAAAGAGGAAGAAGATGTCAGTGTCAAGTGCAATTTAAATAGTTTGTTTATGAAATAATTTACACAGGATTGACGAAAAGTATTGTGCTGGCCACAACAGATTTTTTAGTATAAATAAAAAGTAAATTAATGGGGCAGAGATGAGGATGTTAAAGTAGACGTTGGGGAAGACACGGAAAGATAGGTAAGGAAATAACTATATTGTTATAAGTTTCTAGAAAGATACAAGCGAGATGATTACATTGGTTTGAAAATGTCATGAGGAAAAATATATAAAATAAAGAATATATTGGATGAATGCTTAGTAATAGAAGGTTGAAGAAACAGAGGAAGACCAAAGATAAAATGGAAGGACTGTATTGGGGCAGACTTAAGCGAAAAGGAACTGAATGAGAACGACACAAAAAACAGAAATGAGTGGAAGAAGAAAATAAAAAATAGCGACCCCTAATGAATGGGGAAAGCTAAAGAAGAAGAAGATGTTAGTGTCAAGTGCAATTTGCATAGTTTGTTTATGAAATAATTTTACTGGAAATTTAGAATCTTTTGCAAGAAAATTTATGTATGGAATTTATACATAATACACAGGATTGATGGAAGGTATTGCGCTGACCACAACAGATTTTTTAATATAATATCAGACAAGGCAAGAAATAAATGAAATACCATGAAAGTTACGTGTACAGTAAAATATTTGAAAGATGTCCGATCAAGGTCATGTGTATCACAAAGGAACTAACAAATAGGCATACATTTATCTCTTTCTTTTGCAAAGGCTATTAAGAGTTTGTGATAAGGATGGGTATAACACGCGTGTCTTTCAAAAATGCATATTGGTTTGACTAAGTTAGGACATTCCACTTTAAAACGATGCTCGTAGTTGATAATACTTTCGCTGTAACGTAAGTTTATTTATTTATTCAGATGCATTACCTTGATTCATAGCTGTACGAATAACGTTATTTTCTGTCAGAGTCATTGACACTGACATTGTGTCATTATCTTATTTTTAACATATTTGGTTTTACATTTGCTCATAAACTTACCAGTTGACTTAATTTTGAATTTTGAATGCTTTTATTGTAACATATATTTACAGAATAATAAAATGACATTAGTATCTTATGTACCCTCATAAAAAGTAAGCAAACGACACTACTGAATTTGTCATAATGGGCGGAGCAAAAATCTGAATTCATACAATTCGTAGACGACTTTGATCGGACATCTTTCAAAAATTTTACTGTATATATAGATTATAATTATTTGTGTTCCACACTAAATGTTTAAATCGTAGAAATGGGCTAATTGGATAGAGGATAATTTAAAAATTGTGAAAAATTTCTTTCTTCGTTTATTTAAATTGTCCTCGATCCAATTAGCCCAGTTCTACGATGTATATGTTTATGTCAACATTTTTCCACATATTTTAATTCATTATTTCATTATAATAGAATTAAGTAATGTTCGCTAACAGTCTACGTAATGCACTAATTCAAAATTACTTCCCGTTCACGAAACAATGATCGGTTACAATTTTAAAACTCTATAAACAATAACGCATCATTTGCATTCCATACATATTATATTATGTGCAAGGTAATAGAATACACTATTGTTCACTTATTTTCATCAGCTTCTTGCCAAATCTTTTTATAATTTCACGGTTGTATAAGAAAGTTGCATATGCTGTTGAGAATTTATTTACGGAACTTGTATACAAAAATAATAAAACAAAATTCGCTAAATATTTACTCTCAAAAATTTCCTTTTTATAAAATACGTTACATATACAAAATTCATATTCCTGGTAAACTTGTTTTTATGTAATTTTCAAGTATTTATCCAAACAAATATATGCAATTTGAGATGAAAGATTAAATTAATTCGTTGTTTGCATAATGAATGGTTAATTAAATTCTTGAAGCTTGAAGTGAGTTTAATTGCTATGTGTCACCGAGGTAATTTTGCATTTTGACAAATCATTTTGTGAATAGCTCACTACTAGAGAATAGTGAGCCATGACTGTGACTTGAAATAAAACAATGAACTCAAACAATTGTAACTATTTTTATTAAACGAATTTTTTTTGTCATAATAATACAGAAAATAAGAATAAGGAACACTTAATAACAACAAAATGATTTTTCAACAAATATTCTCTTTTCGACTAGGTGTATAAAAAAGTGCCCGCCATTTTGCTTTTTAATAATGTAACATATGGATTATTTTACATGGTTGTAAAAGCAAATTTGATGTACTTTTCAAATATGTAAAAAAATATAGTATGTTCCATTTGAAATTTCCAAGTTGATATTAATTACTAATAAACCGAAAGTGGTATCATGAATGTATATCCGTCATCAAGTAGCTTGTACATGTTGCTGTATAAATCATGTTATATGAAAGAAATTACTAACTTAATAAATAAGCTAGATATTTGCTGGGTTCATTAAAATATAACATCCTGTATAGAAAAATTATTAATGCATGCCTGTAGAAAATTCAATATAATCTTTAATTTTAATAATAACATAATCGCGAAAAAATTACATTTAAAGGTATTTTTGGAAGAAAAACTATTTTGAGCTTCTAGTAAAGTGCGATTTCCAGTTATTTGATTTACACCAAAATCTAATGGCTTCTTTCCATATTAGAGTAATGTGGAAATGCAAGGTTTCAAAATTCTGTGGTTGATAGTATTTGAGCTCGAGTGACCAGAAGATATACACCCACACACATACGCACCCACAGACATCATTGTGAAAATGTTAAAATCGAATTCTATGGACCTTGAAACGTGGTCATTTATCAAAATCCCGATATGCGATTTTTAGCATGATCCCTATACCTCCCTTACCAAGAGTAGTGGGAGGTAAAAATACGATTACAAACAATTCAACCTTGTAAAAATCATTTGCCTCCTGTTCACATCCATCAAACTTGAAGTGCAACATGCGGTTAATTTTCAACTTGAAAGACATAAACTACTCAAACGATGTATGTTACCACACTCGCAACTTTTTGAAAAATTTGCGAAGAGAACCTTATGTACTGCGGTTGCAGTTCAACAAGTCGTGTAAACTTAAACACGATAAAATGAAATGATCCAGTTTCGTGACTTTGTTGTTACAAAATAGTCCACGAGGCGAGACTTCTGTTTGGCTGCAGTGTAAAGAATAACAAATCGTGCACAGAGTTTCGTTGTTCCTCAGATGGAGAACAATGTGTATTTTGAAATTACTGATGAAGATGATAAACTATTTTACCATGATCTCAAAATTATATATGTAAAAGATATGGGAGTTAAAGCAATATAAATAAATATTTCGTAAATTTTATGGCAGAATCAGAAACTTTATTTTTTACAGGTATTTTATTATTATAACAATTAATTTCAAACGCTCTAAATGTTTGATTTAGAATTCAAATTTTGAATTACAATTGACTCTTTCTGAAATTAATTTGAACTACGTATTTACTTCAAATGCACAAGGCTGTGGCACGTACGACTCTTCGCTGCACTTCAACTGATTTCTTACGATACTTGTAAAGGCTGCTGGCACAATGATTTCCATGATATTTATTTATTTATTTACATATATTTATAAGCATTTTTGTTTTCTCAAATGTGTGTGTTGTGTTATATTCTTTTTGATTAAGCGTAATAAATTAAATGTAGGTGTCCGTAGGTTCCAATAAATTTTATTTTACACAAATGGACGTTGCTGACATTTGTCCATCCTCAGTACTGGATAATAAATTTTTAGAATCATAAGATTATGTTGAGTTACAGTTACATTTTGTTGAACTACATATTACAAAAATAGTTCGGGCTAAAATATTAACAAGAATAAAAGCAGAAAAACATGACAAAAGTTAACAACATGTTAACTATAGGGCGACAATTAAGATTAATGTTTCTTGGCTAAATTTGAATTTATATTTTTGTATTGTCCTATTATTGGGCTACATAAATAAGTAAATACATAAAAATATTTTTTATATATATATATATATATATATATATATATATATATATATATCGGTGTTCTTATGAGTCTATAAAAGCATTGCAAATACGTCGTTTAGATATCTATATCAAAATTCACAATACATAAACTGGCACAATAAAAAAACATCAAGTTATATTTTTGACAAGTCGCATTTCTTAAAAAACTCATTGAAAAAATAGTTAAAAAATCTGATGTGGCCAGCACAATACCTTCCGTCAATCCTGTATATTATGTATAAATTCCATACATAAATTTTCTTGCAAAAGATTCTAAATTTTCAGTAAAATTATTTCTTAAATAAACTATACAAATTGTACCTGACATCTTCTTCTTCTCTAGCTTTTTTCCATTCGTTAGGCGTCGCTATTTTTTATTTTCTTCTTCCACCAATTTCTGTTTTCCGTGTCGTTCTCATTCGGTTGCTATTCTGTCAAGTCTTCCTCAATACAGTCCTTCCATCTTATCTTTAGTCTTCCTCTGTTTATTCAATCTTCTATTACTAAGCTATTCATTCTTCTTTCAATATATTCTTCATCTCTCCTCATGACATGTTCAAACCTATGTAATCGTATCTCTTGTATCTTTCTAGAAACTTGTAACACTAGCGTTATTTCATTACCGTATCTTCCCCAACATCTACTTCAACATCCTCTTCTCTGCCACATTCATTTACTTTTCAGTTATATTGACATCTGTGAATTATCTAAATATATTAGCAGTTTTCATGGTTAGCATAGCTGGCTGATTTATGAAATATAAAATCTTTATAATCATATAGAGAATAATATATTCTTTAAATTATAATAACGTTAAATGTCAATAAATCATATTTAATTGTTAAAATATTCAAATGAGGATACTTCCGGTTGATCAATTATAACCAAAATCTAATCACTTGTTCTTCTGGATGTAAACTCGAGGACTACGAAACAATTATAATTTTTGGTATCATAGTATTGCAGTTATGCGATCCGAAACTTTCGTCACACACACAGACAGCAGACACACATACATACATACATACAGACATCATCGTGAAAATGGTAAAATCGTATTATAGGGATCCTAAAACATGCTTATTTACTAAAACTCATCATTGAATTTTTTGACCAAACACAATACCTTCCTTACCTAAAAGAGATGGAAGGTAAAAACATGTTTTATAAGGCCTCGTTCTTTGAAAAACTCGCCTCGCGGCTTGTTTTCCAAACTTGGATTCGTACATTAACATATTGCCTTATGATACTTGGTTTTTAATGTACTATTCTCTTATTTGCGTTATAATTACCATGCATGTGTTATTTTCTCATCAACTTCAACTGTCACGTAACCAAGACAATATAACGCGGAAAACATTAAACATAAGCTAATTTCTCATCTCGTCAACACAACTTATTAATATCTCGTTAATTTGGGGATTGTTTGTTTCAGAGCACGATTTTGCTGACTGTTGCAGTTCTCATTCACAGAAGAGAAGGAGGCGCTGATTGCAAAACGTACAACGAGGTAAATAAATAGGAATTATCGCTCGTCTATTGTTTCCTTATGTACATATAGCACAAAATGGCGGCCTGATTGATGACACTAATGTATTACGGTTATTGCAGTGATGGTTTGTTAGTTTCTTGATTTGATCTCGTGATAGTCGTAAATTTGTTTGTTTATTGTCTAAAGTGGATCATCGTGGGTTTTCGTTTTCTACTTATGAGGAAAAGTGCTGCAAATTGCAATTAAATTACTCACTATTGTTTTCAATTGAGAAATCATTACCTATAAAATTGTTACAACATGTAAAATCATTACATTTCGTATTTAACTGAATAGTGATTATTGTTTTCTCTTATGCTGATATTTAATAACGTATGTAAGAAAAGTTTTGGAAAAAGTAAGAATAGAAATATTTAATTTTTTTTAAACATTGACATCAGGGTTGTTCCTATAAACTAAGGAGATAAGAAATGTAAGCCGTTTTTTGGCGACGAATCGTATTCAATAATGTTTTCAAACCGTTTTCGTGTCTGACGTCATCGTTTTGTGACTCTCCAAAATGTATTCAAAACATACATACATACATAAAATCACACGTGTCCCACCTAGTGGGTTCGCACAAACCCGATAACAATAAGAACAACATCAACATCATACAATAAATCCTCATTCTTAAACATATTAAAGTGACCGATTTTCGGTGGCGAAATACCGCATCCGGATCACAATAATAGTTAGGAAACAATCATCCTTCGCCACACATTCCTATCTAAGCAGACTTCTTTCGCCTCGGCCACACTTATAATCGCATTCATACATGCTCTTCTTCTCTTCATACTTGGAAACTCTCTCTATTTAAACACAATACCAACCACATCCATTCACTTACACACTGGTCCGCCACGCAATCGAAAACCCTCAACTTCACCAATGTATACACGCTTAACAAGCTATTCGCTATTCTCTCCACATGCCCAAACCATCTCAACTGACTCACACCAACTCTCTTAATCACATTGTTCCTAACCATAAATTCTTCATAGACCGAATTATTCCTCACGCGATCCCGTCTTACATACCCACATACACCACGTACAGTCCATACGATGTAACTTGGCGAGCCAAAAGAATATAATTCAGTTCACTATTCGTAAGTTGCGTTTTGTCAAACATTTACTTTTACTTCGATGCCGCACAGCTTCAGAAGTGAAATAGTGCTTTTACAATGTTTTATTGCCTGCACAAAGCAAATTTCACCCTAATACACTCAAACTCGGGGTGTCAGGTACTTTTCAACCCAAGAAGTTATATTCATACATAAGCGTTGGTGCATTTTTTTTTCAATAGCAATAGAAATTGTATGTTCTTAACTTAATTAATTAAAAAAATTATTAATTATAATATGATTTATATAATAAATAATTCATTCCAATATTTGTAATATTTTTTTTGTATAAATAATTTCTTTTTTTTGTAATATTCGTAATTTTATTGAACTTCATTCTTCTTCGGTACGCCTATGGATTTTATAACTTCCCCATTACCGCAGTGATAATGTGAATTGCCCCAACTCGCCAAGTTACATCGTATGGACTTATTTCCACGGCAGTCACTCTCTTTTTATGCTTCCCCGTTCATGCCCAGCATTCGCTTCCATAATATATCTCTAAACTTATAGGAGATATAATAAAAAAATTATATCTATCAGATTGACAATTTAATTATCTATATTTAGTAACAATTTTTTTTTTAGAAACTAACACTTCTGTTTGTCCAATTGTTGCCAGAACCTATGCAACTCTTCCCATTACTGTTAGATTGAGGAATCCGTTGTTACACAAATCTTTAGTTTTATAGAATTTGAGAAATCGTACCTACAACTTCCCTACATACACAGACATTATCGTAAAAATGTTATAACCGGATTCTAGGGTTCTTAAAACGTGCTTATTCACTAAAATCTGGATGTACAAACATTTTAATTTTTCAATTGGTTTCCATGATATTATTTGGACTGTGAGATTTAATATATATAATAATAAAAAATAATATTTAGCAGAATTTTTTTAAGAATCTGCTACTTCCGGTTGTCCATTTATTACCAAAACCTTTTTAACTCTTTCCAGTAATGTCCGATTGAGAAATAGGGACGTAGTTCAACAGATATGAAGTATTATAGTTTTTGAGAAATAGTCCTTCCAACCTCCCCACACACATAAACACGCACGCACGTACACACACGCACATACACACACACACACACACAAATATCATCGTAAAAATATTAAAATCGGATTGTAGGGACCTTAAAAAGTGCGCTTAATCATTAAAACTGGATTTGCAATTTTTAGTACGACTCCAATACCTCTCTTAGCGAGAGGTAAAAATGGATGCATGAAAGTAGGTATATACATATGTTTATACATGTTCTTCTATGAAATGTTAGATGTTATTAAGATTGCTCTATCTCTATATGTTTATATACAATTACGTACAAAAATAATGCATTTGATAGATACATATGATAAGAATCAAACACATTATTTATTATGTGATCGAGAAATAATAGTATATTATTAACATAATAACCGTTATAATTATATTTATAATTTGCAACAATTTCAATCAATCTTGATTTCCATCATAAAAATAATAACCATAAAAGTCGATAAATATAATTCTATAATAACATTTACTTTCAATACACAAAGATGATCTTTTTAAATAATGAGGTTAATTCTGTCCCTGAGCATAAATTTAACCAGTCATCTCTTTTCTAACGTCGGGCACCCACGTAGACCGTGCTCTGCTTTTGTTCAATTATGACATAATTGGAAAATAACTGTTTTATGCAATGCTATATAAATATAGTTTAACTTGTCGATGCAGTAAGACTTCATGGATAATAAAAGCAATTACGACAGATTATTTTAACAGGTTTCTCACTGTTGAAGTGGAATGACCAATAATAAATTAACACTTTAACAAATATTCTAAAAACATTTATTGGAAGAAAAACTATTTTCGGCCTTTTTGGGAAGATTTTTTATTGATGTTTTACATTCATTTATAACTTGGACGTTGCGGGGGCCCAAAAACCCTCATATTCAGCAGTATTCTATGAATTGTGTTTTTGAAATTTTTTTATCTCTCGCTAAGAGCGGTATTGGATTCATACTAAAAATCGCATATCCAGATTTTAATGATTAAGCACGTTTTAAGGTCCTTACAAGCCAATTTAATATATGGGGTTCGTGTCAGAAAGATAGCTAGTAATTATGTACATAGATGTCAAATATCATAATTTTTCATTCTAAATTTAGTGATTTTCAAATTCCATGTGGTTTATTTTCCTCGGCAAGTAAATTTCACATTCCTGGTGACAAATTAACTACGTGAATTTTGAAAATTCTTGAAATTTTTAATGGAAAATTCTGACATTTATTCTTTATATTTAGATTTTTTAATTTTAAATTTATTCTATGAAGAAATTTTGTCCTCTTCAATGATTCGAAATGTTTCCATTTCGTTGTTGGGATTGACAGTATTTTTTAAGGGTATAATAATATACCTATAATTTTAAATATTTAACTATTAATACAATAAGAAATAATATAATGTATATACTTCCCAGAAAATATGTTCAGTAATGTCTCTGGTTTTTTGACACTGACATTTATCTGTCAGTTGCAAACATTTTAATTTTTTAATTGGTTTCCATGACATTATTTGGGCTGTGCTATACTATGACAGATTATTATATATTTTATATTTCTTTATCTCTAAATATATGAAAGATATAATAATATATTTATGTATATCAGATAGAGAATTTAGTCTTTTTTAATACTAGCCAGAACAAAAATTTTCAAAAAATAATATTTAAAAGATTTTTTTTAAGAATCTGCTACTTCCGGTTGTGCAATTATTACCAAAACCTTTTCAGCTCTTCCCAATAATGTCCGATTGAGAAATACGTAGTTATACAGATATTACGTATTATAGTTTTTGAGAAATCGTCACACACACACACACACACACACACACACACACACACACACACACACACACACACACACATACACACACACACACGCACACACGCAGACATCATCGTAAAAATATTAAAATCGGATTGTAGGGACCTTAAAACGTGCTTAATCATTAAAATCTGGATAAACGATTTTAGTATGAATCCAATACCTCTCTTAGCGAGAGGTAAATAGTTATTTAAGTATTAAGGGCAGTAAGTGCACCTTACCGGTTGAGGATTAGTTTGGAGATCGAGACGAAGTCGAGATCTCCAATACATCCGATAAGAAGCACTTAATGCCCGTAGTGCTTATTATTTTTTTTGCACGATCGCCCAATAATAACAAGTTAAAGTTTAGAATTATTTAAAAATTATTTTGACATTTTAAAAAGATTAGCTGTCATTTTTAAGTAAGCTATGATCGTTGTTTTGTTATCGTTAAAGCTTTAAAAATTGTATATTTATTTTTTATTTATGTAATTTTCACCGCCTCCAGATCGGTAGGTAGTCACTTAGCGGTCAGTCACATCACTTATTGATCAGTACCACATCACTTACTGATCAGTAATTTGTAAACAAAACTTACTGCCTTGGAAACCCTATCGGTAAAGTTTAAAAAAACCTGATCCTGATCGTGCAAAAAAATATTATATCACCCTAACTCACTCGTTTGGGTGTACGTGATGATAGTCAGTGTCTCAGTGCAGAATGCAGTTTCCAAACCCCATCGGGGTATTCCAGTTTTTTTTTCTGAAGCTTCAATAAATTTGAAATACAAATGTGAAAATTTGAGTTTTTTATTGTGTCATTTCCGCGAGATATGAATTTTTGAATTATGCTTAAAAATTTGAATTATATGGTATGACGTCATTCGCTTCATCACGTGATCTGCGGAAAGACTACAGCTGTTAGTCGCTTGGCTTGGAGCGAGTAAGGGGAGGGGAATTGGTTTGTTCACAGTGTCAGATGCTATTTTGTTTTGGATGACTTTCATTTGTTTTATTTGTTTTGTTATCCGTGGATTTTAGTTGTAACTATATTAAAGTATTATTAGTTAAGAATTTGGTTGCTGTCATATCAAAACTAGCAAGAAACACAAACAAAGATCAGCTGAGAAACGAGAAAGCATCAATGGTGAACGCACTGCTTTTTCTTTTTCCACAAGCAGACAAGTACGTCATTACATACGTTATAGAGCGAAATAACGTCATACATCACGTGAATCTTTTCCGCGCTAAAATAAAACACATGGAAAATCATATTAAATAAACAATTTTAAGTTTATTTTTCAGATTTCGGTCGTTTTTCAACCTAATTAATAACATTATAATGTTTTTTCTTTTAAATTTTACTACACTGGAATACCCCATAACTTTAAATTAATAAGTAACTAAAATTTAAATATTTGTAAGGTTTTTCTTTTTAATTCTAGCATTTTTCATGATTTTTCGACTAAGTAGAGGTTATAGTTTTTAGTTCTTCCTCATTCCTAAAAGGCACAAGCCCGCCGCTGAAAGACACAGTGCATGACATTGTTGTTGGTCATAAATCATATGTGTTCTGGTGTACAGGTGAAGTACGGCTTCCGGTACTCGATCAACGAGCCGTTGTCCGGCGTGGTGATGGACCAGTGGGAGAACCGGCACGGCGAGTTCGTCAAGGGCGCCTATAGCATGCTGGACGCCGACGGCAAGATCCGCACTGTGCACTACGAGGTCGACGGCAGGCGAGGTTTCCATGCCGTCGTCAAGAGGAAGTTCCCTGGTAAGACTACAAACACCACATTTATTATTACATTACCCTAGCTAAGGAAATTACATTTTTAATCGAAATAGAAGTTGATCTATCTTGTGCAGAATGCAGAATGTATCATATTAAATATCTGTTTCTATTCACTATATTATATTAAATAATCTGAGGTGGCCAGCACATTACCTTTCGGAAATCTGTGTATTATCTTTGAATATATAATACATATAAGAATGGCAACGTAATGTATTTAGATTAAATATTTCGAAAGAAGGTGCCATCTATCCCTCCCTATACGAATTATTTCTGAGTTAGTTCAAAAAATACATAATAGGTGGATGTTGCACAGTATTGCCACGTAGCTAGAACAGAAAGTTAAGATTTTATAAAGGTTTTTAAGTTTGCTACTGTAAAACAAGTATACATGTACATTGAAGATTCAAAATATATTATCTGGTTATTATGAAACAATATTTTTGAATTATTGATTATTGAATACCTCTAACAAATAGTATCTGGCCATGGTGTCAGCACGATTTACCGTAGTTCATAGTTTTATGGTAGGAGTCACTAGCTATCTATAATAATTTTGTGAATAAAAAGAGACAGATATAGTATGTTGCTAGGCCATATGCGTTGCCATTCTTATATGTATTATATATTCAAAGGTATTATGTACAAATTCCATACATAAATTTTATTGCAAAAGATTATAAATTTCCAAAAAAAATATTTCATAAACAAACTATGCAAATTGCACTTGACTTCTTCTTCTTTAACTTTTTCCATTCGTTAGGAGTCGCTATTTTTAAATTACTTCTTCCACTTTTTCTATTTTGCGTGTCGTCCTCATTCAGTTAATTTTCTCTCAATCCTTCCGTAATACAGTCCTTCCATCTTATCTTTGGTCTTCCTCTATTTATTCTACCTTCTATTTCTAACCTATTCATTCTTCTTCCAATATATTCTTCATCTCTCCGCATGGCATGTTCAAACCAATGTAATCGTCTCTCATGTATCTTTCATTGCCGTATCTTTCCGTGTTTTACCCAATATCTATTGCAAAAGATTCTAAATTTCTAGTAAAATTATTTCACAAACAAATTATACAAATTGCACCGACATCTTCTTCTTTAGCTTTACCCATTCGTTAGCGGTCGCTAATTTTTAATTTTCTTCTTCCACTCATTTCTGTTTTGCGTGTCGTCCTCATTCAGTTGTTGTTCTCTTCTGCAATACAGTCCTTCCATCTTATCTTTCGTCTTCCTGTGTTTCTTGAACCTTCTTTACTAAGCAATTTATTCTTCTTCCAATATACTCTTTTTCTTTCCTCATGACATGTTCAAACCAATATAATCGTCTGTCTTGTATCTTTCAAGAAACTTCCAACACTAGAGTTATTTCCCTTATTGTTTCATTCCTTACCGTAACTACCATGTCTTCTCAAAATCTATCTCAACATCCTCATCTCTGCTACATTCATTTATTTTTCATTGATATTGACATCTATCAATTTGAATTACCTGAATATATTAGCAGTTTCCATGGTTAGCATAGCTGGCTGATTTATGAAATATAATATTTTTATAATTCTTTAACTCTATATCTATTGAATATATAGTATAAAATGCAATCAAATCGTATAGAGAATAATATATTCTTTAAGTTATAATAACGTTAAATGTCAATAAATGATATTTAACTGCATTAACCAATCGTAACCAAAATCTAACTACATCTTCATATGGATTTAAACTCAAGGAATACGAAAAAAATATTATTTTTGGAATCGTGGTATTGGAGATATGCGACCGAAACGAGCGTCACATACACACACACACACACACACACACACACACACACGCACACACACACACTCACAGACGCACATACACATATAAAAATAGTAAATTCGTATTCTATGGACTCCAAAACGTGCTTATTCATTAGAAACTCAGTAACGAATTTTTCGACCAAATACCAATACCTTCCTTACCTAAAGGTGCCGGAAGGTAAAAGCATAGAATATAGTATAGAAAATAACATAGGAAATTGTACTGTTTATTTATATGGGTGCAAAAATCAGAGAAATATTATTAATTAAAAGAATACGTTTATTAAACGATGAATAATTAAGGATAAATATTAAAAAGATAATAAAAATAACTAACACTATGATTAAATAATTATAAACACTAATTTAAGACTATGAATATTATTAAATGCTTAAAACTAAAATTATTTATTTAAACAATATTTATATCACTATATTTATTTATATAACTACATTTATTTATATTCACCACTCGTAGACTATTATTTATATCACCGACTTCATTACTCGTTGCTTCTATATATCAGAACATATCTCCGCTGTCGTACGGACGGTATTTATACCGCCCAATGTCCTTCTGAAACTTTCTGACGCCACAATGATACTGAATACAATAGATTTAGGTCACGGATGTAATTAACACGTCTAGTCGTTCCGCCGCCGGGGATTACATCATCGCTCGGGAATATTCTACCACTAGCGGCGCTCGTATACTCTTAATTCAGGGGCGCACGTTACAATATGTTCCATAGTCTGGCGGGCAGCACCACAGTCGCATTGAGGTGATGCTATTTTGTTCCACTTAAATAGTGAATCAGCGCAAACCCCATTATGTCTCCGGACCCTGTTGAATCGGATATAATCCTGGTATATTTTCAATTTTTGAACATAATATCCCATATAAAACTATTAAAGAACATTGGATGAGATTTTACTGTAGTTATATTTTATTATTACAGAATTCGTACACGTATTATTAATAGCTACTTCATATTGTTGCGTTTATTGTATACAATGAATATTCACATGTCATATTAACAAAGAGCGAGCAATCTACACATAATAATATGAAATTATATTCTACATGTAAGAGTATATTTCATTGCAGCGAAATAAGCATAAATTTTATGTTGAAAATTATAATTACAGACTATAAAATTTCATACACATACTTATACTACACAGTATTTTATAATGCAAGATGTTTTCCATAAATTGAAGCAACTTGTCATCGTAATTCCTTGTATGGCACTCTGAGAACCGCCACTTGCGAAAGTTGAGCGAATTTGTAACAAACGCGTGCGTGATTACTATCAAGACAGCTACATGACTTTATGAATAGATAAACATTACATAACTAAAACTATCTTACTAAAATTACTACTACAGGAACATTAATAACAAACTAAAATTTATTATAAATCTGTGGTTAGTACAGTACATAATTAAGAAGTTTTCGGATTGGTAAAAATTCAACAACATACTAAAGAACTCGCAGGCCAAATCTGTAAGTCTTACAGATCTGTAAATCTGTAAAAAACATATCTATTTTTATTAATTTATATAAAATTATACACAAGAGTGGTAGCTTTTGTTGCGATTTTGTTCATTATTTACATATTACAAATTTGTTCAGAACAGACCCATCAGTATTCATAAAAATACAAATAAAGGGAGATTGGGGCATGACGACGAAAGACGAGGAATTTAATTTTTTTGACAACGAAAAGTAGGTATGCGAAAAGTGATTGAGCACGGATGGTCTACAGTCCATACGATGTAACTTGGCGAGTTGGGGCAATTCACATTATCACTGCGGTAATGGTTATAAAATCCATAGGCGTACCGAAGAAGAATGAAGTTCAATAAAATTACGAATATTACAAAAAAAAGAAATTATTTATACAAAAAAAAAATATTACAAATATTGGAATGAATTATTTATTATATAAATCATATTATAATTAATTATTTTTTAAATTAATAAAGTTAAGAAAATAAAATTTCTTAGGGTGAAATTTGCTTTGTGTAAGACAATAAAACATTGTAAAATCACTATTTCACTTCTGAAGCTGTGCGGCATCGAAGTAAAAGTAAATATTTGACAAAACGCAACTTAGGAATAGTGAACTGAATTACATTCTTTTGGCTCGCCAAGTTACATCGTATGGACTGTACATACATACATATATACATATACAGACATCATCATAAAAATAGTAAAATCGTATTCTATGGACCTTAAAACGTGCTTATTTATTAAAAGCTCACCATCGAAGGTAAAAACAGTCGAATTTGTTTATTTTATTGTAATTTAAACTCAAATGTCCATATTATGAGCACACTTTTATAATAAAAGCGCTTTTACAACTACGTACCATATTAGGTCAGTTTCAAAGGAGCTAGAAGCAGAGATATTTTTTCACATGCAGTGTTATGTCTGTCCTTTTCCAAATAAGGATTTTTGAAGAATACAAATATAATTTCTGATTGAATAATATATAGGCTGACACTGAAAAACGGGCCACTCGAAATAACTTTTTTATTTATAATTATTTTTTAATTTTCTTCGTATATTTGTAAACTAGGCTTAGGGGATCACAAAATATTTAGCATAATGTAGCGCTTCCGGTTTAACCGGAAATGACATTAACTTTCATATTTCAAATGGAACAACCTATATATTTTTACATATATGGAATCTACGTAGAATTACGAATTCAACGATATGGTCGAAGTGAATTTTTATTGAAGAAATAAATTACAAAAACGTAATAGAAAATTATGAATAATTAATCTGGTAAGCCATATCAGTTAGGCTGTAATAACAAATTGATCATTTTTTGTAACAAAATATAGAATCTTACAAAAATAACTTGATATTTAAACAATTAACTTAAATAATACAATACTCAGTTGCCATCTGGTATCTCGTATTACCACTATCACTATTGCATTGTCATACGTCATTATGTCACGCTAGTCCATAGGTCATTATTTTCAAAATACAATTTTAGCAAAATAATGAATACTGTAATGAAAAGTTTTAGCAAATTTCATACTCTTTTCCACGAAAATGCTAAATGCATTAGAATTTGAAATAATTACACAATATTAAATATTAGCAATAGTGAAATACTTAGTAGATAACGTAAAGTAAGTTTAATATACGAGAAACCGATAACGTAATGCAATGAGGAACAGGAAATGCATAAAACACTCAGTACTTAAAACATCAAATTTTAATTGAGATTTCATATCATCAATAACGTCTAAGAAATGTAGTTACAGTTTTATTTCATTGCAGCAGCGGTTCGCAAACTTTTCATGTACCCGATCTCCCCCCCTCCCCCAAATCCGTCACTGTCCGCAGAACTGCATCTCTACAAAACAAAGCTTTTTCCGTCAATTCAACGTATTTTGTACAAATTCCACACAGAATTTTTTTTGCAAGCTATTCTATGGTCGTTTTCTTTTTAGGGGAGAAATGAGCTGATCTTACTTCGTACTGAACTGAACTGAACTACTCCTAAAAAGAACAGTATGTTTCTTAAAATAAGAAGTAGAAAATAAAAACATATATAGCATTAAATTTATAACATAACATACGAGTAATAATCTGCTGAATTGGCTTATAGCTATAATCTGTTGTATTACCTTATGTGATTTGTTTTTGCCACCTTAAATTATTTTTCATTTTTATATTTCCAGTAAAATCTTTTCACAAATATATTATGTAAATTTTATTTGACACTGACATCTGTCAATTAGTACATACATACATAAAATCACACGTGTCCCACTTAGTGGGTTCGCACAAACCCGATAACAATAAGAACAACATCAACATCATACAATAAATCCTCACTCTTAAACAAATTAAAGTGACATATTTTCGGTGGCGAAATACCGCATCCGGATCACAATAATAGTTAGGAAACAATCATCCTTCGCCACACATTCCTATCTAAGCAGACTTCTTTCGCCACGGCCACACTCATAATCCTTACTCTTAAACATATTAAAGTGACCGATTAGTAATATTTGAATATTCTGTTTCCATGGTGCCAGCTTTTAGCAGCATTAGAATGCAGGTTATTTCTTTATAATTCTTTATCTCTAAATTCATTGAATATGAAAAAAAATAATTGAATCCAATAAAGAATAGCATATTCTTTTATTTATAATAACATAAAAGGTCAAAAAATGATAATAACATCGTTTTTTCAAGAAATACTGATAAAATCTTCAAATTAGGGTACCTACTTGCGGTTAACGAATCATAACCAAAATCTAATTATCCCTTCACATGGACACACACACACACACACACACACACACACACACACACACACACACACACACACACACACACACACACATACATACACATACAGACATCATCGTAAAAACAGTAAATTCATATTGTAGGGCCTCTAAAACGTCCTTATTCATTAAAAACTCACCATCGATTTTTTTGACCAAAGATAATACCTTCCTTACCTATAGGTGACGGAAGGTAAAATATTGAGAAGTACCAAATCATAAAAATTATAAAACTACTTCCTAATGTAACTTGATTTTACTCTTTAGCACGTATTTTTTATGTGGGATGTTTTTTGATAATTTTATATTTCTAAATGTATTCTTTGTTTCTAAGGGTTCCGCGGAACACACTTTGTGAACCGCTGCATTACAATATAAAAAGAAAGACATAAACAAGTTAAATTTATTTCACAATTTCTAAATTTGGTCATTAGTAGGTGCATTAACATTTTATAGCACTCATAGAATGGCGAGCAAAGTTAACCGCGCCCAAATTAACCATAAATTTTAAAGTAGATATGTACATAATTTATGTATAATGGTTTAATTATATTTCAGTGTAATATTAAGAAACTTTATATGTCATTTACAATTCTGAAATTATACTTTGTAACATATATTATAAAGTAATTTTGAAACTGGGGTTTCCTACAAGCATTCAAATGGATTTATTGAAGATTCCGATTTATGATGCCATAGCAAAATGTAACGGTGTACGTTTGTATTTCTACAATAATCAATCGTCTGTATTTGACAATATTTTTGTTTGGGGTTCATTTGAGATTTATTTTAACCGAATAATAAAAAGTTGAAAAATATTTCTAAATTTATTTTTTAAACATTATTTCTTTTTCATAATTTTATCAGGTAGTAAATTAAATAAATATGGCCGTGTTAATTATTATTAAGGGAAATGATGGTTTTTATACTGACAATATTGCAGAGGTATTGAATAATTTCAGATATAAACAAAAACCAAAATTCGCAGTTAAGGGGTATATCCAGCCTTCGTGTTGACCGAGTAAGGGGAAGCCCCGGTTAGTCAAAGGTACATATAACAAAATTGGTCAATTTTATTGAAGAACAGGCTGGGGATGATTTTATGGAGAGAAGACGCTGTGTAAAATAGAATAAACATTAAAGAAATGAAAAATATTTTAAAAAATCTGATGTGACCAACACAATACCTCCCGTCAACGCGTGCCTGAGTGCCGGGTCGCGAAATGGCACATAATTGAGGTGACGCCTAATAAACGTCCGCACGGTGCAAATATGTCAACATTACCGAAATCTGTATGAAGCAAATTGGCACATCCAACAATGGGTAATATGCCGTGATGATATATTTATTTTATGGTTACTAATGTTGGAAACTATGTATATTAAGTTCCTTTCCATATAACTATTGTTCTATTTATAATTTTCTTTTTAAAACGTTACTATTTTTAATCTGAAATGATTATTTCTTGGCAGTGACATTTATCTATCAGTTACATATATTTGAAATATGAACTGTATAACTAAGAAATTGTGTTTATCTTTAAAACATAGACTCCGGGATTTATAAAATTGATTATTTTATTAATTTATCTATAAAATAAATAGAAAAATTATTAATCCGTCCTGTAGAAAATTTAATTTTTATAATAACATATTCGCGAAAAAATGACATATAAAGGTATTTTTTGGAAGAAAAACTATTTTGAGCTTCTAGTAAAGTGCGATTTCCGGTTATCCAATTTATACCAATATCTAATTGCTTCTTTTCATATTAGAATAAGGTTGAAATACAAGATTTCAAAATTTTGCAATTGATAGTATTTGAGTTAGAGTGTCCAAAAGATCCACACTCACATATATACACACACATACACACACACATGCACACCCATAGATATCATTGTGAAAATGTTAAAATTGGATACTATGGACCTTGAAACGTGGTCATTTTTCAAAATGTCGATATGCGATTTCTTAGCATGATCCCTATACCTTCCTTACCAAGGGTTGCGGGAGGTAAAAATTGACGTTTTTGGGTCCATCCCTTGCTTCCTTTTTACCTCTCGCTAAGAGAGGTATTGCATTCATGCTAAAAATCGCATATCCAGATTTTATTGAATAAGCACGTTTTAAGGTCCCTACAATCCGATTTTAACATTTTTACGATGATGTCTGTGTGTGTGTGTGTATGTGTGGATGTGTGTGTGTGTGTGTGTATGTGTGTGTGTGGGATGTTGCAAGGACGGTTACTCAAAAACTATAAGACTTAAAATTTGTTTAACAACGTATTTCCCAATCGGACATTCATGGGAAGATCTGAAAAGGTTTTGGTAATAATTGGACAACCGGAAGTAGAAGATTCTTGAAAAAAAATCTTCTAAATATTATTTTTTGAAAATTTTTCGTGGTAATATTAAAGAAAATTAAATTCTCTATCTGATACATTTAAATATTTTATTATATATTCCATAGATTTAGAGATAAAAGAAGTATAATATATAAAATAATCTGTTGTAATAAATTTGACAGCCGAAAGAATGCCATGAAAAATAGTTGATAATTTAAATTATTTGTAACTGACAGATAAATGTCAGTGTCAGAAATAATGAGTAATGAATTAAAAATGTACTTGGAGAATCCCTTAGTTCTTGATCTGTGACTATTATGGAGATGACAAGTCTAGGTTGAAGGACTTAAATTTGTTTCAAACATTATGGGACAATGTACACCAGTACTATAGACTAGAGTAACTTTGAATTGCGAAAAAGCTATCAAATTCTTCTCAAGTAAGTTGTAAATATTGACAAAATTACACATCGATATAAGAATAATCGGAGTGCAATCTATCCGTCACTTTATTAAAGGGAATTAGTGTTATTTAGATATAACATGTATGAAAAAATAAAATGTAAAAGAAGATATGTAAGAATAGATGCACAATCCATATATACATTTTAGACCGCCCAAAATTAATGTTTTTACTAGAAGAATATGAAGAGAAAGTAAACAACGTTGTTCGAATTGAAAATTGCTGTTACCAGCCTAATATTTATATATGGTAAACTCTACTTTGTAATTTATTGTAACATAATTTATGGTAAAATATCTTCATGTTGAGACATGCTATTATTGAATAATAAAGAAGTTTATACGTCATAGATTTATATGAATATATTATTTGTATTTACAAAAATATTCTTTGCTTTATGCATACAGCCAGGTAAAATATACGGCGAGAGGTTATGTGCTGGCCACATCAGATTTTTTGAATTTATAATCTTCTAGAAAATTACCTCAGATGCATGATTCTTGTTCTATTAATTTAATGAGATCCATGGGATCATTATGTTTTTCATCTTCTTGGCCATTTTTTACAACTAACCAAATACAACACTGCGTAAATTGAAATAAACAATTAATGGTAAGTCGTGTGAAAACATTCATAATCTTTATTGGTCTTTAGAATCGCGGCAATAGAATATGGTGCGATATTCGTAGAACATATTGCGTGCAAACGCCATATATAGTGTCGGCGTTTTCATGTCGTTTATTATATCGCGGACGTGTGAAAACGGCTGATTTGTAAAGCGATATCGCGACTGTTTATCGTCCGCGATATATATAGCGCCGTTTTAAAACGTTGTAATGCTAGGTGTCCGCAGAAAGTTGGGCCTTATGGAAGAACACGGCCTTTATTTAATTTAAGTTCATAATTTTATTGCTTATGAAACAGTTAATTATTAAGTATTACAAAACTATAAGTAAATGAATTTTTTATTACAAAAAAATTGTTGAAATTTGTGCAACAATATCTTATATGTATGCATTGTCATTGATATTGATTAGTTTAACCTCTAAATTAGATAGATGCTATTGTGGTATTGTAAACAGCATTGAGAATTTCGATGAATAAACGTGTACCGAGAATTTTATTTGTAAAATTTTCGCCCTGATGCGTTTCTGATTTGCATGAAGTACAACACAAGGTTTTGTGGGATTAGTACATTATTTTAATAATTGAGGTCCTATAGTGAAACTAATTTATTTCACATAGACATAAACCTTGACCCACCAGCATTAAATGCAAAAATATGTATATAGGTGTCCCATTTACAATTGTCACTATGGACTGGACAGAGGTCACAGATTGCACCACACTGATAAGCACCAAATAGTGCAAACGCGTCTGTGGTTACTTGTAGTGTTGGCCGGCTTCTGCCGATGGCTTCATTGAAGTCGACTCAGAAGTTGTGAACTGGTGAAACATTAACGTAACTTTGTAATATTTTTACCTCTCGCTAAGAGAGGTATTGGATTCATGCTAAAAATCACATATCCAGATTTTAATGATTAAGCATGTTTTAAGGTCCCTACAATCCGATTTTAATATTTTTACGATGATTTTTGCTTCTTGTATTAAAGAAGAGTAAATTCTCTATCTGATACATATAACAGATTTTGTTGTAGCATTGAAGTTATCGAAGGAGAAACTTTTGCCACACACAAATATATACACACACACATATACAGTCCATACGATGTAACTTGGCGAGTTGGGGCAATTCACATTATCACTGCGGTAATGGGAAAGTTATAAAATCCATAGGCGTACCGAAGAAAAATGAAGTTCAATAAAATTACGAATATTACAAAGAAAAAAGAAATTATTTATACAAAAAAATATATTACAAATATTGGAATGAATTATTTATTATATAAACCATATTATAATTAATTATTTTTTAAATTAATAAAGTTAAGAAAATAATATTTCTATTGCTATTGAGAAAAAAATGCACCAACGGTTATGTATGAATATAACTTCTTGGGTTGAAAAGTACCTGACACCCCGAGTTTGAGTGTATTAGGATGAAATTTGCTTTGTGTAAGGCAATAAAACATTGTAAAATCACTATTTCACTTCTGAAGCTGTGCGGCATCGAAGTAAAAGTAAATATTTGACAAAACGCAACTTAGGAATAGTGAACTGAATTACATTCTTTTGGGTCGCCAAGTTAAATCGTATGGACTGTACATACATATATACATATACAGACATCATCGTAAAAATAGTAAAATCGTATTCTATGGACCTTAAAACTTGCTTATTTATTAAAAGCTCACCATCGAAGGTAAAAACAGTCGAATTTGTTTATTTTATTGTAATTTAAACTCAAATGCCCATATTCTGAGCACACTTTTATAATAAAAGCGCTTTTCACACTTCTCATAAGAATATAATATAAAAGCGCGCACCATAAAAGCGCTTTTATTATAAAAGTGCGCTTCGAATACGGGCCAAAGTGTCAACTACTAGTGCTATGTCTATCGGTTCTTTAACTTAAAGCTTATATCTACATTTAAGATAACAATGTAACATACGAGTATTTGGGTTTGGTACAATCTTTCGAAATTTGAATAATGCGTGGGTTCATCATGTTAAATCCATACAATTGTTTAACAAGCTATTAGATTAGCTTGACGAAACTATGCATATAAAATCATACGAAACTCATATTTAATTATTTTTTTCGTCCAACCTTGACATCAACAGTAATCCTTTTGCTATTAATCACTAGATTCAATTAAACATATGAAAACTAGTGTTATTTAACTCCGAATCCGAGTCGAAATGTGATCCAGTAACCTTTGGTTTGCGCAACTGTTCCAGGTTCGCCGCTACTAGTTAGTCATCTGCTGTATCCGAGGAAGTACCGCGCACCATTCCAGCACGCCAAGCCCGTTGGCCTAATCACCAAGGACCTATTCGACAACACAGTGCGGCCCTACCCGAATCTGCCTGATACTTAATATTTACACCGCCGGATATATTTATATTAATGTTATTGTATGTACACTCACTAGTATGCATAAAGATTAGGTACCATTTTAATAAAGTATTATTTATTTTCTATTTATGTATATGTGTATGTGTGTACAGTAAAATTTTTGAAAGATGTCCGATCAAGGGCACCTGTATCACGAACGAATTAACAAATATGCATACATTTATCTCTTTCTTTTGCAAAGGCTGTAAGAGTGTGTGATAAGGATGGATATAACACGCTTGTCTTTCAAAAATTCATATTGTTTCGACTAAGCTAGGACATTCCACTTTAAGACGATGCTCGTTGTTGATAATGTTTTCGCTGTAACGTAAGTTTATTTATTAATTCAGATACATTACCTGGATTCATAGCCGTACGTATAACGTTATATTCTGTCAGAGTCACTGACACTGACATTGTGTCAGTATCTTATTTTTAACATATTTGGTTTTACATTTGCTTATAAACTTACTAGTTGACTTATTTTTGAATTTTGAATGCTTTTCCGGTAATATATATTTTTATAATAATAAAATAACAGTAGTATCTTACGTACCCTCATAAAAACTAAGCAAACGACACTACTGAATTTGTCATGATGGGCGGAGCAAAAATCTGAATTCATACAATTCGTAGACAACCTTGACCGGACATCTTTGTATGTATATATACAGGGTGGTGACCGCGACCCCGGAACATAGGACTGTAACATGTAAAATCCCTTCCCTAATTATTTTAGTTACAAAAAGCTTCAAATAAAAGTAGGGCATAAAATTCTTCATCCGAATCATTAAGAACAATTATTTTTTTCTACAGTCTACATAGAAAGTAGTCATTTGTGCTCTCTTTTGTCAACGTAAAATGTAACTTCGCCGCTCTAGCGCGACAAAGTAAAAAAAAAACGCTCGCTGTCCAAATTTCTAACTATACAATGTTGAGAAATGTCACTTCTTAATGGAAACGTTTAGTCAGGAACTAATGGCACTGTAGTGACACATTTACCACCTTTACAAATCGATCTGACATATAGGTAACTGCTCTATCGATATATTACATAACCAAAAAAAAAAAAATGCCGCACTATTGTGAAAATAAATTAGGGCATTCATTTACAAACACGAAAGTATAAAATGTTTAGATTAGATTGAAGCAATAGGTCAAGAAGAATGGGAAATAACGATAAATTAAAATTAAATATAAAAGACGTTTTTTCTTTATATTAATCCTTATTAATTGAGTAGTATACATTTTGTTATTTTTTGTTGGGGTGGAGGACCCCACTGTTGCGACTGTAGAAAAAATCTTGTGTCTCAATCGACAATGTCCTATTTTGCACTCTTAATACACAAATAGCTATTGTATGCCTTGTAACATCAAAAATTAGGTATGAAAATATCGAAAATCACTGCAAAAATAGCTATAGCCATGGAATTAAAACAAAAAATTAACAAATGTTAACGATTTATCTGTCAATCTAGGTTGATTTAATTTCATTATTATTTGTAAAATCTGTTCAAGTGAACAAATATCAATTAATTAACAGATAATTGTTAATTGAAACATAAATTAGAAATAATATCTAATACAAATAAATTACCCTAACGTGACAGATAAACCGTTAGACAATTGTTATTTATTTTGTCTCAATTCCATGGCTATTGCTATTTTTGAGGTGATTATCAACATTTTCATACCTAATTTCTGCCGTTACAAATAATTAGAAAAGCAGGCAATTAAGACAGTATGATTTTACATGTTAAAGTCCTATGTTTCGGGGTCGCGGTCACCAGCCTGTATATACATTTATCAAAATATTTTAACAACCTTTTAGTGTATATAGAAAAACTTTCATCAGATTACAAAAAATATGAAATTTTCATAACAAAAGATGATAATTATAGTGTGCGTTTAATAAAAAGTATGGGATATTAAAAAAAGCGAACTCAGTCAGTTTTTTAAAACAAAAACACTGAAACACGTCGGTTTTAGATTTTAAAAATATACATTAATATGCGCGATTTACCTTCCGACTTTCATTTGTTTTTTTAGTTATGACGTCATAAAATTTAAATGTAGTGAAACCCGATAGTGATTTTTCTTCCCTTTATGATCATGCAAATAAATCATAAGGTTGTATAACAAAAATTATGAGAAAAATCGAGGTGATCAAGGTACCTTGATAAAAAAATTAAATCTAGCGAACTATTAAATTAAAATTTCTATACGTTGCGTTATTGTTAAATTAGCCATCATAATTTAGTCGGATATTATTAGAATTCTACAATAAACTATAATAATTATGTCAAGAGCGTAGAGGATTGATAGAATGCTTGTATGAAACAGTTCGCTAATTTAAATTTTACCTCTCGCTAAAAGAGGTATTGGATTCATGCTAAAAATCACATATCCAGATTTTTATTATTAAGCACGTTTTAAGGTTCCTATAATCCGATTATAACATTTTTACGATGATGTCTGTGTGTCTGTATGTGTGTGCTTGTGTGAGGAAGTCTGAAGTTACAATTTCTCAAATTATATAAGATTAAAAACCTGTGTAAATACGGATTCCTCAATCTAACAGTAATGGGAAGAGTTGTATAGATTCTGGTAACAATTGGATAACCGGAAGTAGTAGTATTTTAACAAAAATCTTCTAAATATTATTTATTGAAAATTTATGTTATTACAAATATTAAAAAACAAAATTCTCTATCCGACACAGTTAAAATTCAATAGATTTAAAGATATAGAAATATTAAATATTAAATAATCTGTTGTAATAAATCTCATAGCCTGCTCACAGCCCAAACATCTCCATGGTAACTACTTGAGAAATTTAAATGTGTCTAATTGAAAGATGAATGTCACTAATGTCAGTTTTAAAAATTCAGAGATAGTACTGCAGGCTTATTCTGGGAACGATATTTAATATTTCTTAATGTATTATTAATTATATATTTAAAATTATAGGTATATTACATGAACCCTTCAGATTCTGAAATACCGCCAATTCCGTTAATAAATTGCAAAAACCTCGAACATTTAGAAATGTTAAATACAATTCTTATATACACCACAATGGAAATGGCGAGAGGTATTGTGATGGCCACAACAGATTTTTTTTTTAATTCTTATTATTGCAGTCTTTAAATTAACCACAGTAAACGTTTTTACCTCCCGCTATCCTTGGTGCTAAAAATCGCATATCGAGATTTTGGTACATGACCACGTTTTAAGGTCCCTAGAATCCATTTTTAACATTTTCACGATGATGTCTGTGTGTATGTATGATGTGTGTGTGTGTGTGGATCCTCTTTACGCTCTAACTCAAATACAATCATTCAGAAAGTTTTGTAACCATGTATTTCTACCGTATTCTAATATGGAAAGAACTGATTAGATTTTGGTGGCAATCGGATAACCGGAAAAGGTAGTTTACTTGAAGCTCAAGATAGGTTTTCGTCAAAAAATACCTTTAAATGTAATTTTTTCTCAATTTGTTATTATAAAAATTAAAGATTATTCCATTTTCTACAAGATTGCTTTAATACTTTTTCTATATATTGTATGGATAAATTTATAAAGTAATATAAAAATTATATACATAAGTAAATGGCGGGAGGTCTGTGTTGGTCACATCAGATTTTTTTTCTTATTTTTTTGCTGTTAGATATTTGGATAAAGTTGTACTTATACCATTTGTTGCAAATAAAACAAATTAAATGATCAAAAGCAAATTTATAACAGCAATTAAAAATTTAAAAGGTATTTCTACATAGATATTTAAGTTAATTAATTAATTAATTACTTGAAACATCTTTCTATAAATAACTTCCGCATTAAAACATTTCAAAAATATAAGCCTTTTCATAACTCAGCATTCAACATACCTATCAAAAAAGGTTGCAGACAAGATCATAAATATATTACCATCGACTTACTCGTATATCTCTTAAAACCAAATATGTAAAGAACTCGTAATACAAGTCCAAGTCACACACCAATTCGTTCATTAAAGAATGTTTTCTATTAGTTTAATTACAAGAGTTGAAGACAAGAAAGGAAAACGAGTACATAAATTTTGACAATGAGCAAGTTGCGTGTATAGTACTTTTTCTAAGAAAAGTTCAGTTCACGTGTCATTAATAATTCATTTATATAAATTCTTGAGCAACTAATTGATATTTTATTTGCTATTTATGTAGAAATCTCTGATAAAATACATAATATAATGACATTTAAAATGCATTTCTGTTCTCCAAATTCGTTCTAAAATTTATTGATATTTCATAAATATTTATATAAATTTGTAATACAAATAAAAAAGAAAACAAGTTTTGGCAATGATGAAATAAAAAGTTCAAACACATCATATGAAAATGATAATTACCCCAACTTACCTAGTTATTTGTCTATAATTTATCTCTAACCTTTAGTATACTTCAAATTTTATTACGTTACCGATAATCATTTAATTTATAATTAATAAAATTAAAATTATTACATTGTAGACAGTGTATTGCAAAATATTAATACTTATCTTTATTTATCAATTAATTTCATTTTCTAAATTCATACTCTTTAACAGTTTATTATATTAATAATACATTAATGTAAAAAATTATTGCAGTAATTAATTAAAATTCGTGTTTACTTGCATTTCCTTTTACAATAATTTCATACGACCCCCAATTGCAATAAATGACTCAGAAATATTACTTACATGCGAGAGAAATTGAATTTTCTCCAAGACTCGTACGAACTCCGTCCCAAATGAGTTAAAAAATCTGATGCGGCCAGCACAATACCTTCTGTCAGTCCCGTGTATTATATATAAATTCCATACATAAATTTTACACTAACATATTCTTCTTCTCATTTTTTGTGTTGTTCTCATTCAGATCCTTTTCTCTCAAGTCTTCTGTAATACAGTCCTTCCATCTTATCTTTGGTCTTCCTCTGTTTCTTCAACATTCTGTTGCTAAGGTATTCATTCTTCTTCCAACATATTCTTCATCTCTCCTCATGACATGTTCAAGCCAATGTAATCGTCTCTCTTGTATCTTTCTGGAAACTTGTAACACTAGAGTTATTTTCTTAACGTATCTTTCCGTGTCTTCCCCAATCGTATAGAGAATAATATATTCTTTAAGTTATAATAACATTAAATGTCAATAAATGATATTTAACTGCTTTTTTCAAGAAAAACTGTTAAAATTTGCAAAAGATCACGTCTACATAATATGGATCTAAACTCTAGGAAAACGAAAAAAATATAATTTATGGAATCGTGGTATTGGAGTTATCCGAAATGAGTGTCACATACACACACACACACACACACACACACAAACACATACAGACATCATCGTAAAAATAGTAATTTCGTATTCTAGAGACCCTAAAACATGCTTATTCATTAGAAACTCACTATCGAATCTTTTGACCAAAGAACAATACCTTCCTTACCTAAAGGTGATGGTAGGTAAAGAAAAATGTTCAAATTTGGCCAAAACTTGAGGTAAATGCCTTGTTAGATTACTTACCAGGTACAATATTTTGATTTCATTATTTATTTAAAATATTGGTTCTACATTGGTAACAAACTTAAATTTATTGGTTCTAATTTAATTTCAATTAAACACATATACATTTATAATAACAAATACAAACTTAAATAGTTTGAGTTATAAGAACACACTCACAATGCAATTAAAATTATAATGTTTATGTTGCAATCAAAATTTATAAATAATATTTAAAATTCAAGGTTGTTTATGTTTTTATTAAAATGTATAATTATAAATAATAGAAAAGATTTGTACCTACTTGATTTCATTAATTATCAAATACTATTTAATTTTAATTTGTTACATCTCATATGATCAATATGTCTTATTTTACACGAATCTGTCTATCATAGAACATAGTGTGTGCATATCATACTGGCTAAGTTATTAATACACTTAACCTACCTAAATTGAATTTATTTATTCTGTTTTTCAATAACGGCATAATAAATTTGGTTAAGTATGGACATAATGCTTGTTACAAAAGTGATTTCAAGACAACAACGTACGTATCTACATAATCTACATATGAGTTGGACGATAAAAAACTCGTTGATTATGATTATTTAAAATGAACCAGTTTGGGACGTTCGGCCGGCGTCAGGGTGTGGTGATCTGAAGTTCAGTGGTTCAGGCAAGGCAGACCGGCCCAAGTGCTCCCATAAATAACATCCAGACTTGTCAGGCCTTGGAAAAAATCACCACAATAAAATTACCAAGCGATTAACATTTACAAATGTGCACACAAATATAAGAGTACGCAATATTTAATTGGAGTCAAAATGCATATGATCAAAATACTACCAGCGGTCTTTGAAATCGAACATCAAAAAAAAATTACTTTCCGTCAATTCTGTGTATTATGTACAAATTCCTTACATATATTTTCTTGCAAAATATTCTAAATTTCCAGTAAAATTATTTTATAAACAAACTATTCAAATTGCACTTGACACTGATATCTTCTTTTTAAGCTTTTCCCATTCGTTAGGGGTCGCTATTTTTTATTTTCTTCTTCCACTCATTTCTGTTTTGCGTGTCGTTTCATTCAATTCCTCAAGTGTACCTCGACACAGTCCTTCAATCTTATCTTTGGTCTTCCTCTGTTGCGTCTACCTTCTATAAATAAATATATCATCATGGCATATTACCCATTGCTGGGTGTGCCAATCTGCTTTGTATACAAATTTCGGTATGATGATGACATATTTGTACCGTGCGGGCGGTTACCAGGCGTCACCTCACTCATTGTTGGCGTGGAGAGTGCACCACAGGGGTCAATTTTGTACCCGGTTCCCCAGATTCGCAACCAGACACTCAGGCACGCGGCCACTATTACCAAGCTATTCATTCGTCCAATATATTCTTCATCTCTTCTCATGACATGTTCAAAGCAATGTAATCGTCTCTCTTGTAATTTTCTAGAAAAATCTAACACTCGAGTTATTTCCCTTATTATTTCATTCCTTACCGTATCTGTCCGTATCTTGCCCAAAATCTATCTCAACATCATCTCTGCCACATTCATTTACTTTTCATTGATATTGACATCTGTCAATTTGAATTAGGTATCTAAATATATTAGCAGTTTCCATGGTTAGCATAGCTGGCTGATTTATGAAATTTAATATCTTTATAATTCTTTAACTCTATATCTATTGCATATTAAGTAAAAATTCAATCACATCGTATAGAGAATAATAGATTCTTTAAAATTTATAATAACATTAAATGTCAATAAATGATATTTTACTACTTTTTTTCAAGAAAAACTGTTAAAAGTTACAAATGAGGTTATTTCCGGTGGACCAATTATAACCAAAATCTAATGTATATGGATATTATCTTGAGGAATACGAAAAAAATATAATTTTTGGATTCATTGTATTGGAGTTATGCGATTCTAAACGATCGTCACATACACACACACGCACACACACAAACACACACACACACACACCCACATACATACAGACATCATCGTAAAAATAGTAAATTCGTATTCTAGGGTAACAAAAATTACCTTTTTATTCAGTGCTCGCAATTATTATTGGTTATTTGCTGTAGCAATGTTGCTAAGAGTAAAGTAACTGTATGTTAGAGAATTAGGGTGAATATTTAATTCTGGGAGAATAATTTCAGATATTTTTTTTAAGTGGAAATCGTTTCATGTATAAATTATATAATATTTATATGTTTTATTCAACTGTTTAACACACAATTTTTGTAAAAAGTAATTACGTTGTAATTCAAATACTGATTTAGAAAAAAAAACTAAATTTTATAAAATAAAACTAGTAAACTTTCAAGTGGGTATGTCGTGTGGTTTCTAAGTGTTTGTATATCAAAATTTATATCAGAATGATAATAAATTTTATATTTACACATTTTCACAAACAAATGGAATAAAAAATGTAATTATTTACATTCATGTATTTTCGGAAACCTTGGTTGTGATTTTTAAATTTACAGTTAATTAGATATATTGAGAAATTTACATAGATGACGCAAAAACCAGACTGTTGTCAAGTTGTCACTTTGACTTTTTATGATCACAGTTTAGCTAGACGCTAAAAAAACTAGACACTTTTTTAAAGTTCAATATCTCACGATTAATAAATGTTACAGACTTAAATAAAAAAGTAAATCGAAGTTCACTTAAATTTGTTTCATAATATATGTATACGTATATATAATGATTTCTCTTTTTTTTTAAATATATGTGTGATAATATGAGAAGTCTACAAAAAGCAAACTTTCAAAAATAGGGAAAATATGTATTCATAAATAAAATAAAATGATCTTGAAATAATACTGTTTTTTGTATGTTGTGAAATGAAATAAAAATTTAAATGCGGCCAACGTATTATCTACTTCCGATTTCATTTTTATTATACATTTAAATGGCGTAAAAAATGTAAAAAGTAGAACATATCAAGGGCATATCATAAAAGTGAAGAAAAAAGTTAGTTTTCCGTAAATAAAAAAAAGATTATCGTTTTCATAATTTTAAATTTAATTTATGCAATGAATTATACATATTTCCAGACTTGTAATCATATTAAATTAAAAAAATCTGTTGTGGCCAGCACAATACCTTCTGTCAATTCTGTGTATAATGTATAAATTCCATACATAATATTTCTTGCAAAATATTCTAAATTTCCAGTAAAATTATTTTATAAAAAAACTATTCAAATTGCACTTGACACTGACATCTTCTTCTTCTTTAACTTTTCTCATTCGTTAGGGGTCGCTATTTTTGCGTGTCGTTATCATTCAGTTCCTTTTCTCTCATGTCTTCTACAATACAGTCCTTCCATCTTATCTTTGGTCTTCCTCTGTTTCTTCAACATCCTATTACTAAACTATTCATTCTTGTTCCAATATAATTCTTCATTTCTCCTCATGACATGTTCAAACCAATGTAATCATATTTCTTGTATCTTTCTAGAAACTTGTAATACTAGAGTTATTTTCTTGGTGTATCTTTCCCTGTTTTCCCCAACATCTACTTCAACATCCTCATCTCTGCCACATTAATTTTCTTTTTATTGATACTGACATCTGTCAATTTGAATTATATGAATATATTAATAGTTTCCGTGTTTAGCATAGCTGGCTGAATTATAAAATTTAATTTCTTTAAAATTCTTTAACTCTGTATCTATTGAATATGAAGTATAAAATGTAATCAAATCGTATAGAGAATAATATATTCTTTAAGTTATAATAACGTTAAATGTCAATAAATCAAATTTAACTGTTAAATCTTCAAATGAGGGTACTTCCGGTTCACCAATTATAACCAAAATCGAATTACTTGTTCTTCTGGATGTAAACTTGAGGAATACGAAAAAATTATAATTTTTGGAATCGTGGTATTGAAGTTATGGGATCCGGAACTTTTGTCACACACACACAGACACACATACATACAGACATCATCGTAAAAATGGTAAAATCGTATTATAGGGACCCTAAAACATGCTTATACACTAAAAACTCATCATTGAATTTTTTGACCAAAGACAATACCTTTCTTACCTAAAGGTGACGGAAGGTAAAAATATATGATAATAAAATTCTGGTGCATTCACTGCCTTTGATGTGTTGGAGAATATTTTTATAATAACTATATAATAATAAGCTATTCTGAATTTATCTCTTGTTTATTATTACCGCTGTTATTATCTTAATAATTCCATTGAATATGAAGTACAAAATGCAATGAAATGTTATAGATATTCTTTAATATTTATAATAACATTTACAGCGGTAATAATAAATAATTTCCTATTTTCTGAGTAGGTATTCAGAGAATATCTCTTAACCCTGTGATAAAATGACGTTTGTGGAGAGTTTGTTCTAGAGTTAAGCAGGGACGTAGCCAGGATATTTTTGTAAGGTGGGCCAGCGGTGGGCCAAAATTTTTTTAGGTGGGCCACTAAGAAAAGTTTTATACGTAGGGTGACCAGATTTATAAATTGCAAAACCGGGACATTTTTTAAAGAATTGTAAAATCAGTGACGGTTTGTGTACCAAAACTTTGGTGAGGCGAGGTATCCAGAAAAATAAGCGCCGCAGGCGAAATTTTTTTTCATTCAAGGTCAAATGCCTTATAATTGAAAGTTACAATTTTTTAAGGGATGTGAAGCTGCATGTTTTCCCATTTCTTTTTTATATTCGTCTTCTTTATAAACACACTTTCTTTTTGGCATTTTGAAATTCGATAAATAAATGAAGCCGTTTCTGTAAAAATGTGTTTAAAAAATAAAAATAATACTTATACATATAATTTAATATGTACTTACTCATAAATTAAAGTAAAAACATACTTTATTATACGGATCTATGACAATTTTGCTAGGCAACAGGCAACCCCTACATAAACATTTCCAACCCGCGGGGTGGAAGTGAAATATATTATTTCCCACCCAAGAGATTGTCTTTACAGTTAGGAATGACGTATTTCCCAACCTCTAAAAGGTTTGGAATCGACATATAACTATAATGATTGTGAATAAAATAATATTACTGTTTCTTTACCATAAATGCCATTATTGTTTTGAAATGAGAAATGCAGTTCAAATAATGTGCGTGAACTGTTTTCTCTCATTTGACTTTTAAACGGGTGGGCCAATGGGTGGGACAGAGTTTTGCAGGGTGGGCCCGGCCCACCCTGGCCCACCCCTGGCTATGTCCCTGGAGTTAAGTCTTATTTTATACTTTTTTGAGTTAAGCTCGTGATAAACTAGGAATAGCTATTACTTTTGTTTTCTTTTAAAACTTTCATTCACAATATTAAAGACCAATTTCTTCAATTTACTTCCAAAGTAACTCGAATTACATATATATATATATATATATATATATATATATATATATATATATATATATATATATATATATATATATATATATATATATATATATATATTCAAATCAGTTTCCATGTTCTTATATCATTACTTTCAATTGTATTCCACTTGTCCAAAACATTAAATTTATTGTGGAAGTAAATTTAACAAACATTTATGAAACCGGCCCTAAATTGATTTAATGCAAATGTAATTTTCAAGGATAAACATGAACTAGCTTATATGTGCACAATTGTACAATTAAGTAATCAATATAGATTGATTTAATAAGTCTTTGTTGAATATTATTCATTAGGAATTAATTTCATTCGCTATTGTTTTCCAAATGCGTAGGATTTTTCTGAAAAAAAATATTATGTATGCACATATGCAGGGTTACTAATATCAAAATGAGCTATTAAATATATGAAACAGAACCTCCTTAGACCTCAATTATTTTAACTGCATTGTAAATAAATGGGGATTATTTTTAAATATTTTATAACAATGAATCTATAATACGAGTAAAATAAATTTAAATAAATTATGAATTAAGTACTTACAAAACAAAATACATCAGTTTTTTTAGCTGGTTTTTAGTAATTTTCAAATTAGTACCTACACGATACATGATACATGTTATAAAAACTTTAGGTAGCACTGTATTGTTAGTGTGTGTTACGGATTCTTAATTAATCTTAAAGGTCGACTTCTTAAAAAACATCGACGGAATAACATTAGACCAGCTATAAAAATGTCAATTGACAAACATGTCTACACTCTAAAAAAAATGCGGTGTAAAGTTAAATTGTGTAATTGGTAACGATATATTATGTTAACTTAACCCACTTTATTGTGTTCTAACATTTGGTAAATGAAAAATGTGTTAAATTTTGAATGGAGTAAAATACTTTTATACAGTGTTACTATATTTTGCATATTACATATATTAATAATATTTATTTTGTTATTATATTAGTTTTATTTTTATTTAATTTATTAAATTCGTAAAATCCATATCTGACTTGCATAGTAAAAAAATCTGATGTGGCCAGCACATTACCTTCCGTCTATCCTGTGTATTATGTACAAATTCCATACATAAATTTTCTTGCAAAACATCCTGTAAAAGTGTTAAAATTACTTTGTACTCCTACTCCTACTACTACTGGTGAGTTAATAATAACACCACAAAAGGTGTTAATCATAACTTAAAATTAACACTACATCTGTGTTGAATTTTTACCTCCCGCTACCCTTGGTAAGGGAGGTATAGGGATCGTACTATAAATCGCATATCGAGATTTTGGTAAATGACCACGTTTTAAGGTCCCTAGAATCCATTTTTAACATTTTCACGATGATGTCTCTGTATATATGTGTGTGTGTACGTGTGTGTGTTACGCTCTAACTCAAATACTATCGTTCAGAAAATTTTGAAACCTTGTATTTCTACCTTACTCTTATGTGGAAATGTGCTATTAGATTTTGGAGTAAATCAGATAACAGGAAATGGGACTTTACTGGAAGCTCAAAAAAGTTTTTCTTCGAAAAATACCTTTAAATGTTATTTTTTCGAGATTTATTATCAAAATTAATTTCTAATTTTTTTTACAGGTTTGCGTATATATTTTATTTATAAAATTATTTATAATTTTAATCCGGGAGCCTACGCTTTAAACACAACTCATATACATGGTTACACAGTTCAGATCTCAAATGTTTGTAACTGACAGATATATGTCACTGTGAACAAACTAATCATTTCAAATAATAACAGTAACGTTTTAAAAAGAAAATAGTAACTGGAACAATAATTATATAGAAAGGAACTTAATACAGTTTCCAGCATAAGTAAATATGTACGAATATAGGTAAGATAATAAAAATATATAATATATCATCACGGCATATTACCCATTGCTGGGTGGGCCAATCTGATTTGTACCATGCTGGCGTTTACCAGGCGTGACTTCACGCGAATTTGGGGAACCGGGTTCGGTTTCGACCGACTCCAAATATTTTAGAATTTTAAATGGCATAAAATTGACCCCTGTGGTGCACTCTCCACACCAGCAATGAATCTAGGTAAGTATATAGATAAAATAAATATATCATCAGGCATAGTACCCATTTCTGGGCCTGCAAATCTTCTTTGTACACAGATTTCGGCAACGATGATGAAATATTTGTACAGTGCGGACGTTGGTACGTTTATCAGGTGTCACCTCCCGAGCACTTATTTCTGGCGTGGAGAATGCACCCTACGGATAATTTTTGCACCATTTAAAATTCAAAATATTTGGCGTCGGTCACGATCAAATCCGGTATTTAAATTTAATTTAATTATAAGTATTTACTTGAATAAAAATTAAACGGAAGGTATTGTGTTGACCACATCAAATTTTTGACTCTAGTAAAAGTGTTCTACTTACACCATAATCTGTGTGGACCTGTATAAAATTCTTCTGGGCGTTAAAATTGAGTAAAAATTAACACCAAAAATCGTTGAACAATTAACCTCATTGTAACGTTAATAAGCGTACTAGAATATGACATTTGACATTCTAATTCCGAAAGATAGAAAATATTTTATGAAATACTTGCAAAAAGTCATTTATTGCATTCAACAAGCACGCGACTGTCTCATATAGCCAACAGCATTTCTCATGTAGTCCAATAAGTATTAACTTTTTTTGCATTTGTTGCATAAATAACAATTATATGCATTCGTGTATATTTATAATTAAAAGGTACAAGAGGGCACCGAAATTTCGGTGTTGTAAGAATAAATACTGTTTGACTCAGAATTAGAGTAATTGTTACCATTTTATAATTAGCTTTTAATTGTCTAATATAATGGATAAGTGTGATTTTTTATGTAAACTGCGAATTTTCTTTGCGTTTACTCTTGCATCGCTTTAATTTGGCTCAACCTAAGACACCTTCTTTTGCGATGAAATATAAGTTACTAGTCCTGATGCGTCGTCCTGCCTTAATTAGGACAACAAGGACGCGCATTTTCTGAAAATTCTTCCTTTACGATAAATAGGAAACTATTCGCAAAATCATGACACAGAAGTTATTAATTGATCCAATGGTAAATGTAAATTCTAAATTGTTATTTGAAATCTAAATAATGATGTTATGCAATGACAGAAACTAGCTAAACAAATAAAATTATTATTTACAGACATTACTGACATCTAAACTTAGTTCGTTAAATTAATTCCAACAACAGCAGGTAACTACGGCGTGTAGGTATGTAACACAAGTTGACTTTCATTTTTGTAGATGGCCATGACTACGTTTAAGCTAAGAAAGAAACCACCGTAAATCACATTTTGTCAATTGGTTTGCACATTTGATAAATAATTCATATTTTAAATTGATAATATGTTGAATAGGATATACAAAAATCTGTTGTGGCCAGCACAATACTTCTCGCCACTTACTTTTTTGGTTACATAAGTATATAACAGTCATGTTACATTGTTGGCCTTAACAAGCAGATGTGGGGGCCCGTTTCAGAATGATAATTAGTAATTATGTACATGGATATCACTTGTTAATTTTTCATTGAAAACTTCAAGATTTTCTAAATACACGTAGTTAATTTGTCACCAGGAGTGTGGAATTTACTTGTCGAGGAAAATAAACCACATGGAATTGGAAAATCACTAACTTTAGAATGAGAAATTATGATACTTGACATCTATATACATAATTACTAGCTATCATTCTGTCATGGGCCCCCATATCTGCTAGTCAGGGCCAACAAAATCACATGACTGCTCGCGCCCTATTGTATTTAACATTTATTGTATACTACACTCTACACCAAAAATTCTACTTACATATATCTATTTCTTATATTTAGATTGATTAATTTTAAATTCATTTTATGAAGAAATTTTGTCCTCTTCTAATTCTTCGAAATGTTTCCAATTCATTGCCAGGATTGACAGTATTTTTGAAGGATATATATTATGTATTTATTAATACATTAAGAAATAATATAATGTATTTACTTCAGTAATGTCTCCGTATTTCTGACACTGACATTTATCTGTCAGTTACAAACAATTTAAATTTGCAACTATTTTCCATGGCATTCTTTTGGCTGTAAAATTTATTATAACAGATTATTTTATATATTATATTTCTTTTATCTCGAAATCTATAGAATATATTATAAAATATTTAAATGTATCAGATAATATTACAAAGAAAATTTTTGAAAAACTATTATTTAGAAGATTTTTTTTCAAGAATCTTCTACTTCCGGTTGTCCAATTGTTACCAAAACCTTTTCAGATCTTCCCATGAATGTCCGATTGGGAAATACGTAGTTAAACAAATTTAAAGTCTTATAGTTTTTGAGTAATCGTCCTTCCAACATCCTACATACATACACACACACACACACACATACATCCACACACACACACACACACACACACACACACACACACACAGACATCATCGTAAAAATGTTAAAATCGGATTGTAGGGACCTTAAAACGTGCTTATTCAATAAAATCTGGATATGCGATTTTTAGCATGAATGCAATACCTCTCTTAGCGAGAGGTAAAAATGGGGTGTTCTACTGATTTTTTTATACTTTTTACCTCTTGCTAAGAGAGGATTGGATTCATGCTTAAATCTAGATTTTAATGAATAAGCACGTTTTACCTTACAATCCTATTTTAACATTTCTACGATGATGCTGTGTGTGTGTGGATGTTGGAAGGACGATTTCTCAAAAACTATAAGACTTAATATCTGTTTAACTACTTATTTCCCAATCGGACATTAATGGGAAGAAATTGAAAAGCTTTTGCAATTGGACAACCGGAAGTAGCAAATTCTTGAAAAAATTCTTCTAAATATTATTTCTTGAAAATTTTTGTTCTTGCTAATATTAAAAAAAAAATAAAAGAATCTAAGGGCCATTTTTGTGTTGTTTTATTATATATGACTAATATTCTTGTTGTCACCGTGGTTTCAATAATAATTAATCGCGCGGATTAACTAGCCTGTTTCCTTTTACATATTGATCTCGAAATGAGTAACAGCATTTAAAGTCTTGGCTCTACAAGGGCTGTCATACGCTTAATGATGATGGCTTCAAATAGCTATATTAATGCCACTTTGGGTAAAATTTAGAATTTGTATGATTAATGACATTAATTGTAATACAATTTTTGAATGGACGTTTTTCCATTTTGGGAATACAATCGAAATCCATAAAAATTTAATTTATTACTCGTTTTCCTGTTGTAAGACAAGTCTTCGTTATCTTTCTCTGTAATTCGTGCGTGCCGGAATGAAGAACTACGGTCACTTACAATTGATGACATAGAAGAAATGGAATCAGTTATTTTTGTAACACTATGTAGCACAAAGACAAAGAAAAAGAGAGTGTTTACTATAACTTCCGAAGTTAATGGTATTGATTTATATAAACAATACCGTAAAATTAGACCGAAAAATATAGGTCATCGCAGATTTTTTATTTGTTACCAGCATGGTAAGTGTACGGGGCAGACTGTGGAAATAAAGATCTTTTACGGAAAGTGAAATAAAATTTCTGAATATTTAAGACTTCCTAATGTCACATACAGAGGTCATTGTATCGACCATGTTGTGAGTTGACAACGGAGGCAGTATTTCCGATTTAAAAAGACTTGGGGAATGGGTTTCAACATCTTCAGCTGAGGGATATATACAGGATAACAATAAATTATGGAGCCAAAAATAATGTCACTATTCAATTTAATGATTATTAAAACAAAGTAATATTAAATAAATGTATTAACTTATACAACAATTACAATTGCACTTGCACTATATATTTACAAAATGTCCACCATTCGCTACATACGTAGAACCAAACGGCATAAATAAAACAAAAACAATAGCAACAAGTAACCAAGGTTACACACACCCTGTAAAAAAAATCGGATGTGGCCAGCACAATACCTTCCGTCAATTCTGTGTATTATGTACAAATTCCATACATAAATTTTCTTGCAAAAGATTATAAATTTCCAGTAATATTATTTCATGCAAATGGCACTTGACACTGACATCTTCCTCTTCTTTAGCTTTTCCCATTCGTTAGGGGTCGCTATTATTTTATTTTCTTCTTCCATTCATTTATGTTTTGCGGGTTACCCTCACGTCAAAATTTTTCATTCAAAATTTCATTTTTTGGTATTTTATGATTCTTTTTCTCGGCAACTAAATTCCACACCCCTGATAATAAATAAACCACATGAAATAAGAAAATCATGAAATTTTGAATGAAAAATTATGTCATTTGTCAGTTATGGACGTAATTATTATCTGTCATTTTGACACGAGTCCACATTCGTATCTGCTTGCCAAAGACAGTAAAGTCACGTCACTGCACGCGCCCTACAAATAAATGATCCTATATTTCCAATTAAATTATTTAATAAAACTATGCGAATTACACTTGACACTAACATGTTCTTCTGCTTTAGTTTTTCCCATTTGTTAGGGGATCGCTATTTTTTATTTTCTTTTTCTACTAATTTTTGTTTTGCGTGTCGTCCTCATTCAGTTCCTTTTCTCTTCTTTCATCTTATATTTGGTCTTTCTATGTTTCTTTATAAGCTATTCATTCGTCCAATATACTCTCCTCACGACATGTTTAAACCAATGTAATCTTCTCTCTTATATCTTTCTAGAAACGTTCAACACTACAGTTATTTCCCTTAATCTTTCATACATTTACTATTTATTGATACTGACATCTGTCAATTTGAATTACCTGAATATATTAGCAGTTTCCATGGTTAAGTTAGCATAGCTGGCTGAATTATAAAATTTATTATCTTTATAATTCTTTAACTCTATATCTGTTGAATATCAAATATAAAATGCAATCAAATCGTATAGAGAATAATATATTCTTTAAGTTATAATTACATTTAACTAAGTTTTTCAAGAAAAACTGTTAAAATCTTCAAATGAGAGTACTTCCTGTTGACCAATTATAACCAAAATCTATTCAAGTCTGCATATGGTTGTAAGGAAGAGGAATACGCAAGAATTGTAATTTTTGGAATTCTAGTATTGGAGATATCGTGCACGAAACGGCGGTCCACACACACACACACACACACACACACACACACACACACACACACACACACACACACACACAGACACACACACACGCGCACACGAACACACACACACACACATACAGACATCATCGTAAAAATAGTAAAATCGTATTGTAAAGACCCTAAAACGTGCTTATTCAATGAAAACTCACCACCGAATTTTTTGACCAAAGACAATACCTTCCTTACCTATAGGTGACGGAAGGTAATAAATCTTCGGCTATAAAAAATAATTCTCTAATGCCACAATTCAATGTCAAAACGGTTATCGAACTTAAAACATAACAAATTTCAGTTTCATTTTCATTAAACACATCCTCATATCAGACAGGGAACAGACAAAATAAAACCGAAATTATCGAGAAAGTGAAATAGAAAAAATGAGAGTATATTTGTATACTTATTTCCCTAAACCTTGACCTTGCCCGTGAACACGGCAGAGGAACCAGACAGGAGGGAGATGAAGATGTTATAAATGTAAGCCGCCAGATTCACCTTGGACTAGTGATGTGAAAGCTATCTCCAGTTGCCGCGGTGTCGTCCACTCTGTTTTCTGCTCACAAGAAATGCGACTCAACGAGGTAAGTTATTGTAATTCAGTGTGGAAAGTGAGACCGTATTTTGTTATGGGTATTAATTGTTTTTATTGTTTGTTTATTAAAACTTACCTACATATACAGGTTTTTATTGAACCGAATATGAAGATGTAATTTGTTATTACATATACGAGCACGGTAGAAAACTTTTTGCACTCTCTGAAATAAAGGCCTACAATTAATTCTCAAAGTTCATAAGTTGTCCAAATTTGAAAAATTAAATGCTTTGAGATGTCGATGGATCGTTAATTAAACCGAACGTATATTTAAAATAATTTATTTCTTAAAAGTGAATGCTAGAGATATCAATAAAAAAGAAAGTTTATTTAGTTCTCATTAATATTACATTTATATGTGAAATTATTTATGTTTTTGCATTTTATCTTCCTTCTCCTTTAGGTAAGGAAGGTATTGGCATTTATCAAAAAATTCGATAGTTAGTTTTAATGAGTCAGCACGTTTTGGGGTCCCTAGAATGTGTGTGTGTATGTGCGTGCTTGCGTGCGCGTGTGTGTGCGCGCATTTGCACGTGTGTGTATATGTGTAATGATCGTTTCGGACGCGATATACTACAATTTCAAAATTTACAATTTATTCGTATTCGACATCCTTATATCTAAATGAAGACTTGATAAGATTTCGGTTACAATTGATAAACTTTAATTTGTAGCTTTAAAAAAACGCAGTAAAATATCACTTTTTGACATTTATATTATTATAAATATTAAAGAATATTTTATTCTCTCTATAGGATTTGATTGCATTATTTTCTTCATATTCAATGTATTTAGAGTTAAAAATTTATAAAGAAATTAATTTTCATAAATCTTTGCTGTGTGACCAGGGAAACAGTTACAATAATTCTATATTACTAATTAAGGGATGTCAGTATCAGGTAAAATATTTACATAATATGTCTTTATTTATATAAAATACGTGGAAATGACGGAAGGTATTGTGGTGAGTTTTCAATGAATAAGCACGTTGTAGGAGTACAATACCAATTTACTATTTTTACGATGAAGTCTGTATGTGTATGTGGCTGTGCACGGGTGTTTGCGTGAATGTGTGTGTGTGTGTGTGTGCGTGTGTGATTATAATTGGTCAACCGGTAGTACTCTCCTTTGAAGATTTTAAGAGTTTTTCTTGAAAAAAATAATATTTAATAGCGTTTTTTTCAAGAAAAACTGTTAAAATCTTCATATGAGGGTACTTCCGGTAGACCAATGATAACGAAATCTAATCACTTCTTCTTTTGGATGTAAACTCGAGGTATATGAAACAATGATATGTTATGCGATCCGAAAGGATCGTCATACACACACACACACACACACACACACATACATACATACATACAATAAATACATACATACATACATCAACGTAAAAATAGAAAAATCGTATTCTAGAGTCTAAAACGTGCTTATTCATTAAAAACTCACCACCGATTTTTTTTACTAAGGACAATACCTTTCTTACAGGTGACGGAAGGTAACAAAAATACAGGATGTTTCCTTTAAAACAACCAGCGCTTTTTTGGGCGAACTAATGACTTTAGAGAAAAACTATCTGTCACCTGTATCATTTGTTTGCATTTGTTTATTGCATAGCCTACTTCAATATTGTAGAATTATTTCTGATTTTTAATATCATTTTTCTCGAAATAATTGTTATACAACCCCATATCATATTTATATCGTTGAAATCAGAAAAAAATTCTCTATCTAATAGACAAAAAAATTATATAGGTTGGCATTTAAAAAAATATAATTTTATTCTACCGTTTGAGAACCACTGGTTGAATTTTTTATTTATTATTCCTCATAAATTAAGCCCTTTTTCCTGGTAATTTTTTGTATATAACATTTTTCTCTAAAGTCATTAGTTCGCCCAAAAAAGCGCTGGTTGTTTTAAAGGAAACATCCTGTATAGTCAAATTATAATTTACAATACATTAAATTTTGCTCAATCAAATAAAGGCAAAAGATTATAAATTAATTTTTATAAGATCATATTAATATTAATAACAACATTTTTGTAATGGTTTTTGATTTTTCATTACCGGCAAACCTTTCCAATAGTATTTTAAATTATTTACTCATGTTATTGAAATTTCCTTTTAAGTCAGTCGAATGAGTAATGAACCCATAAGCTAAGCAAGTAGCTAATATTTAATTTGCCGCGATAATAACATCATAACCAGGTAACTGGTAGCAATCAAGATTAAGTTGAATTGGTAATAGCTTACAAGTTACGTAACACCATTTTGTTTTGCAGCCACCGGTACTAGCGACCGTGCTGACAGTATTATGGAGTACTGTTACAATTACCATTACGCGGCCTACGGAGTACGCCACTTACGCTGAGGAATATGTAAGTATATTATTGTCTGTTTATGTAACAACAAGAATAGGCTGATATATTTTAAAAAATCATGTTGTTAAGTTCTGATATTTGTTATCTAAACTGATTAAATGCAATTCCGGCAACATGGAACGAATCTAGTTTTATATTAATTGCTTTTGTTCAATAATTGTACAAAGCGTAAGATTAAATAAATTGATATGATATACTTGTATCAATTCGACACATAATACTATTAATATTACATAATTTGTAATAATAAAAAAAGTTGTATGCATGCTTTGTTATTACTACCAATAAACAAATATTTATATTTTTATTTTGATATAGATATAAAAATTAGATTGATTTCAATAAAAGAGTGTTTTTAAATATAGTGAAAATGAAAGATATAAAAGTAAAAATCTGCTGTGGCCAGCTCAATATCTCTCGCCACTTCTGTTTCTGGTTACAGAAGTACAAGGCGCAGGCAATCGTGTAATTTTGTTGGCCTTGACCAGCAGATATGGGGGCCCGCGTCAAAATGACAACTAGTAATTATGTACATAGATGTCAAGTGCTACAATTTTTCATTCAATATTTCAAGATTTTCTGAGTTCACGCGCTAATTTGTCACAAGGAGTGTGGAATTTACATGTCTAGGTAAATAAATCACATGGAATTGGAAAATCACGAAATTTAGAATGAAAAATTATGGTATTTGACATATATGTACATAATTATTAGCTATCATTCTGACACGGGTCACCATATCTGCTTGTCATGGCCAACAAAGTCACATTACTGCTCGCGCCCTATTTTATTTTTCATTTCTTGTTTACCTACACTCTACACCAAAAATTCTACTTATATCTATTCTTTATATTTAGATTTTTTAAATTTAAATTCATTCTATGAAGAAATTTTGACCTACACTTCTAATTTTTGGAGACGTTTCCAACTCATTGTCGGGATTAATAGTATTTCTGAAGGGTATGTGTAATATACCTATAATATTAAATATTTAACTATTGATACTCTCCACGGCAGCATTGAGTGCCCGTGAGGTGACGCCTGGTAAACGCCCACACGGTACAAATATTTCATCATTACTGATATCTGTGTACAAAGCAGATTGGCACATCCAGCAATGGGTAATATGGCGTGATGATATATTTATTTCTATTTATTTATACAATAAGAAATAATATAACATTGACATTTAACTGTCAGTTACAAAAAAAATAATTTTACAATTGGTTTCCATGGCATTATTTCGATTGTAAGATTTATTATATAACAGATTTTATATATTATATTTATTTTATCTCTAAATCTATAGAAGATATAATAAAATATATAAATGTATCAGATAGAAAATTTAATTTTCTTTAATATTTGCAAAATTATTTTTTTTCAAAAAACAATAATTAGTAGAATTTTTTCAAAAATCTGCTACTTCCGGTTGTTCAATTATTACCAAAACCTTTTAATCTCTTCCCATTAATGTCCGATTGGGAAATACGTAGTTAAACAGATATTAAGTCATAGTTTTAGAGAAATTGTCCAATATCCACACACACACACACACACACACACACACATACGCACACACAATCATCGTAAAAATATTAAAATCGGTTTGTAGGGACCTTAAAACGTGCTTAATCACTGAAATCTGGATATGCGATTTTTAGCATAAATCCATTACCTCGCTTAGCGAGAGTTAAAAAGTATGTTTGAAAATAATAAAACCAATGCGGTTTTAAATAAAGATAAAGAAGAAGCATGAGGCAAAGTTACAAATGAGTACAACAGCCAGAATCCTGACATAGCAATAAATGTCAAAATTAGAATTCAAAGATGTGATCAGTACTTGATGGAATATAACGAATCAATTGATCATTAATTTTGATTAGTAGAGTAGCTTGACTTGTTGTTTCATCGAAGAGTTCTTCGATGCTGGCTGAAGCTCATCGACCAGTGTGCCATATAGGCATAGGCATAATGGTTAATTGGATTGAATTAGAATCAGAGTTGATCTGTGGATGAACTCATGTTTAAGAAATGGTGAATTTAGCCGACAGTGATTGAAAAAAGTCTGACGTAGGTAATGGTCAATTTTTATAACCGGAGTTAGCCATTTTTGTCAAGACTTTCAATCAATCTGTACTTATAGATATTATTCTAATTTTAATTGCAAACATCAGTTTCTTTATCACTACCGTCTGTTTGCCTAGAAATTTTATTACAATGCAAAATCAATTTTTATACGAAATAGAAATTCTTAATGTTTCCCCGTGGAATCATAATGTAACATTACACACATAAGTATAATAATTCAAACTCTCACTTATCACTCAATCTGTCTTCATAGAGAGTGAAAGACAATAGACAATCTATGTAAACATCTTCAAAAATAACAAACCACTATTTAATATTTAATCATAATTTACTCATACGCATTGAACCATTACCTAGATTAGAACAAAATCAAGCAAGTTGTGGCTGTTGGAACAGATGGCGATCAGCCTGCCATCTGTTGCCAGCCGCTCTAAACGCAATTAATAAATATCGCAGCACGAATTCAGGGCACGAGAACGACACGGACACCAGCAAGAATTGGAAAGAGAATGAGGTTCGCAATCACAACTCGCTAGAGCTGACAGACAGATAGTTGCAGACAAGACTTAACTTTCCCGTGAATGTAAGAAATCGATGCAAAACTTTCGCGAATTGTTCATATTTGTTCTGTAACACATTTAGTGAAAAGGATCCAGATACAATCGGAGAAATATAATCCAGATGTTACACGGAATTGTTGTCTACAGATACAAAAGACATATGTGCGAGCTCGTTCAAATAAATACAAATTTTAATTTAAAGAAAATATGACTTGCTAATTGTTGCCTACAGTATAGCATACAAAAGCGTAGTAATTTTCACTGTCTTGATTTAATTTTCTTGAAGTTAACAAATAATAGCTTATACACAGAGCTAAATTATCCATTAGGTAAACTAGGTAATTGTCTAGGGGCGTTACAATGCGAGGGGCGCTTCAGAAATTTGTAAACATTACAAAATTTCATTCGGTATTCACTAGTGCTAGGATCCGACAAAACTTGGATCTGAGAACCCGGATTTCAAAATATCCGAATCCTCGGATATCCGACGTTCGGGTATTGTAGCGGATATCCGAAAATTAAATTCGAATTTGTATCCGGATCGGAACTTCGATCCGGATTCCATATTTTGTTTACGGATCCGGATTCGATGTTTTGTTTACGGATCTGGAGCCAAATTTTAATTCTACATCCGATTCTTCATTTTGAATGTGAAGGCTAACATCTGGAATTGAGTTCAAATTCAAACTTCAAACCGTTAAAGTGGGCTTGTTTATCTTTATAGCGGTCTGTAAACACTAGTAAACAAACAGTAATACATTTTTTGCACGATCAGGTTTTTTTTAAACTTTACCGATAGAGTTTCCAAGGCAGTAAGTTTTGTTTACAATGTGGCACTGATCAGTAAGTGATGTGACTGACCGGTAAGTGATGTGACTACCTACCGATCTGGAGGCGGTGAAAATTACATAAATAAAAAATAAATGTACAATTTTTAAAGCTTTAACGATAACAAGACAACGATCATAGCTTACTTAAAGATGACAACTATTTTTTTTTAAATGTCAAAATAATTTTTAAATAATTCTAAACTTTAAATTGTTATTATTGAGACGATCGTGCAAAAAAATATAATAAGCATTGCGGGCATTAAGTGATTCTTACCGGTATCAGATGTATTGGAGGTCTCGACTTCGTCTCGATCTCCAAACTAAACCTCAACCGGTATGGTGCACTTACTGCCCTTAATACTTAAATTTACTATTATAATACCCCTCTAAAATAGCCAGGTAGTTTGTGCAAATGTAAAGAAAAAAGGGAATTTATACTTTCACAGAGTCCTATTTACTAAATTGTGAATAAAAAATTCAAATTTGTATTATTTTTATTACACATATAAAGTAAAATATTAATATGACATAAATTTCATTAATTCATTATGTTCTTTTGATGAGACCCGATGCTAATATTTGAATGTAAGGTTCAATACTGAGAATATTTGAATCCGAGAACCGATCCAGTTACTGAAATTCCATATCTAAAATCCGATACTCATACCTTTGAATATATAATACATATAAGAACGGCAACGCATATGGCCTAGCAAGATACTATGTCTGTCTCTTTTTATTCACAAAATTATTATAGATAGCTAGTGACTCCTACCACAAAACTATGAACTACGGTAAATCGTGCTGACAGCATTGCCAGATACTATTTGTTAGAGGTATTCAATAATCAATAATTCAAAAATATTGTTTCATAATAACCAGATAATATATTTTGAATCTTCAATGTACATGTATACTTGTTTTACAGTAGCAAACTTAAAAACCTTTATAAAATCTTATCTTGTTGTTCTAGCTACGTGGCAACACTGTGCAACATCCACCTATTATGTATTTTTTGAACTAACTCAGAAATAATTCGTATAGGGAGGGATAGATGGCACCTTCTCTCGAAATATTTAATCTAAATACATTACGTTGCCATTCTTATATGTATTATATATTCAAAGCTCATACTAATATTCGAATCTAAGATCCGATATTCAAGCCCGTTTCCAAGATTCGATATTCGAATCTGGATCCAAAATCCGATGCTCAGATCCGGATCCGAAATCCGATACTCAGATCCGGATCCAAAATCTGATACTGAGATTTGGATCCAAGATTCGAATAGTTCAACATTCAATTATCCGGATATTTTTGGATCCGATACCGAAATTATCCGGATTCGGATGCCACCACTAGTATTCAGCCACGGGTCTTAAAACCCTCACTGCGCTCGTGTTTTAATTCTGGCCTATTCGTGAATAAAGACTAGCTTTACATATGTGTATCGTAAATAACTATTTTGTATTAAATTTTTATTGAGTATAAAAATAAATACGGCAGATTTAAAAATCTGATGTGGCCAACACAATAACTCCCGCCATTTAATTTTTATTAATTTAAATACATACCTATGGGGTCTCGTGGACGCGTGCATGAGTGACTAGTCGCGAATCTGACCGAAGCAAAATATTTCAAATTTTAAATGGCATACAATTGATCCCTGTACTGCACTCTCCACGCCAGCCTGTGTACAAAGCAGATTAGCACACCTAGAAATGGGTAATATGCCGTGATGATATATTTATTTTTTTATTTAAATACATACCTGCCTATTTACTAATATTGGAAACCATATTAAGTTCCTTTCTATATAATTATTGTTCTGTTTGCAATTTTCTTTTTAAAACGTTTACTACTATTAATTTGAAATGATTATTTTTTTTACAGTGACATAATAATAATATAATAATATGTAGTAATAAATCTCACAGCCAAAATAATGTCATGGAAACCAATTGAAGAATTAAAATGCTTGTAACTGACAGATAAATGTCAGTGTCAACAATCCAAAGACATTACTGATTATTTTTTTCTGGGAAGTACATATATTATTTCTTATTGTATTAATAGTTAAATATTTCAAATTATAGGTATATTACATATACCCTTCAAAATTACTGTCACTCCCGACAATGAATTGGAAACATCGCGAAAAATTGAATGAATTTAAAATTATAAAATCTAAATATAAAGAATAGATATAAGTAGAATTTTTGGTATAGAGTGTAGGTATACAAGAAATGTTAAATACAATAGGGCGTGAGCAGTCATTTGACTTTGTTGGCCTTGACAAGTAGATATGGGGGCCGTTTCAGAATGATACAAATATAATTTTTCATTCTAAATTTAGTGATTTTCCAATTCCATGTGGTTTATTTTCCTCGACAAGTAAATTCCACACTCCTGGTGATAAATTAACTACGTGAATTTAGAAAATCTTGAAATTTTTAATGAAAAATCTGACATTTGACATCTATGTACATAATTACTAATTGTTATTTTGACACGGGCTCCCATATCTGCTTGTCAAGACCAACATTGTCACATGACTGCTCGCGCCCTATACTTATGTAACCAAAAACGGAAGGTTTTTTTTTTAGTTATTAGCGTAATAAAGTGATAATATTTTTTTCAGAAATATCCTGAATATACGTTCAGCTACGGAGTGAAAGATCCTCATACTGGTGATGTAAAGAATGCTTGGGAAAAACGACAAGGCGATGCTGTCCGTGGCCGCTACTCTCTTCTAGAGCCCGATGGTTCTGTGCGCATCGTCAGCTACACGGCTGATGACAAAAGCGGCTTCAACGCCGTGGTGAAGCATACAGGTCTGCATAAACATCCCGAGGTCCAGCCCAGCAGCCACAGCCAAAATCTGTACGTCCCGACTGACGAAGAGGACGCGCACGGCTCAAACGTGCAGTACCAATACGTGCTGAACAAAGAAGCTGAAGAACAGAATGAACTGAAGAATAATGGACATGAAACGTTCACATATGAAGATAATGAAGATCATTCTAAGGTATTGGCTCCACCACATGAAACTTATTTTTATATGGGGCATTCAAAGAAGCCTACTTTAAGCATTGAAAGTCAAAATTTAGCTCATGAGGTAAAACATAAGCACAACCTACCAATTGATTTAAGCGTGGTGCTAAAAACAAAAAATGGAAATTCCAAATTGAAGGATGATCAAAAATTAGTTCCTCTAGAAGTGACAGTTCTAAAACCAATTGAAATTGATCTTGATTTATCACATGTACCAGACTTTGCACAGAAAGATTTAGAAAACTATGCCACAAAACAAGAAGATATTGATTTAAGTTTAGTAAAAACGAAACCAGAAATTGATTTAAGTTTATTAAAAGGTATTCCTAAAGAGGAAGAAATTGACTTTAGTTTGATAAAAAACCACGGTCAAATCAAATACACTTCCTTAAATAAATTCGTCGCATCTCATCAACTTACCTCTGAAGAATCAAAACAATTTAATGGCCAGAACTCATACTTGGAACCTTTACAGGAAAATCATTTCACTAAACCTGAAATTGAAGGAGGATTCAGACCCATAACTAAAACAAAAACAAGAATTCCTCCATACAACAGTCCTGGTTTGATTAGAACTGGAAAGAAACCTTTTAGCACTCCAGGACTACGACATTACTCATCAAGGGGACATTCGAAATACAATTTCGCTCCGTCTCCTCCAAATCATGGTAAAGGACGGCACCAGTTTGTTAATTCTAAAGGACCTATTCTATTTCCGCCAAATTCTGATGATAGGAGAGGAGATATTGCTAAACTTCATCAACAGATGGCAGCGAGTGGCAATGGATATGGCAGATACGTAAAATATGCTAGATATCATTAATTGTTAGGAAAATCTACCTGATGTTCTAGTATTATTTTATCTGTGTTACTTTGTTTCTGGATTGTTATTTATTTTTATGATTTTTTGTTAGTTTAACTTATTATAAGTAGTAATTATAAGTCTGTTAATAAGTGCAATATTAGTATAATTAGCCGGTTTTATAAACGGTAGATAAATTTACTTCAAAAATACAATTTATATTACACACGTCTCATACTAAATTTAACCAGCAAATGCAACGTGAATTTTTGACAGCAACGTTTGTTATGTCATAAGTATTATGACAATTGATTCAAATTTAATTTTATTAAATTTAGCATGGAACTAAATTAAACTCGACGTTTATAAAACATGCTATAAAATGAATAAAATTTGTTAATTTAATGCCCCGTTTCACCAACATCAAATAATCTTCGAATAGTTTATTCGTCGAAGAAGTGAAAAATATTGAATCAAAATATGACATGGTTTCTTAGAAATGAATATTTATTAATAATATCTCATGAAAATGTGGTTGTAGACAAAGTAAATTTTGCAACTTATACAAAATCACTTTTTTCCCACTCATCTGATTCTAGGAATTTAATATGGCTCACACCAAAACTTTTATACTTTTCGATAAATAAATTCTTTTTTCTTCAAGTGTACAATAATATTCATATTATGCTACTATACACACACTATAGAAGATATTCATTTTATTACTAGTACAACAATGTTGTTCATTATTGTACTAGTAAAAAAATGTTAGCTTCTTATTTCACCGCTGGCGGCAGCAGTCGTCACAGCAACACAGACCATTTTGAAAAATTGTTATTTGACAGTTGTATCGTTTGTGTTTTGTAGTGTACACAGCCAACTATAGCTGAAATTGCAAACTCTGTAATTAAAACAATTCCAGAAATATATAAAAAAATCCCCAGTTTTATTTGAAACACTTGAAGAAAAAATAGTATACTCGTATGTTATTCGGAGCAGAACGCCCTTTTTGTGTTTTACCCAGTTTGTCTGGCTTCGGCTAGCGCCTCGGCCGCAATAGCTGGGTTCATCATAAAAAGACCGCTTTCTACTCCTAATAACATAATATACTATTTTACATTTGTTGTACAGTCCACAGTATACTATGCTTAGTATTATATAATATAAATTATGTTTTGTATCATATGCAATATTCTTTTAAGATTTATTATAAATAAATGTATAAAGTACATATACTACGAAATACATATTTTTGTGACGTAATCATAATTTATCCACTACACTGGAAACTAATTATTCATTAAAGATGACAGTTTACATTCACTACTGTTTTCAATTTAATAAATAATATTCTCAAATTTTTTTTTTGAACAAATTCTGAATATGTATAAATAAGAAATGTTGCAATAAGTTTTAATCGACAGTTAATGATGAAAAGAGTGGAAATTCAGTTCTTGCTTAAAATATTATTTATTGAAAACAATACCGACGTTTAGGTCTCAATTGTCTCAATTACACCATCCTCAGGGTTCTGGAAAACATCAAGGGGGTACAAATATCATGTTCTACAAATTTGAAGTCGTTAACAGTTTTTAATGAAAAATTATATTAAAATATAATCCAAACCTTTTCAATTTTAGTATTTTAGACTTTTATATCAAGAGGTACAACATATTAGATTTTGCCTAAAATTGATAAATCGGAAGTGTTACTTTACTTAAAATTCTGAACAGATTTCTGCGAAAAATGTACATATTATGATATAATCTAAAACTTTTCATATTTGGTATGTAATATTTTTGTATTAATGAAAACGACATATTAATTTTTTTTCTAAAATTGATAAACCGAAAGTGTTACTTTATTGGAAGCTCTAAACAGATTTTCTTGGAAAAATATATTAAAATATGATATAGAAAACTTCTTAAATTTGGTACTTAAAATTGTATATAATTTGAAACATCATATTATATTTGGACTATATATGATAAACCGGAAATGATTCTTAATTTGGAACTCTTTACAGATTTTCGGAAAAAAAAACTGTTGTGGCCAGCACAATATCTCTCGCCACTTTCTTTTTTTTGGTTACATAAGTATAGGGCGCGAACAGTCATGTTACATTGTTAACATTGATAATTAATAATTATGTACATAAATGTCAGAATTTTTCATTAAAAATTTCAAGATTTTCTAAATTCACGTAGTTAATTTGTCACCAGGAGTGTGGAATTTACTTGTCGAGGAAAATAAACCACATGGAATTGGAAAATCATTAAATTTAGAATGAGAAATTATGATATATGACATCTATATACATAATTACTAGCTATCATTCTGACATGGGCTCCCATATCTGCTTGTCAAGGCCAACAAAGTCATAATGACTGCTCGCGCCCTAATGTATTTAACATTTCTTGTATATCTACTTATATCTATTCCATATATTTAGATTTTTTAAATTTAAATTCATTCTATGAAGAAATTTTATCCTACTCTTCTAATTTCTCTAGATGATTCCAATTCATTGTCAGAAATAACAGTATATATGAAGGGTATGTGTAATATACCTATAATATTAAATATTAAACTATTAATGCATTAAGAAATAATATAATGTATGTACTTCCCAGAAAAAGTCTTCAGTAATGTCTCCGGATTTTTGACACTGACATTTATCTGTCAGTTACAAACAATTTAAATTTTCAACTATTTTTCATGGCATTCTTTCGGCTGTAAAATTTATTACAACAGATTATTTTATATATTATATTTCTTTTATCCCTAAATCTATAGAATATATAATAAAATATTTAAATGTATCAGATAGAGAATTTAATTTTCTTTAATATTACCACGAAAAATTTTCAAAAAATAATATTTAGAAGATTTTTTTTCAAGAATCTTCTACTTCCGGTTGTCCAATTATTACCAAAACCTTTTCAGATCTTCCCATGAATGTCCGATTGGGAAATACGTAGAAAACAAATTTAAAGTCTTATAGTTTTTGAGTAACCGTCCTTCCAACGTCCCACATACACACACACACACATACACACATCCACACACACACACACACACACAGACATCATCGTAAAAATATTAAAATCGGATTGTAGGGACCTTAAAAAGTGCTTATTCAATAAAATCTGGATATGCGATTTTTAGCATGAATCCAATACCTCTCTTAGCGAGAGGTGAAAAATTATATTCCAAAATTTCGTATTACAAACTTTTCTATCTATTGGATCATCAAATTAGATTTTGTTTACAAACTTAAAGCTCATTACTATTTTAAACATGGAATTGGCGCATCAGATTTTTTTTAAATGAATTTTTTGGAAACCTGTTTTTTCACATTTTACTGGTAAAAGCGAATAATTTTGTGAGCCACTGTAATTGTTCAAGAAGCAATTATATTTTGTATTGATTTCACTCAAGTTAATTAATCTTATGTGTTAACAGTTTCAAAATTAAGTAAGTTAATTCATTATTCTAGAAATATATACTTTCAATAACACCACTGTAAATCATATAAATTTTCGATCACTGTTACTGTTACCGTAATTTGTATAGCCATGTTATGTAACTGCTGTGACTAAAATCATGTGCAACAATAACCGAACAATCACTACATAAATAACTAAGATAATTACACGTTAACAATTTACATGTTATATTTTTTTAGTTATTTAAATGCAATAAGAAATTTCAACTAAATCAAAAGTTTCTATTGCGTCATATTCAATTCAACAAATATATATCACACGTGCTACGTGTGCACTGCTTTATATTTGTCGCAATTGTGTCACATAAAATTGTGTAGTAATTGAAATACAGAGTGAGTCAAGTGTCAGGAAATACTGTTTTGTGGCACCGTCCGGTATAAATAGTATTACATAACTCCAAATCGTCCGGAAACACTTATTTACATCGTCTAGGCTGGTAAATGGAGTTGACATGAAGCAAGGACATATTGTTTGGATGCGATACCACACCACATAATCCGACATGATGCATCAGATGTACGCTGTGTGTACACTGTCCCTACACCATCCGATACGACGTTACCTTACTTTTCAAATAAACAAATTTCAGTTTAGGAATCATGGCAACTAGTAGTTCCTCTGACGAGTGGGATGAAGAAATAGAATGTGCAGCAGCTTTATTACTTTTAGAAGAGAGAAAAAATGTAAATATTTTGTGCATCCTATAAATTTCGAACGACACTTTCATGGAATTTCTTCCTAGGCTTCTTCTCTCATATTCTGATCTCTATAGTGCCTGATTTTCATATTATAAAGACATTTATGCTTCCGAACTAACTCAATTAACAGGATTTCGGCAATTTTTGCCGTCATTTTGTGCATATGAATCCACTTTCGCATACCCACTGAGTCAGCCCGCGACACGACACTACACTATACGATCCGACGCGAACAGTCCCCTCACCCTCCGCTGTCAGCAACAACGACGGTTTGTTTTTGATAAAAAAAAATACGAATGAGTATTTCACAAAAATATAGCTAAAAAATCTGATGTGGCCAACACACCTTCCGCTATTTAATTTTTATTAACTTAAATACATACCAATATATTTACTAATGCTGGCTACTGCATTAAGTTCCTTTGCATGATATAGTAATAAACTATTGTTCCAATTTATTATGTATTATCCGTATATTCTCCAGAATTTTACCATAATTTTATTTTGTGATAGTGAGGTTATTTTCTATTCAATAACAAATATATGAAAATTAATTTATTAATTAGATATATTAGAAATTCATATTTTAATATTTTCTTTTTAAAATACTACCATTTTAAATTTAAAATGATTAATTTATTGACAGTGACATTTATCTGTCAGTTGCCTAAATTTGAGATCTGAATTGTGTAACCAAGGCCGAATGTTTATCTTTAAAGCATAGACTCCGGGATTTATAAAATAAATTATTTTATAAATTTATTCATAAAATATATACAAAAAGTTTTAATGCATATCTGTAGAAAATTGGATAATTTTTAATTTTTATAATAGCACAAATCGCGAAAAAATATAATTTAAATATATTTTTCGAAGAAAAACTGTTTTGAGCTTCAAGTAAAGTGTCATTTCCAGTTATGTGATATAGACCAAAATGTAATAGCTTCTTTCTATATTAGAATAAGGTAGAAATACGTAGTTTCAATCCACAGACATTATCGCGAAAATGAAATTTACCAAAATCTCGATATGCGATTTTTAGCACGATCCCTATACCTCCCTATATCAAGGATAACGGGAGGTAAAAATTGAGTCGTGTTACAATATCACGTTTTAGTAAAACAAAACAATAAACAAAAGAAAATAATTACAGATTATAATAAGTTGCCTTATAAATAAGTTCATACGGCCAGAAGCATAAAACTCGTGTTGTATTGTTTTACAATCCGATGAACTGAAAAACGACCTTGTGATGCAGTCAACGAACTGTGAGTGAAGTAAATGTATTAATTATGATTTTATGATCGTCCGTTTTCCTTTACTTGACTTACTTTACTCATTCTACCATTACAAGGTTGACTTATTACACCAGTACTTTTGATTCATTTATGAAAACAGTATCTAATGCAAATAAGTCTCCCAAAGTAACACGGTAGTATAATAGTTTATAGATAAATTGAATAGCAGAATCGCTTAGTTTCAAATCAGTGGATTTGACATTCATGGTACTGATGTCAAGACCAACTTGGTTTATTATAGTAAACCATGACATTTGTTCTAAATAAGTTAATTAAGTTAATCAATATCTTATGAATATGATTTGTTTATTTTTATACTAATTAATACTTGAATTCTCCATTTACGTATAAGTAAATTACAAACTTTATAAATATTTAAAATTGTTTATTTTGTTACAAATACATAAAATTTACATTTATAAGATAATAATAATTACTTATATTTTTACAAGTTATTAAAAATACACTTCTCACAATTTACTACGACTATTGGATTTTTTCTGTATCCACATGGAAATAATATCTTCTTCCTTGCCTTTAGACCTGCACTTTTGGAAAAGTCGGCACTGTTTCTTACATACAACAATCTGTTTTGGCCAGCACAATACTTCTCGCCACTTCCGTTTTTGGTTACGTAAGTGTAGGGCGCGAGCAGTTTTGTGACCTTGTTTAGTAATTATGTACATAGATGTCAAATGTCAGAATTTTTCATTAAAAATTTCAAGATTTTTTAAATTCACGTGGTTAATTTGTCACCAGGAGTGTGGAATTTACTTGTCGAGGAAAATAAACAACATGAAATTGGAAAATTACGAAATTTAGAATGAAAAATTATGATATTTGACATCTATGTATATAATTACTAGCTATTATTCTGACACGGGCCCCCTTATCTGCTTGTCAAGGCCAACAATGTGACATGACTGCTTGCGCCTATTTTATTTAACATTTCTTGTATACCTACACTCTACACCAAAAATTCTACTTATATCTATTCTTTATATTTAGATTTTTTAAATTTAAATTCATTCCATGAAGAAATTTTGTGCTTGTGTTTCCAATTCGTTATCGGGAATAACAGTATTTCTGAAGGGTATGTGTAATATACCTATAATATTAAATATTTAACTATTAATACATTAACAAATAATATAATGTATGTACTTCCCAGAAAAAGTCTTCACTAATGTCTCCGGATTTCTGACACTGACATTTATCTGTCAGTTACAAACAATTTAAATTTTCAACTTTTTCCCATGGCATTCTTTGGGTTGTAAAATTTATTGCAACATTATATTTCTTTTATCTCTTTAATCTATAGAATATATAATAAAATATTTAAATGTATCAGATAGAGAATTTAATTTTCTTTAATATTACCAAGAAAAAAATTCAAAAAATAATATTTAGAAGATTTTTTTTCAAGAATCTTCTACTTCCGGTTGTCTAATTGTTACCAAAACCTTTTCAGATCTTCTCATGAATGTCCGATTGGGAAATGCGTAGTTAACCAAATATAAAGTTTTATAGTTTTTGAGTAATCGTCCTTCCAACATCCCACATACACACATACATACACACACTTACATCCACACACACACACACACACACACACACACACACACACACACAGGCATCATTGTAAAAATATTAAAATCGGATTGTAGGGAGGGACCTTAAAATGTGCTTAATCATTAATATCTGGACATGCGATTTTTAGCATGAATCCAATACCTCTCTTAGCAAGAGGTAAAAATCTGTTGTGGCCAGCACAATACCTCTCGCCACTTCCTTTTTTTGGTTACATAAGTATAGGGCGCGAACGGTAATGTTACATTTTTGGGCTTGACAAGCAAATGTGTGGGCCCGTTTCAGAATGATAATTAGTAATTATGTACATAGATGTCAAATGTTAGAATTTTTCATTAAAAATTTCAAGATTTTCTAAATTTACGTAGTTAATTTATCACCAGGAGTTTAAAGTTTACTTGTATGCCTTAGATATTTAACATTTAATTCTGCTCCACATAGAATTGGAAAATCACTAAATTTAGAATGAGAAATTATGATATTTGACATCTATATACATAATTACTAGCTATCATTCTGACATGGGCCCCCATATCTGCTTGTCAAGGCCAACAAAATCATATGACTGCTCGCTCCCTATTGTATTTAACATTTCTTGTATACCTACACTCTACACCAAAAATTCTACTTACGCATATATCTATTCCATATATATTTAGATTGTTTAATTTTAAATTCATTTTTGATGAAGAAATTTTGTCCTCTTCTAATTTTTCGAAATGTTTCCAATTCTATTAATACATTAAGAAATAATATAATGTATGTACTTCCCAGAAAAAGTCTTCAGTAATGTCTTCGGATTTCTGACACTGACATTATCTGTCAGTTACAAACAAATTAAATTTTCAACTATTTTCCATGGCCATTCTTTCGGCTGTAAAATTTATTATAACAGATTATTTTACATACTATATTTCTTCTATCTCTAAATCTATAGAATATATTGTAAAATATTTAAATGTATCAGAAAGAGAATTTATTTTTCTTTAATATTATCAAGAAAAAATTTCAAAAAATATTATTTAAAAGATTTTTTTTCAAGAATCTTCTACTTCCGGTTGTCCAATTGTTACCAAAACCTTTTCAGATCTTCCCATGAATGTCCGATTGGGAAATACGTAGTTAAAAAAATTTAAAATCTTATAGTTTTTGAGCAACCGTCCTTCCAACATCCCACACACACACACACATACACACACACATCCACACACACACACACACACACACACAGACATCATCGTAAAAATGATAAAATCGGATTGTAGGGACCTTAAAACGTGCTTATTCAATAAAATCTGGATATGCGATTTTTAGCATGAATGCAATACCTCTCTTAGCGAGAGGTAAAAAACATACCTATTGCGGAAACAATTAAAAACTTATATTGAATTAAATATTTTCATATTTTCTGAAACACCTAATAACTACAATAATTATAGTAACAATTGATTTAAATTGCATTAGAACTTTGAAATAGTGAAAGGGAAATAATATAGAGTAGGGTTATTATTTGAACCTAAAAATCTAAGAATAACAAAGGATGATGTAATTATGAAAGTATATCTCACCGAAATTATTTGTGTATGAAAACATTTAAGTACAAAATCATATCAGACATATATCACCATTTCGCAAGTGCTCCAATTCTACGTTCAAAATACGGAAGAAATATCAACAAAAAACCGATATACCATACCAGTTTCAATAAATTTACTTGCTCTATATAATACCGCCATACGAAAAATAGTCAATCACGCATTAAAAACACGTTAGTCCCACGCGCAAAAATGTTTAATACCTCTGGTCCGCAATAAGTAATGGCAGGTTACACATAAGATCTAGATTAAACTCCAGGACAAGAAAGTGAATGTTTTTGAACTAGAATTCAAACGTTATAAAAATCATTTCATGGGTTTGTAATATCCTCTAACCTTTGAACTATTTACGTGTCTCTATAACAATATGTGTCATTACTACAAACGCTATATGCATTCAAATGACTGCGAACAGAGTAAGAAATTCAAGACTTTTGAACTTAAAATTTGTTTATTTACTCCATAAGTCTTTATGTTGTTATATACCAAACAATTACATCATGCAAACAGGATACAAGAGAAAATTTATTTTGGTGAATATATGTATTAATTTATTAATTTTACGCCAGTGATTGTTAACAAGTTATAATAAAAATTATTATTACATTTTACGCTTACGATTTGATTGTGAAATAATTAAACTTTAAAACTAATAACAAACTGAATGAATTACAACTTTTCTACGATGTTTATCACAATTATAATATATTATATTTTAAGATATATTCATTGATATGGAAGTTGAAATATTTAATAACAAAATGAGTATGAATAGCTATTGTATAATTGTAGTTCAAAAAGCAAATTTTAATATTTTTGTTATATCTTCTACACAGATTAGTTTTAACGGTGTGTCCAAATTAAATAATTAAATTGTATATTGGGGGTCATTTTGAGTAAAAAAAACTGATGTGGCCAACACAATACGTCCGGTTTAATTTAATTTTTGGTATTGTGTTTGGTCAAAAAATGATGAGTTTTTAGTGTATAAGCATGTTTTAGGGTCCCTATAATACGATTTTACCATTTTTACGATAATGTCTGTATGTATGTATGTATGTTTGTGTGTGTGTGTGTGTGTGTGTGTGTGTGTGTGTGTGTGAGTGTGTATATATATGTGTGTGTGTGTGTATGTGACGAAAGTTTCGGATCGCATAACTTCAATACCACGATTCCAAAAATTATATTTTTTTCGTATTCCTCAAATTTACATCCAGAAGAATATCTGATTAGATTTTGGTTATAACTGGTGAACCGGAAGTAGCCTCATTTGAAGATTTAACAGTTAAATTTGATTTATTAACATTTAACGTTATTTTATACTTCATATTCAATAGATATAGAGTTAAAGAATTTTAACGAATTAAATTCAGCCAGCTATGCTAAACATGGAAACTACTACTATATTCATATAATTCAAATTGACAGATGTCAGTATCAATAAAAAGTAAATTAATGTGGCAGAGATGAGGATGTTGAAGTAGATGTTGGGGAAGACACGGAATTATACAGTAAGAAAATAAGTCTAGTGTTACAAGTTTCTAGAAAGATACAAGAAAGACGATTACATTGGTTTGAACATGTCATGAGGAGAAATGATGAATTATATTGGAAGAAGAGGATGACCAAAGATAAGATGCAAGGTCTGTATTGCGGAAAACTTGAGAGAAAAGGAACTGAATGAGAACGACACGCAAAAATAGCGACCTCTAACGAATGGGAAAAGCTAAAGAAGAAGATGTCAGTGTCAAATGCAATTTGCATAGTTTGTTTTTGAAATAATTTTACTGGAAATTTAGAATCTTTTGAAGGAAAATGTATGGGATTTATACATAATACACAGGATTGAGGGAAGGTATTGTGCTGGCCACAACAGATTTTTTATCAAGATTTTGAATAATTATTCAGTTTTTGTTTATAAGATTAGGTAGCCTACATATGTGCAATAAATATTAATACAAGCTTGCTTCAAAAATGTTATATGTTTCTGCTTTACAAAAGTTTTTCCTTAAGCTTGTCATCTTATCCTGCTGTCCCTTACATAAAATGTTATAGCGTAATTCGCGGAATTATTTGAATAATAAAAAAACATAAATAAAAAGCATAAAGGCACGCGTATGCATGTAAACATTTAAAATATTTACAAATAACTGAGTAGCTATTTCATTAGCGATCCATCAACCCCTGTTCGGCTTTCTAGCCTTGATCGACCCAAGCTTGAATCGACTCCTTTATCGATTACTTTGAAGACTCCAAGTTGAAATAAAAAACCTAATTCTATCTATATAAACTTTTTATTGTAATAAGATATTATTTATATTTAAATAAGGAGAAACAACAACTGTTACAAATGTAAAAGTAAAATCTTGACAATTAATCTACACCACAATAATAAATGTTGTAACAGTGAAATAAAATCATTTAAATTTCTAGACATGTTTCCACTTTCTTCCTAAAATTAACTTGCAAATCGAGTTGTCTGTAAGAAATTCGAAACAAATGTTTCTGTAAGAAAACTGGAAGTAGTTAACACGAAACGTGTCACGCATTTTAGATATTGGTTCAACAATCGTTTAAAATAGATACATAATAAGATAGAAAAATCTGATGTGGCCAGCACAATACCTTCCGTCAATCCTGTGTATTATGTACAAATTCCATACATAAATTTTCTTGCAAAAGATTCTAAATTTTTGGTATTTTATGATTCCCTTTCTCGGCAACGGAATTCCATACTCCTGATAACAAACAAATCACATGAAATAAGAAAATCATGAAATTTTGAATAAAAAATTATGACACTTGTCAGTTATGGACATAATTAATTGCTGTCATTTTGACACAGGTCCCCATATCTGCTTGCCAAAGTCAGCAAAATCATGTTACTGCACGCGCCCCATACATAAATTTTCTTGCAAAAGATCCTATATTTCCAGTAAAGTTATTTCATAAACAAACTATGAAAATTGCACTAGACACTGACATCTTCTTCTTTAGTTTTTCCCATTCGTTAGGGGGTCGCTATTTTTTATTTTCTTCTTCCACTCATTTTTGTTTTCCGTGTCGTCCTTATTCAGTTCCTTTTCTCTCAAGTCTTCTGCAATACAGTCTTTTCATCTTATATTTGGTCTTCCTATGTTTGTTCCACCTTCTATTAATATATTCATCTCTCCTCATAACATGTTCAAACCAATGTAATCGTCTCTCGTATATCTAGAAACTTCTAACACTAGAGTTACTTGCCTTATTCTTTCATTGATTTACATTTTATTGATACTGACATCTGTCAATTTGAATTGCCTGAATATATTAGCAGTTTCCATGGTTAAGTTAGCATAGCTGGCTGAATTATGAAATTTATATCAAATTTATTATCTTTATTCTTCTTTAACTCTATATCTGTTGAATATCAAATATAAAATGCAATCAAATCGTATAGACAATAATATATTCTTTAAGTTATAATAACATTTAACTGATTTTTTCAAGAAAAACTGTTAAAATCTTCAAATGACGGTACTTCCGGTTGACCAATTATAACCAAAATCTAAACAGGTCTGCATATGGTTGTAAGGAAGAGGAATACGCAAGAATTGTAATTTTTGGAATTCTAGTATTGGAGATATCGTGCACGAAACGGCGGTCACACACACACACATACACACACACATACACACACACACGCACACACGAACACACACACACACATACAGACATCATCGTAAAAATAGTAAAATCGTATTGTAAATACCCTAAAACGTGCTTATTCAATGAAAACTCACCACCGAATTTTTTGACCAAAGACAATACCTTCCTTACCTAGAGGTGACGGAAGGTAAAAAAAGAAACGACATACATATATCTAATTTAAATAACTATATCCAACAATTGTGTAGGTGCTGTCAGGTTATTGCATGAGCACATAAATCAGATGCAATAAATAAACCGCATGACCTCAACAAGTTTTTGTGTCGTATTTTGTCCTAGTGGAGCAGTAAAACTTATGATGTAAGGATAAAGCGCAAGGCAGCGCAGTTTGGTGAAAAATGCAGCAAAAATTTACATTCATACACCGTAAGGAACAGTGAAAGTGTTGAAGTGAACTCGTATATATTGTATAATGTACGCCACACCCTGGCTCGCAATCTCGACTTACGCTCAGTACGAAGCGGCACATTCTGCAATTATTTTTTTAATAAATAAGAATAATGATAGAACTCGTCGAGAGCAACAATATTTAACTTAATAACTTTTTTCGAAATCTCAATATTTTTTTATCATTTTTAGCCAACCCCCCCCCCCCCCCCCCCCTTTATATTAACGAGTCTATTGGCTATTTTCAGCATATGAAATGAGGAGTATGAATATATTAATAGAAAGTGGAAGAAACATAGGAAGACCAAATATAAGATGAAAAGACTGTATTGCAGAAGACTTGAGACAAAAGGAACTGAATGAGGACGACACGCAAAACAAAAATGAGTGGAAGAAGAAAATAAAAAAAATAGCGACCCCCTAACGAATGGGAAAAAACTAAAGAAGAAGAAGATGTCAGTGTCAAGTGCAATTTGCATAGTTTGTATATGAAATAACTTTACTGGAAATATAGGATCTTTTGCAAGAAAATTTATGTATAGGGCGCGTGCAGTGACATCACTTTGCTGACTTTGGCAAGCAGATATAGGGACCCGTGTCAACTTGACAGCAATTAATTATGTCCATAACTGACAAGTGTTATAATTTTTCATTCAAAATTTCATAATTTTCTTATTTCATGTGGTTTGTTTGTTATCAGGAGTATGGAATTCAATTGCCGAGAAAGGGAAACACATAATACCAAAAATTTAGAATTTTTGCAAGAAAATTTATGTATGGAATTTGTACATAATACACAGGATTGACGGAAGGTATTGTGCTGGCCACATCAGATTTTTTAATCTATGTGACAGATTTACCTGTTGAATTAAACCACTGATATTCACTCATATGCTGATGTCACACAAATATTAGCCTCAGGTTATCCTTCAGACATGTTGGATCTAAGAAATAAGATGAATTCAGATTTGAATAATTTAGTTCAATGGGTAAAGAATAATGATCTCAGTATTAATCCAGATAAATCAACTATGTTATTGATTGGAAATTGTGAGGCTCCTGACTTGGTACTAGATGGAATAAAATTACAGCCTGAAATAGTTTGCAAAAGTTTAGGTATGTTCTTTAATAAAGATTTTAATTTTCATTTCCATTTACAATCTAAACTGAGGGCAGCATTCATTAAATTAAAACATTTATATCAGTTTTGGGATATTTTATCTTCAGATATAAAACTACGTCTAATCAATTCTCTAGTACTACCATTGTTTGATTATTATGCGTGTGTGTATATACCTAATTTATCGCAAGCCGATAAACACAGAATACAAATTTTTCAAAAATTTTGCTTACGATATGTATATAATGTGCGTAAATTTGATCATATTTCAAATTACAGAGACATCGCAAAATTGGAAGATATAGAATCTAGTACTAGAAAAATATATGTTTCTTTAGTTCATAAACCTTTAATTACCTTCATATTTGTATGACAAACTTATTCCTAAATTCTAGAACTACAGTTTACGTATTAAGGATTTATATATTGTGTCATCTTTTAAAAAATATAAATTAAAGCGTTCATTTTCTTATATAGCACCTACTTTATACAATTCTATACCATCCGACATCAAATCTTTGTCCGTAAACTCCTTTAAATATCATTTGAAAAATTATAATTTTAATAATGATGTATTATTTTAGTATCTAGTATTAAACCGAGTATTTTCTTTTGCTTCTAACTCGTACATAAGAAACAATTGAACAACAAACTTGGTACTCATCGATGCAGTTTTTTATTTATTTTTCTTCATTACACTTTTGTCCTAAAATTAATATGTAAAGTGATATTGCCAAATCAAAATTTTAACAAAGAATTTCCTATGTTCGGAAAAAAATATACACCCGGTATGTACCTACGAGTAGTAGCTAGCAGCTTGATAGAAATCATGACACGTACTACATCCAAGTAGAGTCAAGTCGAGATTACGCTTCCAACTTATCTCAAATGTAGTGCAAGTTGAATTAATTCGAACCGCAATTTGTGTACATCTAAACGGTACTACAATTGGATCATGTCTGACGACACTTACAAAAACCATTGCCGCTTGTCTGCAATACTGGCCCTAAAACTGACCTTGCCTTACAAAACTCCCCAACACTACAGGACTAGACTTTCAGTATGGGGCGAATTTTTTCCCCCAACGAAAAATGTAAGACACTATTCTGGTTTTTTATTTTAATTACAAGTGGTGGTTCAGATTAAGTATATAAGCATCGCAAGGGACCCAAGCAAGTCAGTAGAGTTCACTACCTCATCAGTTCTAAAACAACAGTTTAGTTCACAAACAATAGTAAACATGATTGCAAAGGTAGGTTGTGGTTATAATGAGGTGTTTAATTATAAAAAAGCAAATCGACCTGTGATGTTCCATACTAATGTTTTCGGATGCTATGCGAAGATTACCTCAACACTTTTCTCGCTAATTACTATTATTATTCTGTTAACTATATTATTTATATAATTTAATACTATATAATTATTTTTTATTTTCATTAAAACTAATGACCCTATTTGCCTAATTGTAACTACGTTATACATGTAAAATTACATTTTAATTTGCTTGTAAAATTTGAATTTTTAAATATTTTACATATTTAAATAATTAAAAATAATAGAATCGGTAGTCGAGTGTATTAAGTGATCGGTTTTGGTTTTGACAACCCAAGTTCAAATCTGACAGAAATCAATTATTTACAAATTTGACCGCAAAAAAGTGATATTTTACATAATGTCTTACAAACATTTGGTTCCGAAATGTACCACACCCAGCACTAAGCAATAAGCAACGACTAAATAGTTGTAAACTTAATAAAAAACATTAAAATGAAATTTTATGTCTGCCAAGTCAAATAAAAATCATAAAATATAAGTAAATTTTATAAATGCATAAATTTTGTTAATTATTGCTTCATTTCACTTTTATAGCTCATTTAAGTATTCAATATGTTTTAGCAGAATAATCTAATTTCACATATAGTGACTAAGGCCCAAATTTCAGTGACTACTCTAACTAGACTCAATTGTTACTGATTTGAGCTAACACTAATTTCTTATTCAATTTCGTATTCAATAAAACAAATGTATGAGTCAATCAATCAATTCTGTTTTGGAATATTTTTATAGTGGATTATTATTATTATCTCTTAAAATTTAACTAAAACGAAAGAAATTAAAGAAACTTAAAAATAATGGAATAATATAGAATTTTAACTTTTACTGTAGAGGGTTTGTACATATTATGAACAACTTCCAAAAAATTGTAATATATTTTAATAAAAAATACTTTCTGATTCAGGATACAATAAATAACAAATGGGCACTAAAATAATTTATTAAAATTCATTTCTGTTGATTTGAGTAAGATTTAAGGTACTTAGAATTTATACAACTGACACTTAATTACAATTCACTTGTCACTGAAATTCGACTGGCATAAGGTCTGAATTCCAAATAATGACATTTTGACCAATTGGGTGTAAGATGAGAGTGAGTCGTGTCTCTGACTTTGGCCCTAAAACTAACAAAACTACACCTTAACATTAAAATTATAATAAAAACTATATTTATATTTCGATAACTAAATTCGCATCATCAGTAGTACGAAATTAAACAAGTACCTAAAATTACTCAACATTTCAACCACGCCAGAGGTCCTAACAACTCTAGAATGGTTGACATGTTGAGTAATATTAGCTATTCACTTTAATTTTGTACATATGATCAAAAGAACTTAGTTCTCGAAATACGTATATACTTTTTAATATAATTTTAAGGTTAAGGGGAAATTTTAATAGTTTAAATTATAATTTAACATTAGACTCGTCCTATTCTTAATTATCACATATAGTGACTCAAAAAAGTAATTGAATTTTTTAGTTGAATGGTTGAACCAGTTAAAAATATATTCTGTTCCAAATTCTGAACCGTTTCATGGAAACATTCATTATGAGAATATAATTCCTTAGCCACGTGATATGTTTTCCGCCAATCAACATTCAGTATCTCCCTAGTTACATGTCTATCACAGCGATGATAAAAAACAAAGAAATTATCATCTTATTTATAGTCGTTACTAAGGGATTTGTTTTCTTTATTTACGACATTGACAGTTAATTTTGAGTATAAAATAAGTAATAACAATAATTCAAACTCTGATATATTAAATAAAACTCGTAAGTACCATGTTTTAATACATTATGAATATGTATATCAAAAGTTAGGTTAACATAATGTGTTACAAAAATTCATTATATTCTCTCATTAAAGATAAGCTCGTGATATGATTAATAATCGAAGATATTATTCGTGAAACCGAAGCAGCACATTTAACTCGTCCTTCGGACTCGTGAAATCTGCAGCTAGGTTTCACTCGAGAATATCATCGATGATGATCATATCACTTGTTATATTATGTTTGAATATTTTTTTGTATACCATTCGTGTTGTTTAACATACCTACTAGTACACAACACGTGCATATATTTTATGAAACTGTATATTTGATATTTTCTAATCACGACTGTTTGTTGCCACGAAAATCGAAACAAAAAAAAATTGATAGACTTGTCTAAGCAATGTCTAGTCGTGAATTTGGAATGTGTTTGGTTCAATTCACCAAAATACTGTATAGATTATGCTTGGAATTGCCAGAGTATTATTCTTCTTTGATATAGATTTATAGTCCTGGAAGAAAAAAATATATTCATTTATATTACTTTAATCTATTTATGTATGTTGTTATAGGTATTCGCCGTTGTGTGCCTCGTAGCATCTTGCCAAGCAGGATTGATCGGCGCTCCAGCCATCAGTGCCGTATCATACGCCGCCCCCGCCATTGCCGCCCCTGCTTACGCCCCAGCAATCGTTAGGGCCCCCGTAGCCGCCCCAGTTGCGCCGGCCGTCGACTACTTTGTAAGTCATGCTCCCAATAATTCCATACAAATCACACTCTAATATTTAGTTTGCAATTAATTGCGCTGTCATATAAATTATACCTGAAAATATAACGTATTTATGATCGCAAGTGTGCTAGTTTTAACTCAACGTGCAATAAGATTGTTTGTTACATCATTTTGAGTACGATAGCCTGGTCACGAGCACAAGCGATCCCCTTTCTCGATTAAACTTTTATTGAAGTTGTCAGACAACATTTATACTTTTCCCCTGCAACCTACGAGATTCACAAACAATGAAAGGTGGGATTGGCACTTATATATAAGCGATTAGTATTTGAAGTTAAGTCATACTATCTACCTACGGGTTCTGGCAACGATAAAACAAAATGATTCTATGAAAAACAATTTTGAAAATCTGATGTGGTCAGCACAATACCTCTTGCCACTTCTGTTTTTGGTTATATGAGTACAGGGCGCGAGCAGTAATGTGCCATTGTTAGCCTTGACAAGCAGATATGGGGGCCCGTGTCAGAATGATAGCTAGTAATTATGTACATAGATGCCAAATGTCAGAATTTTTCATTAAAAATTTCAAGATTTTCTATATTCACGTAGTTAATTTGTCACCAGGAGTGTGGAATTTACTTGTGGAGGAAAATAAACTATATAAAATTGAAAAACCACTAAATTTAGAATGAAAAATTATGATATAGCTATCATTCTGACAGCACGGGCCCCCATATCTGCTTGTCGAGGCCATTAAAGTTACATAACTGCTCGCTGTACATCCCCACTCTACATCAAAAATTCTACTTTTATATATATATATATATATACAGTGTGTTAATTAAAAACCTGGCCATAGGCGTTTAACATGGGAAATCAGTTTTTCCTTGCGCAAAAGTTCCCAAATTATTTTAGACAAAAATACTTCAAATAAATGTTGTAGAGAATTAAATTCTGCATCCAGATTAGTAATAAGATTTTATTTTCGATGTTTCATAACCGAGAAAATCAATTTCAAAGTTTATCGAAAATTGCTGATTTATAGCGATAGCCATGGAAGTCAAACAAAATTACAAACAATTGTATGACATCTTAACTGTCAAAGAAAGTTTGTGTTTTGTGATTTTCGTTCAGTAACATATTTTTTTGGAAGTATGGAACAGTTTTCTCATGAAGAAAAGCTTCAGATTATAAAATGGTGTTACTGTGGACAAAGCTATAGAAAAATACGTGATTTAATAAGTGTAATGTGGTCACATCGACAAATTCCAAGTAAAACCACAATAGAATCTTATTACAAAAACTTAAAGCTGTAATTTCCAATGAATGTAGAAAAATAAATGCCAGACAGCTGCATAATGTTCGACATGGCTTTTATAATAGACTTGGGTATTGCTTAGCGCAAAATGGAGGGTTATTTGAACATTTAATATAAAATTATATTCATTCTAGTTTTCTGTTTTTCTTTTTAAATAAATACATTATTCTTGTTTTCATTTTTATTTTATTTTGTATATGTTGACAGCTATGTATTCTAAAAAAGTTAAATTCTAATTCATTGTGTCAATGTCATACAATTGTTCGTAATTTTGTTTGAGTTTCATGGCTATCGCTATAAATCAGCAATTTTCGAAAAACTTTGAAATTGATTTTCTCGGTTATGAAACGTCGAAAATAAAATCTTATAACTAATCTGGATGCAGAATTTAATTCTCTACAACATTTATTTGAAGTATTTTTGCCTAAAATAATTTGGGAACTTTTGCGCAAGGAAAAACTGATTTCCCATGTTAAACGCCTATGGCCAGGTTTTTAATTAACACACTGTATATATATATATATATATATATATATATATATATATATATATATATATATATATATTCTTTATATTTAGATTTTTTGTCCTACTCTTCTAATTTTTCGAAATATTTCCAATTCATTGCCGAGATTGACAGTATTTTTGAAAGGTATATGTAATATACCTATAATTTTAAATAATTAACTATTAATACAATAAAAAATAATATAATGTATCAACTTCCCAGAAAAAATCTTTAGTAATGTTTTTGAATTTTTGACATTGACATTTATCTGTCAGTTATAAACATTTCAAATTTTCAATTGGTTTCCATGACATTATTTGGGCTGTGAGATTTATTACAACAGATTATTATACACATAACATATTTCTTTATCTCTAAATATATAAAAGATATAATAAAATATTTATATGCACTAGATAGAGAATTTACTCTTCTTTAAAACTAGCAAGAACAAAAATAATATTTAGAAGATTTGTATTAGAATATGTTACTTCCGATTAAGAAATACGTAGTTAATTTATTTATTTCTTTTTCTACATAATTTGTTATTTTTTGTAAAATCTTTATTCAAGTATTGTTCCAAGACAGTTACTAGTTTGGTTATTCATTAATATTTCTAAAAAATTGAAATAAGGATAATGAAATAAATTATGAAAGTGTGAAATGATAGTGTCAGCCACCTGGATTTGAACTAAAGACCTTTCCTTTGCCAGAGTAACGCTCTGCCAACTGAGCTATGGCCAATCCATCAAATGGCTGACATTATCTTCCACTGTAACCGATAATGTATCTCTTTTTACAGACTGTTAACTCTATGTTAATTTCAAAAACTGGACCAATAGGGCCAAGAGTAATTTCTGATATGTCTACAATGAGGTTTAAATGTAGTGGTAATCCAACCCCACGTCATACAACGTGACACAAAACTGTATTCTACAAAGAGAGATACATTAGCGGCTAAAGTGGAAGATAATGTCGGCCATTGGATAGATCGGCCACAGCTCAGTTCGTAGAGCGTTACTCCGGCGAAGTAATGGTCCTTGTTTTATATCCAGGTGGCTGACATCTTTTCACACTTTCGTAATTTGTTTCGAACATATAGACTGTTAACTCTATGTTAATTTCAAGGATAATGAAATTTAACAAAATTATTTTACCTCGTTTTCCTGAAAATGTTTAGCAATATTAAAATGTCCCTCGAAAATAAACATTCCAAAAATAAGTATCAATCTGTTTTGTGCTAAGGATTTTTAAAAATAGTTTTTAACCCGGGATCGGTCGCGGATCTAAATTTAACGGGAACGGTCGCGGTATTGTCATTTAGACCCCATAAAATATATTTTGGCTTTAAAAATCTGGCAATAAATAACAGTATACTCTTTAGAAATATATGATATTGCTTGCACGCAATTTTTGTTTTTCTCTATTTTGTAAGTACATTCTTGTACGCTTGTGTATGTTCTTGTATGTAATTTAAAAGAAAATAAATTAAATTGTGAAATTTATATAATACATCGCATTTATCGTGTAAGAGCTCAAACAATTGAGAAATGGTAACGCTGTCGGTCGCCAGACAGTCACTATGACCAATATGACAAATCTAACATGTCTAGCACACTACTATTCAAAGCTAGCACAAAATTAACTAGTATTCATTATGTTACTTAGTTTTTGACATATGACTGGATCAGTGAAGTTGAAGCATATATGCGTAAGAAACATATGTCGATTTTTTCGACCAATTAGCGTCCGATCCCGGGTTAAGGGCAATGTATGTTTCACCTTGTCAAAACAAGAATATTCGAATTGTTTGTCGGTTAACAATACATTCGTATTTCATTCAGTAAAATAAATAGTAAAAGCAAATAACAATGATACTGACAAATTTATTTTTAATTGCAGGCCCCCGCTCAATACGAATTCAAATATGGTGTAGCTGACGCGCATACCGGCGACCAGAAATCCCAAAGCGAATCGAGATCTGGTGATGTAGTGAGGGGCCAATACTCCTTGGTGGAACCTGACGGCACCATCCGTACCGTAGACTACACAGCCGACCCCCACAACGGTTTCAACGCTGTCGTGACCCGCTCCGGGCATGCTGCACATCCCGCAACACCCATCGCCGCCCGAGTCATCGCCGCCCCAGCCATCGCCGCGCCCGCCCTCTCCCTCGGTGGTCACGGCCTTCTTGGCGCTCAACTCCTTCACTAGAATCCTCACTCTGGATTGCAGCGCCGCAGTGCCTGCAAGCACCAGCTCCACCGGATACACTGCTGGCACCCTTGCACTCACTGCTGCCACGCTGCGGTCCTCGTCACATTTACATTGAATTCAAGGTAATTGTAAAACAGGTAAATTTATTTATTTAGTTTCATAGGATGAGTTTTACAATTCGGTTGGATTCAATGTGAATCGATTATCGCCATGCCAAACTCATGATTCATGTTCTCTACGTCTTGTGACATTCGTACTCATGTAAACTTATTATATCGCATCTATGTTATCATAAATAAATACTCTGTGAACTCTTAGGAATGTGCTTTCTTTCCTATTCTTGTATTCTTTTACTGTTGTACATACCATATACATATCTATATTACATTTTAGTTTTAGTAAAATGCAGTATTGTTGTGACATAAACTAAAAAAAAATTATAAAATAAATGTATTATAAAATTATTTCTCTGTGTTTTTAATACATAGGTACAGTAAAATTTTTGAAAGATGTCCGATCAAGGTTGTCTACGAATTGTATGAATTCAGATTTTTGCTCCGCCCATCATGACAAATTCAGTAGTGTCGTTTGCTTAGTTTTTATGAGGGTACGTAAGATACTACTGTTATTTTATTATTATAAAAACATATATTACAGGAAAAACATTCAAAATTCAAAAATATGTCAACTAGTAAGTTTATAAGCAAATGTAAAACCAAATATGTTAAAAATAAGATACTGACAGAATGTCAGTGTCAGTGACTCTGACAGAATATAACGTTATACGTACGGCTATGAATCAAGGTAATGTATCTGAATTCATATATAAACTTACGTTACAGCGAAAGTATTATCAACAACGAGCATTGTTTATAAATGGAATGTCCTAACTTAGTCGAAACAATACGAATTTTTGAAAGACAAGCGTATTATATCCATCCTTATCACACAGTCTTACAGCCTTTGCAAAAGAAAGAGATAAATGTATGCCTATTTGTTAATTCGTTCGTGATAAAGGTGCCCTTGATCGGACATCTTTCAAAAATTTGACTGTATTTAGAAAATTGTATCATCTTAACATAACAAAAAATCACCTCTCGTCACTTCCGTTTTTGGTTACATAAGTATCCCGTGTCAGAATGACATAGATGTCAAATGTCAGAATTTTTCATTAAAAATTTCAAGCTTTTCTAAATTCACGTAGTTAATTTGTCACCAGGAGTGTGGAATTTACTTGTCGAGGAAAATAAACTACATGGAATTGGAAAGTCACTAAATTTGGAATGAAAAATTATGATATTTAACATATATTTACATAATTACTAGCTATCATTGTAACACGGGCCCCCATATCTGCTTGTCAAGGCCAACAAAGTCACATGACTGCTCGCGTCCTATTGCATTGTCCTACTCTTCTAATTTTTGAAATGTTTCCAATTAATTGTCGGAATAAACAGTATTTTTGAAGGGTATATGTAATATACCTATAATTTTAAATATTTAAATATTAATACTATAAGAAATAATATAATGTATGTACGTCCCAGAAAAAACAAATTCAGTAATGTCTCTAGATTGTTAACACTGACATTTATCTGTCAGTTAATTTTTCAATAGGTTCCCATGACAACAGTCGGGCTGTGAGATTTATTATAACAGATTATTATATAGCTTATAAATCTATAAAAGATATAAGAAATTTATTAAAATAAAAATAACATCTCAACAACTAAAGGAAATAAATATGCGTGATTGTTGTGTATAATGGGCAACCTAAAACAATGCTATATCTAAATTCCATCTTTTACAAATTTTGTTTAATTTGTCAAGAGATTTGAACTTGCATTTAAATTATCTTGAAAGCTCATTATATTTTATCTTTCGTCACCTGCAAGGAAGGTATTGTCTTTGATGAAAATAAGTACGTTTTAGGATCTTTTCAATTTTAACATTTTTTCGTAATACCATACCATTACTATGATAACGTAAGTGAAAAGAGATCTGTAACGGACGCCGGCCATTAAAGATTATAACGGACGTATGAACGAAAAACAAAAGCAAAAAGGCATCTAAAAGGGCCAGCGCCCGTTACTATAACGGCCGCTAGCCGTTAAGGTTCATAACAGGCACTTGCTAATAGGATAAAATATTTCTAAAAAAAAATCACATGATTGTGAAGAGCTTTATGCAAATAACGTTAATAACTATTACGATGATAAAGGGTTTTCCAATAAGAGGTGTTATTTTGAATAGCCCGCTATTTCGGTAGATGTCGCTTTTGAAGCTGTCATTTTTTGACATTTGACAAGTAGAAACTACGCCATTAATAAAAATGGAACGATACACGCTTCAACAACGAAATTATTAAAATTCACTATAAAAATGGTGAAAATTTGGCAGAGACGGTTCGTAAAACTCGACAATTTTTGGGTCGTCGTGAAGCACCTTGTCGGACCGCAATACAGAAATTGGTGGAAAAATTCGAGCTGTTGGGACAAGTTAGTGATGTGAAGAATAAAACCCGTGCACGTGGCTCAAGAACAGCCGAGAATATTGCTGCTGTAGCCGAAAGTGTTGAAGAAAACCCAGGTTTGTCCATTCCTCGTCGTTCTTTGGAATTAGGCATTCCACAAACGTTATTACACCGTATTTTGCATAAAGATTTGGGTCTTAAGGCTTATAAAGTCCAGTTAACACAAGAACTCAAGCCGGCCGATCATCAAGCAACGAAACCATTGATCTTTTACGGGAAAAGTTTCCGGACCGTGTTATCTCTCGAAGAGGTGATCACAATTGGCCACCGAGATCTTGTGATTTAACACCTTGCGACTTGTTTCTTTGGGGCCACGTGAAAGAGAAGGTCTACGCCAACTGCCCAGCGTCGACTCAAGACCTCAAAGATGGAATTCGTGAGGCTATCGAGGACATAGGACAGCCACTTTGCGATTTGGTTATGGAAAATTTCATGAAAAGGATATTGTCCTGTCAGCGTGGTCGTGGTGGTCATTTGCCTGATGTTATTTTCCACTATTAACGGCATACCTTCCTCTTTATAATGAAATAAACATCCGATCATTTATATTAAAAAATGGCATTTTTCTTTGAATATCAAAATAACACCTCTTATTGGAAAACTCTTTATATGTGTGTGTGTGATTTCTCAAAGTCTAGATCTACACTTAATATCTTATTCACTAGGTATTTCTCAATCAGACATTAATGGGAAGAGTTGTAAAGGTTTTGGTAACAACTGGACAACCGGAAGTAGCAGATTCTTAAAAAAAATATTTTAAATCTTATTTTTAGAAAATTATTGTTCTTGCGAATATTAACGAAGATGAAAACTCTATCTTATACGAATTTACTGTTTTTACAAGGGGCGCGCGCACGCGCGTTTGTGTGTGTGTGTAACAAAAATTTCCTCTTCTATACGTCTATAATGAGAGTTGATTAGATTTTGGTTATAATCGGTCAAGCGGAAGTACTCTTAATTGAAGTTTTTAACAGTTTTTCTTGAAAAAGCGCAGTTAAATATCATATTTTGACAATTTACCTTATTATAAATATTAAAGAATATTTTATTCAATGCATATAAAGTTAGAAAATTATAACGAAATTAAATTTCATTATTCAGCCTACCATGGATACTACTATTACCTATACCGTGAGTATTTTTTAACATGAAACATGGAATTTGTCATATCCATGGTTACGACTTGACATTTGATTGACAGCAATGTATTTGCCTGTCTCATTTAAAATGAAACATAGGGGATGAATTTGACAGAAGTATTATATTTAAATATTGAGCAGTAATATTCCCGTTAATAAAAAATGGCCCAATAATGTGGGTTCCTATTATGCCAGCCCAAACGTTAACTTTCTCGGGTCGTTGAGTCCTCGTACTATGATACAAATGTAGATTTTGTCTGGACCAATACCGATAATTTTGTGAATTTACCTCGCTGTGTAAATAAAAAGTTGCTTCGTCCGTAAAAATATTTTGCAGCAAATCTGAATTGTTATTAACGTTTTCAAACATTCTTTCACAAAAAATTATTCTTCGTTCGTATCGTCCATAACTAACTCCTGGTGATTTTGGAAATGGAATGATCTGTAATGATCCTTTTTAAATAGTCTGTGTACAGTAGCTTTGTTTACAGCAAAAGCTTGTCCAATCTCTCTTAATGTTAATCTGTTCTTATCTTGTATTAAAGTCAGAATTTCATGTTTTTTTCTGCGCAGTTAATATATTACAGGATCTATTCCTACTGTTATGTGCAGGCTCGATGCAACCATTTCCTCTAAAGGTATTCACTATTAAAAAATTTGCTGCACTTGGTGTAGACCTGCCAGGAAATGAAGCGCGGAACAAGTTCGACACTTGCCTTAAACTTGGATTAAAATTCGAATAATACCACTTAATAATCTGCACCTTCTCTTCCACAGTATAAACCATTGCATTTCAAATTGGTTTTTTGACATTGACAGAGTAGACAAATGTCAAAATTGTTCCCTATGTTTCATTTTAAATGAGACAGGCTAATACATTGCTGTCAATTAAATCGTAACCATGGATATGACAAATCCCATGTTTCATGTTAAAAAATACTCACGGTATATTATAATTGACAGATGTCAGTGTCAAGTGAAATTTACATAGTGAATAACTTTACTGGAAATTTAGAATTTTTTGCAAGAAAATTTAGGTACGGAATGTGTCCAAAATTAAACAGAATTGACGGTAGGTATTGCTGGTCACAACAGATTTTTTTTAATAAAATAGTACAGTTGTTATGATAAATATGCAATAATAACATTAATGGGTAAGACGTTGCCCAATAATTCAACAAAGTAAATAATTGGTCGACAATAAAATTAGAGTAATTAAACTTTAATCAATTACATTGTTTATTACAGAGTGCGCGAACTAATACGAATTTCAGTAATCTTTCACAGACGTAGATTGGAACACAGTGCAGTGATATTCTGTTCACTGTTCGTATTGTCTCAATCTTTCATGCTCTGATTGTCACACGAGGACATGTAAAAACCACACATTGCTTGAACCCGAAAATGACACGTTACGCAAAGTGGAACGTTGAACGTGAAACGAGGAACGTGCGTGGCGTGTACACCCACTCTTCCGCCATTTTGAAACTCTTATCGGAAAGTGAAACCGTTATGGCGTGCTGAGGAAGTTAACCTCACTTTTTCAAATTACGGAGACGTAAGCAAATTGCTGTTCAAGTTTCCATTAGTTAATGATTTGAATTGTAAAATTTCCTGTTTTAAATAATAAAGCTTTTTGTGCGATTCACCCTGACACAGATAGTCAGATGATGATGAGGCAATAGATATTTTAGCTTATACGAAGGCGTTTCTACTTATGCAGATCACCATCGTGAGATCGTATCTGCATGTTTGCGTAATTAGATATGTAATATGCAAAATGTTATTTTATCGAACAATAGGTGATTATGTTAAGTACCATGGAAATATACATGCAGACACTAAGATTAACGGAATATTTGAAGTGGAAAGTGATAATGGACAGATTTATATATCATTCTTCTTGTTACTCTGATTTTAATATAATCATAATATACATTTTCCGGAAAATTTTGAATGGACGAAATTGTTGGAACGACATTACTTAAGTTTTAGATTTTATCTAGCATATGAGTTTTTTAACAATACGTAAATGAGGATTAAAAAATAAAACCAATATTGGAAAAATACTTTACTTAAATCACAAATGAATACAATAATGTGTCTAGCACAGTACCTTCCGTCAATTCTGAGTATTATGTACAAATTCCATACATATATTATCTTGCAAAAGTTTCTATATTTCCAGTAAAATTATTTTATAAAGAAACCATGTAAATGACACTTCTTTAGCTTCTCCCATTCGTTATGGTCACTAATTTTTATTTTCTTCTTCCACTCATTTCTGTTTTGCGTGTCTTCCTCATTCCGTTCCTTTTCTCTCAAGTATTCCGCACTACAATCCTTCCATCTTATCTTTGGTCTTCCTCAGTTTCTTCTACCCTCTAATACTAAGCTAGTTATTCTTCTTCCAATATAATCTTCATCTCTCTTCATGACATGTTGAAACCAATGTAATCGTTTCTCTTGTATCTTTCTAGACACTTGTATCACTCGAGTCATTTCCCTCATTCTTTCATTCCTTATCCTACCTTTCCGTGTCTTCCCAACATCTATCTCAACATTCTCATCTCTGCCACATTCACTTTTTATTGATATTGACATCTGTCAATTTGAATTATCTGAATATATTAGCAGTTTCGCTGTTTAGCATAGCTGGCTGATTTATTAAATTTAATATCTTGATAATTCTTTAACACTATATTTATTGAATATGAAGTATAAAATGCAATCAAATCGTATAGAAAATAATATATTCTTTAAGTTATAATAACGATGTCTATAAATGATGTTTAACTGCGTTTTTTCACGAAAACCTGTTAAAATCTTTAAATGAGTTCTTCCGGTTGACCTGTTATAAACAAAGTCAAATCGCCTCTTCTTCTGGATGTACACTTGAGGAATACGAAACAAATTTAAATTTTGAAATCATGGTATTGAAGTTATGCGATCCGAAACTTTCGTCACACACACACAGACACACATATATACATACATATACATACATACAGACATCATCGTAAAAATGGTAAAATCGTATTATATGGACCCTAAGACGTGCTTATTCGCTAAAAACTTATTGAATTTTTTGACCAAAGGCAATACCTTCCTTACTTAAAAGTGACGGAAACTAAAAATTAATATTGAAAATGTTTCAATAATTCTGTCATCTGAAACTTCGTTTTCAGAGATTCCTTATTAAATACTTCAGTAATTTTTAAAATCATCACATTTGATTGGTCGGCATCAGTTGTATATAGACTATGTTTTGATGGAATATCTTCTGAGATATTGCTTTCAAATTTAGACAATTTTTTAAGTATTTTCCATAAAGGTAGAAGGTGTTATTGCTTCCTTTCGCACGATTTTTTTGAAATAATAAATAACTACATCACTCGCGTGTTAGAATTTGTTTAACATTAACTAATCGGAACAAATATTACTTAGGGTACAATTAAGCAGATAGTAACAGATTAATTCTACGTGCCCTATAGCATTTGGCGTCGCTGGAACCACAATAACTAACACCCACTCCCCCAATTTAAAAGGGAAAATCTAAAAACCTATTCCTTTTTTAGGGCTGGCGCCTTACATAGGAATTGGAGGCCTGATTATATATTATATATATTATTACATAAATCATTTATTTAATTTTTTTCTTATATTATTGACTTATAAAGTCGGGCGTAAGATATATCCCCAATTGTTATTTTGAACCTACTCCGCACGTTGCCGTTATATTTTACAGCTAGCTTTTGTTTGGCAAAGGTAAGTAAATTTTACACTCTCTTTAGTTATATTTACTCGCAATTACTATTTTTGAGTAAATATTACAAGTAAAGAAATTTAAATACATTTACAATACATTTTATTTAGTTTATGTATTAACATACATAAAATTTTAAAAACCTTATAAAGGAAGTTCAGTTTTCTTTAAAAAATAGAAACTCGTTAGAAACTATGCAAGTCCAAAAGTAGCTTGAATACCATCAATGAGATGGTAAATACTCTCCCTAGAATAACATCTTCAGAGTTGTAATCGCTAAGAACAGATTACACATATATGCACATGTATTTACCCGTTTTTCATAATTAATTTTAGGATATGTACATAATAGGCGTTTTCATTAATTCAGTCACAGGCTGGTGACCGGCACTGTCAGAACATAGGACTTTAACAAATAAAATAATATTTTCATAATATCCTGATTCCCTAATTAAAAAGATTCAAATAAAAGTTGTGGATATTAAAATTATGCATTTGAATCAATAAGAAGTTTAACTGACATTATTGAAGATTTTTTCTGTGATATTGGTAAGTTTACTATTTCTTGTTGTACAACAATAATAACAATTAAATATTTAAATTATAGCTATATAAATATATATATATATATACCCATCAGAAATCCCGTCAAGAAATTGGAAGAAATTCGAATATTTAGAAGTATAGGAGAAAACTTCATCAAAAAATAAATTTAAAATTATAAAAATAATCTAAACATAAAGAAAAGACATGATAAATTTATAGGGCGCAAGTAGTCATGTGACTTTGTTGAACTTGACATGCAAATATGGGGGCCCGAGTTAGAATGACAGCTAGTAATTATGTACATATATGTCAAATGTCAATTTTCCATCCAAAATTTCATGATATTTCAATTCTGTGTGGTTTATTTTCCTCGACAAGTAAATTCCATATTCCTGGTGACAAATTAACTACGTGAAATATTATGACATTTATGTAAATAATTACTAACTGGCTTTGACAAGGGCCTCCATATCTACTTGTCTAGGTCAAGTATGACAAACTAACTACGTGAATTTAAAAAATATTGACATCTATGTACAAAATTACTGATTGTCATTTTGGCACGAACCCCCATATCTGCTTGTCAAGGCCAACAATATCACATGACTGCTCGCGCCCTATACTTATGTAACCAAAAACGAAAGTGGCGAGAGGTATTGTGCTGGCCACAACAGTTTTTTTTACTTATGTTGCCTGATTAGATTGATTAAACTTTCAAATAATTTCACGTATAATAGTAGCATGTTATTAAAGTGTTAAAATGACAATTACAGCTTATAATACAAATAACATATTAACAGTTCTAACCTAGTATATATTTTGCAATTCATTTTTAAAGCAATATTACAATACAATCAACAAGGCGTTTAATTTCTCAAATGTGTATTTTCACAGTTGCTGCATCGCAACAAATAATGAATTATGTGCAAAATTAAACATCTCAAAAACTCCATACGTCATAGAAGCAACAATATCCGGAAGATAAGTGATGATTAAGCTATAGAATGATTCGCGCAATTTAACAATGGGAATTTATTATCGAAACATATACTATGAAGGTGAGAACTATGTCGCACTACACTGAATACACAGATCGCATTTCGAAACAAATTATTGCAATAAGTGTTATAATTCTTAATATAATTTCACATAATTAAACTTTAGAAGACATGATTCTCTCAGAATTGTCACAGAAGCAATTATTTGCTTTTTCTTTATTTCTTAAAGTAATATGATTTAATTATGAGTTTTTATAATGTGTTGCAATTTCTCGTATATTACTTCATGATAAAAATTACATAATAGTTATGTATGTATTAAGGGTATAATTAAAAAAATATAGCATGCGGAATGTTTAAAGCCCGACGCGTAGTCTCCTGGCAATATGAGACCTATGGGGTCTCGTAGTCGCGTGCCTGAGTGTCTAGTCGCGAATATGAGGTTTCGATCCCGACCGACACCCAATATTTCGAATTTTAAATGGCACAAAATTAACCTCTGTGGTGCACTCTCCACGCCAGCAATAAGTTCCTGTAAGGTAACGTTTTGTAAATGCCCGCACGGTAAAAATATGTCATCATCGTTACCGAAATTTGTCTACAAAACAAATTAGCACACACAGCAATATGCCGTGATGATATATTTATTTATTTTGTTATTTAAATATATACGTATACATATTTACTAATGCTGGAAACCTTTCCTTTCCATATAACTATTGTTCTACTTACAATTTTCTTTTTAAAACATGTGTAACCATAGAGTTTGTGTTTATTTATCCATAAAATATATAGAAAAAGTATTAATGAAAACCTGTAGGAAATTTAATAATCTTTAATTTTTATAATAACAAAATGAGACAAATAACATTTAAAGGTATTTTTTGAAGAAAACCTATTTTGAGCTTCAAGTAAATTGCCATTATCCGAGTGACACCAAAATCTAATGACTTCTTTCCATATTAAAATAAGGTACAAATAAATGGTTTCAAAATATTCTGAATGAAAGCATTTGAGTTAGAGTACCTAGAATATCTACTCACACACATATGCACACATACATACACACACACATACACACACACACATATACACCCACAGATATCATCCTAAAAATGTTAAAATTGAATTCTAGAGACCTTAAAACGTGGTCATTTACCAAAATCTCGATATAGGATTTTTAGCACGATCCCTATACCTCCCTTACCAAGGATAGCGGGAGGTAAAAATGAGTTCTCATGAGGTGATACATCGGGTATTTTTACCTTCCGTCACCTCTAGGCAAGGAAGGTATTGTCTTTGGTCAAAAAATACGATGGTGAGTTTTTGATGAATAAGCACGTTTTCGAGTCTCTACAATACGAATTTACTCTTTTTACGATGATGTCTGTATTTGTGTGTGTGTGTGTGTGTGTGTGTGTGTGTGATAAAAAATTCTCCTTTGATAACTCCAATACTACAATTCAAAAAGTTATAATTCTTTCACATTCCTGTTTCGAACGTCCATATGAAGAGTTGATTAGATTTTGGTTATGCTTGGTTAACCGGAAGTACCCTAATTTGAATATTTTAACAGTTTTTCTTGAAAAACGCTGTTAAATATAATTTTTTGAACTTTTCTGGGGTCTCGTGGCCGTGTGCCTGAGTGTCTGGTCGCGAATCTGGGGACCCGGGTTCGATCCCGACCGACGCCAAATATTACATCGAATTTTAATGGCACAAAATTGACCCCTGTGGTGCCCTCTCCACGCCAGCTATGAGTGCCCGTGAGGTGACGCCTGGTAAGCGCCCACACGGTACAAATATTCCATCATTACCGATATCTGTATACAAAGCAGATTGGCACACCCAGCAATGGGTAATATGCCGTGATGAAATATTTATTTATTTATTTATTTTATTTTTATAAAATAAAGAATATGTTATTCTCTACTCGATTTAATTATATTTTTTTTCTTTATATTCAATGAATTTAGAGATAAAGAATTATAAAGAAATAACTTACAACCTAATGCTGCTAAAAGCTGCACCATGGAAACAGTTACAATATTAAAATATTACTAATTGACAGATGCCATTTTCAAATAAAATTTACATAATATCTTTGTGAAAATATTTTACGGAAATATAAAAATGTAAAATAATTTAAGGTGGCAACAACAAATCACATAAGGTAATGCAACAGATTATAGCCATAAACCAATTCAGCAGATTATTATATTATAAATTTAATGCTATATATGTTTTTATTTTCTACTTCTTATTTTAAGAAACATACTGTTCTTTTTAGAAATAGTTCAGTTTAGTTCAGTACGAGGTAAGATCAGCTCATTTCTCCCCTAAAAAGAAAATGCCCATAGAATAGTTTGCAAAAAAATTCTGTGTGGAATTTGTACAAAATACGTAGAATTGACGGAAGGTATTGTGATGGCCATATCAGATTTTTTGATTATGAAGCCTTTTAATGTACCGACAGGTCTCACATAACGCGATACTACAATGGAATTATATATCGGAAGGAATATAATAAACCTTGACGATGGCGTTGGTCAAAACAATCAAAACTCCATTTGAATCGGAAATGAAACGTAGGAGCATATATATAATTTGTGTGGTGGTATTAAGTATAAAGCCAAAATTACCTTACAACATTTGTTCATGACGTCACTGTCAATGTTAATTTGAAATACTGACTGTATACCTACTTTCATATAGTAACAAACAATAATGAAATAATTTACTTATTACAAAATCAGGGAAATTATATTTAATTTTTAAATGAAACCTTGCTTTGAACCTGTCTATTTGAACAATTACACCGACATGCGTTTTATAACGAAACTCGTAGGATAATAAACAAAGTAATCGGTGTCGATTTCTCAAGACGTAATATAATTTGTTTATCTCCACTTATAAATCAGTTGCTAATATACTTGTTACAAATATCCTGCTTTATTTTATTAGTACAAATTAGATTCCAATAAAAGATTATATTATTATATTGATCACTTATTCACATTAGGTACGTTAAAGTAAACCTCCATCAGGACTATATGACAAGTTGTTTATTGATAATTTGATACTGAAATAAAAAATTTATTACTTCCATATTGTCATATAATTAAAGACTTTCTTTAGAAATGTCACAATTAAGCCCATCTGTTATATAAAGAACATATCATATAATGCGGATATAAGTAATAATATTTTATTTGTAATATTACAAATATATATATATATATACAGTGTGTTAATTAAAAACCGGGCCATAGGCGTTTAACATGGGAAATCAGTTTTTCCTTGCGCAAAAATTCCCAAATTATTTTAGACAAAAATACTTCAAATAAATGTTGTAGAGAAATAATTCTGCACCCGATTAGTAATAAGATTTTATATTTGACATTTCATAACCGAGAAAATCAATTTTATATTTTTATGGAGATAGCTGATTTATAGCGGTAGCCATGAAACTCAAACAAAATTACGAACAATTGTATGCCATCTTAACTGTCAAAAAAAGTTTGTGTTTTGTGATTTTCGTTCAATAAAATATTTCTTTGAAAGTATGGAAAAGTTCCCTCTTCAAAAAACTTTAAAATTGATTTTCTCGGTTATTAAATGTGAAAAATGAAATCTTATTACTAATTCGGGTGCAGAATTTAATTCTCTATAACATTTATTTGAAGTATTTTTGTCTAAAATAATTTGGGAACTTTTGCGCAAGGAAAAACTGATTTCCCATGTCAAACGTATATGGCCAGGTTTTTAATTAACACACTGTATATTTAATTACAAGCTATGCATTACCGTTGCAACCTGTTACATTTTGGTTTATGTAAAATTTAAAACTTCACACAAAATGTAAAATTTATGACGCAGAACAGTTTTATTTTTATACTTTCTTAAATTTTGACTTACTAAATACATGTACCTACATATTATAATAATAAATTTTATAAGTATAGAGAAGGTGTATAATAAATATTCATGAATTGTAATGTTATTTCATCATTTATTAATTTTGATTAATCATTTGCATGTTGGCATGAAAATACTTTTTACCTCTCGCTAAGGGAGGTATTGGATTCATGCTAAAAATCGCATATCCGCATTTTATTGAATAAGCACGTTGTAAGGTCCCTACAATCCGATTTTAACATTTTTACGATGATGTTTATGTGTGTGAGTGTGTGGATGTGTGTGTGTAAGGATGTTGTAGGTACGATTTCTCAAATTTTATATAACTATAAAGACCTGTTTAACTACGGATTCCTCAATCTAACATTAATGGGAAGAGTTGAATAGGTTTTGGTAACAATTGGACAACCTGAAGTGGTTTGCTTAAAAAAATTCTTCTACATATTATTTTTTTGAAAATTTATGTTAATACAATAATAAAGATCTTTAAATTCTCAGACTTGAATTTGAGAAATCGTACCTCCAACGACCTCTCACACACACACACACACACATCCACACACACACACACCTTAAAACGTGCTTATTCACTAAAATTTGGATATGAGATTTTTAGCATGAATTCAATACCTCTCTTAGCGAGAGGTAAAAAGTTAAAACGGGGGCATCTTCCCAGACTCATCCTGTATAAGTATTAGAGAGACGATTACATTGATATGGACATGTAATGAGGAGAGATGAAGAATATATTGGAAGAAGAATGAACAGCTTAATAGCATAGAGGGTGGAAGAAACAAAGAAAGAATAAAGAAAAGATGGAAGAAGTGTATTGCGAAAGACTTGAGAGAAAAGGAACTGAATGACGACCACACGCAAAATAAAAATGAGTAGAAGAAAATCAAGAATAGCAGCCCCTGACGAATGGGAAAAGCTAAAGAAGAAGAATTAAAATAGAAATTGTTTGTTAATCATCCGGCCTCGTAGCTCTTATAGTTCTCGAGATATATTGGACAAAATAAAATTGTACAATAATACTTTCAAAGTTTTAAGTTTTTATCAAGAAATTGGAAAGTAAAGTGTAATTTATTATTATAAATAATTATCTAAGTATTATCTGTTATGATAATTTGATTGTTATATATTACTTTTAGAAATAATTCGCATACTTTCAATTTCGACAAGTCGAAATAATGTGTAGACATATTTTGCAATGAATGCAATTGGTGATTTGATGTTCCAGTCCATTGAGCATTGGCGCCTGCAGATCCGTCGGGAGATGGAGCAAGCGGCAACGTCGACCTCCGGCCCGGGAAGCAGATTATGAAAATGAGAGTCGAGGCCACCTTGCCCCACATGCCGATGTCGTTGCTTCCCCGTAATTCAAACAGCAACTTTCAACTTACCTATGGTCTGTTTTCTTGCGTTTGTCCCATCGTATTACAGTACCCCCGCCGATTTTTTCCATGTACGCCTAATTGGAGCATACGTTTCACATAATGTGAAATTTGAGTATAAAAAGAGATGGATTTTAGGAAACGACCAGTATAGTTCTCTTCGCAGTGAATACTACTTCTTTAGCGACAATGTTCTCTAAGGTGCGTTTTCTAAACAAACTACATTTTTAATTTTTACGTGAAAAAGTGACTGTGATTATTTTCAAGTGATAGTATAATCTTCATAATGTAATATAAACCAAAATTGTATACAGTGGCAAACAATATCAAGCCTTTTACCCAAAAGAGATGTATGCATTTTTGGGAAATGAATAGTTCCCTAACAATGTTCATGCAATTTTTACTAACATTAAAGTTCATGAATAAATAAAAAGTTAGTTTATTTTCAAATATGAAAGGACTGTGAATTAATACTGCATTTTTTTAAAATTTAATCAATCGTAGTTCAATCCTCGAAAGACAAACACTGAAATATGAAATAATTTGTGTAACAATTTACTTTATTAACATTTTAAATTAAGTAATGAAATATTTTTTGCCTCCGTTATTAATACATACGAGTGATTTAATGACACTCAGTGCCATTAAATCACTCATAATGACATTCAAATTGGTGTACTAATTACATATTAGCGCACTGTCGTAGATAAATATAATTTAAAAAATCAATGAGAATAATAATATTTGATATTACGTTATAAAATTACATCAATTTAAAATTTAACATGCCTTATAGTGGTGTTATTTATTAGAGATGTACTAGTAAATACATCGAAATTCCCGTATAATTGATAATATTTTTGTTTAGGTAGTAAATATATATTCATTTTTATCTCGTTTATTTGTATTATGAGATTTTTCAAGTAAATATAAAATAGTATGAGATATTAAAAAAATTCAAAAATTTACTGCAAATAAAATAAATTCATGTTCGTGTTTTGTTTGTTTGTAGATCCTTGCCCTGATCGCGGTAGCAGCGTGCGCTCATGCCGGAATCCTGGATGGAGGATACGGAGGACACGGTTTTGGCCAAGGCTATGTCGCAGCTCAAGCTATTCAAGCTGCGCCTCTTCTCTCTCACGGCCATCAAGAAGTGGACTACTATGTAAGAATATACAAATATTGTACTATAGCAAAGCGTTGACTAAAATATTAGTTTAAATAGGAAACCTTTCAATTATTTAAAAATATTAACATAGGTTAGGTGCAAATTCTATATACCTACTCCGATAAATTTAAATTTGTTGTAGGTTTTAATACTGTTTTCTTTTTTCTAGTCACTTGAACTCAATATATATGAGCATTTTTGGCGATTTTTTTAAAGCGACAGTTAAAAGAACAAAATTTCAGTTCAAAATTTTTTTTGAGAAACAGTTTTAAAACAATGCGTACAGTTATTGAAAGGCAAGAGGTTAACTTGCAAAATAATGATAATAGAAAAATGAAGTGGCCAGTACATTAAAAACCTTTTTTGAAAACAGACACGTTTACATATATTTTCATTCAAAATTGTTTATTTATTATACTTTTTGTTTTCAGTAAAATTATGTTAGGTACTATGTAAACCATAAAGTAACATCATTTTTGCCACTATCATCTATCGGTTAACTAACCATTTGATTTGTTTGAATTACACATACTTGCAAAATTAGGGAAACGCCAAAAAAGCTATATGTTTCTAAAAATATGAACCCTCTGTCTTTCATATTTGTGCTGGTAATTCTACATCTACAACAAATAACAATTGACGATATAACACTTAAATATAGCCACTTACTAAAGACTGATAATCTTTTATCGAGGTATTAAATATTGCTCGGTTTTTACTTAATAAAACTAAAGATCGAGCAATATTTAACACCTCGATAAATGATAATTTCCATAGCATTTATTCTGCTTTTATGCTTATTTGTTAATGTCCATGTTTCGCTGCCATTGATTAGTGAAGGAGTCTTCTTCTTCCTCTTGCTCCTATTGCAGCATAGGGCGACATGATGTCGTTTCTTAGCAGATGATAAGATGACAGGTTTGCTAGACCTGCGCATCTGGGTTGCTTCTTATTCGATTCATCTCGCTTGGTGATTAGGTGTTACAATTTTCTCAATAAATTTCTTCCATTGCCTATCCCTTGCCACTGGTCCAACCTGCCTCCAAAATATGTTTTGGCTCTGTAGTTTTCTGTCAACTGTTCTCCGTTGATCTACCCACGCGTCTTCTTCTTGCTTGGTTGAAATTTAGGGGTTGTCTTGTTGTGTGCCCTATCCATATCCATTTCAGTCTTTTAATTGTTGTCTCTATTTTTTCCTCATTACTCATTTTTAATAGGTCATTATTTGTTATTGTTTCTGGCCAAAATATTTTACATATATGTCTGAGGCATTTGCTGATAAATGTCTGTAAAGTTTTAGGTCCTCTACAGTTTCATTCCTTGTTTGTGCACCATATAATAGTACGCTCTTGACATTAGTTCTTTCTTATTACTTCTGCTTTAATACTTCTCTTTTTCCTAGGAAGGTATTTTTCATGGTGTTAAAGATTCTTTCTACTTTCCCCACTTTTCGTGTATTTCTAAATCCATTTTTCCGCTACTTTCAATCATTGTGACTAAATATTTAAATTGAGATGTCTATTCTAACTTTTTATTATCTAAATTAATGTTGTGTTTCTTTTCTTTTGTCGCAATAACCATTGTTTTTGTTTCTTCAGCGTTCATTTTCATATTAAACTTAGCTCAATATTTAATATGTTGACATTGTGGGTAGCTTGGTTTCTGTTCCTGCTAGTATAACCATATCGTCTGCAAATAGTAGCTTCGATAATTTAGTTGGTTGTATTTTCCAATTTCCATAGATGAACATATTATTTTTTTGTTTCGCTTTCTTTATTGCATCATCTATGACTAATGAAAATAAAAGTGGACTTAGGACGCTTCCTTGTTTTAATCCTATCATTGATTGGAATTTTTTTTGATTCGTTGTTTTGAATTCTTACAATGTTTGAGTTGTTTTTATTATGTCAATATTGTTTTTACTCGTCTCTTTTAAACACTCCCATACATCGTCTTTTTTATCATATCAAAAAAGCTTAAAGAAATTAATCTGTAATTGAAACTACAATAATAACTTCGGGTGGGTTAATAATAATAATAAAAAAAACTGTTGTGGCCAGCAAATACCTTCCGTCAATCCTGTGTATAATGTATAAATTCCATACATAATTTTTCTTGCAAAAGATTCTAAATTTCCAGTAAAATTATTTCATAAACAAACTATTCAAATTGCACTTGACACTGACATCTTCTTCCTCTTTAGCTTTCCCATTCGTTAGGGGTCGCTATTTTAGCGTGTCGTTCCCATTCGGTTCTTTTTCTCTCAAGTCTTCCGCAATACAGTCCTTCCATCTTATCTTTGATCTTCCTCTGCTTCTTCATCCTCCCATTACTAAACTACTCATTCTTGTTCAAATATAATTCTTCATTTCTCCTCATGACATGTTCAAACCAATGTAATCGTCTTTCTTGTATCTTTCTAGAAAATTGTAACACTAGAGTTATTTTATTACCGTATCTTTCCGTGTGTTCCCCAACATCTACTTCAACATCCTCATCTCTGCCACATTAATTTACTTTTTACTCATACTGACATCTGTCAATTTGAATTATATGAATATATTAGTAGTTTCCATGTTTAGCATAGCTGGCTGAATTATAAAATTTAATTTCTTTAAAATTCTTTAACTCTATATCTATTGATTTTGAAGTACAAAATGTAATCAAATCGTATAGAGAAGAATATATTCTTTATGTTATAATATTATTAAATGTCAATAAATCAAATTTAACTGTTAAATCTTCAAATGAGGCTACTTCCGGTTCACCAATTATAACTAAAACTTCTGGATGTAAACTTGTGGCATACGAAAAAATTATAATTTTTGAATCGTGGTATTGAAGTTATGGGATCCGGAACTTTTGTCACACAGACACACATACATACAGACATCATCGTAAAAATGGTAAAATCGTATTATAGGGACCCTAAAACATGCTTATTCAGTAAAAACTCATCATTGATTTTTTTGACCAAAGACAATACCTTCCTTAACTAAAGGTTGCGGAAGGTAAAAACAAAAAAATATTAGAATTTTTTCATTAAATCATTCAAACAAAAATCAAATATTAGAATATTCTATTAACCCCCCACCTTAAGCGCTACATAATTTAATTCTTCGACGCAGCTATTTAAAACTATATTTCCTCAACCGTCAAGGCGGATATAGTATCTCTTACTTCCACGTTCATAACATTATAATAAATAAATTTTCTGTTCTAACGTTAGTATTTTATTGTTATTGTCAATACTTTCCACATTAAACTACATATAAATAAATTTTGCCATATTATTAAAGATATGCAAGATAACGACACATATGTCAGATTAAACATGACACTTGACATGTTGTATGTGGGTTAAGCAAGCCAAGTATCGAAGGCACTTTCCTAATTTCGAGGATGGAAATAATAAAAATATAATTAAAATATTATTAATTAAAGGTGTAAATGACAGAAGTAAGTGTTTCAAGTTAAGCAAAAAAAGATATTTTCCCTCTTGTATACTCAATTCGGGGACATACTGTATAATAAACATCACGATAACCATATGTTATCAGATAATTAAATTCACCTCATATAATAGGTAGTTTTTCTACTGCGTGGTTTGTATAAAAAAACATCGTCACGCTTTTTACCCACTGATGGGTGTGGCATTTTGCTTTCCAGAATTTTAGCATTTGATGATGTTTTCTACCTTTGAAGGCGTATACTAGATGTCACATATTTTTTTACATGTGTTTAAAAAATTTTTTTTTTATTTTATTTTGTTTATCGCCTAGTACCTAATGGATAACAAATAGAATACGAGCCGTAGGCAAGTATTGTAATCATCCGAAAGTAATATAGCCATTATAGGCGAGTCAAATAATATACTTTATCTACAACTATCAATTTCACACGTTGTACTGGATTTTAGTAGTGACAAATTCATTACCATATTTTGCAATTTTGTAGATATTACAATAATTGCACATATTAAAAATATTACGTATTGTAAGAACTACTCAACAATAAGCTATTATTAGATTCTCATGAAAATATTAAATATAAAAGCATTGATGTTTATTTACTTGCGTTTTTCATAATGATTAGAAAAGTCTTCACACGCCTTTACAATTAATTTCTTGTGCGATTGTTTTATCGCTCACACACATCTATATTATTTACATTTCATTTATTTTCTTTCTGCACGTTTCTTTTATTTTAACTAGATCAGTTGCATTTTGCATACCAATATTGTTTTCAATTAATATGAGAAAGAATAAATTGTATTAATTTAAAAACTAACAACATAAGATAGTTATTTAATTTTATAGAGATGTTTAAATATTCTAAATTTCCAGTAAAGTTATTTCATAAACTATGCAAATTGCATTTTACAATAACATATTCTTCTTTAGCTTTCTCCATTCGTTAGGGATCGCTATTTTTTATTTTCTTCTTCCACTCATTTCTGTTTTACGTGTCGTTCTCATTCAGTTTCTTTTCTCTCAAGTCTTCCGCAATACAGTCTTTCCATCTTATCTTTGGTCTTCCTCTGTTTCTTCAACCTTCTATTACTAAGCCGTTCATTCTTCATCCAATATATTCTTCATTTCTTCTCATGACATTTTGAAACCAATGTAATCATCTCACTTGTATCTTTCTAGAAACTTGTAACACTAGAGTTATTCCCTTACCTATCTTTCCGTGTCTTCCCCAAAATCTACTTCAACATCCTCATCTCTGCCACATTAATTTACTTTTTTATTTATACTGACATCTGTCGATTTGAATTATATGAATATATTACTAGTTTCCATGTTTAGCATAGCTGGCTGATTTATAAAATTTAATTTCTTTAAAATTCTTTAACTCTATATCTATTGAATATGAAGTATAAAATGCAATCAAATCGTATAGAGAATAATATATTATTTAATTAATAACGTTAAATGTCAATAAATCAAATTTAACTGTTAAATCTTTAAATGAGGCTACTTCCGCTTCACCAATTATAACCAAAATCTAATCAGTTTTTCTTCTGGATGTAAACTTGAGGAATACGATGCGATCCAAAACTTTCGTCACACACACACACACACACACACACACACACACACACACACACACACACACAGACACACAGACACACACACACACACACACACACACACACATATATATATATATATATATATATATATATATATATATATATATATATATATATATACATACAGACATCATCGTAAAAGTGGTAAAATCGTATTATAGGGACCCTAAAACATACTTATTCAGTAAAAACTCATCATTGAATTTTTTGACTAAAGACAATACCTTCCTTACCTAAAGGTGACGGAAGATAAAAATATGTTATGCGTTACCGATATCTGTGACGAAACATATTGGGACACCCAGAAATGTTTTTGATGCTGTATGTTGTCTAAGTTACAATACAATGGTAATTTGTTATATTGTCACAAATGAGGATCTGAGAATGAGTATATTGACATCCGTAGCCTTAATACAGTGGTTCCCAAACTTATGTGGCTCATCGCTACGTTTTCAGAAAGAAAATTATTATTGATGTAAATCAGATAACTGGAAATGGCACTTTACTGGAAGCTCAAAATATATTTTCTTCGAAAATACCTATAATAATTATATAAAGATACATTAACTATATTTTGTATTACTTTTCAGGCTCACCCTAAATACGAATTCAAATACGGCGTCGAGGACCCGCACACCGGTGACCATAAGAGCCAGCACGAGGTCCGCGACGGTGACGTTGTCAAGGGCGAGTACTCCCTGGTGGAGCCAGATGGCACCATCCGCAAGGTGGAGTACACGGCTGACAAGCACAACGGTTTCAACGCCGTGGTCACCAGGTCTGGACATGCGCACCACCCAGTTGTCCACGCTGCCCCAGCCTACGCTTACGATGGCTACCACCATTAAAAACGTCATGTAGTAGGAATATTTGTTTTTAGTTTCCTTCTCTCCATTTCATCCACCGCACTATTTATCTAAGATTTTATTGTTGTTGTCATCGTCTGTAAATAAATTTTATAAATAAATGCAACTATTTTTTTATATAAATTATATTGTTTAATTTTTTCATTATTTCAAGATTCATTTGCTGCTAAGAAGATATTTTTTTACCTCCCGTTATCCTTGGCAAGGAAGGCATAGGAATGTGTGTGTGTATTCATACTGCTAATATATTCAGATAATTTAAATTGACAGATGTCAGTGAAGAGAAAATAAATGTGGCAGAGATAAAAATGTTGAGATGGATGTTGGGAAGGGCACGGAAAGATACGATAAGGAATGAGAGGATAAGGGAAAATGGCTCGAGTGATAGAAAGATACAAGATAGACGATTACATTGGTTTGAACATGTCATAAGGAGAGATGAAGAATATATTGGAAGAATAATGAGCAGCTTAGTAATAGAAAGTAGATGAAACAGAACAAGACAAAAGAAAAGATGGAAGGACTGTATTGCGGAAGATTTGAGAGAAAACGTACTGAACTAGGACGGCAAAATAGAAATGAGTGGAAGACGAAAATCAAAAATAGCGACCCCCTAACGAATGGAAAAAACTAAAGAAGAAGATGTCAGTGTGAAGTACAATTTACGTAGTTTGTTTATGAAATATAGAATCTTTTGCAAGGAAATGTGTGTCTGGAATTTGTACATAATACACAGAATACACAGAATATATATATTAAGTAAAGTTAAAAAGGTATTAAGTAATAAGGGGTCTAAAATTATAAATTATTTATTTTATTTAATTATTATTTACCTTTATTTGTTGAATGATATTTTTGTATCATGTTATTATTAACAAAGTAGGCTATGGATAATTTGATCAATTGTTTCGAATTTAAACAAGCAAGTTTTCGAGAATTTATTATAATTTTGCATTATTTAGTCTGTCACTAAATTTTAATAGCCTCTTTGTAATTAGTGGAATGTTTAAAATACGTATTAATAAAAAAGAATCAAAATTTTGTATTAAATTATGGTTTTTTCCACTATGAACTACTATTTTTTATGAACGTAAATAACTTCTTAATTTATAATTTTACACCCCTTATTATTTAATAGTTTTTTAAAGGGAATCTAATTTACTATCAAAATAAATAAATATATATAGGTTGTTCCATTAAGAAATATAAAGTTATATATTGTTGCGCTTCAACGGAGCATCCTGTATACAAATGCATATAGTACGTAGATAGACAATAATATATTATATAAATTATATTTGAAGAGTTTTTCTATCTGACTTAAAATAAAAGAGTTATAAAGAGAGGACCGACCGATGAATCATCCTGTATATATACAGAGTGTAACTCAACCTGTGTAACAAAATGTAAAGATATATAGTATTGGACGCACTGATCATGAATCAAAAAGAATTTTGTTGAAATTCGCAAATTAAAAAATGAGACCAAGCAAGAACAGTTTTGGGCCACTGGGTTGATAGCAACTTTTATTATTACAATATTTGATAGAAACATTAGATAATTAATTTGTATCTAATAGAAGATTGAATAGGTATTGTGTAATACACAAATTAATCAAATATTGTTTTCTATCAGTAAGTTTTTGGCAGTAACTTGGTGACTTGCTGCATTGTGTATTGCTGTGAATGGTGACAACTTTGAACAATTTTTAAGTTAAAAATTTCGCTGTTTTTTTCTGTTTTCTTGGTAAGAAACAGTGCTTAAAACCACAGCTAGGCAACGTCGTATTCTAGGTGGGTAAGTAAAAATAAATAGATAAATAAATAAATAAGTGCGTAATAATAAATAAGTAACAACCAAATGTATACTGTGTTGATATTAACATTGTTATATTTTGTTTATTTTCACATGTTCGAATTAAAATTATTTCCCATGTGTCTCAATTATCTTATTTTTCTCGATTTTTTTAAAAAATTTTTGAAAAGAAAAAAAATCGCAGTTTATATTTTAGTTGCCATTTAAAGAATAAAAGTTGATAGTCGCATCTTGTTAACCTGATTTTATAAATAATATCTACATCTGCCGTAAAATAGTATATTTAAAATAATTAAACTTTTATATGAGCCATTGTTACTTCCTTATACGTAAGTAAAGGAAGTATTGTAATCGCGATTTTCAAATATCCATTTTGATCATCCATGAATCCATTTTGACTAATTTCGTCGTGACGTCTGTACCTACGTTCGTACGTTCGTACGTATCTCGCATAACTCAAAAACGGTAAGCCGTAGAAAGTTTATATTTAGGACTCCTATAACATCTAGTTGTGCACCTCCCTTTCTGGTTATTACACAATTTCCAGAAGTGGCACTTTACATGAAGCCAATAATAGATTTTAATGAAAAACTGTTTTAAAATATAATCCAAAACTTTTCAAATTTGGTATACAAGACTTTTATGTCAATCGAAATAACATAATAGATTTTGGTTAAAATAGGCTAACCGGAAGTGGTACATTACTTGAAGTTGTTAACAGTTTTTCTTGAATAAAAGATTTTATTTTGATTTTAGAAATAAATGCTTCAAATTAAGAGAATTAATTTCTGCGTCTAGCACATCAAGTATTATTAAATTAGCCCTTTGTATAAGCGAGATATGTAAATTTAAAAATTATATACTTTTTTGTTTTTGTAATAAAGCTTACTATGGATTAGGACAAAAAATGTTCATGTCAAATTACGTTAAATACGTGCAATTTTATGATTCGTACAATAACAAATATTATATTTGTATTGTGAAATTAGTCATATTCATTGTTGTAATCAAATATTTCTTTGTTGTAATCAAAACTCTCTTTACAAAGAACCGGGTTAGATTATGGTCGCTATATATGTTACTGTTTTGAAGTTAAAATTAATATTTTTTAATTTATTTATTAAAAAATTATGTATAGTTTAATAATCGTACAAGCATTGATTAAATAGTATATATAGATTGGCAACCTTATGAGCATTTGCGTACCGCGTTGTAAAGATACGTATTATGCTGCCACCTTTAATAATTTTATTATTTGGCCGTACTAACATTCGATCAGGCTGGCGGTAATTATATTCGGATGTATTCGTGTCAAGTCGCTTGGAGTCGGAGACACGAAATTTTTAATAAAAAATAATGAATTATTTAATCACATAATTGATTATGAACAACAAATAAATTAATTCGTTATTATTTTGAGGGACGCCAAAAATGAACTTCAAGAAATTTATGAATATTGAAAAAAATATTTTTGACTAAATATTAGCTCATCGAAATGTATATATTCCCAATTATTTTTACTCTTCTTTTAACACCCTGTATACCGAACTATATAAAAAAGTTAATTAAGCCATTTTGTCAAATGTGCATAGGATATTAGTATATTACATATATACAGGATGACATTGAAAAAGTGCCACTCAAAATAACATTTTTATTTATAATTATTTTTTAATTCCCTATACATATTTGTAAAGTAGGCTTAGGGGCTCACAAATCATGGTATTTGGCATGATGGTAGCGCTTTCGGTTTAACTGGAAGTGACATTAACTTTCTTCAAATAGGACATCCTATTTATTTTTACATATGTATTTGGAATCTACGTAAAATTACGAATTCAACGATATGTTTGAAGTGTATTTTTATAGAATTAATTAATTACAAAATGATCCATAATTAACCTGCTAAGCCAAGATGTGAAAAAAGTTGAGATAATAAATAATATTTAAGTTAATTTTATGAATTGGAAATTATTTTTGTAAGATTTCATATTCTGATAAAGATGACAAAGAAAGAAGAAATATATATTAATGGTTTCATTCAAAATGTTAATGGCATTTCAAAATTATTTGCGGACATGAAAGAAGAGAATTATTTGTTTTTATTAACAAATAGATTGCAACAAGATTGTATGGAAAACCACTTTTCAATAATTAGAAATAGAGGGGGGTACAATCCAACTCAAACTGTAAAACAATTTAGGCAAACATTGCAAAGAATTATTCATATAAGAATTTTAAAACCAGTTGGAAGCGGAAACTGTGAAATAGATGACGACAAAATTATTGAAATAGAAATATCGGAATCCATTACAGCGCCTAATGAAATGATCGACAATGTTGAAATTGTACGACCAAAAAATGTGAAAAATAGTAATGACAATGAATCTCAATTTCAATCGCCAAATATTTTATATGAGGAATGTAGTGTGGTATACTTCTCTAGATATTTGGTTTTTCGTATTAAACAATACAATTGCGAAAATTGTAATAAAATTTTAAGGAAAAATAACCTTCTTGATGAAAATGAAATTTATTTAGTTCTTAAAGACTATGGCAAAGTGAATTAAATATAATATTTTTGCAGGCCGAAAGAACAAACAGTAAAAATTTTAATTTTTTTTTAGTGAATTTAGAAAAGAACATTTACATTCAAACAATATAACCAGCAATTTTAAAAAAAATAGTATACAGTGCATAAATTTGCATTATAGTGATTGGTTAAAATAAAAGTAATGGATGCTATGACAAAAAATTTATTATAAAAATATTTATTAAAATAAAAGTTTTTCAAACTTTGAAATGGAAATCTACAGATATCACAAGAAAAGCTTGTAGAACAAAAAATATATATTTTGCAGAACAAATAATAATTAAAACATTGAATATTGTAATAAATTTTTAGGTCAATAGTTCTATATTATTCTTGTTTAAATAAATATAAACTTTTTTCTAATTGGTACTTTTTCTTTTGTTATTAATTGGTGGTCAAAGAAGATATTAAAAAATTTCTTTTAATTTATAATTATTAAGTAAAACAACAAGAAAACTTATTTGGAGAAGATTTATTGTATTAAAATAGGTACATTGTTTTATTTGCGGAATATCTTAAAAAGTTGCGCTTTTAGCAGTATTTAAAAATTAATAATTTTATGTGCTTCAAGTTATCGGGTGTAATTTTAGCAGCTATGATTCAATTCTAATCCAACCTAATTCAATGCCGCTTGGTAAGCACCTTATTTAAAAAGAATAACTATTTATGATGTATAAAGTGACATTTTATTTTGTGAGAAGGAAGTTTGGAGTATGACACGAAGCGGATGGTCCAAACCTTCAAATACATATCCGGTGTAAATTCATATTAAATCATTTCTCTATTAAATGATAAATGAATGCATATCCCCTGTAAATTCATATTAAATCGTTTCTCAATGAAATGTTAAATGAATTTTTATTAATTATGAAAGAATGTAAGCTTATTTTTAAAAATAAATTTATAATTAAATTAAATATCTCTGAAGAAATGACGAAATAAGTTTAACAAATTCTCATTATAATTTTTTTTGGCTCCGCCCGATGCTCCGCCCGGCGATGTGTACTACCATGCTGCTATCTTGTATCGAATTAGGCACATGTATAGTGTGCAACTACAGCGCAGATGGCTCTTACTCGTACAGAATTAAAATGTGTTACGCGGATTGACTATAGCATTGCCAATCTATATATACTATTTAATCAATGGTACAAGGAAGTCGTGTGGTGTCCACATCAGATTTTTTCTATTACTTATAATAAATTTAAAGGGGGGGGGGGGGCGTCTTTCCAGACTCACCTATATAAGCAATCTGTTCGGATACTCCTTGATCAAATGATTAAAAGAAAAAAATGAGTATCACTAAAAAATTATAATGACGTTACATTTTTGTTTTGGTATGGCACTGACAACATATATGTCAAATATTAATATTTATTTATAGATTTGAAATTTATTGCTGTATACGTTTGTTGAGTCTCTTCAACATATAAACACACTCACAATGTCCACAAATAAAGAAGACTTAATTGTAGAAGCAAAATTCGCTGAACAAGAAGAACGATTCGACGATATGGCATCAGCGATGAAAGCAGTGTCAGAAAAAGAAGTCGAATTAACTACTGAAGAACGAGACCTTCTATCCGTGGCATACAAGAACGCCATTGAAACAAGAAGGTCATCATGGACTTTAATATCCTCTATTGGACGGATGTCTGAGAATTCAGACTCTATCCAACAAGTTGCTAAAGAATACCGAGATAAAGTTGAGAAAGAAATAACAGATATATGCAACGAAATTTTAGAGCTGTTGGACACACACCTCATCCCTAAAGCAAAAAACGCTGAATCGAAAGTATTCTATTTAAAAATGAAAGGTGATTACAACAGATACCTAGCAGAAGTGTCAACTGGAGAGTCGAGAAAAACCGTTATCGAAAATTCTCAGAAAGCATACCAGGAGGCGTTCGATATTGCAAAGGCGGAATTGCCACCAGCAGACCCTACTAGACTCAGTCTGGTATTGAACTTTTCTGTATTCTTCTTCGAGATTCTCAATCTGCACGATACTGCTTGCCAAATAGCTAATCAAGCGTTGGAAGACGCTAATAAAGAGACGGGAGAAACAAATAATGAATCGAAAGACAGTAGTTTTGTGATGCAGCTTCTGCGCGAGAATATCACTTTGTGGACGAAGAAAACTGGTGAGGTTGCACCTGAGCAACAGAAACCCGGTGACAACGAAAGTGGTGTTCATTGTTAAAAATAATTGTCAAAAATATTCTTGTAAGTTTTGTCACATGGAACTTTTAATATTCAGAAATGATGACTTGTAGTGAAATATGTATAAATTAAAAAGTATATTATTATTTCCCTTCACCAAATTATGTTTTTTAACTCCCGCTACCCTTGGTAAGGGAGGTATAGGGATCGTGCTAAAAATCGCATATCGAGATTTTGGTAAATGATCACGTTTTAAGGTGCCTACAATCCAATTTTAACATTTTCACGATAATGTCTTTGTGTATGTATGTATGTATGTATGTATGTATGTATATGTGTGTGCGTGTGCGCGTGTGTGTGTGTGTAATACTACAATTATAATTTTCATATTCCTCTTTCGTACGTATATATGAAGAGTTGATTTGATTTCGGTTATGATTGGTTAATCGGAAATACCCTAAATTGAAGATTTTAGCAGTTTTTCTTGAAAAAACTATTATTTTTCGACATTTTATTCCCTATTCGATTTAATTACATTTTTTTCTTCATATTCAATGAATTTAGAGATAAAGAATTATAAAGAAATATCTTGTAACCTAATGCTGCTAAAAGCTGCACCATGGAAACAGAATATTCAAATATTACTAATTGACAGATGTCAGTGTCAAATAAAATTACATAACCTTGTATTTCTACCTTACTCTTATATGGAAAGATGCCATTAGATTTTGGTGTAAATCAGATAACCGGAAATGGCACTTTATTGGAAGCTCAAAATAGTTTTTCTTCGAAATTTTAAAATTTTCTACAGATATGTGTTATTACTTTTTGTATATATTTTATGGATAAATTTCTAAAATTATCTATCTATTTTAATTCCGGACGCTACGATTTAAACACTACTCCATGGTTACACAGTTCAGATTTCAAATGTTTGTAACTGATAGATATAATCACTGTCAACAAACTAATCATTTGAAATAATAATAGTAACGTTTTAAAAAGAAAATTGTAAATGGAACAATAATTATATGGAAAGAAAGTTAATACAGTTAATTACCCATTGCTGGGTGAGCCAATCTGCATTTTACGCAGATGTCAGTAATAATGATGAAATATTTTACCGGGCATCACTTCACGCGAAGTTCGAGTTCGATTCCGACCGGCGCCAAATATTTTAGAATTTTAAATGGAACAAAATTGACCCCTGTAGAGCACTCTCCACGCCAGCAATGAATAACTATATAAATAAATAAAATAAATATGTCATCATGGCATATTACCCATTGCTGTGTCTGCCAGTCTAATTTGTACACAGATTTCGGTAACGATGATGACATATTTGTACCGTGCGGACGTTTACCAGGTGTCACTTCACGAGCACTTATTGCTGGCGTGGAAAGTGCACCACAGGGGTAATTTTTGTGCCATTTAAAATTCAAAGTATTTGGCGTCGGTCGGGATCGAATCCGGTATTTAATTTAAATTAAATTTTAAATATTTACGCGAATAAACATTAAATTAAACGCGAGGTATTGTGTTGGCTACATCAGATTTTTTAAGTATATTCTCATAAACAGGAACATCTTGTATACATTTTGTGTTGTTGACATGCGTGTTCCGTATTATTATATACTTAATTATTATTACTTTTACGCCATTTAAATTTAAAATTCATTTCTTGCACGCCTGCTTAAATATACCGTAAAGTTATAAAAATAATTAAAATGTAAAAAATTAACATTGAACTCTTCCTGATGCGTATTCGTGCTTTCCTTGATTCATATTCATGAAATTTCCACTTTCAGAAATATTTAGATTACTTACATGATTTTACAGATCGTTGGTAAATATACACACATTTATTTTCCAGGGAATATTGAATAAATCTTATATGCGTAACTAATTAATTAACACATGAATGCTTTCTAGCAGTTTCTTACCGTATATAAGGGGAACATTTTTCTTCATGAATTCAGTGTGGTTGTTCACTCGTGTGTCTTCACAGTACGAAAATGTTCTTCAAGGTAATCAATTTTCAGTGAATTATAATTTTATTATAGTGCTAGTAGTGCAGTGCAAGTAAATATATATTTGTAATTTTGATTTAGGGTTTAAAAAATTTTGAACATGAAATTTGATTTTTCTTTAAATATCGGGAGATTATTGTAACACGAGGGGGGTGTTACAAAGGCTTATGCTTTTATCAACGATGACCACGACTTTATTAACCGAAGGACGAACACACGTACACTTACACTTTGATATTATGGCCGATGAACACTTATATTATGGATACAGACATTATTAATATTACTAACTTATTTATTTATCCATATTTACACTAACACTAATCAATTATAAACTATTAAACTTATTATTATTGATTGCTAAACTAAACATAACTACATCATATACACTAAATAGTTACATTGTAACTCAGCAGGTGGACGTTTAGCCCGCGCCAGAAACTAAAACACAGACTACATGTCTCGTCGCCACGAGTATCTAAGACAGACTATATCAAACAAAACGTTACTATCGTGAGAGGATTATCTCTGAGGGGTTGAAGAGGGTATCATATGGCATCCATATCAAAATATCAATCCTGCACGTAGGCTTGCAATAACGTCTAGACTTAATTGTCAACAAATAACTGTCTAGCCTGTTGACATTCGTTCTAAACAAATCAATTTGGGAAAAATGATAATTATTTCTAAACAGAATTTTGACTAACAAAGATAACAAACTTGAAATATTGATCCTGAAACTATAATTCAGAAGAGTGTATAAAAGTTATTTATTTGTTATTGCTCGCCTTGTCACATTATTGACGATGAGAAAATTTGTGTCAGAGGTGATTTGTCTAGGGGGTAATTATGTTGCTACGATTAAAATGTACCGGGTAAATATTTGAAACCCGTACATAGCCCGTTCACGCGGGAAAATTGTTAATGACACCAAATACATGTAAATTTGTAATATTTTAGATCCGCAAATTAATTATTAAATTTATTTAACTTCTTATTAATATCGATGGCCATGATGACATTTGAACAAAATGACTAACAAATGTTTGGCATTTACTGAAATAAAAACAATATTTGGGATTAGTTCTGTATAAATTTAATTATTTAACGACGTTTCGACAGCGTAGTGCTGTCTTCATCAGGTAAATAAAAAATACATGTTGTCAAGACATCAAGTTTACAAAAAAAGGGTAACATATTGTTTTTATTTCATTATATTATGAGTTCTGAAAGCTTCTTTCAATATTTTGGCATTTACTTTCCGTCACCTTTAGGTAAGGAAGTTATTGTGTGTGTATATGTGTGTGTGTGTTGGAGAGAGAGAGAGAGAGAGAGTGTAAATGACGATCGTTCGGATCGCAAAACTCCAAAACCACGATACTAAAAATTATAATTATTCCGTTTTCCTCAAGTTTAGATCTTCTTCTTCTTTAAGCTTTTCCCATTCGTTAGGGGTCGCTATTTTTTATTTTCTTCTTCCACTCATTTCTGTTTTGCGTGTCGTCCTAATACAGTTCCTTTTCTCTCAAGTCTTTCGCAATACAGTCCTTACATTTCATCTTTGGTCTTCCTCTGTTTCTTCTAAAATCTACTACTAAGCTATTCATTCTTCTTCCGATATATTCATCTCTCCTCATGACATGTTCAAACCAATGCAATCATCTCTCTTGTAACTTTCTAGAAATTACTATCATTCTAGCCTTTTCCCTTATCTTTTAATTCCTTACCTTATATTTCCGTGTCACATCATCTATCTCAACTTCCTCATTTCTGCCACATTCATTTTTGTTTCATTGATACTGACATCTGACAATTTGAATTATTTGAATATATTAGCAGTTTCCATGGTTGGCATAGCTGGCTTATTTTTTGAATTTTTAATATTTTTATAATTTTTTAACTATATAGAGAATAATATATTTAAAATTTATAAAACATTAAATGTCAATAAATGATATTTAATTGCTTTTTTCAAGAAAAACTGTTAAAAGTTGTAAATGAGGGAGGGTACTTCCGGTGGACCAATTATAACCAAAATCTAATCCCGTCTGCATATGGATCTAAACTTGAGGAATACGATAAAATTATAATATTTGGAATCGTGGTATTGGAGTTATGCTATCCGAAACGATCGTCACATACACACACACATATACACACACACACACATACACACACACACACACACACACACACACAAACGCATACCACACACATACAGAAATTATCGTAAAAATAGTAAATTCATTTTCTAGGGACGCCGAAACGTGTTTATTCATTAGAAACTGACTAACGAATTTTTTAACTGAAGACAATGCCTTCATACCTAAATGTGACGGAATGTAATAACATTATCAATAATAACAGTTATTTAACTGTCAAGTATGTAAATAAATACACATGTTAATTACTAATTGCATAGATTAGTAATCGCCAATAATAATATATCTTATTTATATTATTTTTTCTATAGGTGGTATACTCGGAGCTTATTAACTTGGAGAAATAGTTATTTATGTATCAAGCCACTGAAGTTATATTTTTTATTACAAATACAGGACAAAAAAAAATTGAATATCGTGGTGCGAAAGAAACCTAATTTAAAAGATAAGTCGGTAGACATTTTTTGTTAATTATTTTGTCTTAATTCCATGGCTATCGCTATTTTTGAGTTTATTTTCATACCTAATTTCTGCCGTTATAGAGCATGAAAAATAAATTTTGCTTATTGCGTCCGATGCAGAATTTTATACTTTACAACTTTTATTTGAAGCTTTTTTACCTAAAATAATTAGATCACCACTCTATATACAAAAATGTAAGAAAAAGAGTTTAACAATAAATACAAAAATAATTTATACTATAAAGAAATATTTAACTTTATATACATAATGTATTATATACATATTTATATTTCAGAAATCAATAATCATTTATGTGAGGACCATAAAATACATGAACGAGTATTATATAAATAACCTAACCTACATAAATATTATTATACTCGTAATAACTTAATTTGAATTTGAAAAACTGCAATATAAATAAATTTATGCCATTGGCTATACACGTGGATTTTTTGTTATGATATAGATAAATATTGTAATTTGAAATCTGTCAGTCGATAACAATTATGTTATAAGAGCTATTTAAGTATTTGGAGAATGCTAAATGAAAGAAAGTGACATTGACTATGAGAAAATACATCCGCGAGAATTGATTCGTCATGACTGAACGCAAGGCAAGGTCGTTGCGTTGCGTCAAGCAAACATGAAATAAATGCTAATGCACGTAGCTAAATGATGCACTTTTTATCCCCAAAGTGAAATAATAAAAAAAATATAATTAGACTTTTTGCTTTTCTTTACATTCTTTTAGAGTAGGTATTCATCAATTTTATGTAGTTGTAATAAACAAATGCCACACATTCATTATTGGTCTTATTGTGTGAGCATCGCACGCCAACTTGATAAGTTTCCTTGATACACCCTGAAAATAAATTACACAGAATAAAAATTAATATTTGCAGGTTCTCGCCCTGGTCGCCGTTGTGGCTGTTGCCCACGCAGGCATCCTAGTCGGAGGATACGGAGGACACCAAGATTCCGGAGCAGAATACGCCGGCCATGGGGGACTTCAAGAAGTCGATCACGAAGATCACTATGTAAGTTATTTCTACCGAAATGGTCTATAATCCAGTCAATAGAAAGGATACACTGTAGCTAGTGCATTCTCGCGGTGATCACCCTATAGTCGTATATTAATTTTTCAAATTTGTTCGTTTTACTTCTTCTTCCTTTTTTAAGTGTCTTCTCTGTTGCAGTTAGCAGTTAATAGTCATGGAACACCATTGGACCTCAGCCTTTCGTTTTAGATTTTTTTTGTCAGAGATATAGGACAGTCTGTTCTTTCCCTTTTATTATGCTACTAAACACAACACACTCTATTCGTCTTCATATATTGTATCCATTAAAATATCAATATATTACAAATTATATTCACATACAGTAAAATTTTTAAAAGATGTCCGATTAAGGTTATCTACGAATTGTATGAATTCAGATTTCTGCTCCGCCCATTCTGACAAATTCAGTAGTGTCGTTTGCTTAAGTTTTTGTGAGGGTACATAAGATACTACTGTTTTTTATTATTATAAAAATATATGTTACAATAAAAGTATTCAAAATTCAAAAATAAATCAACTGGTAAGTTTATTAGTAAATGTAAAACCAAATATGTGAAAATGAAGATACTGACACAATGTCAGTGTCAGTGACACTGACAAAAAATAACGTTATTCGTACGGCTATGAATCAAGGTAATGTATCTGAATTAATATATAAACTTACGTTACAGCGAAAGTGTTATCAACAACGAGCATCGTTTAAAATGGAATGTCTTAACTTAGTCGAAACAATATGAATTTTTGAAAGACAAGCGTGTTATATCCATCCTTATCGCACACGCTTAAAGCTTTTGTAAAGGAGGGGCATAAATGTATGCCAATTCGTTCATGATACAGATCGGACATCTTTTCATGTTCAGTTTTCTTTTTATATATTCTGCCAAATTCAGTAGTGTTGTTTACTAAGTTTTTCTGAGGGTACTGTTATTGTATTATTATAAAAATATATGTTACAGTGAAAGCATTCAAAAATCAAAACTAAGTAAAACTTGTAACTTTATTAGCAAATGTAAAATTAAATATGTGAAAAATAAAATATTGACACAGTGTCAGTGTCATGACACTGACAGAAAATGACGTTATTCGTACGGCTATAATGGCCGGTATTTTCACTTGCGAATAAAGCTTTAGATAAATTTAACTTTGGATAAATATTTTTGTTGTCTTTTCACTTGTAAATAAATTTATTCGAAAGAATAATATTTGTTATTCGCAGAATAAATTATTAGGTAGATAGGTAGCGAATAAATGGTTTATTCGTATGTTCATTACATTTCTACAAAGTACAGATATATTAACAAAATGAATAATGAAATATTTTTGATACGTATGATGAAATTTTGATTTTGATTTATAAATTAATAAATAATATGATAATTTTAAACACACCATCAGACTATTAGACAGCGCTCTAACCTTTCACACGTCAAGGAATTTTTGACAGATTTCGATTATAGAACAAACTGTTTTCAATTTATTATTACACATTGGGGTTCGTATTTGATCACAAATAGTGAATAGGCAAATCATTATAAAGATCCTGACATTTGACGTTGGTAAAATATTTTTGGATTTTGGATTATTTTTGTTGAATACCATGACATTCATTTACCTTATAAAAAATATAAGGACAGTTTTACAATATACATATTTTGTACATGGTACATTTGTTAAATTACAGTTTCCCAGGGCTAAAAATGCAAAAGGATATAGATGACATTAAGGATGTCAAACAAAATTTGACAAGTACGGATTAAAAAAAAATCTGATGTGGACACCACATGACTTCCTTGTACGATTATTAAACTATACATATTTTTTTAATAATTAAATTACAAAATATTGACAGGCTTAAGCCAAGCCCGAGAAATATTTTGATATAGAACAAAAAATAATTCATTTACTACTATCATTCTTAAATTAACATTAATCTAACCCGGTTCTTTTTAAAGAGAGTTTTGATTACAACAAAGAAATATTTGATTACAACAATGAATATGACTAATTTCACAATAAAAATATAATATTTGTTATTGTACGAATCATAAAATTGCACGTATTTAACGTAATTTGACATGAATTTTTTTTATTTTTTTGTTCTAATCCATAGCAAGCTTTATTACAAAAACAAAAAGTATATAATTTTTAAATTTACATATCTCGCTTATACAAAGGGCTAATTTAATAATACTTGATGTTCTAGACGCAGAAATTTATTCTCTAAAACTTTTATTTGAAGCATTTATTTCTAAAATCAAAATAAAATCATTTTATTCAAGAAAAACTGTTAACATCTTCAAGTAATGTACCACTTCCGGTTAGCCTATTTTAACCAAAATCTATTATGTTATTTCGATTGACATAAAAGTCTTGTATACCAAATTTGAAAAGATTTGGATTATATTTTAAAACAGTTTTTCATTAAAATCTATTATAGGCTTCATGTAAAGTGCCACTTCTGGAAATTGTGTAATAACCAGGAAGGGAGGTGCACAACTAGATGTTATAGGAGTCCTAAATACAAAATTTCAACTTTCTACGGCTTACCGTTTTTGAGTTATGCAAGATACGTACGTACGTACGTACAGACGTCACGACGAAATTAGTCAAAATGGATTCAGGGATGATCAAAATGAATATTTCCGCTGAAATCTGAAAACCGAATTTTTTCGCGATTACAATACTTCCTTTACTTACGTACAAAGAAGTAAATATAAGGACAGTTTTACAATATACATATTTTGTATGGTACATCTGTTAAATTACAGTTTCCCAGGGCTAAAAATGCAGAAGGATATAGATGACATTAAGGATGTCAAACAAAATTTTGACAAATACGGATTAAAAAAAATGACACATTTCATCCTTGTCTGCTTAACGTGGCTACGTAAAACTCCATTCTTCTCTGCTGACGCAAATTCACTCTGCAAGGTTACTAATTTACGAACGTGAAAATTATTCGACAGATAATTATTTGTTTTTGTCAAATGTGTGAAAAGACAACGGAATTATTCGTTGAATAAATATATAGAATATTTTTTTTAACGAATACTTATTCGAAACTTTATTCGGAAGTGAAAATACCGGACCTAAAACAAAGTAATATATCTGAATTAATAAATAAATTTAGGCGAAACAATATGAATTTTTGAACAAGCATGTTATATCCTCCTTATCGCACACGCGAATAAGAGAGATAAATGTATGCCAATTTGTTAATTCGTTCATGATACATATGATGTTGATAGGACATCTTTCAAAAATGTTACTGTACTTGCAACGTAAATTCGTAAATAACTATATATTTATCTCTTTCAGCATCACCCAAAATACGAATTCAAATACAGCATTGAAGACCCAAAGACCGGTGACTACAAAACCCAGCATGAAGAGCGCGACGGGGACAGCGTGAAGGGAGAGTACTCGTTCTTGGACGCTGATGGTACATTCCGTAAAGTGCAGTATACAGCGGATAAACACAGTGGTTTCAACGCCATCGTCACAAAAGACGGACATTTGGTCCATCCTCAGACCCAATCTCACCACTACTAGCTGGACTGCTGGACCACACGTTGAATAGTTGATATTGTTTTTATACGTTTTTTAATAAAATTTTGATTTTAATATTTTTTCGATGATGTTTGTGTGTTTGTGTGTGTGTGTGTGTGTGTGTGTGTGTGTGTGTATGTCTGTGTGTGTGTGTGTGTGCGTGTTCTGGCTCAATAATTCAGTGTCTTCAAATAATCGACCACCAGTTAGTTAAAATGTAATCGTTGAAATCAAACACAAAATTTAGATTTTGTGCCATTTAAACTCCGTAAAAGTAAACGTCACTTTTAACGAAAGCTCCTTATAAAAATGAGTCGAGAATACCAATACGGCCAGCCTTATTTAACAACGTACATACATACAGTAAAATTTTTGAAATTGTATGAATTCAGATTTTTGCTCCGCTAATTCTGACAAATTCAGTAGTTTCGTTTGCTTAGTTTTTATGAGGGTACATAAGATACTGCTGTTATTTTATTATTATAAAAATATATGTTACAATAAGAGCATTCAAAATTCAAAAATAAGTCAACTGGTAAGTTTATTAGCAAATGTAAAATCAAATATATGAAAAATAAGATAATGACACAATGTCAGTGTCAGTGATACTGACAGAAAATAACATTGTTCGTTCGGCTATGAATCAAGGTAATGTATCTGAATTAATATCTAAATTTACGTTACAGCGGAAGTATTATCAACAACAAGCATCGTTTTAAAATGGAATGTCCTAACTTAGTCGAAACAATATGAATTTTTGAAAGATAAGCGTGTTGTATCCATCCTTATCGCACACGCTTAAAGCCTTTATAAAGGAGGGGGATAAATGTATGCCAATTTGTTAATTCGTTCATGATACAGATGACCTTGATCGGACATCTTTCAAAATATTTACTGTACCAGCAGTATATGTTTGTTAATTTATCATTTGAATTTAATTGATAAATAAACTTATTAGCTATTTACGTTTATGTTAAATTATACTATATTACACAATAATACAATTATGAATTTTTACTATAAACGGCACCTGTTACTAATGAAGTACTTATTAATTATTACTGACTATAACTCGAGTTAGGTGTGCAAAATTGAATGTCAAATATGCAGTTTTTTATGAGTATAGGATATAATATCTAAGTGTTAAGGCCACGTCATATGGTAAAAGTATCAGGGGGCAAGGTTAATAATGGCGAGAAAAAATGTATATAAACTCCAAACAACAAAACATAAACTCCATTAGTTCAGTAGATCACTTATCAAAAGCAGCATGAATTCATTCGTAAGTTTCGTAGTTAGTTTATTGTGATGGTGAAGTGTTCGACATAAATTACAAAATTTATAATATTATATAGTATTCATATAGGCGGTGTGCACAAAAGTAGTCAGCGCCGACAACGGAAAATAAATGACAACTTTGGGTTGCAACAAGGATAAGTTTATGTCGGAATAATTTCGCAATTTCTATTTTATAAAATATTTGCAATAAATGTGAATGATAGGACGTCAAATATTACGAGCCCAACCCTAAATATATTCGTACCCTCTGAAAGAAATATGTTAACAGCAACATGAAATAAATTTTTAGATTACTATATTTGGGCATTTTTTATTTTATGTATTAATAAAGTGTACTGGATTTAAATACAATGTTATTACCTAAAACATTTTAACAATAATCTACGGACAAATATATGACAACAGACACGTGCTAATTCTTTTAGTTCCAACAGTAAATAATACAATATTTATGTTAGTATTATTTATAAAACTGAACGTAAAGGAAACTGACAATATATTCAATTAATTACTATATTAAATTTTATTTTTTTAGTAAAATTATTTGCAAAGTGATATTTATTTATTCAAGTACCAACTACAATTATATTAAAAATAAGAATAAATAAACTTCTGGATGCTATGATTATTACTGCAATTCAACAAATTTTAATATGGTGTATTAATAGAGTGTATAGAACTTGAATACATTGCTTATAATAAAATTTATTAGGTTTAATAATAATTTATTTACAAATAAACAATTGTCTGCATGTGACAAATGTTTTCGTTTGTAATAATTGGCAAATAATTTTTATTAAAGTAATACAATTTAAGATGGCAATTAATTGAGTATATTATCAGTTACCTTTACCTTCAGTTTTATAGATAATACTAACATAAATATTGTATTATTTACTGTCGGAACGAAAAATTTTGGGACTTGCCTTTTGTCATATATTTGCCTGTAGATTATTGTTTAAATGAGAAATTTTGTTAATAACATTGTATTTAAATTCAGTACACTTTATTAATACTGTAAAGTGCGCTCCTGACTTAAGAGTATACGAGCGCCGCTACTGGTAGAATATTCCCAAGCGAAGACATAATCTCCGATGGCGGAAATACCCATACGGCTAGACGTGTTAATTTCGCCGGTGACCTGAATCTTTTGTATTTGTCAGAAATTTCGAGGACATCGCGCTATATAAACCCGTCGCCAAAGCCAGCAGATATAGATAAGTCTACGAGTTGTTAACATAAATAAATGTAGTTATATAAATAAAAATATTGTGTAAATAAATAATCTTAATGTTTAAGCATTTAATATTATTCTTAGTCTTAAATTAGTGTTTATAATTGTTTAATCGTAGTGTTAATTATTTTTATTATCTTAATAAATTTATCGTAATTATTTATCGTTTAATAAACGTATTATTTTTGATTTTTACACTTCATCCATGTAGATAAACGTTACAATACATAAAATAAAAATTCCCAAACATAAACTATTGTAACCTAAAAAATTATTTTTCATTGCTGTTAGTATATTTATTTCAGTGCAGTGAGGAATGTAATAATTATTGAAATTGATGATGTGGGGATCAACTCAAGGATATAGAGTGTATATTAAATATAAAATAATAATGCGCTGTCTCAATCGACACTAATATATCATATTTAACAATTTTCTAGATTCCAATCTTTTGCTGCCTAGCAGTAGCCATAACCTCTGGATCTGTAATCCCTCACATTCCCACTGGTAGCGCTAGCATCGCTCATGGAGCCCTTGCATATATCCCAACTGTTCCCGTTCATACCAACAACTTATACTTGATTAGCAGTATGGGAAATCTAGACAACGCTTGGGGCCATGGCGATGAAGAAAATCAATGGATTCATGCTGACAATGAACAGGAGGAGGTACACAGAGACTGGATCCAAGAGGATGACAGGTTGAATGAAGAAGAAGAAAGAAGGTTGGATTTGGAGGAGAATGAACAGTGGACTGATGGAGTTCACAGAATTGCTAAGCGTCAAATAAATAACATTAAGAACGGTCCAGAAGGCAGATGGAATAAAGAGTTGGAAAGATATGAATATTTCAACGATAATGGAAATAATAGACAAATTAATAACGATGGAAATAATTTGAGTGGTGGATTCGTTTCTCCTGCTGGTCTTCCTTCTTGGGGATTAGGATTTTAATCTTATTAATAGTTAAATTTTAAATAACCAAATTTTTTATTTAAGAAATATTTTTATAATGCGACTTTGTGCAAATCTGCGTTATCTGCGCCAAAGTTCCGAATTTGACTTTGTGGGTCGTATTATTTTTCAAATTCTAAAACAATTAATTGTACGTTTTATGTATTATTTGTTGAACCCCACCAGTTGTATTAAACTATGTGTGTTCTTAATTGGATTCACCAATTTATTTTTGTGTGATTTTCCCTCTCTACGCTCTATACTACTGCCGGAGAGCCACGCAGTGATTTGGTGTCTCTCGGCAAGCGCTACAACAGAAAGTGATTGCTTCAAACCATTTAATAAGTAATATTACTTATTAAATGTTTCAAACAAATATATTTTATAAATTTAAAACTATTATTTATTTCTATTTTAATTGTATTGTTGCTTTACATAGTTATTTAAACTAAACATTTGTAAACAATGTATAGATGTCAATAAATCATGAATTGTAGAATTACACAAATACCAACAACCTGGAGGAGACAAATTTAACAACAGTACAAATTATTTACAACAATGGGAATAATTTAACTGAACTGATATATTTTAAGAAGAATCTGATGTGTTCAGCACATTACCTTCCGTCTATACTGTGAATTATGTACAAATTCCATAAATAATTTTTCTTGAAAAATATCCTATATTTCCAGTAAAATTATTTCATATACTGTGTAAAGCAGAGGTGGTCAACCCTTCGATTGCCATGACGAACGGAGTCGATCTTTGGCGATTGACAAAATTTCTAAACTGTCTGATTCAAACCAATCCAAAATAGAACTTCAAATAATGAATATACAAAATAATGTTCATTTAAAATCAGTTAATCAAGAATTAGTTTGGACTTACTCACATAAGATATTTCTGATATTAAGTACTATTGCTCAAAAAATCCTGGCTTGTTTTGGATCAACATATTTGTCAGAATCTGCCTTTTTAAACATGCATGCGATTAGCTACGTTATCATACCAACCTGACTATGAAAGTATTGCGAAGTAAGGACAATTTCTAATTTCACATTGATTTACTTCATAATAAATAATAGTATATTATTCAATGAGCATGTAATGTATGCTATTACCCATGAGAATGAAATTTACATCACGAACCGGAAGGCGAGTTATGTAAATCATTCGAGTGAGTAATAGCCATTACATGCGAATAGAATACTATATTTTATACATAACTGTCAAACAATGTTGTATAGTATTTGAAATAAGTATTTGAAATTATGATATTTGACATCTATGTACATAATTACTAGCTATCATTCTGACACGTGCCCCATATCTGCTTGTCAAGGCCAATAAAATCATATGACTGCTCGCGCCCAAATGTATTTAACATTTCTTGTATAGCTACAGCTACACTATACACCAAAAATTCTACTTATATCTATTCTTTATATTTGGATTTTTAAATTTTATATTCATTCTATGAAGAAATTTTGTCCTTTTCTAATTTTTCGAAATATTTCCAATTCATTGTCGGGATTAACAGTATTTTTTAAGGGTATATGTAATATACCTATAATTTTAAATATTTAACTATTAATACAATAAGAAATAATATAATGTATGTACTTCCCAGAAATAATCTTCAGTAATGTTTCTGGATATTTGACATTTATCTGTCAGACATTATATTTTGTGCTGTGAGATTTATTACAACATATTATTATATATCTAATGCCCGTATTACACTTAACAATAAATTGCACAATTTATTGTACAATAAATATGAGCATTTTACACGTCACAAGTTTCTGCCAATTTATTGTTGTTGGGAGCAGGGCTACCAACCGCTTCGTTTTGAGGTTAACCTTTTGTTGTATGTGTTTACAGTTCGTGCTTTGTTCCGTGTTTGCATCAAGGTAAATATTACTTGTTTTAAATTTTCGATTTTCCTTCTACACCCGTTGTGTGACGCGTAGTCAAACATCGAAATAGTCAAATAGAAATAGTTCAATATGTCAAATATTATTCAGTTGGCACTGGTGAAGTAACTAAAAAATTGTGGAAAAATAAGAACACGTTCTAATTTTCACAATTTATTGTGGATTTTATTTTCAAAAGAAATTGTACAATTTTGCTGTATCTTGCCAATAAATTATCAATAAATTGAAGGTCGCAAAATTGTACAATTTATTGTCAAGTGTAATACAGCTATTATATTTATTTATCTTTAAATCTATAAAAGATATAATAAAATATTTATATGTATCAGATAGATAATTTACTCTTCTTTTACTGGCAAGAACTAAATTTGTCAAAAAATAATATTTAGAAGATTTTTTATAAGAATCTTCCGGTTGCCCAATTATTACCAAAACCTTTTCAGGTCTTCCCATTAATGTCCGATTGAGAAATACATAGTTAAACAGATATTAAGTATTATAGTTTTTGAGAAATCGTCCTTCCAACATCCCTATACAGACACGTACACACACGTACACACACATACATCCACACACACATAGATATCATCGTAAAAATATTAAAATCAGATTGTAGGGATCTTAAAACGTGCTTAATCATTAAAATCTGGATATACGATTTTTAGCATGTATCCAATACATCTCTTAGCGAGAGGTAAAAATAGTAGAATTGTTGAATAAAGTGTTTCTAATATAATCTATCTCTTCCTTCATTTAATATTACATAACATATTACATTTTGTTTCAAGCAGTAAAACGAAACTTAAATAAAATCATTCTACCTTATCCTAATTATGGAGGAATTCAACACTTCCAAATAAAACTATACCTGGAATACTTTCAAATTATCATTTGTTTACATATTTTGAACATAAAAATTAATTTATTCCCCACCAAAATATCAAATTAATTAGTGAATGGTTTAATTCGTGAAATTTTAACTATAAAAGCTGAAAAAAATGTAGAAGAAAACAGTACAGTTCTTCACCTCGCAGTGTCTAGTGCTTCCTCTGCTTAAAAATGTTCACCAAGGTTTGTGTTACTTTATTAGAGCATTTAATAATTTCATTTTGCAAGAAATATGAATTATAACTTTTAATATACATACAAGAATACAATTGCTTAATTTTCACTTTCAACAAATTATTTGGATTTTATCTTGTAATTTTAATTGCCACTTGTCCCAGCATTGAAATGAATATGTAATTAGTTTTCATAGTTACTTAAACCCATTTATTTGCAATAAATGTATACTTCAAGAACATTGTCATTTTCAAAGTACAGTGGAATACATTTATAATGACCTCGCCTGTAATAGAAACTCTGTTATAATGAACCCTTTCTTAAAGTCCTACTACAAACACGTGAAAAATCCTCGGTTAAAATTCGCATGAACGAAAAACAAAAGTGAAAAGGCGTCTGTAATGGCTGGCGTCCGTTATTATAACGGCCGCCGTCCATTAACGTTTATAACAGATACCGGCAATTAAGAAAAAAAAATTTAAAAAAAAGTAAAGTATCGTGAAGAGCTTTATGGTACTACGAAAAATTTATCTATTTCATTGTAATTTCTGTTCAAGTGATTATCTATTAATTTAAGTAGATAATTGTTCACTTAAACAGAAATTACAAATAATATTAAAAATAAAGTAACCTAATTTGACAGATAAATTTCAATACCATGGCTATCGGTATTTTTGGGGCGATTTTTGCCATTTTCATACACAATGTCTGTCATTACAAAGCATGCAAAATTAATTTTGCAGAATTTTATGTTCTACAATTAATTATTAATTTAATTCGAGTATATTCTGAATTTCTGCGAGCCATATGTTGAGGACATATCTCATGGGGAAATATTCAGTGTTTTCTGTCAATTAAAAATAATGTAGATATTATCAAAAATCCAAAAAAGAAAAAAAAAGTATAATTGTTATGTTAGGAAGTAAAATGTTGTAATGAGTAGTTTTATGTGAAGGTCCTTGCCCTCGTCGCCATTGTCGCCTGCGCCAATGCAGGACAGCTGGATGGAGGATATGGCAGCATCCACGGCCAACAGGATGAACACGTTGATTACTACGTGAGTTTACTTCTTCTATCATGTCATTAACTTGTAGTACAATGCGATTCATTTCCTTATTTTTACTCATTATAGTAATTTGTTTTACAGCACAATTAAATTAAAATATTTATTGCTGCTAAATTTATCTATCTGCAATTAAAATAATAAAATTTACATTAAACTATAAATAGAAATTTTCATCTCATTTTATGCGTACATAACGATATTAATTTTAATTTTATTTTTAATTAACTTAATAGCTAATTTATGTAGTGTTTTAATATTTTATGAAAATTTAAATTTATATGAATTTAATGTATATATATTATTTCAATGAGAATATAATTCATTAGACACGTTACATGTTTTCCTCCAATCAACATTCAGAATCTCCCTAGTTACATGTCTTCATAGCGATGTTAAAAAAACAAAGAAATTATCACCGTATATAGTCGTTACTAAGGGATTTGTTTTTTTTTTTTATGTACGACATTGACAATTAATTTTGAGTATAAAAACAAGTAATAACAATAACTCAAACTCCGAAGTATTAAATAAAACTCGTAAGTGCCATGTTTTAATACAATATGAATATGTAAATCAATAGTTAGATTAGTAGTACACACAATGTGTTACAAAAATTCATTATATTCCTCTCATTAAATATAAGCTCGTGATATGATAAATAATCATAGATATTGCTCGTGAAAACAAAGCAGCAATTCGGTTACACTCGTGAATATCACTTGTTATATTACCGTTTGAATGTATAATGTATTACCATTACTTATTTCTGATAAACGTATCACGTATTACTGTAAATAACTATAACATATCTCTTATGGTCAGTTGCACAGCTTATAGTTAGGCCCGGTTGTTCCAAGTTCAGATAAAGTAGCAATTTACTATCTATTAGATAAATTTATTCTACCGTCTTAACTAAAGAATAAGATTTTTGGGTTGTTCCATGATGTTTTATTCTCCGGATAGCTAAGCTAACTGGCAGATTGCTATAAGAAAGATTAAAATTGTGTTAGAGTAGAGTTATTTTTGAAAAGTTGGCAACTTGGCTGTAACAATTTTAATAGAAATTTGGTTACTTTTTCTTTTATCTGTGTTTTGGTGCAGTTATAGTTTAAATCACAGTTTGAACATTTAGAAAAATATAAAAATATAATTGAGTCCAGGAAGATAGATTCCGTCCCTTGGAAATCATCTGGAATCAATTAGAAATTATTTTAGTTTTAGTTGTGGCTAGTATCCACGGTATACACCCTGTTGCATAAAATCGTAAAACTATCAACAACTGGTATGTCGAAGATACAGCGTGATTCGTGATTCAGAAAAACAAATCTAGACAAATAAGTGTTTATTTCTCAAATTATGCTTTCTTTAAACTTAATAGATAAGAACAATATTTGGTCTTCAATTTTATCTAACAAATAAAAAACTGTATTCTTTGACATTCTGAATCATCCCGTTTTTCAAAATTATTACATCTTTCTCATACTATATACTGTTTTCGAAAATTAATATTATCAAAAATGAAATCCAATACTTCGTGATTTATTATAATAATTATTAATATTAACAAACAGCTATCATCAACACAACACAAATGTTCCATACTATATATTCCATTTCTCTTCAATTCGTGTTTCCATTCGTGTGCACTCGGTACGATATTCTTTGGATAAAAGTCTTAACTGGTAGTTTGACTGACTGTTAGTTATCTTGCCGTGAACGAAAATTTATCTTACTGCTAACTTTTAACCATAAGTGGAACAACGCAAACTGAAGTTATCAATAGAATAAATTTTAACCGAATGTTTAACTATAGATGGAACAGCCGGTCAGTGATAAGTAATATTTAACAACTCATTTAACACTTCGTTCCGATTCGATATTGTCAATTTAACCAAGGTAACATTTTAACTGTAAGCTGTGCAAGTGGCGATAAGAAATGATTGGAATATTACAAATCCATCTGCTATAACCTATATTATCATCTATTCATTCACAAGGAATATTGTTTTCTCTTCAATTTTTTACTAACCATTTGTTGCCAAGCCTCATAATGAACGCTATATCAAAGTTGTATTTTTAATATAATATTTATTATAGACTGTGAATGAATCAAATGTCTCCCTGTTGTGTTTGAGTAAAATGCAATAATAATTATTTGTTGTTCCAGTCTCCCCCCAAATACGAATACAACTACGGCGTGCAGGACCCCCATACCGGTGACCACAAAACCCAGCACGAAGTACGCGACGGTGATGTGGTGAAGGGCGAGTACTCGCTGGTGGACGCCGACGGTTCCATCCGCAGGGTGCAATACACAGCAGACAAGCATAGCGGCTTCAACGCTATCGTCACCAAGAATGGTCAGCTAGTGCACCCTGCACCGCAACCCGTCGATGTTCACCACCAGCAAGCTAGCCTTCAAGGACACAGCCAACCCTTGGTGCAGCAAGCTGGTGCCGCTTTTGCTTACGGTGGATACCATCATTGAGATAAGTTGTCTAAATTAATGGATTTAAATTACAGATCCACCATATATTTCTGTGTTCAATTTTGTACTTTTTTCTTAAATAAATGCATCTCATAAATTTATATTTTTTTTATGTATTTTGTAGCCCTTTTTCGATTCAAGTAGCTTGTAATGAGGTATTGCACGATTTTTTACCTTCCGTCACCTTTAGGTAAGGAAGGTATTGTCTTTGGTCAAAAAATTCAATGATGAGTTTTTACTGAATAAGCATGTTTTAGGGTCCCTATAATACGATTTTACCATTTTTACGATGATGTCTGTATGTGTGTATGTGTGTGTGTCTGTGTGTGTGTGATAAAAGTTCCGGATCCCATAACTTCAATACCACGATTCAAAAAATTATAGTTTTTTCGTATTCCTCAAGTTTACATCCAGAAGAACAACTGATTAGATTTTGGTTATAATTGGTCAACCGGAAGTAGTCTCATTTGAAGATTTAACAGTTAAATTTGATTTATTGACATTTAACGTTATTATAACTAGAATATATTATTCTCTATACGATTTGATTGCAATTTATACTTCATATTCAATAGATACAGAGTTAAAGAATTTTAAAGAAATTAAATTTTATAATTCAGCCAGCTATGTCAAACTTGGAAACTAATAATATATTCATATAATTCAAATTGACAGATGTCAGTATCAATAAAAAGTAAATTAATGTGGCAGATATGAGGATGTTGAAGTAGATATTTGGGAATACACGGAAAAATACGGTAAGAAAATAACTCTAGTGTTACAAGTTTTTAGAAAGATACAAGAAAGACGATTACATTGGTTTGAACATGTCATGAGGAGAAATAAAGAATTATATTGGAACAAGAATGAATAGTTTAGTAATAGGACGTTAAAGAAACAGAGGAAGACCAAAGAAGGACTGTATTGCGGAAGATTTAAGAGAAAAGGAACTGAATGAAAACGACATGCAAAAATAGCGACCCCTAACGAATGGGAAAATCTAAAGAAGAAGAAGATGGCAGTGTCAAGTGCAATTTGAATAGTTTGTTTATGAAATAATTTTACTGCAAATTTAGAATCTTTTGTAAGAAAAATTATGGAATTTATACATTATACACGAGAATGGCGGAAGGTATTGTGCTGGCCACAACAGATTTTTTAATTTAATTTATATTACTCTTCATTCATAAGAAAATTGTATATTTTTCTAGTTTAAAAATGCAGCGTTTCAAAAAATATTGACTGGGGTTTATTACTAATATTTCACTAGTAACAAGGAATGAAAGATTGGTCTTTTGAACATGTACATGTTTTTTAAAATATTATTCACTTTAGCCTGAACATTAAATATAAAAAATATGTTTAGCAACAACTTTGCAATTTAATACTTTTCGATCCTAATCTTTAAAAATCTGTTATGTCCAGCATAATACCTCTCGCCACATCCGTTTTTGGTTACATAAGTAAAGGTCGCGTGGATAATTCGTCATCAGGAGTGTGGAATTTACTTGTCGAGGAAAATAAACCACATGGAATTGGAAAATCACTAAATTTAGAAGGAAAAATTATGATATTTGACATCTATGTACATAATTACTAGCTATCATTCTACATGGGCCCCCATATCTGCTTGTCAAGGCCAACAAAGTGACATGACTGCTCACGCCCTATTGTATTTAACATTTCTTGTATACCTACACATTCTACACCAAAATTCTACTTAGTCTTCTATTATTTATATGATTTTAAAATTTAAATTCATTCTATGAAGAAATTTTCGAAATATTTCCAATTCATTGTAGCGGGATTAACAGTATTTTTAAAGGGTATATGTAATGTACCTACAATTTTAAATATTTAATTATTAATACAATAAGAAGTAATATATGTATGTACTTCCCAGAAAAAGTCTTCGGATTTCTGACACTGACATTTATCTGTTCGTTACCAACATTTTAATTTCTTAATTGTTTTCCATGCCATTATTTGGGCTGTAAGATTTATTACAACAAATTATTTTATATATTATATTCTGTTATCTCTGAATCAATAAAAGATATAATAAAATATTTAAATGTTTCAGATAAAGAATTTAATATTCTTTAATATTTATAAAACAAAATCTGTTCCGGTGGTCCAAAAATGTTAAATCTTAAAACGTGCTTAATCATTAAAATCCGGATATGCGATTTTTAGCATGAATCCAATACCGCTCTTAGCGAGAGGTAAAGAGATACGTTAAATTTTTTTGCAACACGTCTTTTTATGAGTTAAGATTTTAGCTCCATTCAGTAGTGTTATTTACTTAGTTTATCTAACGTTCTTTCTTATCCTATTTTCCTATGCATCATCATTATTAAATTTTTGTTGCTTGTCTCTTTTCATAATGAAATTTGACATTATTGATAGAAACAGTTTTTTTAAACGATATATAAAAGGTCCATTCTTTTCGTTTTTTGAAAAAAATATTAATACAAGTTATTATGTTAGATTTTATAATTGTAACAATGTATAAACTAGACTCACCCTACTTGTAATTTCTAATCAAAATTTCACTTGGTTAAAAAAAATATCACTTTCCATTGACATGTGTGCGAATGCCGTGACATGGCAACTGATCATCGTATTTCAAGGTAAAAAGAGCAGTTCATCATTACTAAGCTATGCACCTATAAGTAAAAGCTCTGTTTTCACTTTGTAGTTTTTCTAAATAGTAATGCAATGTACTAAAGTAAGTTCAAGTTCATTTCTAATAAATATCTACGAATAATATTCCATCATATAAATTAAATTTGCCAGTGATACACAATGGAATATAATATAGTTTATATTTAAATTTTTATATATAATTAAATAAATAAATATATCATCACGGCATATTACCCATTGCTGGATGTGCCAATCTGCTTTGTACATAGATATCGGTAATATGTTCAAAAAGATATAATAGTTATTTATGCAACATGAATAAAAAGTGCAGTCTTATTTCACGAATAGGAAAGTTTAGCCGACCAGCTCGTGGTGAGTTCGTCAAATCCTACGAGTGAAATAAGTCATTTTTTACTGTAGTTGCATACTTTTTTCTTTAGTTCTACAATAAAACTATTTTTATTGTGTTACAAAAATACTTTATAAACCCATTTTAATGAATAAAAATTGATGTGGCCAACACATGACCTTCCGTCAATTCTATATATTTTATACACTCAAAAATTACAGATAAGTTTTTTGCAAAAAATTATAATGTATTTCCAGTAAAATTATCCAGGAACTGTGCAAATTGTTCTTGACACTGATATCTGCCATTTAATAATATTTATTATTTCCATGGTGAGCTTGTAACAGCATAGATTTCAAAATTTATGAAAATTAATTTTGGTACATGACCACATTTTAAGGTCACTAAATTCCGATTTTAACATTTTCACGATGATGTCTATGGGTGTGTTGTGTGCATGTGTGTATGTGTGTGTGTGTATGTGTGTGACTGTGGATCCTTTGGGCGATCTAACTCAAATATTATTATACGTAACGATTATCATCGATGATATTCTCGAGTGAAACCGAGTTGCAGATTGTGCGGCTGCGGTTTCACGAGCAATATATTTTCGATTATTAATCATATCACTAGCTTATATTTAATGAAAGAATATAATGATTTTTTGTGACACATTGTGTGTGCTGCTAACCTAACTTTTAATATACATATTCATATTGTATTAAAACATGGCACTTACGAGTTATATTAAATATTTCCAAGTTTGAATTATTGTTATTACTTATTTTTATACACAAAATTAACTGTCAATATTGTAAATAAAGAAAAGAAATCCCTTAGTAACGGTTATAAATAAAATGATAATTTCTTAGTTTTTTAACATCGCTGTGATAGGAAGATTCTGAATGTTGATTAGCGGAAAACATGTCACGTGACTAATGAATTATATTCTCATTCAGAAAATTATGAAACCATGTATTTACCGTATTCTAATATGGAGAGTTGCCATGAGATTTTGGTGTAAATCAGATAACCGAAAATCGCAATTTACTTGAAGTTCTAAATAGTTTTTCTTCAAAAAATACTTTTAAATTTTTTTTTTCGCAATTTATATTATTATTATAAAAGTTAAAGATTATTAAATTTTCTACAGGTTTCCATTAATAGTTTTTTTTAAATATTTTATGGATAAATCATTTCAAATTAATAATAGTAAAAATAAATAAATAAAATAAATATTTCATCACGGTATATTACCCATCGCTTACCAGGCGTCACCTCACGGACACTCATAGCTGGAGTGGAGAGTGCACGACAGGGGTCAATTTTGTGCCATTGAAATTCGATGTATTTTTTGGCGTCGGTCGGGATCGAACCCGGGTCACCAGATTAAAAACGTTTTAAAAAGAAAATTGCAATATGGAAAGGAACTTAATATAGTTTCCAGCATTAGTAAATATTTAGGTATGTACTCGTATTTAAATTAATGAAAATTAAATGGCAGGAGGTGTGGTATTGTGTTGGCCACATCAGATTTTTTATCCACAAACACATAGAATATGAAAACAAAAATTCAGAAAGAGAAGTTTTTCCTACTTTTTGCACCATCGTTCAAAAAGTAATTAAATTATATAGCTTAGAAATAAATCGTATTTCATGGTATCAGAAAACAGATATTAAATTATTATAATTTTTATTCATAAACGTTAAACATTGGCATGAAAATAGTTTCTTCTGCAATTGAAATTACACTGAAGAAAATAAACATTATGTAAATGTTTATAATGAAACATATATCGTGCGAGAATACTTTATGGGAACATATATTTCTTAGCGATACTAATTTCATCTTTTAATTGTAATATAACAATGTATTCAGAGTATGAAATTTCTCAAGGAGTATTTACTAACTTTTTTGTTATATTGTTGAAGATGCTGTAATTACATTATTTCCAAGTAGTTTGATGCAACATATAATTTTGAGAAGAGGTGTTAAAGAATTTATTTGAGAAACTTTAAAAAATTATTAAAAGTTTGTTTGAGTATTGTTTGATTTAATTTGTAGATATGATAAAACAAGAGGCAACACATTACAATTTTATTTCATAAACAATTCATTCAAATATTTCTAAGGATTTTATGAAATAATTGAAAGTCTAGCTGGTAAATTTTTGGCACGAATAGCCTAACTTTTAAATTATTAAAAATCTTTCAAAGTATGTTAAAATTTATCATATTTGAAACAAGTAAAACATGTAATTCCTTTTCCTTCAGTCATCAGGGATTTATCAGATTCCATGTATTTCGGGAAAGTATAGATCACCCAGACAGATTGAATGAACACCAGCGATCGATCGTATTGAACCAGCCTAAGAGCAAACCGCGAAGGAATTCTACCAAATAAAATTCGAAGAAACATTTATTTATGTTTATTTTACTGAAGAAGGCAGCAATTCATAACGTAAAAATCTGATGTGGCCAACACAATACTTCAGGTTTAGCTTAATTTTTATTTATGTAAATACTTAAAATTAAATTAAATTTAAATACTGGGTTCGATCCCGATCGACGCCAAATATTTCAAATTTTAAATGGCACAAAAATAACCCCTGTGGTGCACTCTCCACGCCAGCAATAAGTGCTCGTGAGGTGACACCTGGTAAATGTCCGCACGGTACAAATATGTCATTATCGCTACCGAAATCTATGTACAAACCAGATTGGCAGACCCAGCAATGGGTAATATGCTGTAATGATATATACAAAAATATGAGAAATTGTTAAATTGCTTTAAATTAATACATTGGCTATATGGAGTGTAATTTATTACTCAAAAATCTGATGTGACCAACACAATACCTCCCGCCATTATTTTTTTATGAATTTAAATACATATACCTATGGGGTCTCGTGGCCGCGTGCCTGAGTGTCTGGTAGCGAATCTATGGGGAACCGATTCAATCACTACCAACACCAAATATTTCGAATTTAAATGGCACAAAATTGACCCCGGTGGTGCATTCTCCATGCTAGAAAGAGTACCCGTGAGGCCATGCTTGGTAAACGCCCGCACGATACGAATATATCATCTCCCGTATATTTACTAACGCTGGAAATTATGTATATTAAGTTCCTTTCCATATAACTATTGTTCTATTTACAATTTTCTTTTTAAAACGTTACTATTATTAATTTGAAATAATTATTTTTTGATAGTGACATTTATCTGTCAGTTACATACATTTGAAATATGAACTGTGTAACTAAGAAATTGTGTTTATCTTTAAAACATAAACTTCGGGATTTATAAAATTGATTATTTTATTAATTTATCTATTAATACATACCTGTAGAAAATTTAATAATCTTTAATTTTTATAATAACATAATCGTGAAAAAATGATACTTAAAGTGTATTTTTGGAAGAAAAACTATTTTGAGCTTGTAATAAATTGCGATTTCCTGTTATCCGATTTACACCAAAATCTAATGGCTTCTTTCCATTTTAGAGTACGGTTGAAATACAAAGTTTCAAAATTCTGCGAAAATCAACACTCACAAACATACACACACATATACACACCCACAAACATCATTGTGAAAATGTTAAAATCCGATTCTATGAACCTTGAAATGTGGACATTTAACAAATTCTCGATATGCATTTTTTAGCATGATTCCTATGTACCTCCCTTACCAAGAGTAGCGAGAAGTAGGTATGATTATAAAACATCCGTATTATGATATTAAAATACACATACAGTAAAATTTTTGAAAGATGTCCGATCAAGGTTGTCTACGAATTGTATGAATTCAGATTTTTGCTCCGCCCATCATGACAAATTCAGTAGTGTCGTTTGCTTAGTTTTTATGAGGGTATGTAAGATACTACTGTTATTTTATTATTATAAAAACATATATTACAGGAAAAACATTCAAAATTCAAAATAAGTCAACTAGTAAGTTTATAAGCAAATGTAAAACTAAATATGTTAAAAATAAGATACTGACACAATGTCAGTGTCAGTGACTCTGACAGAATATAACGTTATACGTACGGCTATGAATCCAGGTAATGTATCTGAACTAATAAATAAACTTACGTTACAGCGAAAGTATTATCAACAACGAGCATCATTTATAAATGGAATGTCCTAACTTAGTCGAAACAATATGAATTTTTGAAAGACAAGCTTGTTATATCCATCCTTATCACACACTCTTACAGCCTTTGCAAAAGAAAGAGATAAATGTATGCCTATTTGTTAATTCGTTCGTGATACAGGTGCCCTTGATCGGACATCTTTCAAAAATTTTACTGTACATATATTAGTGAAGGTGTTAATAATAATTCCTTTCTAAAAAAATGTTCCAATTTTGACCTAATCAATATTTAAATAGGAAAAGAAACTTCCTTTATAGTTAAAAATTGCCAAAGTATTGCAATAGTTGTAATAAATTTCATGTAAATTTCGTTTTATTTATTTATTATTTTAATGATAAAAAGTATCTACAAGATCAATAATTATGAGATTTTGTAACAAAGAATTGTTTTCTGTCAATCAAGGTAAACAAATGAAACTAAATCAATCACGTTTTATATCGCAACAGCTATTAATTAAGAACGAAATAAATTCTAAACAAATATCCGCCTATTAAAATTGCAAAACATTTTTTTCAGAACTGCATGAAACGAAAAAATGTAAGAAATCCGCCTAAACCCCCTTTAATTAAAATAATAAAAACACAACCTTGCCCTATTTGTCACGGAATTTTACTCCATGTACCAACTACTTTCAAATTAACATTTGTCAAAGAGGGATATCCCCGCCGATTTTTTATTTCATGCAACTCCATCCGAGCGTTGCATAAAGGTGTTTAGTATAAAAGAACAATAAATTTCAGAGGGAATCAGTATTAGTCTTCGCTTCACAGTGACAACATATTATACAAACATGTTTGCTAAGGTTTGTGATATTTTTAGTCAAGTGGAACATAGTTTTTCTCATTTTTAGTGTAGTTAAATACCAGTGAATTTAATTGTTTATTTGGAAATTCGTTCAGTGTTTTAGTAAAAAAATTGGACTTTATCATTATTTTTTTCTATAACGTACTGATTTCTTGAAACCAAACAATTGTTTCAATAATACAAATGTCTCTATAAGCTTGCTTACTATTGGTAGATTTTTAATTTGAAGAGGTACGAGATTGGTTAAATGAGCAAAATGTGCCATTTTATATTAGAAAATTGGTGATCGGGAAAAAAAATTGTATGAGCGATTCCCAAAATTGAGGACAATATATATATTGAAGGGAACCATATATTTTTACCTCTCGCTAAGAGAGGTATTGGATTCATGCTAAAAATCGCAGATTTTAATGATTAAGCCGATTTTAATATTTTTTCGATGATGTCTGTGTCTGTGTGTGGGAATGTTGGAAGGGCGGTTTCTCAAAAACTATAATACATAATATCTGTTTATACTACGTATTTCTCAATCTGACATTACATAAATTTTTAAAGAAATACCCAACAGGGAGAAATGCAGTTGTTAGATTAGCAACTCGACGTAACGACTAACTGAACAGGGATTTACAACTTAACAACTGACATTCAATTTAACAACTGAAATTGGTTGTTAATTTTAACAACTTTGCTTAGAGAATTACATCCCATGAAATTGTACAAATTTCTTGATTTTTTTCTAATATTACTAACGTTTTATTTATATGGGTGAAGTGTAAAAATCAGAGAAATATTATTAATGATTAATTAAACGATAAATAATTAAGATTAAATATTAAAAGTAACTAACACTAATATTATTAAATACATTTATTTATGTTAACAACTCGTAGACTGTTTATTTATATCACCAACTTCAGACTATATCTGCGCTGTCCTTCGGACGGTATTTATACAGCCCAGTGTTCTTCTGGAACTTTCTGACGCCACAATGATATGGAATTCAATAGATTCAGATCACCGCTGTAATTAACATCTAGTCGTATGGGTCGTTTCGCCGTCGGGGATTACGTCATCGCTCGGGAATATTTTACCAGTAGCGATGCTCGTATACTCTTAAATCAGGAGCGCACGTTACATTACATTTTTAAATTGACTAAGTTGGACTGTAATCTACAGAATTTGTATCCTCCAATAAGTATACCAAAAATTTAACTTGATACTATTCATAATTAACTGATTTCACATATGTATTAAATTCTTCTGTGTCTGTCGGCCTACGACACCCGGTTTGTATGTAATACTAGTACTGAAATAGCATATTTCATTTCAACAACAAATTAGTTGTACTAACGTAACAATAATGTAGGTAATTTGTAATTTAACAATAACAACAAATTAACTTTCATTTATTGCACAAAAGTAACTCATATAAGTACACTCCCCATAGCAATTTAAAGTACTTACTTGTGAAGTGGAGTCCAGTGAACATTCTCTATGATAAAATGTACATCAATATTTAAGTATTGCAATCTGCTAATTTGGATTAATACGAGATTATTATATTGTGTCCAAACACTAAATTAATTCAGCAAAATCTCGATGCTCAAGTTACACATCTAGAAACAGCACTTGAGAAGCAATTTCCGGGCATGTAATATACAAGATTTTTTTGCCGGATATTTAGTAATTAGATTTATTGTCCAAATATTAAAAACTATAACTTTCTTCACGTTAGTAATATCAGATCATTTGAATTTTAAAATTTAGGTCAAATGGTTTTATAAACATAACCTGAAACATATTTTTTATGGATTTTACAATGCAGTTACAATGAAGCGTGCAAAAAATATAAACATATCTTTTAACCTATCGCTAAGAGAGGTATTGGATTCATGCTAAAAATCGCATATCCGCATTTTATTGAATAAGCACATTTTAAAGTCCATAGAATACGATTTTAACATTTTTACGATGATGTCTGTGTGTGTATTAGAATATTGGAGGTAGATTTCTCAAATTATATACAACTAAAGACCTGTTTAACTACGGATTCTTCAATCTAACATTAATGGGAAGATTTGATTAGGTTTTGTTAACAATTGGACAAAACCGGAAGTAGTAGTTTCTTAAAAAAAAATCTTCTAAATTTTATTTTTGAAAATTTATGTTAATACAATAATAAAGATATTTAAATTCTCAATCTGACACATTTAATTTTTTTATTTTATCTTCTATAAATTTACAGATATATTATATACGAGTAATAATATAGAATAATCTGTTGTAATAAATCTCCCAAACAACTCCATGAAAACCAGTTGAGATATTTAAATGTTTTAAATGACAGATAAATGCAAAATGTTAGTGTCAAGAATCAACAGTTTTATTAACATTACAGAAAGCTTTTTCTGGGAAAGTAAATACATTTAAAATTTCTTATTGTATTATTAATTAAATATTTAAAATTATTAGTATATTAATATTACATATATTCTTAAGAAATACCACTAATACCGTCAATGAATATAAAGAATTTTGAATATATTAAAAGAGTAGGCGAAAATTCCTCATAGATCAAAAGAATAGATACAATTTGAATTATTTGTATGTACAAGAAATGTTAAATTTGTTAATTATGACCCGAGTACGATCCTGACTGACGCCAAAAATTTTAATAGTGAAAAATTGACCCCTGTGGTGCTCTTTCCACGACAGCAGTGAGTACCCGTGGGGTGGCGCCTGGTAAGCGCCCACACGGTACAAATATTTCATCATTTACCAACATCTGCATTCAAAGCAGATTGGCATACCCAGCAATGGCTAATATGCTGTGATGATATATTTATTTATTATTTATTTTTGTAACATAAAATGGAAATGGCGAGAGGTCATGTGTTGGCCACATCAGATTTTTTATTCTGAAATTCGAATAAATACCTAGTGCAGTTAATATTTTTTAGTTTTATACTTTTTTGAATAAGTAGAATATAGAAAAACTAGTGTTTGCACATTTATTGCACTTGTTACATAAATAACAATAATGTATAAACATTTCAGTACGTAGCTCTGACCCTATTGGTGGCATATGCGCATGCCGGCGTAATTCAAGGAGGCTATGACGGAGGCTATAGCGGATATGAAGGCTACGCCACCGGCCCCGTCCTCCAAGCAGACCATGGCCAAGAAGAACATGTTGACTACTATGTATTTATTTTAATTACTAATATCTCGACAAAATAGTTACATAATATTTACAATTTGTTAACAGGCTCACCCGAAATATGAATTCAAATATGGGGTAGAAGACCCTCACACCGGTGATCACAAATCCCAGCATGAGGTTCGTGACGGGGATGTGGTGAAGGGGGAGTACTCGCTTGTGGAGCCCGATGGCACCATCCGTAAGGTGGAGTACACTGCCGACCCACACAACGGCTTCAATGCCGTCGTCACCAGGTCTGGACATGCTCACCACCCCGCTGGGCACGCTGTTCAAGCTGCTCCTGCCTACGCATACGGAGGACATGATTACTAAAGAGTATTAAATTGTTTCTTTTGTATTTATTCTGTTATATAACTGTACATAATCTTTAATATTTAAAGAGAAATATATTTTTATCAATATAAAAATCTTCAGTCATCCCTTTAAGTTATTTATAAAAAATCTGTCGTGGCCAGCACAATGGAATTTACTTGTCGAGAAAAATAAACCACTAAATTTAGAAGGAAAAATTATGATATTTGACATCTATGTACATAATTACTAGCTATAGTTCTGCAACGGGCCCCCATATCTGCTTGTCACGGCCAATGAAGTCACGTGACTGCTCGCACTCTATTGTATTTAACATTTCTTGTACACCTACACTCTACACCAAAAATTCTACTTACCTATATCTATTCTTTATATTTAGATTTTTTATTTTTAAATTCATTCTATGAAGAAATTTTGTCTTACTCTTCTAATTTTTCAAAATGTTTCCAATTCATTGTCGGGATCGACAGTATTTTTGAAGGCTATATGTAATATACCTATAATTTTAAATATTTAACTATTAAGAAATAATATATGTACTTATACCTCTGGATTTTTGACAATGACATTTATCTGTCGGTTACAAACTTTTTCATTTTTCAATTGGTTTCCATTACATTATTTAGACTGTGAGATTTATTACAACATATTATATACCTTATATTTCTTTATATCTACATCTAAAAGATATAATAAAATATTTATTCAGTTGGAAAATTTACTCTTCTTTTACTAGCAAGGAGAAAAATTATCAAAAAAATAATATTTAGAAGATTTTTTTTAAGAATCTGCTACTCCAATTATTACCAAAACCTTTTCAACTCTTCTCAATAATGTCCGATTGAGAAATACGTAGTTAAATAGATATTAAGTATTATAGTTTTTGAGAAATCGTCCTTCCAACCGACGCACATACACACATACACACATACATCCACACACACACACAGACATCATCGTAAAAATATTAAAATCGGATTGTAAGGACCTTAAAACGTGCTTAATCGGGATTACGATTATGTTTGTGTTTGTATTTGTGTGTGTGTGCGTGTGTGTGTGTGTGTGTGTGTGTGTGTGTGTATGGATATGTGTGTATTGGAGATACGATTTCTCAAATTCTATAAGACCAAAGACCTGTGTAACTACGGATTCCTTAATCTAACAGTAATGGGAAGAGTTGAATAGGTTCTGGTAACAATTGAAGACTTAAGTGGATGAAGGTGATATATGTAACATTTTGTATAAAACTGAAATTTTTACGTGATCGAAGGAGTTTTGTGCCATTGCTTCATACCACGTAAAAATCTCAATTTAACTTCAAATGTTACATATCACCTTCATCCACTTGGGTCTTCAATTGGACATTCGAAAGTGGTAGTTGTATTCTAGGGACCCTACAACGTGCCTATTCAATAAAAACTTATCACCAGTTTTTTGACCAATGGCAATAGCTTCCTTACCTAAAGGTAACGCAAGGTAAAAATCGGCCAAATTCAATTCTCCGCCATTATTTAAATACCTAATGAGAGTTTTTGGCAAAACAAAAGCACATCTAGGCGCCCCACATGTCCCATAAGTCGAATATTTTATACTTTACGAGATCTTAATGGTGGCCTTCGAAATCAGGACACGTGTATACAAAGTCGGTATACAGACGTGTTTTGTATTTTTGCAATATTTAAATGATTTAATTACGGGTAGATAAATCTGCAATTAATTGATACATTGAAATAAATGAAATTTTCTTTTAAGGTGACTTCTATTATATATTCATCATAAATTGCGGATATGATGTGTTGTTGTTGTTTATACTATTAAGAAACATTTGTTTCAATTTTTTTGTCCCTCGCTTATTAAACGGAGGTATTAACATGTTTAATAATCCATGCCATATGATTTTACAAATTTTACAATATCTACGATGAATGCAGTAATTCTAATAATATATTTTTACGTCTCGGTAAGAGAGGTATTGGATTCATGCTAAAAACCGCATGTCCAGATTTTATTGAATAAGCACGATTTAAGGTCACTACAATCCGATTTTAACATTTTTACGATGATGTCTGTCTGTTCGTGGGTGTGTGTGTGTGTGTGTGTGTGTGTGTGTGTGTGTATGTGTGTGTGTGTGTGTGTGTGTGGATGTATGTGTGTGGTGTGTGTATGTGTGTGTATGTATGTGTGTATGTGGGATGTTGGAAGGACGATTACTCAAATACTATAAGACTTTATATTTGTTTAACTACGTATTTCCCAATCAGACATTCATGGGAAGATCTGAAAAGGTATTGCTAACAATTGGACAACCGGAAATAGCAGATTCTTGAAAAAATCTTCTAAATAATATTTTTTGAATTTTTTTCTTGGAAATATTAAAGAAAATTAAATTCTCTATCTGATGCATTTAAATATTTTATTATATATTCTATAGATTTAGAGATAAAAGAAATATAATATATAAAATAATCTGTTATAATAAATTTTACGGCTGAAAGAATGCCATGGAAAATAGTTGAAAATTTAAAATGTTTGTAATTGACAGATAAATGACAGTGTCAGAAATCCGGAGACATTACTGAAGATTTTTTCTGGGAAGTACATACATTTTATTTCTTATTAATAGTTAAATATTTAAAATTATATATCCTTCAAAAATACAATCAATCCAAATTTTTAATGAAAAATTATGACATTTGACATCTATGTACATAATTACTAATTATCATTCTGAAAAGGGCCCCCACACCTGCTTGTTAAGGCCAACAATGTAACATGACTGTTCGCGCCCTATACTTATGTAACCAAAAAATCTGATGTGGCCAGCACATAACCTCTCGCCGTATATTTTACCTGGCTGTATGCATAAAGCAAAGAATATTTTTATAAATACAAATAATATATTCATATAAATCTATGACGTATAAACTTCTTTATTATTCAATAATAGCATGTCTCAACATGAAGATATTTTACCATAAATTATGTTACAATAAATTACAAAGTAGAGTTTACCATATATAAATATTAGGCTGGTAACTGCAATTTTCAATTCGAACAACGTTGTTTACTTTCTCTTCATATTCTTCTAGTAAAAACATTAATTTTGGGCGGTCTAAAATGTATATATGGATTGTGCATCTATTCTTACATATCTTCTTTTACATTTTATTTTTTCATACATGTTATATCTAAATAACACTAATTCCCTTTAATAAAGTGACGGATAGATTGCGCTCCGATTATTCTTATATCGATGTGTAATTTTGTCAATATTTACAACTTACTTGAGAAGAATTTGATAGCTTTTTCGCAATTCAAAGTTACTCTAGTCTATAGTACTGGTGTACATTGTCCCATAATGTTTGAAACAAATTTAAGTCCTTCAACCTAGACTTGTCATCTCCATAATAGTCACAGATCAAGAACTAAGGGATTCTCCAAGTACATTTTTCTTTCATTACTCATTATTTCTGACACTGACATTTATCTGTAAGTTACAAATAATTTAAATTATCAACTATTTTTCATGGCATTCTTTCGGCTGTCAAATCTATTACAACAGATTATTTTATATATTATACTTCTTTTATCTCTAAATCTATGGAATATATAATAAAATATTTAAATGTATCAGATAGAGAATTTAATTTTCTTTAATATTACCACAAAAAAATTTCAAAAAATAATATTTAGAAGATTTTTTTTCAAGAATCTTCTACTTCCGGTTGTCCAATTATTACCAAAACCTTTTCAGATCTTCCCATGAATGTCCGATTGGGAAATACGTTGTTAAACAAATTTTAAGTCTTATAGTTTTTGAGTAACCGTCCTTCCAACATCCCACACACACACATCCACACACACACACACACACACACACACACACACACACAGACATCATCGTAAAAATGTTAAAATCGGATTGTAGGGACCTTAAAACGTGCTTATTCAATAAAATCTGGATATGCGATTTTTAGCATGAATGCAATACCTCTCTTAGCGAGAGGTAAAAAGGAAGTGGCTAGAGATATTGTGCTGGCCACAACAGATTTTTTCTGATATGAGTATAAAATCTAAATATTATTAAACTTCATTTTACCAAAATTCGACAAATACTATCCACGTTAACGTGTTAAATAACACCCTGTATAACATAAAATATCTCAAATACTTTTACGAGTACACATACCAAATCAAGAAAAAAATCCTACTTCATCAACATATGTATCTTTAAAACTCATAATGCTTCTCGCTAATTGAGTGCAAATTGCACACAGTCGGCAAATAAAACTAAAAATAAATCATGAAGTAACGTAACATACAACACGAGTAACGGTAACAGTCAGTTGAACTGGTCGCGTCGCATTACACGACACGTTCCCGGAGGTTCGCGTTACGCATGTCAGACCGCGTATGAGTATTCATGATGCGTGAATAATCAGAACACTTCCCTGACAATAAATTATTATCCTTCACTTTCCTACTCTAAATGTAATGAGCGTATATTCAGTAGCGGCGAATAAACATTTTTATGTTATTCATTTCCTTATTTTCATTCATTAGTAAGAGACAATATTATTTCAGACAATTGATAATGACATTTTTCTACAAAGATTTTTGTGTTTTAACTTTGAACTGTTATGTTATGTTATGTTATGTAGATAAATTTGTTCAAGGAGATGGACTTCAATATTCCATTACACGGATCACGTAATTTTGAAGATAATAAAAACCTACTCATATGCTTTAAGTTTAATTAAATTAATGCATATGTACATGTATACAAAAGTGCTATGTATTATAAAATCAATAAAAGGTAATGAATTTAACACATATTTATTAGTCAGCTTATCATGGATACGCAATAATAATTTTCATTTTACTTTGCTACATAAAAATGTTGTACAGAATGTATCACGAAAAGTGAAACATAGGCGTTTGACATGGGAAATCAGTTTTTCCGTGCGAATTGCTCCCCTAATTATTTTAGACAAAAACTTTCAAATGGATGTTGTAAAGCAAAAAATTCTACACCCGAATCAATAAAAAAAAACATTTTTTCTTCAAACGTCATAAAAGTAGCATCTTTTGTGATTTGATTCACAAGGTAGAAGTTTAATTTCTACGCTGCCGGAGTAGAAATAAAATAAATAAAAATCCATAGAAACTATACAGAATCAACGAATAAGAAGTAACTTGTATAAAAGAAACCTGTAATATCGCCCTAAATGTCAGTATAACACACTAGGTAACCTAAGAATAAAGTTAATAAATACCATCAATAGCTGCCAAATTTAAATAAATAACCTATGAATTGAAATATAAACAGAGTTTACTTTTCAGAAATAACATATTAAAGAATAGCAGACTTACACATTACAATTACAGGGACGGTAATAAACATAAGAATACTTAGAATTAAAGTGATAAGAAAAGTTTATATTGTTTCAGCCACACTGTTAGATTTCCATCCAATTGAACAACTTCAGGGCGCGTACATTATAATACTTCCGACATAATTGCACACAAGAAGGAATTGATGACGTCATGTTGTCGGGTGATATCGGCCGTAATCGTCTGCTTTCCGTGGTATTCATACAAATAAAAACTGAAAACTGACAGTTGTAGCATAACTTATACCGTGTGAAATCAATTGAATAATTATGCAGTTGTCAAAACTGACAGTATTATAATAAATATAACTTATATAGCGTCAGTTTTGTTATTCATCAAAATTATAAGTATAAATAGTTATTCAACAATAATAAACGAATTGAATAAATACGATATAAGTATAATGAAAGAAATATACCTCTTTTTATTGCTCAAAAGAAAAATGTTGCAATAATTGTCGATAATCTTAAAAACACCGTCATTGCAATAGCAAAATGCACAGTATAATACCAAGAATTAACAAAACTACCAACACAAAACAAAACACAAATTATCGACGCCAAAATCACCTTTATCACATGATTGACAAAATGAATATTCAAATAATTCTAATATTTGAAAATGACATTTGTTGCCACGGTTACCATACAATTTCTTTTTCATTTTTTGCGGTCGGTTGGACGGAGATAGCGTATACCCCTCTGAAACACCTACGATAATGAGATAGCGAATAAAAGTCTCACATATGCCATGTGTGTACGACAAAGATGCTAGATAAAAATTTAGTAATTCTTGCATCAGAAATTGATGACGTGGGATCAACTCGAAGATAACAGACTGTATAATTTTTGTGTAGTATGTAGTATTATTTTAATTGTATCATTTACATCAAATTTTGAATTTCATTCGTATTACTAATTGGCTAATTAGGTATATGAAAACTAAGCAACAGGATTACATTGACCATTTCTGTATTTGCTTAATGGAATTTCATTTTGCAAAAATGCAAAACTAGTTTAGGACCTGTATTGCATACGTTCTCTATGAATTTGTAATAAACATGAAATGTTATTCTATTTGAAATGTGACACTATTTATTTTTTTGTATAGTGAATGTTATATTTTAGTATAAAAGGCACTAAAATCTCAGATAGGATCAGTTCGGTTTAGTTTGTTCAAGTGGTCGGTTAATAGTGAAAAGACGTATATACAACAAAAATGTATTCTAAAGTAAGGAAACTAAATATTAATATATGTATAACATTAATTTCAATTACTGGCCGCACTAGTTTTTTAAAATATTTCTTAATGAAACTTCATTTAAAATGAAAACAATCTCTATTTCAAGAACGTATTAATTTTTAGGTGTTAATCTCAATCGTTCTCAAACAGTGAAGTTCGCTAATAATTATTGGTATCACAAATTTATCTTTTTTTGACACTTATCAAAATATTTAAATATGTTTAATCCACCGTAACTCGCGCTGTGTATTGGAACGGATTACTCGAGTGTTAGATTTTATCTAACATATGAGTTTTTTAACAATACTTAAATGTGAATAGGGTAAACAAAGGAATCAATGTGAATCAATAAGCAAAATTAATTTTGCATGCCTTGTAACGGCAGAAATTAGGTATGAAAATGTCGAAAATCACCTCAAAAATAGCAATAGCCATGGAATTGAAACAAAATACATACCAATTGTCTATATCTGTCATGTTAGAATAATTTATTTTATTGGGTACTGTTTCTAATTTCTGTTTCAGTTAACAATTATCTGTTAATTTAAATTGATATTTGTTCACTTGAGCAGATATTACAAATAATAATAAAAATAAATTAACCTAGTTTGACAAATAAATCGTTAACATTTGTTAATTTTTTGTTTCAATTCCATGGCTATAGCTATTTTTGAGGTGATTGTCGACATTTTCATACCTAATTTCTGTCGTTACAAGTCACACAAAATTAATACTGTTTATTGATTCAGGTGCAGAATTTTATATTTGAAGCTTTTTTTATCTAAAATAATTAGGGAAGCAGGAAATTGCGAAAGTCTGATTTTACATGTTAATGTTCTATGTTCGGCTTTGCCGGTCACCACCCTGTATATATATTATAGTCAAAGTTTTGATTGCCAATGGCAACTTGTCACTCAATATATGTATCTTTCACTCCATAATTTCATACAAACGCCCATCGTTTCTATTTTGCGTTGCTTGGCTTTATAAATTCAAATAAGCGTTCTTTAGTTGTTTCGTTATTTTCTGCATTCACTTACCGACGCTGCGTTCTTTAGAACAATAAATTCATAGAAACCCGTTACATAAACAATTCTTCACCTAAAATTATTTTCAATTCTACCTTTTTTTATCGCTGTATATACTTCAAAACAGGACAAGATTTAGTAACAGAGTACTTTTCTATATGCTTGGTGTTATGCTTAACATGAACTCGCCGAAGTGTGTAATATTTTTTTCAATGTTTGACTTTGCGGATCATATTATTTATCAAATTCTAAAACAATTAATTGCACGTTTTATGTATTATTTTTGAAACCTTACACTATTTATATTCTTAATTGAATTCACAATTTTTTTGTGTGTAATTTTTAAAATGTCGCTCACCAGAACGCACTTCGTCTTTGATGGAGAAATGATAACACGTCGGTAACTCCATACTAAAACGTGTAATACTATCTGAAAGGTATGTGCTGAAAATTCAAAAGAATTCTGTACTACTAGACTTTTACAGAAAATAAAATTCTTTATTCTCTCAAATTTTACAATAAATAAATAAATATTTCATCACGGCATATTACCCATTGCTGGGTGTGCCAATCTGCTCTGTACACAGATATCGGTAATGATGGAATATTTGTACCGTGCGGGCGCTTACCAGGCGTCACCTCACGGGCACTCTTTGCTGGCGTGGAGAGTGCGCCACAGGTGTCAATTTTGTGCCATTGAAATTCGATGTAATTTTTGCCATCGGTCGGGATCGAACCGGGGTCCCCAGATTCGCGACCAGACACTCAGGCACACGGCCACGAGACCCCAAAAATAAAACAAAATAAACCAAATTTGACTGGTACAAAAACCAAAAGGTAACATAAGGATAATAAAATAAAACACTATTGAATAAAATGGGACGAATTTCTATTTTCTTTTAATTCGATTAAGCTGGAAGTTATATCACGGTAATCACATATTTCTGTGTGTCATTCTGGCATTGTACACAGATATCGGTAATGATGATGTCATATTTTTACCGTGCGAGCATTTAAAAGACGTCGCCTCACTGTCACTCATTGTTGGCCTGCAGAGTGTAATACAGGCGTCACTTTTGTGCCATTTAAATTTGATTTAATTATGGCTCCGTTAATTATATATATATATTTTTAATACATTTACATAGAGCACTTTATACATATGATAATTATATTTGTTTCAATATTTACAGGTTTTAATATTAACTATATTTGCGGTAGCCGTTAATGCACAATTACTGGGTGTAAGCGGCATAGGACATGGCCATGGCACTATTGTTCAAGACTTACATGTAAGTAAAAATATATTAATATTGAAATACCTATATAAATAATAATGGAAATATCTTTTGTTTACTATAATGAATCAGATGCACTGCACGCTCATGATAGCGCAATTAAAATTTAATTTGAATGTGAAACAATTGACTTACCTATATACCGTACACTTGAAGACAGCGGCGGTAGCACTTTTTATAAATGTTCAACTATTATAAATTAGGAATGCATATAAACAATCATAAAACACTGTCCACCTAGGGGAAGCTCGGCGTAGCCCAGTTTTCGCTAGTAACATAAACTAAAACGTTATACTCGTATTATTATTGTATTACAAGTTCTGATAGATTTTTTTAATAATTTACACTTTTCTTTTTACTTTTGTAAAAAAGCGTTACTAAATTTTAGAAAAATAAAGAAATCTTATACTGTTTATCTGTATGTATATTTCTGTAAAATAAAAATCACTGTCTTAGCAAAAAATTGTAACCAAGTGAAACAAAAATGTAAAGCCAGTCATTTTCCTTTTTTACCTTTCGCTAAAAGAGGTATTGGAATCATGCTAAAAATCGCATATCCAAATTTTACTGAATAAGCACGTTTTAAGGTCCCTACAATCAGATTTTAATATTTTTACGATTATATCTGTGTGTGAATGTGTGTGTTTAACAACGTATTTCTCAATCGGACATTACTGGGAAGAGCTGAAAAGGTTTTGGTAATAATTAAACATCTGGCAGATTCTTAAAAATTAAGAGTAATTCTCTATCTGGTACATATAAATATTTTATTATATCTTTTAAAGATTTAGAGATAAAGAAATATAAGGTATATAATAATCTGTTGTAATAAATCTCACAGCCCAAATAATGTCATGGAAACCAATTGAAAAATTAAAATGTTTGTAACTGACAGATAAATGTCTGTCAAAAATCCAAAGATATTACACAAGATTTTTTCTGGGAAGTACATACTGTCCATACGATGTAACTTGGCGAGTTGGGGCAATTCACATTATCACTGCGGTAATGGCGAAGTTATAAAATCCATAGGCGTACCGAAGAAGAATAAAGTTCAATAAAATTACGAATATTACAAAAAAAAGAAATTATTTATACAAAAAAAATATTACAAATATTGGAATGAATTATTTATTATATAAATCATATTATAATTAATTATTTTTTAAATTAATAAAGTTAAGAAAATAAAATTTCTATTGCTATAGAAAAAAAAATGCACCAACGCTTATGTATGACTATATAACTTCTTGGGTTGAAAAGTACCTGACACTCCGAGTTTGAGTGTATTAGGGTGAAATTTGCTTTGTGTAAGGCAATAAAACATTGTAAAATCACTATTTCACTTCTGAAGCTGTGCGGCATCGAAGTAAAAGTAAATATTTGACAAAACGCAACTTAGGAATAGTGAACTGAATTACATTCTTTTGGCTCGCCAAGTTACATCGTATGGACTGTACATTATATTATTTCTTATTGTATTAATAGTTAAATATTTAAAATTATAGGTATATTACATATACCCTCAAAAGTACTGTAAATCCCGAGTAGGACAAAATTTCTTCATAGAATGAATTTAAAATTAAAAAAATTAAATATAAAGAATAGATGCAAGTAGATTTTTTAGTGTAAAGTGTAGGTAAACAAGAAATGTTAAATACAATAGACCGCGAGCAGTCATGTGACCTTGTTGACCTTGACAAGCAGATATGAGGACCTATGTCAGAATGATAGCTAGTAATTATACATAGATGTCAAATATCATAATTTTCATTCTAAATTTCGTAATTTTAAAATTCCATGTGGTTTATTTTCCTCGACAAGTAAATTCCACACTCCCTTGTGACAAATTAACTACGTGAATTTAGAAAATCTTGAAGGAAAGGTTTTACCTTTTTGACGGGTGACAGATAAAAAGGTAAAAACATTCCTTAAATAAGACAAATCCTCTGAAAATACCTAACACAATGTTGGGCGAAATGTTAGGTTGTCAAACACCTATTGGACAACGGCCCAACAACCCGAATAAAAAAACAGACTTTCATAGACCCCGGCCGTGAAATTTTAAGTATTTTTTATCATATTCTTAATTGCATTTAGGCTCCAGCTCAATACGAATTCAATTACGGAGTAAGCGATCATCATACCGGAGACGAGCATTCGCAATCTGAAGTGCGTCACGGAGATGTAGTCAGGGGCCAGTACTCCCTGAGGGAACCCGATGGCACCATCCGCATCGTCCAATACACCGCTGATGACCACAACGGTTTCAACGCCATCGTCCAACGCCAAGGCCACGCCGTACACCCGCAGATCGTCCATAGGGTCGTACAGCCCATTGTGCATACCCCTGTGCAGACGGTAGTGCCCGTAGTGCAACACGGCATTGGATTGAGCCTTGGTGGACAGGGAGGTGGTCAAGGAGGCATTGGATTGGGTGGTGGACTGGGCGGTGGACTTGGGCTCGGTGGAGGACTTGGAGGAGGACTTGGAGGTGGACTTGGAGGACTTGGAGGTGGACGTGGAGGTGGATATTAATTAATTTATAATATTCACGAAGGCCATATTGTTCTACGCTCTATATTTGTTGTAAATATTATATCGTTTTATTATATTTTTTCATATTCATCTGTCATATATTTTATTGTATACATTTTATAAATAAACTATTTCATTGTAGTTTAACGTTTATTATATTCATAGTAATTATTTATATCCTTAACCTAATATATATTCATTCACATTACATTTATTTAAATAAATATTTTTTCAAGAATCTGCTACTCCCGGTTGTCCATTTATTACCAAAACCTTTTCAGCTCTTCCCATTAACAAATATTAAGTCTTATAGTTTTTGTGTAATCGTCCTTCCAACGTCCCACATACATACACACATACACACACAAAAACACACACACACACACACACACACACACACACACACACACACACACAGACATCATCGTAAAAATGTTAAAATCAGATTATAGAGACCTTAAAACGTGCTTATTCATTAAAATCTAGATATGCGATTTTTAGCATGAATCCAATACCTCTCTTAGTTCTATGCGTGGACAGCGTTTTCCGTCTTTGGAAGAGCTTCATGTAGTCCGCGAGCCAGCAACAGATTTTCATGACCAAGTTTCTCTCGGGCGATAACTTGTAAAATGCTTCAGAGAGTTGTATCATGAAGCTCCGTGAACGTCAGCTGCGGTTCGGTGGGTGGGTTAAGCAGCGGTAGCCTCCCACGCACGTTGAACAAAAAATGAATTTTAATCATTTCCTCCCGATTGAAAATTTATCAAATTATAGCTAATCCAATATCTTAAAGAAAAAAAAAGTCAGCTGACTATAAAGTGGTGGATAATACGTCAGCTGGTCACACGAACATGATAAAAAAATATATATGTTCAGTCATTTCTTCTCAATTGAAAATTTATCAGATGACAGTTTATATGATATTGTGAATAAATAAACATGTCAGCTGGCTATATCTCGGTGTGAAGATTGTCAGCTTATGCTCTGAATAAGGGTGTAACGCAGGAGCCAGAGAGGAGCATCTATCGCCTATTTAAATGCAACAGCTGACGAGTTTTCCCTCGGCATATTGCTAGCTGATTTTTTTTATTACTTACAGGATCATATTAACTATCAGCTTACAAATTTTTATCCGGGAGGAAATGACGTACCTATCTAAAGTTATTCGACATTATGCTTCATGCTCTAACTGAAAGATATAATCTTTTTTATATATTTTTATATCATGTTCGTGTGACCAGCTTACGTATTATCCACCACTTTATAGTCAGCTGACTTTTTTTTTTCTTTAAGATATTGGATTAGCTATAATTTGATAAATTTTCAATTGGGAGGCTACCGCTGCTTAACCCACCCACCGAACCGCAGCTGACGTTCACGGAGCTTCATGATACAACTCTCTGAAGCATTTTACAAGTTATCGCCCGAGAGGAAATGATTGAAAAATTTGTACCCTGGCTCGCGGACTAATGCTGCCGTTACTCAAGCCATTCGACAGATGAACAGAGATGGTGTCTTGGATGGAAGTAAAGCAAATAAACAAATGAATAAACTAACAATTGTGTGCAATATTTAATAAATGACCTTCATATTATAATGTTAATAGTGTAAAATAATACAAATATCCTTTAATAAAGTATATCGTTGAAATGTATTTCTGAAAATATCTCATACCAAAATGTGCAATAAGAACAATTTCTAAAAATAAAATGAAATAACTGCTATTATAATCGTTACATAATGGTATGTGACATAGTTCTAGTTGTGTTGGTAATTCTGCAACGAAGTATATTTACATACGGACATACATATTACTTGAAGCTGTTATTAACTATTTAATTTTGTTCATTTTCATATAATGTGCAATAATTATGTTCCGTATCACCAGTTTAATAGATATTAAGTCTTTATTATGACTATATAAGTTCATTGATGTAATATAAAATGTGTCTTTTACTAAATAAATAATAACCTAATTGACACCATATGCTTTATGGGACCTTTTGAATTTGATTGAAACATAATAATTATGACAAATCACTTTTCAATTATTTCTAAAGCATTATGCAAGTGTTAAATGAATTATTTTTTCTTTTGCGTATAATATAGTAACGGATAGGTACATTGTTTATTATATAATAGAGCTGAACTATATCAACCGCTTTCAGTTTTAATTTACAAATAAATTAAAATATTGTCAGTGATATGAATTTTTCCATTTAATATAGGTACTTACCTAACCTATTGATTAATATCTGAAATACATTCATAGTAGGATTTGTCGAATAAAATATTGATGGCAATTTATTTAATTGTCAGCTGCATTTCGAATTACATTATATTCATCTTTCATTTAACCCATTAATGTTTAAGAGTATCCAATGTCAATGTATTGAAATGGTATGTACCTTCGCTTCGTGTTCCAAACTTCCTTCTCACAAAATAAAATCACTTTGAACACGTACTATATCAGTATTTTTACCTCCCGCTACCCTTGGTAAGGGAGGTATAGGGATCGTGCTAAAAATCGCATACCGAGATTTTGGTAAATGTCGATGATGTCTGTGTCTGTGTGTGTGTGTGTGTGTGTGTGTGTGTGTGTGTGTGTGTGTGTGTGTGTGTGTGTGTGTGTGTGTGTGTGTGTGTGTGTGTGTCTCAACTCAAATACTATCATTAAGAAAGTTTTGAAACCATGTATTTCTACTTTATTCTAATATAGAATTATGGAAAGAAGCCATTAGATTTTGGTGGCAATCGGATAACCGGCAATGACAATTTACTTGAAGCTCAAGATAGTTTTTCTTCAAAAAATACATTTAAATGTAATTTTTTCTCAATTTGTTACTATAAAAATTAAATATTATTTCATTTTCTACAAGTTTGCTTTAATACTTTTTCTATATATTGTATGGATAAATTTACAGTAAAATTTTTGAAAGATGTCCGATCAAGGTTGTCTACGAATTGTATGAATTCAGATTTTTGCTCCGCCCATCATGACAAATTCAGTAGTGTCGTTTGCTTAGTTTTTATGAGGGTACGTAAGATACTACTGTTATTTTATTATTATAAAAATATATATTACAGGAAAAGCATTCAAAATTCAAAAATAAGTCAACTAGTAAGTTTATAAGCAAATGTAAAACCAAATATGTTAAAAATAAGATACTGACACAATGTCAGTGTCAGTGACTGACAAAATATAACGTTATACATACGGCTATGAATCCAGGTAATGTATCTGAATTAATAAATAAACTTACGTTACAGCGACAGTATTATCAACAACGAGCATCGTTTATAAATGGAATGTCCTAACTTAGTCGAAACAATATGAATTTTTGAAAGACAAGCGTGTTATATCCATCCTTATCACACACTCTTACAGCCTTTGCAAAAGAAAGAGATAAATGAATGCCTATTTGTTAATTCGTTCGTGATACAGGTGCCCTTGATCGGACATCTTTCAAAAATTTTACTGTATAAAGTAATATAAAAATTATATACATAGGTAAATGGCGGGAGGTACTGTGTTGGTCACATCAGATTTTTAACAATAGTTTTATGTTCGTTTATTTAGCGAGATTTAACATTTGACATTTTTAGAAGTTGACAGCCATCAACCATAAAAAACTAAATTGTACTATAGTCTATTACAGCGCTCAAATGAGCTATTAACGAACTCTTTTGGGTGCTGTAATAGCTTAATTACAAACGCAAAATAGATAAATAAATTAATGTAAGCGTTGTTTCAATTTATAAACAAGTGTATCTGATTATAGATCAGGAAGAAATTTAAAATAAAAGATTAATTTACATTAGAGACGTAACGTTCTACTTTTTACAATGTGATTAAGAGAGACGTTTCGCAAAAACAAGCATACGATCCAGATTCCACTTTCATATAATATAAAGTTAAGTAGTTTATCTCTACTTAATCAAATAAATGAATAACATAAATAAAAATTAAACAAATAAAATAGGCATTTCAAGTGTTATGGAATATAAATAGCAGCTAAATATTTGAAATATTATTAATGTATTCTGCGAGTAATGAAATAATTTCAATTTAGGTTACTTAGAGCAATGTTATGAAATTAATTATGCACTCAACTTGAAATGTAAACGTGCAATTTTAATGATTTCCACTTATGTTTTGAAATGAAAATGAAATTAATTAGTTCAATACATAATAATTAATTCATTATTATAATTTAGTTTATTTATTACTACACTTTATTGATATAGTTTATTACCTTCCGTCACCTTTAGGTAAGAAAGGTATTGTTTTTGGTCAAAAAATTCGATAGTGACTTTCTAATGAATAAGCACGTTTTGGGGACCCTCGAATGCGACAGTAAAAGCATTTACAATATAAAACTAAGTCAACTGGTAAATTTATTGTCAAATGTAAATATGTGAAAAATAAGATACTGACACGGTGTGAGTGACACTGACAAAAAATAAGTATTATCATCAACGAGTATCGTTTTAAAATGGAATGTCCTAACTTATGCCCCGATTATGGTCTTCTCTTTAAGAATTATAGAATTTACGCTTAAGGAGTTGTCTTATAGAGTTTCTTAAATAATTTAATGAATGCTGATTATGGTCACTTAAATTTAATTTCTTAAATTCGAAATGTCATTTTATAGAGTAGCTAATTTCATTAATGTTATGTTGCTGTTATAGTAACAAATAGGTTAGAAAAAAAATAATTATATAATTTATCATATACAAAATATGGATAATTTTAGTTCATGGTAAGTAAAATATATCACGTTATCACATTAATATACTTAATATGTGTATACATATATAGATAATATAAAATAAGATTCAATTATTTTGAATGTTTTACCGGGAATAATAAAAAACGTGTAAGGCATGCAAATACATCTACTGAACAATATGAAGATATAAGAGCTACGGAAAGTGATATTGGATGGTAGCATGAATGGTGATTAGGAGATGATTAAGGAGGAGATGACCAGCAGTGTTTTAACTATGTCAATCGTTTATGGTGTATTTTAGACAAAAATACTTCAAATAAAAGTTGCGTAAAATTAATTTTTCTATAATTGTTATTTGAAGTTTTTTTTAATCGATTGAGAGAGTTAAAACACTGCTAATCATCTCCTCCCTAATCATCTCCTGATCACCATTCATGTTACCACACAATGTGTTTAGAACCCAACTTTGTTTAAATGAAAGTCTTTATTAAATTTATTTTCGGGAAATTTAAAATGATTCATAGTATCCCTTAATATTCTTCGTTCATTTCTCGTTTCATTCCTACATAAGAAAAATGAATAATCTAATTTGCACAATTACAAAAATATGTACTTTTTACCTTCCAACATCTTCATAAAACCACAAAAATTGAATTAGTGTTCATATTTTGCTTAGGTTTTTTATTGCAAAAAATAATAATATGTCGCATTAACTTTTATAGCGAGGTTTTTGTCACTGTATTATAGAAATATTTAGTAACTAAATATTTAAAGCCATGACCATAATTGTTTTCAAACTTTAACTCTTAAATTCTAAACAGTTAGAGCGTAAATATTTAAAGTTATGTCCATAATTGTTTTCAACTTTAACTCTTAAATTTTAAAGTGGTAAAGAGTTATAGAGCTATAATAAGCGACCATAATCGAGGCATTAGTCGAAATATTATGAATTTTTGAAAAACAAGCGTGTTATATCTATCCTTATAAAATGAATTATAATTTGTGGAAATTATATTTTTTTATAAGGTTTTTTTCAGGTTGATGACCTAAGTCCTCTGTCTAATCATTTCCACCATAATGTCAGTTTGTTAATTCATTCATAGTACAGAAGATCTTGATCAGACATCTTTGAAAAATTATTGTAATTAGTACTTTTGTATTTCAATATTGTTTATCAATGAAGCATGTTTGTTAATTTCTATTATAATTGACAATTTGGCATTTTATGTATCTCAGTAGTTAATTTTTAACTAATTTCATTTTCACTGAACATTTTTGTTGACACACGGACTATATACAAAAAAATTGTTACAGAATAAGTCCAATTGTCTTTGTTGGTAACTAATGATTGTAATGATTATAATTTAATAGAAACAGTGTTTCAACTTTCCAAAGCAATAATCATTACAATTTGGCTATTATAAGTACATATTGCAAAATAATGTACAGTGGCTCACAAAATTATTCCTACACTTTACTTTTATCAGTAAAATGTAAAATAAATATCTGATGTGACCAACACAATACCTCCCGCCATTTAATTTTTATTAATTTAAATACATATAACTATGGGGTTTCGTGGCCGCGTGCCTGAGTGCCTGGTTGCGAATCTGGAGAACCGGATTCAATACCTACCAACACCAAATATTTCTAATTTTAAATGGCACAAAATTTACCCCTGTGGTGCACTCTCCACGCCAGAAATAAGTGCCCGTGAGACGACGCTTGGTACGATATAAATATCTTATCATTACCGAAATCTGTGTACAAAGCAGATTAGCACACCCAGCAATAGATAATATGCCGTGATGATATATTTATTATTTTTTTTATATAAATACATACCTGTATATTTACTAATGCTGGATACTATGTATATTAAATTCCTTTCCATATAACTATTGTTCTATTTACAATCAAAATCTCGATATGTGATTTTTAGCATGATCCCTATACCTCCCTTACAAAGGGTAGCGGGAGGTAAAAATCTAAATACAGAGTGTTTCAGGACTAGTGTAACAAACTTTAACAGCTTATTCCTCAGGTCATTTTGAGCCAAAAATGTCATATGAACATAGGTCCTATTCCTTCTAGTTACCAAGATACAAGAGGTTGAAGTTCTATAAATAACACGAAATTTTCTAATTTTTGAAATCAAAGTACTTTTGGAAAACAAGAGTTATTATTGAAAAGTCATACCTTATTTGTATTAATTAATTTTATTTATTAATATTAACGAATACGATTTGAACAACAAAACATACGATTCAAAATTTATATCAAATACATTAAATTATGTACATTTATTAATATTACAATGAATTTTACACTCTAAAACGTTCTATTTACAGCAGAAATATTTCAAACTTTTAACACATTTTTGGTATCACTGGTTTACACTAAAACCATTTTTTACTATTTTTAGTAACTTTTGAATTAAAACTACAGTTTAATGTCAAAATTTTACTTTAAACAACTTGTAATGAAAATTGTAAAAAATTCCGACGTTGTTGGACATTTCACCAAGACGTATTTTCTATTTAAAATTTCCTCAACTTAATAATAACTCTTGTTTTCCGAAAGTACCTTGATTACAAAAATTAGAAAATTTCGTGTTATTTATAGAACTTCAACCTCTTGTATTTTGGTAACTAGAAGGAGTAGGACCTATGTTCATATGACATTTTTGGCTCAAAATGACCTCAGGAATAAGCTGTTAAAGTTTGTTACACTAGTCATGAAAGAATCTGTATAAAGAATAGGTATAAGTACAATTTTTGGTGTAGAGGGATGTAGACATACAAGAAATCTTAAATACAATAATTATGTAACCAAAAATTAAAGTGGCGAGAGATTTTGTGCTGGCCACAGAAGATTTTTGTAATTAATAAATATTACAAAACTTTCAATAAATGCATTTTATATTATAAAAAAAATCTGATGTGGCCAGCACATAACCTCTCGCCGTATATTTTACCTGGCTGTATGCATAAAGCAAAGAATATTTTTATAAATACAAATAATATATTCATATAAATCTATGACGTATAAACTTCTTTGTTATTCAATAATAGCATGTGTCAACATGAAGATATTTTACCATAAATTATGTTACAATAAATTACAAAGTAGAGTACTATATATAAATATTAGGCTGGTAACAGCAATTTTCAATTCGAACAACGTTGTTTACTTTCTCTTCATATTCTTCTAGCAAAAACATTAATTTTGGGCGGTCTAAAATGTATATATGGATTGTGCATCTATTCTTACATATCTTCTTTTACATTTTATTTTTTCATACATGTTATATCTAAATAACACTAATTCCCTTTAATAAAGTGACGGATAGATTGCACTCCGATTATTCTTATATCGATGTGTAATTTTGTCAATATTTACAACTTACTTGAGAAGAATTTGATAGCTTTTTCGCAATTCAAAGTTACTCTAGTCTATAGTACTGGTGTACATTGTCCCATAATGTTTGAAACAAATTTAAGTCCTTCAACCTAGACTTGTCATCTCCATAATAGTCACAGATCAAGAATTAAGGGATTCTCCAAATACATTTTTCTTTCATTACTCATTATTTCTGACACTGACATTTATCTGTCAGTTACAAATAATTTAAATTATCAACTATTTTTCATGGCATTCTTTCGGCTGTCAAATTTATTACAACAGATTATTTTATATATTATACTTCTTTTATCTCTAAATCTATGGAATATATAATAAAATATTTAAATGTATCAGATAGAGAATTTAATTTTCTTTAATATTACCACGAAAAATTTTCAAAAAATAATATTTAGAAGATTTTTTTTCAAGAATCTTCTACTTCCGGTTGTCCAATTATTACCAAAACCTTTTCAGATCTTCCCATGAATGTCCGATTGGGAAATACGTTGTTAAACAAATTTTAAGTCTTATAGTTTTTGAGTAACCGTCCTTCCAACATCCCACACACACACACACACACACACATCCACACACACACACACACACACACAGACATCATCGTAAAAATGTTAAAATCGGATTGTAGGGACCTTAAAACGTGCTTATTCAATAAAATCTGGATATGCGATTTTTAGCATGAATGCAATACCTCTCTTAGCGAGAGGTAAAAAAAATTGTTGAAACTTATGCCAAAACTTTTAAGACATACGTTATTTATTATTTATTTTAATTTTGATAGTTTACGATTTACATTAAATTTGACGTTGAGTAATTAATGGTTGTAATGTTGTATTAAGAAACTTAATTAAATAAAATAAGTATAATTTAGTTCAGTTTTAATCGTGAAGCTCTTGACACATCTCACAACCTCATTCACTCACATAGCACATGTCACTCGCTGGCGGCGATGAGGAAGTAAAAAACCATCACAGCACATGCCGTCAGCAACCCGCCCAGTACCGCGAACCGAGTAATTCACTTTCAAATTGTCCCTATATTTGTTCCAACTCATTTCAATAACGCAATACGCTACAGGACCATTTTTATTTCGTGGTGAACGTATCTTTTAGTATAAAAGACACTGCAAACTTGCAACTAGCATCAGTACAGTGCAATACCTGACGATCAGTGAAATAGTAGCCAATATGTATAGTAAAGTAAGTGATTCATAAGTTACGGAAAACATCAAATATGCGAGAAATATTTCAGACGGTAAAGTGAAATTTGTAGGTTAACGACGAATCTATTTTCTTTGTATAATTATACTTTCTATGTTTTTATGGTTTCTTCGTACTATTTTAAAATTGTTAAAAAAATTGATTGTTTAATACGCGATACTTATTATTTTTATGTCTTTGGCGATTTAAACCACGAGTATATGAGTACATCAGATACAAAACTATCCAGGGTGTTCCCTCCCTAATTATTTTAGGCAAAAATGTTTGGAATCAAGAAAAAATCTGATCTGGCCACCACAATACCAGCCGTTTAATTTAATTTTTATTCATGTAAATACTTAAAACCGACCGACGCCAAATATTTCGAATTTTAAATGGCACAAAAATGACCCCTGTGGTGCAATCTCCACGCCAGCAATAAGTGCTCGTGAAGTGACACCTGGTATACGCCCGCACGGTACAGATATGTTATCATCGTTACCGAAATCTGTGTAGCATATTGGCAGACCCAGCAATGGGTAATATGCCGTGATGATATATTTATTTTATTTATTTATATACTTACATATATTCAATGCTGGCGTGGAGAGTGGACCACAGGGATCAATTTTGTGCCATTTAAAATTCTAAAATATTTGGCGTCGGTCGGAATCGAACCCGGTGCTCCAGATTCGCAGATGTGACGGCCGCACGGTATAAATATGTCATCATCGACGTGTAAAAAACAGATTGGCTCACCCAGCAATGGGTAATATGCCGTGATGATATATATTTTTATTGTCTTACCTATATTCCTACATTTTTACGTATGTTGGATACTGTATTAAGATACTTTTCATATAATTATTGTTCCATTTACTATTTTCATTTTAAAACGTTACTGTTATTATTTGAAATTAGTTCGTTGACAGTGACATATGTCTGTCAGTTACATATTTGAGATCTGAAATATGTAACCTTGGAGCTATGAGCGTAGGCTCCGGGATTAAAATTATAGATAAATTTGTGAATTTATCCATACAATATATACAAAAAATGTTAACACAGACCTGTAGAAAATTTAAAAAACTTTAATAAATTTAAACATCGTATATCCGATTCTATTTTTACAACATTAACATTATCTAATAATAAAAATAATAAGAAATACGTAACATTACCGTACGATAACGCTTCTAAAAGTTTTACACAAATTTTTTCAAAATCAAAATTTAACCGTAAATCAATTACTACCACTAAATCTTTATTAGGTAATCTTAAAGATAAAATAGATACTAACAAAAAAATCCGCTATTTAGAAAATTAGCTGCAATGATTGTAATAATGTTTACATCGGTCAAACTACAAGACAAATTGACACTCGGTTTAAAGAACATATTTATCATCTAAAAAGCGGTAATCCCGAAAAATCTAGCGTAGCTCAACATATGTTCATTAATAATCACAAAATTACCAATTCTAATATTAAACTTTCAAAACATATTAATAATAGATTCAAAATAAATTGATGAACGCAGATCTCGCTCCCATACCAAACTCTAAACTATTCGATTTAATGTAAACATAAATTCTATTTCTTATAGTATGCTTAAATTTGTACTACTGAACTTAGTTTTCGAAATACGTACAGTAAATATTTTTAAAGTTGTCCGATCAAGGTCATCTGCATCATGAACGAATTAACAAATTAGCTTACATTTATCTATTTCCTTTGCAAAGGCCATAAGCGTGTGCGATAAGGACGGATATATTCATATTGTTTCGACTAAGTTAGGAGATACATTACCTTAATTCATAGCCGTATGAATATCGCTATTTTCTGTCAGAGTCACTGACACTGACGTTGTGTCAGTATCTTATTTTGCACACATGTGGTTTTGCATTTGCTAATAAACTTACCAGTTGACTTATTTTTGAATTTTGAATGCTTTTATTGTAACATATATTTTTATAATAATAAAATAACAGTAGTATCTTATGTACCCTCATAACAACTGAGTAAACGACACTACTGAATTTGTCATAATGGGCGGAGCAAATATCTGAATTCATACAATACGTAGATGACCTTGATCGGACATCTTTCAATTTTTTTGCTGTACATATATAGCTTATTTTATAATTTTAAAGTTAAGGGGTAATTGTATTAGTTTTAGTTATAATTTAATCTTAGACCCCTCCTATTATTAATCCATGTCAAATGAAGGAATAGAAAAACACTCGCCAGCATATAAATCAATCTCTGTCATTTTTCAAATGCTCGCCGAGAGGTTGATTCAGATGCTGAAATCGTGTGAAACACATGGTGAAGGCATGGATTTGTTATTTCGTTGTCAGTCGATTGTCTGACAGTTTTGGGTTATTCTTGTTATCATCATTGAAATTTAATTATTTTAATTAATTAATTGCAAATTTATATTCTTATATATGTTATAATTTAGCATCGTACTCATACTTATTTCACGTTTCACGATTAAATATATTTTGACGTGAATTTGACAGTGATATGAATATCAAATTCACTTTATCTAATTCGTATTATCTATATCCTTTTCACTCACACTTTCTGTGTTCTCTCTTAATCTGGCCGGGTACACAAGAAATATATGTATCGCCGTCCGCTTGCTCTATCCATTCTTGGGTGAATGTTTTACTAAATTTTTTATATTATGTGTTTCAGGTTCTCGTCCTCTTAGGAATTGCGGCTGCTGTATGTGCCTATCCAGGACACATTGAAACTGTTGTAGACTACCATGTAAGTTCAGTTTGTATACCAAAGAAGTAATTGTGCGTACGGAGTTCTAATTAAGACATTTATGCCCGTATCCATAGTCAGTACTTTACTCAAGCTTGAGTATGCCTTAAGTACCAGATTTCGTTTTATAGTCCCGACTTGTTTCTTCACTCGTAGTTCGATCGAATCATTATATAAAAAATCTGATGTGGACACCACACGACTTCTTTGTACGATTATTAAACTATACATATTTTTTTAATAAATAAATTACAAAATATTAATTTTAACTTCAAAACAGTAAGATATATAGCGACCATAATCTAACCCGGTTCTTTTTAAAGAGAGTTTTGATTACAACAAAGAAATATTTGATTACAACAATGAATATGACTAATTTCACAATAAAAATATAATATTTGTTATTGTACGAATCATAAAATTGCACGTATTTAACGTAATTTGACATGAACATTTTTTTTTTATGTTTTTGTCCTAATCCATAGCAAGCTTTATTACAAAAAAGTATATAATTTTTAAATTTACATATCTCGCTTATACAAAGGGCTAATTTAATAATACTTGATGTGCTAGACGCAGAAATTAATTCTCTAAAACTTTTATTTGAAGCATTTATTTCTAAAATCAAAATAAAATCATTTTATTCAAGAAAAACTGTTAACAACTTCAAGTAATGTACCACTTCCGGTTAGCCTATTTTAACCAAAATCTATTGTTATTTCGATTGACATAAAAGTCTTGCATACCAAATTTGAAAAGTTTTGGATTATATTTTAAAACAGTTTTTCATTAAAATCTATTATAGGCTTCATGTAAAGTGCCACTTCTGGAAATTGTATAATAACCAGAAAGGGAGGTGCACAACTAGATGTTATAGTAGTCTTAAATACAAAATTTCAACTTGTTACGGCTTACCGTTTTTGAGTTATGCGAGATACGTACGTACAGACGTCACGACGAAATTAGTCAAAATAGATTCAGGGATGATCAAAATGGATATTTCCGCTGAAATCTGAAAACCGAAATTTTTCGCGATTACAATACTTCCTTTACTTACGTACAAGGAAGTAAAAACTGTAAAAGTGTCATTTTTAGAATTTGTAGACATAGTAGATGAAGCCTTAAATAATAATGAAAGAAGGTTGCTGCAAGAAAGATATATCCGTGATATGATTCATGTATCTGTAGCCTGTGACATATATGTAGATGTCAAATATATAATTTGACAGAAAAATACTACAATATACAAATACGAGTGCTGCCTTTTATATTTCGGGATTAGAGAATAAGAAAAAATATTTATCATCGAAAAAGACTTTATTGATTTTCAAAATATTCTTCATGAAGATCAATAATCTTTTACATGCATGTGAACCAATTTTCGAAGCACTTTTTCCACTGCGATTGAGGTATCTTCAAAACATGCGTTTTGAACGCATCAACCGCTTCTTCAGGTGTCGAAAAACATTGACCTCGCAATTTTTTTTGATGGTCGAGAATAAGTCATTGAATGCCAAATCAGAACTATACGGCGAATGACACATCAAATCGACGTTTTGAGCGCTCAAAAAGTAACTTGTTCTTGTTCGAGTCAATGTATGAGAGCTCGCATTGTTGTGGAGGAGAATGATCCGGCTTCGGCGGTTGGTTTTCTTTAGACTTGTAGCAAACAAATGGTTGTGTACCATTTAGAATTGACTGTTCTACATTCCACCAATGGTGCGGTTTAGACATGTCCAGTTTTGCCGAAAAAATAGGCGACCATTTGCTTCGAAGTGCTTCAAGCACAAACGACTTTTGTTGGGTTTGGCTTATTAGTGTTCACTGGGACACCAAGTAACGCACAAATACTTCTTAGAACTCACAGCTCTGCACAAAAGCTCTAACCCTGAGACTTTTTGTAACATTCGCCCGGAAAGTAAATAAATTATATTTTTTTCCTTTAGTTTAATTCGTATTAACTTTATATTGCAATTCAATTTTGAATTAAGATCAAATTATATTTATTTTTTAATTTAGATAAAGTGATTACTCTATATTGCGATAATTCAATTAGAGCAAAAAGAACAGATCAGCTCGTGGTTATATAATTTCAGCTTAATTGTATAATTTGATCAACCAAGCATGGGATAATTTACTAAAGTATTTTTGCAAGAGAAGTCGTTAAGATTATTATGTCTAGTTAGTGAGAAACGAAATACAACATCTAAAATTGCACTCATAAATTCCCGGATAGTAAATTGTATGTTGTGCTAATGTACCGTGTTTGCAATTTTATTTTCAAGCATAAAGAACATATGTTCCGCTCCATAAAACACGGTGAAATTACTATCGAACTTTGCTATTTACTAAATTCTCTTCGTTTTATTATTTTTGCATTCGATAATTTTAGTTTTTCGTAACTCATGTTTAAAATGTTAATAACAGGAATATACAAATTTTATACAGGATGTTTATTAAACATAGGGCAAAAATTGAAGGAATTATTCTCCGGACCATTCTAAGATGATTTTGTCCTTTGATGATTTTTGAAAAGCCGCTTTGTTTCGAAAGGCCGAAAAAAAAAATCGACAAAACCGATTTTGATATTTTTCAAATTATTAATCTAGTAACATCAGGCAAGTTATGTGTCAAATTTGTTGAGACGTATGGCTGTTTGACTTGTATTTTCTGTATATAATACTTAAACTTTTGTTAGTGAAATCCTCTTATCATGAATAGCTATACGAACTCCGAGATGACTGACATGCATTTCATTTATGAACTTGCTGATGGCAATTCATTACAAGCTAGGCGGATTCTTGCATCGTAGCTGGAGGTAGTCATTTTCAACAGTACTTGTAGATTAAGAAACTTTACATGTAATTTTGGTATTAAATGTTGTTATTGTCGAATTTTTTTTTCGCCCTGTATCTTCGAAACAAAGCGGCTTTTCAAAAATCATCAAAGGACAAAATCATCTTAGAATGGTCCAGGGAATAATCCCTTCAATTTTTGCCCTATGCTTAATAAACACCCTGTATATCCGTTTTAATTTATTACAATAGGTATTGCTGAGAATACAATTCATTACTATTTCTTGTAGTTATTTATTTCAATTATTGACGGCTCGAGTACAAATTCAAATTTCTTCCAATTTCTTTTGCACAAAAATGATTTTGATCCTCTCTCTGTGACAATTTTGAGAGCTTGTGAAATGACGTTTGGTAAGCGCTGTTTACGGTATAAATGTAGGGTGATGAGAGGCATAGCCGAACATAGGACACTTTAACATGAAAAATCAGACTTTAGTAATTTCCTGCTTCCCGAATTATTTTAGCTAAAAAAAGCTTCAAATAAAAGTTGTACGGCATAACAATCAATAAAAACATCTTTTGTGGCCAGCACATTACCTGTCGTCAATTCTGTGTATTATGTACAAATTCCATAGGGCGCTGACCTTGGCAATCAGATATGGGGACCCGTATCAGAATGACAGCTATTAATTATGTCCATAACTGACAAATGATATAATTTTTCATTCAAAATTTTATTTTTTGATATTATATTATTCCTTTTCTCGGTAAATGAAATCCACACTCTTCATAACTAATGAACCACATGAAATAAGAAAATCGTGAAATTTTTAATGAAAAATTATAACATTGTCAGCTATGGTTTTAATTAATAGCTGTTATTTTGACACTGGCCGCCATATCTGCTTGCCAAGATCAGCAAAGTCACGGGACTGCTCACGCACTATACAGGGTGTTAACAGCATTTCTGTTAAATTCATACGTTTGTATTCAAGATAGAAATGGAAAATCATAAGTATTATATTTACGTAAGCAGAAGAGATACAACATGAGAAAAAATAGAAGTGTTTTATAAGTTGCAGTAACAGAGATATAACGTTATAGTCACTCAGACATTAAGTTACCAAAACGTAAGTAAAACAGTCACTGAAAAGTGGCAATTACGTTACAGCTATTCCCCATTTTAGTGATATGTACGTAACAGAATCGTAACTAATTCGTAAAAATATACTGTAACAAAACACCTTAAAGTAAACTTGATATTAGCTAAAATGAATTTGCTACTAAAAATACTATTTGGGATTGCCCTAATTATTTTATGCCCACGAACAAGGCTTAAATTTTAAGCCATGTATAAAAGAAAATTATATTTTGACAACAAGTAATATTAACCGTGTGTCTGACTGTCTGGTCACGAATCTAGGGACTTATATTATTTAACATTTCATTTCTTTTGGGAGAGTTCGTTGACGACGCTATAAACATACCTATCTTAGCGCCTAGTACGACCTGTTAAATTTGATTACAGGCTTACCCAGCCAGAATTTTTTTGAACACATACGCTGATAGCCGGCCTTGTTCAAAACACGACGCGGACTAGAGACGCACCTAGGTACAATCATGAAGTAGTTTTACGTCCAATGGACACCCAATTTTTGTACTGGGTATTGTATTGGGCTCGTATGTTGTAAAGCAGCATAATTTTCATTTTCAATCAATAACGGTTAAAAACCAATAGCCAGGATCAAAACGAGGACACTTCATCTTCAAAAACTTTGCACGTTTTTTCAAGATAATGTTAGTTTCAATATGCTATATTAAATCTGAACCAATTGATGTTTGTCAACAACTTGAAAATCTTCGTGTAGTTAAAATGACAGTTAGTGATAACCAACAGTTATGTTGCAAATTTGTTCTTAACACTTTTGGTTAGAGCTAACTGGAAGTTAAAACTATTGTTCGCATCGCTTTTAACCTTCATTTTAATTCTTAACTAATGGTTAATATGGGAAATGGAACATCCAAGTGTGAAACGGAGGATGAAAAAGGGAGGAAATAAAATTTCCTTGTTTTATTCACATTGATCTATAATTTATTTAAATTAGAACGCGACCGGTTTCGATTATTACATGACTATGATCGGATAAACCGGCAAGACTACAAAGAATTTAGATTATATAAATAACATAATAATAAAAAAAACATAACAAAACAAAAACAAATAGTTATCCAAACAACTGTAGCAGAACTGCAGAAGTGGAGTAAAGCGAATACTATAATGTTATTAAAGGTTAACAAGTCAATATTGAAATAAATAAAAAATTAAACAAATTCACAAACGTCTGCTGTGAACTAAAGCCCAAGTAATATTTAACACCTCGATAAATGATAATCAATCTTTATTAGATGGCTATATTTGTTATAGATGTAGAATTACCAACATAAATATTAAAGGCAGAGGGTTCTTACATTTTAAATACATAGCTTTATTTACATTCCCCTAATTTTGCCGGAATACAGCTAATAACTCTAGTAAAGTTTATTATTATTATTATTATTATTATTATTATTATTATTATTATTATTTCCGCTCTTTTGTTTCTCTCATTATTATTATTATTATTATTATTATTTTTGCTCCAATATTTGAAAATAAAATATGAAAATATTTTGAACATATTAATAGGGAGTTTCTGCAAAGCGTTCATGGGTATGCTGTGAACGTTAACGGTACGTCTTTAATAACGGACGTACAAAATAACAAGTTTTCAAATGTTTAGATTTTGCATAACGTTTGAATCACATGTACAGTAAAATTTTTGAAAGATGTCCAATCAAGGTCATCTACAAATTGTATGAACTAAGATTTTTGTTCCGCCCATTCTGACCAATTCAGTAGTGTCGTTTGCTTAGTTTTTATGAGGGTACATAAGATCCTACTGTTATTTTATATTATAAAAATATATGTTACAGTAAAAGCATTCAAAATTCAAAAATGTAAAATCAAATATGTAAAAAATAAGATACTGATTAGATTACTGACAATGTCAGTGACACTGACAGGAAATAATATTATTCGTACGACTATGAATCAAGGTAATGTATCTGAATTAATAAATAAACTTACAGCAAAAGTATTATCGACAACGAGCATGGTTTTAAAATGGAATGGCCTAACTTAGTCGAAACAAAATGATTTTTTAAAGACAAGAGTGTGTTATATCCATCCTTATTTCACACCTTTGCAAAGAAGAGATATAAATGTATACCAATTTGTTAATTTGTTCATGATACAGATGACCTTGATCGAAAAAAATATCGTAATACCATACCGTTATTATGATTTAACACGTATGTGAAAAGGGATCTATAACGGACGCCGGCCGGTGAAGAGCTTTATGGTATTACAAAATATTTTGAACGCCACACGGCCGATATGCAAATAACGGACTCGGCTGATTATAAACCTCGGTTGTCGCCTCGGTTTACAAACTTCAACCGCCTCCGTTATTTGCTTTATATCGGCCTAATAACATTAATAACTATTACTGTACGTTGATTTTGACGTTCGACAGTTGTTAAAATGTCTGTCATCTTCGTTGTATTTTGGTAAAGAAATCAAAATCTAATGGAAGAATTATTTAATGTTTGCTAAATAGCTATAAAAGATGTTCTACATATTTACTGACAGCTCTGAAAGAAAAAAAATCTGTCTCAATTCAGGTTACTTTGAATGATTTTCCAACTACAAAAATTTTCGTAAAGGTTCATCTCTGTCATATCTCTTAGTAATCTCAAATTATCGTCGGTAAATTCTTTCAATTCTACCCAATTTAAGGAATAAATACGAAATTGTCGAATTTTTATGACAGTTCTACTTACAGTAGACGTACGTCAACTGGCCCCTGCGCGTTAGCGAATACGTCTTTCAGGAAAACGCTATGCAAAAACTCTCTAATTATTCGTTTTCAAATTTTATAAATATTAACGATGAATATGTATTATAGGCTCCCGCCCAATATGAATTCAACTACGGAGTAAGCGACCACCATACTGGAGACGAGCATCAGCAATCTGAAGTGCGTCACGGAGATGTAGTCAGGGGCCAGTACTCCCTGAGGGAACCCGATGGCACCATCCGCATCGTCAAATACACTGCTGATGACAAGAACGGTTTCAACGCCATCGTGGAGCGCCAAGGTCACGCTGTGCACCCACAGATCATCCAGAGGCCCATAGCGATCGCTCCTGTTATTGCGCACGGAGGCTTGGAGCTCGGAGGACATGGTGGTGAAGCCATCGCTTACTCTGGAGGACTTGGACAGGGCCTTGGTGGACATTATTAATTTTGACGATTTGTTACGTACTTGCTGATCATGGTTAACTTAATTCATTTCATTGTTCATAGCTCATGTAACCACAATGTTCATGTCATGTCATCTCTTCATGTATCATCCATATTCTTCATTGTGTATAGATAGTATTATTGAATTTTTATAAATATATATATTGATTTATTTTCACACAAATTTTGTGCTTATTTCACCATAACTTTCAAGTACAAGTAAGATCCTGTAAAATAATCCTTCACGATTAACAGTCACATATAAATGAGAATATAATTCCTTAGTCACGTGACATGTTTTCCGCCAATCAACATTCAGAATTTCCCTAGCTACAAGTCTATCACAGCGAAGATAAAAAACAAGGAAATTATCACCGTATTTATACTCGTTACTAAGGGATTTGTTTTCTTTATTTATGACATTGACATTTAATTTTGAGTATAAAAATAAATAATAACAATAATTCAAACTCCGAAATATTAAATAAAACTCGTAAGTACCATGTTTTAATACAATATGAATATGTATATCAAAAGTTAGGTAAGGTTAGATTGCAAAAATTCATTATATTCTCTCATTAAATATAAGCTCGTGATATGATTAATAATCGAAGATATTGCTCGTGAAACCGAAGCAGCACATTTCAACTCGTCCTTTGGACTCGTGAAATCTGCAGCTCGGTTTCACGCGAGAATATCATCGATGATAATCATATCACGTGTTATATTACGTATGAGAATAACACCGTTTGTGTAATATTTCCTTTCTATTGTCACTCATGTATTTCAGATTTTCTGCCATCGTGTCTACTTGTTTTACCTACTTTTAGTTTATTCAGATTTTTTTGAATTTCTTCCGTTATAATTTGTCCGTCATAGTTATGTTCTAAAATTTCTTTTCTTTTATTCTTTTATTTATAAATAAATAAATATATCATCACAGCATATTACCCATTACTGGGTGTGTCAATCTGCTATGTATACAGATATCGGTAATGATGAAATATTTGTACCGTGTGGACGCTTACCAGGCGTCACCTCACGGGCACTCAATGTTGGCGTGGAAAGGGCACCACAGGAATCAATTTAGTGCCATTAAAATTCGAAGTAATTTTTGGCGTCGGTCGGGATCAAACCCGGGTCCCCAGATTCGCGACCAGACACTAAGGCACACGGCCACGAGACCCTGTAAAAAAATAATGATTTGGTAATCGTTTATTACCTTCCGTCACATTTAGATTCGATAGTGAGTTTCTAATGAATAAGTATGTTTTGGGGTCCATAGATTACGAATTTACTAATTTTACGATGATGTCTGTATGTATGTATGTGAGTGTGTGTATATGACGATCGTTTCGGATTGCACAACGATTCCAAAAATTATATTTCTTTCATATTCCTCTAGTTTAAATCCCTATGCACACGTGATTTAAATTTTTGTTATAATTGGTCAACTGGCGAAGTACCCTCTTTTGCAACTTTTGACAGTTTTCCTTGAAAAAAACGCAGTTAAGTATCATTTATTGACATTTAACGTTATTATAACTTAAAGAATATATGCATTTTATATTTCATATTCAATAGATATAGAGTTAAAGAATTATAAAGATATTAATTTTCTTAAATCAGCCAGCTATGCTAACCATGGAAACTGCTAATAAATTCAGATAATTCAAATTGACGGATGTCAATATCAATAAAAAGAAAATGAATGTGACAGAGATGAGGATGTTGAAATAGATGTTGGGGAAGACATGGAAAGACAGGGTACGGATTTAAGAAAAATACAAGAGAGACGATTGAGAATAAGAAAAACTAAAGAGGAAGAAGTCTCAAGCACAATTTGTATAGTTTGTTTATGAAATAATTTTACTGGAAATTTAGAATATCTTGCAAGGCACGTTATTACCATGCAGTTATATTGTTCCATAATATTTTGGCGCCTGTTTACGGGAATTTAGGGAAACTAATTTCTGGACTTCTACGTGCTAATGACGTTTATTCGTTAACGAAACAAAAACGCGTTGAAGTTTAAGATTTTGTTATTAGCATTGGAAATTTCACTCCACTCATGATTTATTTGCCAAATAAATAACAGTTCATTAGTATGTATTTAAATAATATATATATCATCATGGCACATTACCCATTGCTGGATGTACCAATCTGCTAATCCTCACGGGCACTCAATGGTGGCGTGGAGAGTGCATCACAGAGGTCAATTTAGTGCCATTAAAATTCGAAGTAATTTTTGGCGTCGGTCGGGATCGAACCCGGCTCCCCAGATTCGCGACCAGACACTCAGGCACACGGCGAAAGAAAACTGAGTAATTTAATTAGTTAATTAAATTAAATTAATTTCACGTAATAAACTAGTGTTGGTTTAGATAAGAATTATATTCTACCCTTTGATTGATCACAATATGTAAACCTAGTTCACAAACAATGTTTTGTTGTAATTTTTAACCATCTTTTGTTATAATTTTTAATATTCAGGTCTAGCACGTTATTACAAATAAAAATATTTATTATTGACAAAATTTGGTTTCACAAATTTAAATTATTTATTTAATGCATGTAAAAACAGTCGACTCCCAAGCGTCATCTACTATTTTCTTACGTGAAATGAAGTATAATATTTGCGTATAGCTACATAAGCTGTGTACATGAGCTGTGTACATGAGCAAGTAATCTTAAATCTTAGAATTACTGACCTGTAATGTAAACAAATAAAACATATAAGAAACAAGGGAAAGTGTAACGAACAAGAAAATCCTGATGATATCTTCCTGATTTTATTATCTGATTATCATCCAAAATGTTGCAGCACTATACACCATGTATGCAAGTGTAGAAGTAAGTAATGTTTTTGATCAGAAAGGTTACATAAACATCCAATTAATGAAAGATCTCTCTAGCTCGCATCCGTTGGTCTGCTAACAGCGACTTCGACATCCTTCGTCGCCCAAGGCAACGTAGGAAGTGAAACACACAACACACTGGCAAACTGACACATTAATGGACGTATAAATGTACATGTGATGTATTTATGCATATGTATGCTCCAATATGGCGGAAAATGGCCGGAATATCGCTTTCAAATTCCTAAATTTACTAGTAACGTAATGCGATTGTCGTTTTTTTATGGCTGTAGAGAGAGCAAGCTGAGGTATAAAAAGGAGATAATCTTCTATTTGTGTCAGTGCATTCTGGAATTAGTGTGCATACGTGCGAAAATGTTCACTAAAGTAAGTGTCATCTACTTTACTTAACTGTAATCCAATTGAACGTGATTAATATTGATAACGTGAACATGTTTTTCCATTAAAAACTATCATATGTTCATTCATTATCGTACCATGTCCATCTTCAAGAGCAATTATTTTACATTTAGAAATATTGATTTAGTATAAATTCACTCAATTGGACTACAACATATTAATTTATTATTATACAGAGTGATTAATCAGTCTGTTCTTTTTACCTCTCGCTAAGAGAGGTATTGGAATCATGCTAAAAATCGCATACCCAAATTTTAGTGAATAAGCACGTTTTAAGGTCGCTAGAATCCGATAATAACATTTTTACGATGATGTCTGTGTGTGTATGTGCGTGTGTGTGTGTGTGTGTATATTGTATGTGTATGTGTGTTGAAGGTACGATTTCTCAAATTCTATAAGACTAAAGACCTTTGTAACTACGGATTCCTCAACCTAACAGTAATTGGAAGAGTTGAATAGATTCTGGTAACAATTGGATAACCGGAAGCAGTAGTATTTTAACAAAAATCTTCTAAATATTATTTGTTGAATATTTATGTTATTACAAATATTAAACAACAAAATTCACTATCCGACATATACACAATTTTTATTATACCTTCTATAGATTTAAAGATATAGATATATAATCTATAAAATAATCTGTTGTAGTAAATCTCATAGCCTGCTCACAGCCCAAACATATGGGAACTACTTGGGAAATTAAAATGTCTGTAATTGACAAATAAATGTCAGCGTCAAAAATTCAAAGATAGTACTGAAAGCTTTTTCTGGGAATGATATTTAATATTGTATCATTAATTATATAATTAAAATTGCAGGTATATTACATGAACCCTCAGAAATAACGCCAATCTCGTTAATGAATGTGAAAAACCTTTAGAAGAAATGGAGAAAATTTGCTCATAGAATGAATTTAAAATTATAGAAAATACGTAAATATAAAGACTAGGTGTAATTAGAATTTTTTGTTTGTACAAGAAATGTTAAATACAATACTTATATTATATACCACAATGGAAAAGGCGCGAGAGGTATTGTGATGGCCACAACAGATTTAGATATTTTTTATAAAGTCAGGTTTACAAGATACAACTATCAACTTTTATTACCTCTCGCTGAGAGAGGTATTGAATCCATGCTAAAAATCACATATCCAGATTTTAATGAATAAGCACGTTTTAAGGTCCCTACAATCCAATTATAACATTTTTATAATGTCCGTGTGTGTGTGTGTGTGTGTATGGATGTTAGAAGTACGGTTTCTCAAATACTATAAGACTTAAGATATGTTTAACTACTGAATCCTCAATCTAACATTAATGAGAAGAGCTGATAAGGTTTTGGTAACAATCGGACAACTGGAAGTAGTAGTTTCTTTAAAATAATACATATTATAACTGAATAAAAATATTTTAATTTATATTATTGTATTTTTCCTTGTTCAGGTTATTACGTTAGTTGCTTTGGTTGCAACAATAACTGCTCTTCCATTAGGGCACGACGAAGAACATTCTGTAGATTATTTTGTAAGTATTAAATATATGTACATATTTTATATCATATTCGTAAAAAATATTAGAACAGTCAAGACTTTTATTTATAATACAAATTACAATTAAATTAATCCTCCTAATAAACTCCTCAAGTCTATTAATATAGCAAGTAATAAATTACATGAAATAAAAACAATATTCGGGAATAGTTCTGTTTATTTTATTTTACTACGACGTATATGTTTATATATATATATATATATATATATATATATATATATATATATATATATATATATATATATATATATATATACATACTTAGTGGGTTCGCACAAACCCGAAAACAGTAAGAACAACATCAACATCATACAAAAAATTCTTACTCTTAAACATGTTAAAGTGGCCGATTTTCGATAGCGAAATACCGCATCCGGATCACAATAATAGTTACGAAACAATCATCCTTCGCCACACATTTCTGTCTAAGCACACTTCTATCGCCTCGGCCACCTCAACTGACTCACACTAACTCTCTTAATAACATTGTTCCTAACCATACATTCTTCATACACCAAATTATTCCTCACGCGATCCTGTCTTAAATATCTTATTTCCACGGCAGTCACTCTCTTTTTATGCTTTCCCGTCTATGCCCAACATTCGCTTCCATACATCAAAGCAGGCAAGCACTCCATTATTTACACTTAATCGAGCATCCTTTGAGACGTTAATGTTTCGTGCAAACGTACCCAGAGCACCATTACCTTACATCCCTCACTCTCCTTTCTATCTCTCGATCAATCCGACCATCCGTCGACATCATGCTACCCAAATATACAAACTCATTACCTGCTCCAGTTTCACTCCATCCACCAACACATTGCACTCAGTCACCAATTTACTCCTTTCAAATACTAACACTTTGGATTTATCAACATTCAACCGCAGATTCATACTTCTTCCAACTACGTGATGTTATTCTCTCTATTATTCTCCTGGGTTGCTCTTCATTTTCTCCTAAAACAACTACATCATCCGCATACGCTAACGCAGGCACTATACTTCCACCAATATGTACACCCATTTCACTCACCACTGTAGTGTTTTGTTTCTTAATATAATGGATAACTATATTATTTGTATATTATTAAAATATTTCAACGTAAAAATCAAAGAATGATCTATTTCAAGAAAATACCTTTCCATTATTAATTGTCACGCACCGGTTTGATAGACCATTCAGCTAAAAAACGAGGTATATGGTCTAATCGGCAAAATAAACCCTAGTAATTATAGCGAATAATTAGGAAAACGAGACTCCTAAAACCTGTCACAGTTCATGGTACGTAATATATTATTATTTGATACAATGTTTTGTATAACAGGCACCAGCCAAATACGAATTCAAGTATGGCGTAGAGGACCCTCACACTGGAGACCACAAAACTCAATCAGAGCACCGTGAAGGAGACGTAGTGAAAGGCGAGTACTCCTTAGTAGAGCCCGACGGTACCATTCGCAAAGTAGAGTACACCGCAGATCCGCATAATGGCTTCAACGCCGTGGTCACCAGGTCCGGGCATGCAGTACACCCCGCTGAGCACAGCGTCCACCAGCCAGTGGCATATGCTGGACAAGGCGCGGGGGCGTATGGTGGAGGAGGACATGGGCATTATTAATTTATAATAATATACGAGTATTTAAAAATTGTGATGTATTTTGTAATAATAAATTAAATATATTTTTTTAAATAACTATTATGGGTTTTAATAGGCCTGAATGCTTATCCCCGCTCCATGCGTGACGTCAAAGCATGAGGCTAGCGCGCTAGTCTAGCCCTCTATAAACAATTGAGCTGCAGCAGTCAGAGTTAGTGGACGCTTGGCGCTCACTTGTCCGTCAAATTTTGGTTGTGTTTGTCGATTGTTTTTAATTAAAAAAAATTGAAAAATCGGATGTAGCCAGCACAATACCTTCCGTCAATCCTTTGTATTATGTACAAATTCCATACATAAATTTTCTTGCAAAAGAATCTTAATTTTTGGTATTTTACGGTTCCCTTTCTCGGCAACTGAATTCCATACTAACAAACCACATGAAATATTATTATCTTTATAATTCCTTAACTATATATCTGTTGAATATGAAATATAAAATGCAATCAAACCGTATGGAGAATAATATATTCTTTAAGTTATAATAATATTTAACTGAGTTTAATTATAACCAAAATCTAATCAAGTCTGCATTGTTGTAAGAAAGAGGAATACTCAAGAATTGTAATATTTGGAATTCTAGTATTGGAGATATCGCGGCCGAAACCGCGGTCACACACACACACACACACACACACATACACACACAGTCACACACACACATACACACACACTCACACACACGCACACACACTCACACACACACGCACACACACACACACACATACATACAGACATCATCGTAAAAATAGCAAAATCGTATTGTAAAGACCCTAAAACGTGCTTATTCAATGAAAACTTACCGAATTTTTTGACCAAAGACAATATCTTCCTTAACTAGAGGTGACGGAAGGTAAAAATCATACACAAAACTTGTTATTAACACTGCAATAACAAAAAAACTGATTTCTTTCAAAGGAAATTCATTGAATAAGTTTGTACTAGGCGGCACTTTTTTGTTCTAACAGGTCTGTTCGTTTATTGCAGTATTGAAACGTGTTTAGTTTTAGTTTATCGGTATCTCTGTCCATGTAAACAACATTTGTAATGTCTTTAAATGTTATTAACTATTTATATTGTTATTAATAGTGTTTTTAGTGTGTGTGAAGTGTGAATAATATTTTAACGTTCATTGTTAGCGGCAGTAATAATTAAAAATAGTGCGATAGAAACTTGAAATTGATGAAGATGCAGATATTGTAAGTCAATTTATTTGTTACTACTTATTGTTTTAGTATATTGTTAGTAATATGTGTTAAATGATAAATTTGCTGGAAAAGCAATGAGTGCCCGTGAGGTGACGCCTGGTAAGCTCCCACACGGTACAAATATTCCATCATTACCGATGTCTGTGTACGAAGCAGATTGGCACACCCAGCAATGGGTAATATGCCGTGATGAAATATTTATTTATTTATTTATTTTTTATGATAAATTTTAATATTACATTTATATTTATGAACGTATAGATATACAAAAACTTAATAAAAATTATATAAAATCTATTAAAATATTTAGAAATAATATATAACGTACAGGAAACAGTACTTCTAAAATATATAAATAGTAGAACTGTTCAAAAGTAGTGAAACGAAAGACTTTCACTATTCGTTACGAGTCGAATGAAATTTTCATTCGTCTCAAGCGAATTCGAATTAAGCGAATGGCCAAAAATAACGTTACTATGGTTTTCGTTCGTATTCGAGTGAATACGAGTAACCTAGGCAAATACGAATGCTCAAGAATTTAAAAATATTTTAAGTGCAGTGCTAAATACTTAATTACAAAAGTATGTGAAGTAAAGTATTGTAATACTGGATGTATTTAAAATAATACTTCCAGTACTTTTACTTTTAGTCTGCCGAGAATACAATTTTACTATTTTTACAATGATGTATGTATGTGTGAGTGTGTATGTGTGTTTGTGTGTAACGATTCTTTCATAAACGATGACTCCAACACTAATTCTGAAAATTATAATCCTTTCGTATTCCTTTTTACTTCCTTGTACGTAAGTAAAGAAAGTATTGTAATCGCGAAAAATTTCGGTTTTCAGATTTCAGCGGAAATATCCATTTTGATCATCCCTGAATCCATTTTGACTAATTTCGTCGTGACGTCTGTACGTATCTCGCATAACTCAAAAACGGTAAGCCGTAGAAAGTTGAAATTTTGTATTTAGGACTCCTATAACATCTAGTTGTGCACCTCCCTTTCTGGTTATTACACAATTTCCAGAAGTGGCACTTTACATGAAGCCTATAATAGATTTTAATGAAATACTGTTTTAAAATATAATCCAAAACTTTTCAAATTTGGTATACAAAACTTTTATGTCAATCGAAATGATATAATAGATTTTGGTTAAAATAGGGCTAATCGGAAATGGTACATTACAAGTTGTTAACAGTTTTTCTTGAATAAAATGATTTTATTTTGATTTTAGAAATAAATGCTTCAAATAAAAGTTTTAGAGAATTAATTTCTGCGTCTAGTACATCAAGTATTATTAAATTAGCGCTTTGTATAAGCGAGATATGTAAATTTAATTATTATTTTTTTGGAATAAAGCTTGCTATGCATTAGGACAAAAAAATAAAAACAAAATGTTCATGTCAAATTACGATAAATACGTGCAATTTTATGTTTCGTACAATAACAAGTATTATATTTTTACTGTGAAATTAGTCATATTCATTGTTGTAATCAAATATTTCTTTGTTGTAATCAAAACTCTCTTTAAAAAGATCTTCCCGTTTTGAGGTTAAAAAAAATATTTTGTAATTTAGTTATTAAAAAAATATGTATAGTTTAATAATCGTACAAGGAAGTCGTGTGGTGTCCACATCAGATTTTTTTACATCCATATGAAGAGCTGATTAGATATTGGTTATAAGTATAACCAAAAGTATCCTCATTTGAAAATTTTAACTATTTTTCTTGAAGAATTTTTAATGTTTTATGTTATTATAAACATTAAAGAATATTTTATTCTGTATATGATTTGATTGCATTATTTATTTATACAGAAATTCATTTCATAAATCTTTGCTGCATTATGAAAACAGTTTTAATTATTCAATTGGCCGCGTTCAGCAGTACCAAGCACATCTAGCGGTTTAGCGGGATGTGATTTCACAGTATTATGTCAAATTGACAGGTGTCATATGTGATTTTTAAACATATTAGCAGCCATTATTTAGCTGTATTCTGTATCGCAATAGATAAAGGTTTTTCTCACACTAAATCAACGATAAATAAACACAGATTGAATCTCGTTAATAAATGTACGCAATTGGTCATGTTTAGTATTCCTTATCTTTTCATTCAAATTGTGAGGTTGTTTCTTTGTTTCCGCTGAATTATTTTTGGACAACATAGATAGCAGTGTCTAGCATTTTTACTTAGCTGTTCCAGTTCATTTTTAACTTCGCTAAATTGCTAGATTGGTTATATCCTTATATCCTTGTCTAATAATGTCATTTATGATGACTGGCAGAATGAATGTCAAGTTTTACAATGATAAAGTCAGAATGCATGCATTAAATACAATGTTTATTTTCTCCAATGGTACACGAAGAGTAAAAATCAATCTTGGATTCAACGAAATCAAAAATTGAACTAAAAATATATTAAAAGAGTACACACTTATCGTACTAGAAAATTTATTACTTATAATAATTATGTGCACATCAAAATGCTGGTCACAATAGAATTTTACCTTGCGACTCCTTTAGGCAAGGGAGGTATTGTCTTTGGTCAAAAATTTCGATAGTGAGTTTCTAATGAATACACACGTTTTGGGGTCCCTAGAATACGAATGTACTATGTTTACAATGATGTCTGTATGTGTGTGTGCGTGTGTGTGCGTCTGTGTGCGTCTGTGTGTGTATATGACAATCGTTTCGGATTACATATCTCAAATACCACGATTCAAAAAAATATTATTTTTTTCGTATTCCTCGAGTTTAGATCCATATGCAGATATGTTTAGATTTTGGTTATAATTGGTCCACCGGAAGTACTCTTATTTGCAGTTCTTCTTGAAAAAAATAGTTAAGTATCATTTATTAACATTTAATGTTATTATATTTTAAAGAATATGTTATTCTCTATTCAATGTGATTGCATTTTATACTACATATTCAATAGATATGGAGTTAAAGAATTATAAAGATATTAAATCTCATAAATCAGCCAGCTATGCTAACCATGGAAACTGTTAATATATTCAGATAATTCAAATTGTATAACTCGAGTGTTAGAAGTTTATAAAGATACAAGGAAGACGATTACATTGGTTTAAACTTGTCATGAGGGGAGGTGAAGAATATATTGGAAGAAGAAAGAATAGCTCAGTAATAGAAGGTGGAAGAAACAGAGGAAGACCAAAGATAAGATAGAAGGACTATAATATATAAAATAGCGACTCCTAACGAATGGGAAAAGCTAAAAACCATGTCAGTGTCAAGTGCAATTTGCATAGTTTGTTAATGAAATAATTTTACTAGAAATATAGGATCTTTTGCAAGAAAATTTATGTATGGAATTTGTACATTGACGGAAGGTAATGTGCTGGCCACCACAGATTTTTTAATATATAATACTTTTTATTTATTTTTAATAGTTTTATATAAAAATAATATGGTTCATAATATATAAATATAAAAAATCTACAATGATAACAACGTTAGTGTGGGATAAATCAACAAAACTGATTAATGATGGACAGGCTGGACATGCTGGACAACACTTGAGTAGGAAGTGGCATGTCCTTGATTGTGGGATGGAGCTGGGGCGTGATGCAAGGCCACGGCAGACTGTACATGAGCCACGGCCACAGGTTGCACGTGGTGCACGGCTACAGCAGGTTGCACGTGGTGGGCAACAGCTACGGGCTGTACATGCTGGACTGCTACCGGCGCATGTCCACTGGGATGCGATGCGTGTCCAGATCTAGTGACCACGGCGTTGAATCCGCTGTGTCCATCAACGCTGTATTGCACTCTACGCACTGTGCCATCGGCCTCTACCAATGAGTACTCGCCGTGGGTTACATCTCCGTCGCGGACTTCTTGGGCGGAATGTACGTCGCCAGTGTGGTGGTCCTCAACGCCGTATTTGAACTCATATCGAGGATGAGCCTATGTAATAAAAAAATATTAAATATTAAAGTTTTAAAAGTATAAGTTGAGCCCATGTCAAACAAAAACTAATAAATATATATGGTACTACTACGTAAGTTTTGTATTCCGCATTTTAACGTTAATGGTAAGTGCTGAGTAGTTTTTGGTAAAATTGGACAACCGGAAGTAATACTTTAATTGAAGCAATAAACTTTTTTTTAAACTACCTACTCTTCTACTTTTTCTGTAGCTGTCAAAAAAGATTAATATTTATACATTGATGACAGTATGTCATTATTTCATTGTTTACGTAATAATAATAATAATAATAATTCTGCCATACGAACTACATCATTTGCACTTGTAATTCAGAAAGCGTCATTTGCAATTTAAAATAATTAATTTAATTTCAAAACTCATCAAATGTAATTCAGATCAATAACGTTAATTTCAGAAAGTGTCATTTGTAATTCAGAATAATTAGTTTAATATCAGAATGCGTCAAATGTAATTCAGAAAGCTTTAAATGTAATTCGAAAAGACTATGCCGTTCTGAATTACAAATGACACTTTCTGAATTACAATTGACACTTTCTGAAATTAAAGTTATTGATCTGAATTACATTTGACAAGTTCTGAAATTAAATTGATTATTCTGAATTACAAATGACGCTTTCTAAAACAAAAATTACCATTTCTGAAATACAAATAGAAAAGGTGTACTATTCTTTAAACAAATATAGCCAAATAGCGGATATATCAGTGAATTTTTAACGTTTTGCTATTGTTATTACCTATTATGTATGTACTTGTGTTCTTGTGTATATGTTCGACACGAATAACTAATTGTTTACGTTACTAGAACAACATGTGTTTCGCGCTCTACAGCTCGAAATATTCGCATAAAAAATATATAATAATTAAAAATGAAATGAAAACAATAACTTCAACTTGATAGAAAAATAGAGAATATAGGTGAATGAAAACAATTTATTTTTGGGCGCCGGTAACCCTAAAATGAGTCAAAATACAGACTTGACGATATCATTTAATTGACAGGCAAAATTACATAAATGTAGCAATTTTCAAAATCTGGTTCAATTTGTATAAATAAAAATATAAAAATCACTGATTTTTTTTTATTTTTAGGCTTTTTAATTATCAGGATACATACAATAATTTGGATGAAGCTCTTAAAGGTTTTTACTCTGAATGTGTTCTTTATCTTTTTTTTTCATTTTCATCACAGGAAACTATGGACACATATAAAATGTGTTTGAATTGTTTATGGGTTAAGTTTAAAATTTGGCTAATTTATATCAATTCGGTATAATAAACAATTGTAATAGAATTGAGGAAAGGAAATAATTTTCTTGCGCGGACAAGCAACAGCTATTTTTTACTTTTTGCGCACTTTAAAACGAAACACGTAGTTCTAAATTACTTGTTTCTATTCCATAGATGTACTCATACTTGGGATGAGTCAACAATTAAAAGAAAGTTGTACGTGTAGTATTCCGGAAATATCTTTAAAAACGTGCAAGGAAAAACGCCAGCAGCTTAGGTGATATTATTCTCAAGAGTGTATTGTTGGCCGTTGTAAATGTGTAATATATGATCCAGTTCATAGTGAAAACTGGGTTAATAGCTTGAAGGAAATAACTTTTCATTCAAAACTAAAAGTGATTTCAGTTTCATTTATATTACTCCTACTTTCTATTCATTGGAATTTCAAGAAAAACAATTTTACTGAAGTTGTTTAACTGTGTATGGATGCTACTTACGTAATAATCCACTTGTTGATGTTCCTGTTGGCCTCCGTATCCGTGCTGCTGGGCAGAAGCAATAGCAGCCAAGGCGGCAATAATGATGAACTGGAAAATTTTATTTTTACTTTATTCCCGACGTTGATGCCTTTCTCAGATTTATTGCTACAAATACGTAGCCTAGAGCACCTAGCTATAAAAATTGCTTTTTTGTAAAATTAATTTTGTTATTTGTACTGCCCAAAAATAATGCGATCCCTAGTTATTATGTGTTAACAATTATTCGAAAGTTTAGTCAAAGAGATTTATTCTTACTACACCAACCTTTCGGTGCACCCTTGCACGTTCTTCAGGGTAGTAAGATCTTACAAATTGTTACAATTCATGTACACAAAATATATTCGTACAAAACATTCAATTAATGTATTAAACATCGTACAAAAAAGTCAAAGAACATACACACATCCATTTTCTCTAAAAAAGGACAACCGAATAAAGTTTTTTAGAGCAAATGGATGTGTATATACTTATAAAAATTAAATTAAACGGGAGGTATTGTGTTGGCTACATCAGATTTTTTACCTCTCGCTAAGAGAGGTATTGGAATCATGCTAAAAATCGCATATCCAGATTTTAGTGAATAAGCACGTTTTAAGGACCTTAGAATCCGATTATAACATTTTTACGATGATGTCTGTGTGTGTGTGTGTGTGTGTGTGTGTGTTTGTGTGTGTGTGTGTGTGTGTATGTGTGTGTTAGGTTGTTGGAGGTACGATTTCTCAAATTCTATAAGATTAAAGATCTGTGTAACTACGGATTCCTCAATCTAACAGTAATGGGAAGAGTTGAACTATTGGACAACCGAAAGTAGTATTTTAACAAAAATCTTCTAAATATTATTTTTTGAATATTTATGTTATTACAAATATTAAGAAACAAAATTCTCTATCCGACATTAAAATAATCTGTTGTAGTAAATCTCACTGCCCAAACATCTCCATGGTAACTATTTGTGAAATTAAAATCTATAATTGACAGATAAATGTCACTAATGTCAGTATCAAAAATTCAGAGATAGTACTGAAGGCTCTTTCTGGGAACGATATTTAATATTTGTTATTGTATTATTAATTATACAGGGTGCCCATTTTGTATGGAATATAGTATATATCTCAGTAAATAACGACAGTATACAAAAAAACTCTGTATAAAATTTGTTTAACATTTTATTTCCCATAATAATGCAGCATTCACTTGTTTTTATTCCAGAAAACAAATGAGTAACCAAAAATTGATTTTTTTTAAATAGCAATGTACCCTTTCATTAGGCTCATTTGATAGAGATTTTTTTTCTCTTTTCGATTACGTAACATATGTTAGTACCCTTATACAAGAAAAATTTTCAAAAAAAATTAAAAACTCTTTATTAAGTAATTACATCAATAACTTTAATCTAGATATCTGAAATAGGTTAGGCCACTGCCTTGCAGTTAATGCCGAACATTTTGAATACTTATTGCGATGAATACCATTTTATTGTTAATTTCGTTTTGTCTTCAAGGTTTAATAAGAAACGTACACATTCATTTGTTCTATTTTGATGTGGGATATCTAAATTAATGTTATTGATGTAATTACTTAATAAACAGTTTTTAAATTTTTTGAAAAATTTTCTTGTATAAGGGTACTAACATGTTACGTCATCGAAAAGAGAAAAAAAATCTCTATCAAATGAGCATAAGGAAAGGGTACATTTTGCTATTTAAAAAAAAATCAATTGTTTTTCGTTATTCATTTGTTTTCTGAAATAAAAACAACTGAATACTACCTTATTATGGTATATTAGGTATATTGCATGAACCCTTCAGAAATAACGCCAATCCCGTTAATGAATTGGAAAAACCTCGAACATTTAGAGGAAATGGAGAAAACTTGCTCATGGAATGAATTTAATATTATAGAAAATACGTAAATATTAAAATTAGGTGATTAGATTTTTTTTGTGTGTACAAGAAATGTTAATTGCAATACTTAAACTTTTTGGCTACTCACTTTGAACATATTGGAGTATAGATTGGTGTACTTCAGAGGACTGAACTGATTTCGGCAGTCGCCCGCGAGTTTTTATAGTAGTGCGTTCACTAAAACAGATACGTGACAAGTTACGTTATCTATACAAGACATTACCTAAACGTTTAAATTAATTTTCGCTACGCAGATTGCCTGGAGCTATTTAAGTTTTTCAATTATAGAATTGCTGATCCCACAAAGTACGGATCAGAAACAGAAGTCCATAAATTATTAAACTGGAGCGATCTTCATTTTCCTACTTCCTGTATCATTAGCTCCTGCGAGTTAGTTATTAATTTACTAAATGATGGTTTCACTTCCAATCTCTTACGATCTCTAAATTAAAACGAGTGAATACTATAACGAATTACAAATTATATTACAAGAAATAAAATGTATATCATTTCGGTTTATTTCCTTATAGTAGGAGTGCAAATCAGCTTTTATTCTCATATTTTCTGAAATAATACGATAAATATACCTTCACATAAAAATCAGATATGACCAACACAATACCTCCCGTTTAATTTAATTTTTATTCATGTAAATACTTTAAATTAAATATAAATACCGGGTTCGATCTCGACCGACGCCAAATGTTTCGAATTTTAAGTGACCCCTGTGGTGCCCTCTCCACGCCAGAAATAAGTGCTCGTGAGGTGACACCTTGTAAACGCCCACACGGTACAAATATGTCATTATCGTTACCGAAATCTGTGTACAAAGTAAATTAGCAGACCCAGCAATGGGTATTATGCCGTGATGATATATTTATTTATATACTTACCTATATTCATTGCTGGCGTGGGGAGTGCACCACAGGGGTCAATTTTGTGCCATTTCAAATTTTAAAATATTTGGCGTCGGTCGGAATCAAACCCGGTCCCAAAGATTCGCGTGAAGTGACGCCTGGTAAACACCTGCACGGAACAAATATGTCATCATTATTACCAACATCTGCGTACAAAACAGATTGACTCACCCATCAATGGGTAATATGCTGTGATGATATATGTTTTTATTATCTTACCTATATTTTTACATATTTACTTATGCAGGAAAATGTATTAAGTTCCTTTCCATGTAATTATTGTTCCATGTACTATTTTGTTTATAAAACGTTAATATTATTAATTGAAATGATTAGTTCGTTGACAGTGACATATATCTGTCAGTTATAAACATTTGAGATCTGAATTGTGTAACCATGTGTAAGAGTTGTATTTAAAACGTAGGCTCCGGGATTAAAATTATAGATAGTTTTATAAATTTATCCATAAAATATATAGAAAAAGTATTAATGCAAACCTGTAGAAAATTTAATAATCTTTAATTTTTATATAACCTAAATATCGAAACAATAACATTTAAAGGTATTTTTCGAAGAAAAACTATTTTGAGCTTCCAGTAAAGTGCCATTTCCGATTATCTGATTTACTCCAAAATCTAATGGCATCTTTCCATATAAGAGTAATGTAGAAATACAAGATTTCAAAATTTTCTGAACGATAGTATTTGAGTTAGAGTGTAAAGAGAATCCACACACATACACACCAGACATCATCGTGAAAATATTAAAATTGCATTGTAGGGACTTTAAAACGTGGTCATTTACCAAAATCTCGATATGCGATTTTAGAACGATCCCTATACCTCCCTTACCAAGGGTAGCGGGAGGTAATAAAATAAATATGTTATCACGACATATTACCTGGGTGTGCCAATCTGCTTTGTGCACAGATTTCGGTAATACACCTTCACATCAAATCCGGAATTTAATTTTATTAAATCATTAAACAGGGAGTGTATGGGGGATGTGGAACAGCATCCAGTGTTCACGTTTGTAGTTTTTCCACATTTTTCTGGGAGCTCTGTGAATTTGCATTATCTCACAGAGAATATCCCACAATATATTTAAGAACAATTACTCGCCTATCGCTCAAAATTAAGTTTAATATTAGTTATCGCATTTAAAGTAGTTGGAGCATGAAATCCATTAGATCTTAATAATATTTGGTGTACAGCTAGATTAAGTATTGCTCGATGTAAATCCATAATTTTAGTCAACGTGCGGATCGGAGTTATTGAATTCTAAAGTTGGAAGATTCAACATTCAGTATAGGGAAGCTCAAAAACTCATCGACATAATTGCCTCTAGAATCGCGAAAATCTATAAAATTTTGACTAAAAACTAGGTGAATATAAATGAAGGCCTGGAATTAGTCAACCGAAAGTACCATCATGTGAAGATTTTAACAGTTTTTCTTGAAAAAACGCAGTTAAATATCATTTATTGACAATTAACGTTATTATAACTTAAAGAATATATTATTCTCTATACAATTTGATTGCATTTTATATTTCATATTCAATAAATATACAGTTAAATAATTATAAAGATATTAAATTTCATAAATCAACCAGCTATGCTAACCATAAAAGCAGCTACCATATTAACTAATAATTGTCAGTGTCATTGAAAAGAAAATGAATGTGGCAAAAATGAGGATGTTGAGCTAGATGTTGGGGAAGACACGGAAAGATACGATAAGAAATAAAAGAATAAAGGAAATACCTCTAGTGTTACAAGTTTCTAGAAAGATACAAGAGAGACGATTACATTGGTTTGAACATGTCATGAGGAGAGATGAAAAATATATTGGAAGACGAATGAATAGCTTAGTAATGAAAAGTTGAAGAAACAGAGGAAGACCAAAGATAAGATGGAAGGACTGTATTGCGGAAGACTTGAGAGAAAAGGAACTGAATGGGAACGACATGCAAAACAGAAATGAGTGAAAGAAGAAAATAAAAAATAGCGACCCCTAGCGAATGGGAAAAGCTCAAGAAGAAGAAGAAGATGTCAATGTCAAGTGCAATTTTCATAGTTTGTTTATTGGGAATTTAGAATCTTTCGCAAGAAAATTTATGTATGGAATTTGTACATAATACACAGGATTGGCGGAAGGTATTGTGCTGGCCACATCAGATGTTTTTAATTGGTGCTGAGTGATTTTCCAAAAAAATATTTTCTGTATAATCCCAAATTAATGAATTACGTCCGTATTTTTCACACAAAAATGTTCATGAACACTCAAAGGTAATTTGTAATATAAATTAATTCAATCTAACAACTTCCTAAAATAAAAAGTTCGTTTTATCGGAAATCAATAAATTTAATTCTATTAGCATTAAAAAAATATTTAAATTAAAAGTAATGTGTATATGTATATTCGTCAATATTTATAGTTTAATTTTCATTTAAATTGCACGATTTCAATTAGCGAGTAATATTTGTTCCGCTTCTACGCTTTCGAAAAATGTAGCAAGTAAATGAACTTGACTTAATCGATCAAATTTACATAGTACACGAAATTGGAGTTATATAACACCAGGAAAAAAAAGTCGGTGGCTTAAAATAGTTTGATCTACATCTTTGCTAAATAGGTATGCGTAAAATTCTCATTCATGCACTATTTCATGGCATTTGGCCACATTTGGCACTTGTCAAAATTTCTATATTAGTGACAATGACAGATTTAAATAATCAATGCATAAGTATTAAGTAATGAGTTTAAAATTATGAAATGAATGCCTAATAAATTTATTGGAGAGAAATATATGCTTTTACACAAGTGATTTAGTAATAGTGTTTTCCTAATAATTTAGTAACTACAACAAGAATTTATTAATTAAATTAGAGCAATATTATGTAATTTGTAATGTGAAATATGTTAATAATCTATAGAGAAATGTTTAGTATTTTGGTGCCTACCTACAAATAAACATAGTTATTTTTACTAATTATAAGAAATAACAATTTTACGCATAAAGTGACTAAGCAAATTATACTTAAAATCCAGAAATTTTAAATATTTTTATATGCAAGCGAAATCTGGGACTTCCATCAATCAATCGTTATAGAAAAAGCTCAACTATCATTTATTGACATTTAACGTTAATATAACTTAAAGACTATATTATTCTCTATACGATTTGTTTGCATTTTATACTTCATACTCAATAGATATAGAGTTAAAGAATTATAAAGATATTAAATTTCATAAATCAGCCAGCTATGCTAACCATAGCTAATATATTCAAATAATTCAAATTGACAGATGTCAGTATCAATGAAAGGAAAATGAATGTTGCAGAGATGAGAATGTTAAGCTAGATATTCGGGACGGTAAGGAATGGAAGGTAAGGGAAATGGCACGAGTGATAGAACTTTCTAGAAAGATACATGCATTTTTAACCCTCGCTAAGAGAATTGTATTGGATTCATGCTAAAAATCGCATATCCAGATTTTATTGAATAAGCACGTTTTAAGGTCCCTACAATCCGATTTTAATATTTTTACGATGATGTCTGTGTGTGTGTGTGTGTGTGTGTGTGTGTGTGTGTGTGTGTGTATGTGTGTGTGTGGGATGTTGGAAGGACGATTACTCAAAAACTATAAGACTTTATATTTGTATTTCCCAATCGGACATTCATGGGAAGATCTGAAAAGGTTTTGGTAACAATTGGATAACCGAAAGTAGAAGATTCTTGAAAAAAAATCTTCTAAATATTATTTTTTGAAAGTTCTCGTTGGTAATATTAAAGAAAATTAAATTCTCTATGTGATACATTTAAATATTTTATTATATATTCCATAGATTTAGAGATAAAAGAAATATAAAATAATATGTTGTAATAAATTTTATAGCCGAAAGAATGCCATAGAAAATAGTTGAAAATTTAAATTGTTTGTAACTGACAGATAAATGTTAGTGTCAGAAATCCGGAGACATTACTGAAGACTTTTTTCTGGGAAGTACATACATTATATTATTTCTTAATGTATTAATAGTTAAATACTTAATATTATAGGTATATTACACATACCCTTCAGAAATACTGTTACTTCCGACAATGAATTGGAAACATCTCGAAAAATTCGAAGAGTAGCACAAAATTTCTTCATAGAATGAATTTAAATTTAAAAAATCTAAATATATAGAATAAATATAAGTAGATTTTTTGGTGTAGAGTGTAGGTATACAAGAAATGTTAAATACATTAGGGCGCGAGCAGTCATGAGACTTTGTTGGCCTTGACAAGCAGATATGCGGGCCCATGTCAGAATGATAGCTAATAATTATGTATATAGATGTCAAATATCATAATTTCTCATTCTAAATTTAGTGATTTTTCAATTCCATGTGGTTTATTATCCTCGACAAGTAAATTCCACACTCCTGGTGAATTTAGAAAATCTTAAAAAAATGTACATAATTACTAATTGTCATTCTGACACGGGCCCATATATCTGTTTGTCAAGGTCAACCATGTCACCTGGGTGCTCGCGTCCTATACTTAAACGGAAGTGGAGAAAGGTACTGTACTGGCCACAACAGATTTCTTATTTTATGTCCGCCGAAGTTTGATTTTAAATCTAATCAAACTTCGTACTTTACAATATTATATAAAAGAACTTATATATTGTATCCGGTAACTTTACATCTATTTTTAATACAGATAATATAAACTAATATCAAGAAATTCCCAATGCGTTCTCTAATATAGGTACACACACTATGAGGAAAAAACCATTAAGTTCTAGTTCAAGTTCAATGGACAACTACAACCTTGACAAAACAACACTGATGTGCAATCATCACTTCATTCACAAACGCAAGATGTTACTACAAATGTTTTTCCTTTCACTTGTCGGCTTAACTACTCGCAACACTTACATGAATAGACATTGTGAACTTTGTCACAGTTTGAATAATTTTCAATCTAATTTGGAAAACCGAGTAATTTGGCCCGCAGCACTGTTACACTTTGCCGAAATGTGTTTGGTAACATTTAACGTAACTTGACACATGTGTCTTTCCTTTTTTATTCCTGATAAGATTTTGATATATAAACCAGACAGTCTCGAGAATAAATCAGTTCAGTTCTGCTACCTGAAGTTAACTAATTCTTCAAAATGTTCACCGTAAGGTTTGAAAATTTGAAGACAGTAAAAGAAAATTAAGAAAATATATTTTTTAGATTGTTGTCGTCGCTGTGATTATTGCAGTAGCCGCAGCTGCTCCAGTAGAAGAACAACATGTTGACTACCATGTAAGACTTCCATTTTTAAAATAGAGAATTTGTATAAAATAATACAAAACGGGGTGTTATATTTTAATGGACCCAGCAAATATGTCGCTTATTTATTAAGTTAGTAATTTCTTTCATATAACATGATTTATACAGCAACATGTAAGCTACTTGATGACGGATGTACATTCATGACACTACTTCCGGTTTATTAGTAATTAATATCAACTTTGAAATTTCAAATGGAACATATTTTTTACAAATTTGAAAAGTACATCAAATTTGCTTTACAATCATGTAAAATAATCCATATGTTACATTATTAAAAAGTAAAATGGCGGGTACTTTTTTATACACCTAGTCGAAAAGAGAATAGTGAGCCATGACTATGGCTTGAAAAAAAAACAATTAACTAAAACAATGAGGTCATTTCACATTTTCTAATTTATTTTTTTCTTGAAAGAATAGGTCAAATTAAATATGTAGGTGTATGTTTTACACCTTACAAGTCTTTACAATCAGAGATATGATTTTTTAAAAGTTGTCTTAAATATCAAATATTTGGACGCTGACGTCACGGCTTGTCGGATACGGCAGCAGCCCTCTACCGGTTGTGTTCGGAAAAATGATTGTTTAGGTTATCAATTCTCAGTTTGATTTTGTGACAGCAACATATTGTTAACGAAAAACATATTTCACACAACTTTTGGTATTTATTTTAATAAATGTTTTATTTACATACCTTTATTCTTAAGTCTGCTGTCACCTGTCACAATTTTAGGTTAGCTTATATACAGCAGCAAACGGATACCACGTGGACCGTTGTGTGTGTGTGAGAGGAATGTCTTTGTGTGAGTAACAAGCCGTGACGTTACGAATTTTACAGCCGCGAAAGTTTATTAGCAAATTTATGAATGAAAAGTCGCATATTTCATGTTATTTTATATTATTATATTTATTAAATGAGACGGATTTCATGATTTTATAAAAAAAAACGATTTTTTTTTAAATGACCCCATTGGGGTCTCGTGTCTGGTCGCGAATCTGGGGACCCGGGTTCGATCCCGACCGACGCCAAAAATTACATCGAATTTTAATGGCACAAAATTGACCTCTGTGGCGTACTCTCCACGCCAGCATTGAGTGCCCGTGAGGTATATATACCGATATCTGTGTATGAAGCAGATTGGCACACCCAGCAATGGGTAATATGCCGTGATGAAATATTTATTTATTTTTCTTGATTGGTTCAATTTTTTAATCAGTTGTTAAAAATTAACCACTGAGTTAGACCCGATTATGAAAGTCATATTTCATCATTAAAATATAACATAAAACTAATAAAACAGCATTAGCAATTACTTAATATTTTAAAATAAATATAGGTATATATTTTATTATTAATAATGTAAATCTGAAAATTGAATAATTATAACACATAACATTTAAGTAAGTGTATAACTCTTAACCCATGGTAGAGCTAACCCCATAGATAGTAAATCTGGGAATATATTTTAATTTACATGCTTTCTATGAGAACTGAAACCCGTTAAAACTGATCAATTAGTTCAAAATTTTGTAGAAGAAAATAAAAATCAATGGCCGCTAGTGTGAACAAGTGATTAAGGGTGATTAGCGAACATTTGATTAGCATTATTTTATCTCAGTCAATCCGTTATGGATTATTTTAGAGAAAAATACTTCAAATAAAAAATGCGTATAATTAATTTTTCTATAACTGATATTTGAAGTATTTTTCTCTAAAATAATCTAGAAACGATTGATAGAGATAAAACAATGCTAGTCAAATGCTCGGTAATCACCCTTAATCACTGTTCATACTAGCGACCAATGTATTCTTTGGAAAAAATGTTGATTGTCAAAACTGACAATAAACTATTTTTACATAGGCGTACAATTTATAGTCTGTTTATTTGATCTCAAAATGCCAATTATCTTCCCCAATCAAGGATATGCAGACATACAGCAATGTTGATAAACTTTTTCATTATGAAAATTTGATACGATCGTGTCAATTGTCGAGTGGTACTTGCAAAGTTGCATTTTCTGAAATAAGGATACAAAGATCTATTTCGATATTATAGGCTCATCCTCGGTATGAGTTCAAATACGGCGTTGAGGACCACCACACTGGCGACGTACATTCCGCCCAAGAAGTCCGCGACGGAGATGTAACCCATGGCGAGTACTCATTGGTAGAAGCCGATGGCACAGTGCGCCGAGTGCAATATAGCGTTGATGGACACAGCGGATTCAACGCCGTGGTCACTAGATCTGGACACGCATCGCATCCCAGTGGACATGCGCCGGTAGCAGTCCAGCATGTCCAGCCCGTAGCTGTTGCCCACCACGTGCAGCCTGCTGTAGCCGTGCACCACGTGCAACCTGTGGCCGTGGCTCATGTACAGCCTGCCGTGGCCTTGCAGCATGCCTCAGCTCCATCCCACAATCAAGGACATGCCACTTCTTACTCTAGCGTTGTCCAGCATGTCCAGTCTGTCCATCATTAATCGGTTTTGTTGATTTTTCGCACACCAACGTTGTTATTCTTATATATTTTCTATATTTATATGTGTAATTTGCACTATATTATTTTTGTATAAAAACTATTAAAAATAAATAAAAAAATATTATATGTGTATATGTATAGGATGTTTTTACCTTCCCTCACATTTTAGAGTCCCTAGAATACGAATTTACTATTTTACGATGATGTCTGTATGTATGGATGTTTGCGTGTTTGTACCGATCATTTCAGATCGCATAATCCGAATAATACAATTCCAAAAATTATAATTCTTTCATATTCCTCATTCGTACGTCCATATGAAGAGTTGATTAGATTTTGGTTGCGATTTGTCTACCGGAAGTACCCTAATTTGAAGATTTTTAACAGTTTTTCTTGAAAAAACGTTATTATATACCATTTCTTGACCTTTTATGTTATTATAAATATAATAAATAATAATAATAATAATATATTATCACATCACGGCATATTACCCATTGCTGGGTGTGCCAATCTGCTATGTTATGAAATGAATGATGAAATATTTGTACCGTGCGGGCGCTTACCAGGCGTCACCTCACGGGCACTCATTGCTGGCGTAAAGAATATTTTATTCTCTATTGAATTTAATAATATTTTATTTCTTCATATTCAATGAATTTAGAGACAAATAATCATAAAGAAATATCTTGCATCCTACGATGCTAAAAGCTGTACCATGGAAACAGAATATTCAAAAATTGCTAAATGACAGATGTTAGTGTCATATAAAATTTTCATATCTTTGTGAAATGATTTTACTGAAAATATAAAAATGTAAAATAATTTAATGTGGGAAAAATAAGCACACAGCAGATTATTATGTATGAATAAAATGCTATATACCTACATGTTTTTATTTTCTACTTTTTATTTTAAAAAACATACTGTTCTTTTTAGTAGTTCAGTTTAGTTCAGTACGATATAAGATCAGTTCATTTCTCCCCTGAAAAGAAAACGCCCATAGAATAGTTTGCAAAATAAATTCTATGTGGAATTTGTACAAAATACGTAGAATTGACGAAAGGTATTGTGCTGGCCACATCAGATTTTTTACCTACCACCTCACATTCGGTGGTGAGTTTTCAATGAATAAGCACGTTTTAGGATCCGTACAATACGATTTTACTATTTTTACGATGATGTCTGTGTATATGTGCGTGTGTGTGTGTGTTTTCGTGTGTGAGTGTGTGTGTGTGTGTGTGTCTGTGTGTGTGTGTATGTGTGTGTGTGACCATAATTTCGGCCGTGATGAAAAATATTACAATTTTTACGTATTCCTCTTCCTTACATCCATATGCAGTCTTGATTACGAGTAGATTAGAAAAAATTCATAGGTCTCCTATACAAGGTGTTCATTTTATGTGTCCACTATTGCTATCTCGAGAACTATAAGAGCTACGAGGTCGGTTAAATTAGCAAACAATTTCTATTTTACAGGACTATTTTAATTAATGTAATTTCTTTTTGAACCAGTGGTTTTCAAACTGTGGGAACCAACGTTTATTTAATTATTAGAGAAACTGATTTTAGTTATTTAATAATATTTAATAATACCTTCCTTACCTAAAGGTGACGGAAGGTATTGTCTTTGGTCAAAAAATTCAATGATGAGTTTTTAGTGTATAAGCATGTTTTAGGGTCCCTATAATACGATTTTACCATTTTTACGATGATGTCTGTTCTTTTTCTTATCGAGAAAAATGTTTCAAATAAAAATGTTACAATGTTATAGGGTCTATTAATTATCTATTGGTAATTTTTCAAAATGTATCACAAACTTCAATTTTTACCTTCCGTCACTTAGGTAAGGAAGATATTGTCTTAAGCATGTTTTAGGGTCCCCTAGAATACTAATTTACTGTTTTTACGACGTAAAACAACCCCCTCCCCACTCCTGTGATGTCGGAATACATACGGCACCTCATTCATAGCCAATAGGAAGGCAATTTATTCATCATCTATAACTAAAAGTAGACGATAATTTGTCACTGGTTAAAATGCACGCACTCTGACGTCACCTTCCCTTTTGCGTCATTACACAAATTTCAATAATTAATGGATATTTCGTAATATTTTCAAATTTGAGGCTCTTTACAGAACGATATGTTTTAAAATTTAGTAGTAGAAGTCGTATAAAAATTCTTGCAACAACCCTATTATGCATCAAATTCAAATTACGTGGTCTGTGCCATACAGAATGTTTGTAAACATAAAATTCTGTCCACAAATTTGTTCAAAATTCTGTTTAAAATTACAGACATGACAAACGGGCTTTAATATCAAATTATTATGCGGTTGTTTGGTACCAAAATAAAGGGCATGAAATTTTAAATATATCTGTACATATTATTTTATTGAAATTGTAATAAATATAAAAATCACTTTTGTATTTTAATTTTAACATTTTATTTTGAACGAAATTAAAACCAATTAATTCGAGTCAAACAAGTACGTAACCGCTCGCAAGCATTCCCGTTCGTCCGAACATCAGCTATATCCGTCCTTTTCTATCACATTGCAGGTGTTGCAGCAGAAGCGGCAGTGCGTCGGGCGTTGAGTGGTGCATCGTATGAGGAAAGTGGAGAAGAAACCACTCTACAATACATTAAAGTACGTTTCTCATTAAATTTAAACAAACATTTTATTTATAATGTGTTATACTCTCGCAGAATGAAATATTATAAAATACAATGTTGTAAATATCAAAATTTCTAACATTATGCTGTTTCATTACAGATTGTCTTCACGGGAACTGCAGAGACCTGGGAGTTGTGAGCAGAAGAGGCCAGAGCACCCGCAGACAACGTCGAGGGACACGAAATTATGGTGATGATGATGGTCCCTCGAAACAATCTGGACTTCAATCCGTAATCCCAATTCCCGATGCATGCGGACTAATAGTGAGTATTTATTTTATTTTATAATATTGAAGTAATAAATACGATAGTGTTTCAATATATAAGAACAAAATAGATTTTTTTTTTATTTCTAATGGAAACTATCAAGATTTTTTGACTTTGGTGGACTATAGCTAATGAACAGTAAATGAAACATGGGGATTGCGACATTCGATTCTATGGATTTTTCTGCATACGAGTACAGTAAAAATTTTGAAAGATGTCCGAACAAGATTATCTATATCATGAACGAATTAACAAATTGGCATACATTTGTCCCCCTCCTTTACAAAGGACCTTGATTCATAGCCGTACGAATAACGTTATTTTCACATATTTGGTTTTACATTTGCTAATAAACTTACCAGTTGATTTATTTTTGAATTTTGAATGCCTTTATTGTAACATGTATTTTTATAATAATAAAATAACAGTAGTATCTTATGTACCCTCACAGAAACTAAGCAAACGACATTACTGAATTTGTCAGAATGGGCGGAACAAAAATCTGAATTCATACAATTCGCAAATGACCTTGATCGGACATCTTTAAAAAAAAACTAATGTGGCCAACACATGAACTCTCCCCATTTCCATTTTATGTTACATAAATATTGGTAATTGATGAAATATTTGTACCATGTGGGCGCTTACCAGGCGTCACTTCACGGGCAATCATTGCTATCGTGAAAAGGACACCACAGGGGTCATTTTTGTGCCATTAAAATTCGAAGTAATTTTTGGCGTCGGTCGGGATCGAACCCGGGTCATAATTAACGTATTTAACATTTCTTGGGCATACAAATAATTTTGAAAGATGTCTGATCAAAGTCATCTGTATCATGAACGAATTAACAAATTGACATACATTTATCCCTCTCCTTTACAAAGGCTTTAAGCGTATGCGATAAGGATGGATATAACACGCTTGTCTTTCAAAAATTCATATTGTTTCGACTAAGTTAGGACAATTCATTTTAAAACGATGCTCGTTGTTGATAACACTTTCGCTGTAACGTAAGTTTATATATTAATTCAGATACATTACCTTGATTCATAGCCGTACGAATAACGTTATTTTCTGTCAGTGTCACTGACACTGACATTGTGTCAGTATCTTAATTTTCACATATTTGGTTTTACATGTGCTAATAAACTTACCAGTTGATTTATTTTTGAATTTTGAATGCTCTTATTGTAACATGTATTTTTATAATAATAAAATAACAGTAGTATATTATGTACCCTCATAAAAACTAAACAAACGACACTATTGAATTTATCAGAATAGGCAGAGCAAAAATCTGAATTCATACAATACGTAGATGACCTTGATCGGACATCTTTAAAATTTTTTTACTGTATGTATACCAATTTTTGTGTCCAGCTGGTAAAGTAAGACAAACAAAAAAAACTAATGTAGCCAACACATGATCTCTCCCCATTTCCATTTTATGTTACATAAATAAATAATAAATAAATATATCATCACGGCATATTACCCATTGCTGGGTGTGTCAATCTGCTTTGTACACAGATATCGGTAATTGATGAAATATTTGTACCGCGTGGGCGCTTACCAGGTGTCACATCACGGGCACTCACTGCTGTCGTGGTAAGTGCTCCACAGGGGTCAATTTTATGCCATTAAAATTCGAAGTAATTTTTGGCGTCGGTCGGGATCGAACCCGGGTCATAATTAACGAATTTAACATTTCTTGTACATACAAATAATTCAAATTGTATCTATTCTTTCGTTCCATAAGGAATTTTCTCCTACTCTTATAATATATTCAAAATTCTTTATATTCACTGACGGTATTAGCGGTATTTCTTAAGGATATATGTAATATTAATATACCTATAATTTTAAATATTCAACTAATAATACAATAAGAAATTTTAAATGTAATTACCAGAAAAAGCTTTCTGTAATATTAATAAAACTGTTGATTCTTGACACTGACATTTTGCATTTCTCTGTCAATTATAAACATTTAAATATCTCAACTGGTTTCCATGGAGTTGTTTGGGCAGCGAGATTTATTACAACAGATTATTCTATATTATTATATAATATATCTCCTAAATCTATAGAAGATATAATAAATTTTTTATATGTATCAGATTGAGAATTTAAAGATCTTTATTATTGTATTAACATAAATTTTCAAAAAATAATATTTAGAAGCATTTTATTAAGAAACTATCACTCCCGGTTGTCCAATTGTTACCCAAACCTATTCAACTCTTCCCATTAATGTTAGATTGAGTAATCCGTAGTTAAACAGGTCTTTAGTTGTATAGAATTTGAGAAATCGTAGCTACAACATTCTAACACACACACACACACACACACATCCACACACACACACACACACACACACACCCACACACACACACACACCCACATATCCACACACACACACACACACACACACACACAAACATCATCGTAAAAATGTTAAAATCGTATTCTAGGGAATTTAAAACGTGCTTATTTAATAAAATGCGAATATGCGATTTTTAGCATGAATCCAATACATCTCTTAGCGAGAGGTAAAATATGGTACCTTCATGTACTCATGTAGCCCACTTAAATATTCGACCACCACTTTGGGCCTTCAATGAGCGCTTTTAAATCAGATAATACCTACGGCCGTGTGGGAATTTATTAAAAGAGTAGTTAATAATATGGCTTTGGGAATTATCGATTATTATATTATTTACCGACATTTTTGGTTAGTAATATTTGAATGAGTACTCTTGGGAACAATGCATTTTCATAAATATATTTTAATATATAATACAACCAACTAACGAGATGATGACGCGAGTATGGTTCTTCCACAATATCAACCGATTTACTTGCGAAAAATATGAAAAACTAAAAATCCACAAAACTTTGCAATGTTTTAGGAAAATATGAATTATTTTAAAACTTTAACAAGACACTAACCCTTGCAAAACATAAGATATTGGAATACCCGCTATGCACGCCCTAAAATTTTATAGATTGTTATTTCAATCATTCATATTTTTCTGTAATACCTGCAGAATACCTTACAAATTATTTGCATTTTTTCCTAATATATCATATCTCATATGTCTGTATGGCATACTTTAGATATTCCTATAGTTCCATAAGTAACACCAGAATTTCTCCCTCCAGTAACTCTTCAAATTCTGCTAAAAGTTTGTCATAAAAAATATTCTATTACTTTGACATACTTTAGAAATTCCTGTAGTCCCTAAGTAATACCAGAATTTCTTCAATAACACTTGGAATTTCTGCGATATTGTAATATTAACTAGAGTACACCCCAAAATTTTGTACATTACAATTCCAACAATACGTCCCGTGGAATTCTTTATATTTTCCTATAATATAACTTACATTGGTACCATTGTCCCACCAATTTCTCCTCAAGTAATACCGCCATTTCTTAGATATTACTTTTAAATTCTTGTAGTATCTTAAGAGTAATACTAAAATTTCTGCAGTAAACATGTAATTTCCAGGGTACTGTAATACCTACCAATATATAGGTAGAACCCAAAATTTTATAGATTATATCGAGGTATTTGACCTTGATCAAATTTAGAAAAAATATAATTATATACATATTCTTAACATACGTTTAAAAATAACAACTCCAATGGAACACCCTATATTTTTCTGTAATACCTATAGAATACCTCCGAAATAATTTTGTTAAATATTTGTCATACAAATTTGGTCTAAGTAATATTCCTACGACCTTAATATTACGTTAACATACTTTTAGGAATTATTTTAGTTTCCTAAGTAATACCAAATTTATCCAGTAACACTTGGAATTTCCAGGGTACTGTTATACCTAATTGTGTGTTATGTGCAAAATCCATATTTTTATAGATCATAAGGTATATGACCTTGATCAAATTTAGAGAATATTTATATATTACTGAGTAAAAAATAATTTTTCATTAGAATACCCAATATTTTTCTCTAATACATATAGAATACTTCAGAAATAGTCTTTTTTTAAATATTTTCATTGTCATACTAATTTTATTTCAAGTAATACTTCTATTTCTTTTATACCAGTAATATTTGGTAGCATAAAAATAATGTAAGACAATATTTTTCTTCGAATTTCAAATAAATTCAATATACTTAAATAAAATAAATTCTCAATATTTACTGCGCATCTTCAATATTATTGACTTGTTTGTTTATACAGAAAAAAACCATGCCTGTCGGAACGATTTTTTAGCCAAATACAACTACTCGTATATAGTGTTAAGTGGCATGTAAAAAACAATGCCCCTTAAAAAAATGGACTGCACTGGAATAAATAAACATTTATTCCTTGTACGCATCTGTTGGTAAAAATATAAACTAATACCTGTGCCACGAAGCCACGCCACGATGGAACTTGCGTAACCACCACGTTTTTACGACGTATTTTTTGTGTGATCATCAGATTTTTGTCTGTAAAACCTGAAATATTTTATTTTACAATCTGAAAATGAGTACTTTTATGTATTATTTATGGAGAATCGATTGGTGTAATTTTTAGGTGTGTATTTTTTCTCATTTTTGGGTTATTGGTGTGATGATTGGAAAAGGTCTAATGTACGGTTTAAAAATTTGGAATTATATTTGTTTCTTACATTTCTGTTTATGTTTTTCTGTTATATGTGTATTATTTGTGTTACAGATAGCAGCTGGTGTTTGGAGCAGCTGAAACGGATCACACAATTTTGCAAGAAGCAGCTATGGTGAGTCTATTTTGAGTTTTATACCTATATTGAAAATATTTTATACATAAATATTGAAGCATGCATTAAATATGTCTATAAATTTTTCTCATATAATATATTTTGGCATACTTCTGAATTCTTGAATTTCCTTACGTAATAATAGAATTTGTCCGGTAACTCTTGGAATTCTAGCGGTACTGTAATACTTGTGTACTTTAGACATTTCTCTGAATATCTTTATGTACTTTTATTTCATAGTTGTATTGACTAGTACTGTGTGATTAAAGATAGCATCCAGTGCATTGAAAATATAAAATATACTTAAAATTCTCTTCTATAAAAATACGAGGATGAATCAAATTTTTAATTCTGGGTTTATTTTAAAAAGTATACAAAAACATATTATTTTTCTACATAATCCCCCGCCCTGGAAACGCATTTTTCCCAACAGATTGGGAGCTTTTTAATCACTTCATGGTAGAAACTAACGGGACCTTCACATAGCCATTGGAGCACAAACTCCTCCACCGCACGGTCGTCGTCGAATCGATGGCCTCCCATCGCTTCTTTGAGGGGCCCAAGACGGTGAAAGTCACATGATGACAAGTCGGGATTGTAGCGTGGATGTTCCAACGTTTCCCAGCCAATTCTGTTCAATTTTTGCCTTGTAGTGTTTGCTGTGTGGGGCCTAGTGTTGTCATGAAGCAAAATGACATTTTTGACAGTTTGAGTTTTTCTTTTCCTTCAATAGGACAATTTTGTGGCATCCAGTAAGTTGCAATAATATTACGCATTAAATGGGCGTTGATCATTATGAGTTTATCAGTCTTCATGAGATTACGAACCGCCTCGATGTTGACTTCGGTAACGCTTATCCTTTGGCGACAATCGTGGCTTTGATTCTTGACCCTTTCTCATCCTTTAGAGAACTACTTATGCCAAGCAAAGACACGGGTCTTTAAAAACGTGTTGTCCCCGCACTGGGCCTTCAACCTCCGCAAAATTTCGGTTGGACTTGCGCCTTCCTTGGCCAAAAACTTGACAATAATCCTTTGCTCCACGGAGACATGCCCTTCTTGTTCGCTTATGGTTTTCTTTAATACTAAAGAGACCTAACCGAATTGGGGTCATGTCTACCCCCTTCCTAACAGTCCAAACTACTTGCTAATCAACTACATACGGGTCTACGACCCCTCTGGAAATTAAAAAAAATATCAGTACCGTTTATATTTGATTCACTCTCGTACTTGTTTTATTTTTCCGAAACTTTGCGTATTTTTGTCATGTGATCTTACGTCATATATCATACTTTGTAGCGACCTTCATGATAAAAATTTGAAAGCTACGCAAAATTCTCTAGAACTATTATAATTTAATTTTTCTGTTGAGTGCTTTTAAACTTAAATTTAATGTACATATTACAAAATGTGCATGATATACATGGGGTCTCGTGGCCGTCTGCCTGAGTGTCTGATCGCGAATCTAGGGGACCCGGGTTCGATCCCGACCGACGCCAAAAATTACATCGCATTTTAATGGCATAAAATTGACCCCTGTGGCGCACTCTCCACGCCAGCAATGAGTGCCCGTGAGATGACGCCTGGTAAGCGGCCGCACGGTACAAATATTCCATCATTATCGACATCTGTGTATGAAGCAGATTGGCACACCCAGCAATGGGTAATATGCCGTGATGAAATATTTATTTATTTTATTTTTATTTACAAAACAGACAATTTATTGAAACAGTTCAGAGAAATGATCGGCAGTACCGATTATTACAACAAGATATAATTTAATAAAACATAATCCACAGTGTTTCCCAAATGTGAGGCGCGAAATTTTTCAAGGGGGGCGCGAAAGGAAATTAAAAATGCAGTTAGTCAAAGTCTATTTTTTAAATGTTTGTTGATTTATTGAATAATAGGTAATATACAAAAAGTACAATAATATACATAAAAAATCTGTTGCGGCCAGCACAGTACCTCGCGCCACTTCCGTTTTTGTTACATAAGTATAGAGCGCGAGCAGTCATGTGACATTGTTGGCCTTGATAAGCAGATATGGGAGCCCGTGTCAAAATGACAACTATGTACATAAATATCAAATGTCAGAAGTTTTCATTAAATTTTTTAAGATTTTCTAAATTTACGTAGTTAATTTATTACCAGGAGTGTGGAAATTTACTTAACAAGGAAAATAAACCAAATGAAATTGGAAAATCACTAAATTATGATTTTTGACATCTATGTACATAATTACTAGCTATCATTCTGACACGGGTCCCCATATCTGCTTTTCAAGGCCAACAAAGTGACATGACTGCTCGCGCCCTATTATATTTAACATTTCTTGTATACCTACACTCTACACCAAAAATTCTACTTGCATCTATTCTTTGTATTTAGATTCTTTAATTATAAATTTATTGTATGAAGAAATTTTGTCCTACTCTTCTAATTTTTCGAAATGTTTCCAATTTATTGCCGGGATTGACAATATTTTTGAAAGGTATATGTAATATACCTATAATTGTAAATATTTAACTATTAATACAATAAGAAATAATATAATGTATGTACTCTCCAGAAAAAAATCTTCAGTAATGTTTGGATTTTTGACACTGACATTTATCTGTCAGTTACAAATATTTTAATTTCTTACTTGGTTTCTATGACATTATTTGGGCTGTGAGATTTATTGCAACAGATTATTTAATACCTTGTATTTCATTCTCTCTAAATCTATAAAAGATATAATATAATATTTATATGTATCAGATAGAGAATATATTCACAGATACACACACGCACGCACGCACTAACGCACGCACGCTCGCTCGCACACACACACATACACACACACATACACACACACACACATACACACACACATACACACACACACATACACACATACATACACACATACACACACACATACACACACACATACACACACATACACACACACACATACACACACATACACACACACACACACACACACACACACACACACCAGTGGCGGCTCGTGCACTAAAACTTTGGCGAGGCAAAGTATTCAGAAAAAAAATGCGCCGCATGTGAAATTTGTTTTATTCAAGGTCAAATGCCTTATAATTGAAAGTTACATTTTTTCACGGGATGTGCAAATGCATATTTTTCCTCTCTCATGTACAAAAATAAATTGCCAGATCACAGAACATTTTAGGAAATTCTTTGACAAATAGTTTATCTTCATAACACAGTTGATTAAATGGATTTTTATTAATTAAAAAATTAACAATATATTCAGAATTCCTTACATTGTCACTCAATTCTTTTAAAGTTGAAGTCGAAGCCATTATTTGTTTTCTGTTTTCAACTAAAATTCAAATTACAAAAACACTACGTGGGTAAACTATAAAAACAACGAAAAAAATAAAAGAATTAAATATTTACTGCAATATGTATTAGTCACAAACAAGAAAGGTTATGTTATGTTTTGTTTATTGTCGAATGCAATTTGTACTATACAGGGTTGGATTCTACGGACTTTTTACCTCTCGCTAAGAGAGGTATTGGATTCATGCTAAAAATCGCATATCCAGATTTTATTGAATAAGCACGTTTTAAGGTCCCTACAATCCGATTTTAACATTTTTACGATGATGTCTGTGTGTGTGTGTGTGTGTGTGTGTGTGTGTGTGTGTGTGTGTGTGTGTGTGTGTGTGTGGATGTGTGTGTGTGGGATGTTGGAAGGACGGTTACTCAAAAACTATAAGACTTAAAATTTGTTTAACAACGTATTTCCCAATCGGACATTCATGGGAAGATCTGAAAAGGTTTTGGTAACAATTGGACAACCGGAAGTAGAAGATTCTTGAAAAAAAATCTTCTAAATATTATTTTTTGAAAATTTTTCTTGATAATATTAAAGAAAAATAAATTCTCTTTCTGATACATTTAAATATTTTTATACATATTTTATAGATTTAGAGATAAAAGGAATATAATATATAAAATAATGTTGTAATTAATTTTACAACCGAAAGGATGCCATGAAAAATAGTTGCAAATTTAAATTATTTGTAACTGACAGATAAATGTCAGTGTCAGAAATAATGAGTAATGAAAGAAAAATGTTTTTGGAGAATCCCTTAATTCTTGATCTGTGACTATTATGGAGATGACAAGTCTAGGTTGAAGGACTTAAATTTGTTTCAAACATTATGGGACAATGTACACCAGTACTGTAGACTAGAGTAACTTTGAATTGCGAAAAAGCTATCAAATTCTTCTCAAGTAAGTTGTAAATATTGACAAAATTACACATCGATATAAGAATAATCGGAGTGCAATCTATCCGTCACTTTATTAAAGGGAATTAAGGTTATTTAGATATAACAAGTATGAAAAAATAAAATGTAAAAGAAGATATATAAGAATAGATGCACAATCCAGATATATACATTTTAGACCGCCCAAAATTAATGTTTTTACTAGAAGAATATGAAGAGAAAGTAAACAAAGTTGTTCGAATTGAAAATTGCTGTTACCAGCCTAATATTTATATATGGTAAACTCTACTTTGTAATTTATTGTAACATAATTTATGGTAAATATCTTCATGTTGAGACATGCTATTATTGAATAATAAAGAAGTTTATACGTCATAGAATTATATGAATATATTATTTGTATTTATAAAAATATTCTTTGCTTTATGCATACAGCCAGGTAAAATATACGGCGAGAGGTTATGTGCTGGCCACATCAGATTTTTTACATAAGCACACTAAGTTTCAACCAAATCCATGAACGACTAATATTTATTATACAGCAATTAAATAATGAGAGTAGAAAAACTGTATTTTCAAAGGTCGTTGACCCCGTTTAGGGTTAATAACCCCAAAACTAAGGGGCGGCAACTTTTCTACCATACATATTTCGATTCTACGGACTTTTTTACATATGTCCACCAAATTTCAGCCAAATCGATGAGGGACCCATTTTTGCTATAGAGCCGCAAAGATAAAAATTTGTGTAAGAGTACCCATCCATTTTATGGGGTTGTAACCCCGAACCCTGTCAAAATACGTAAAATTTGTGTGCCCCATTGAACTCAGCACACTTTAATTAGTTTGTATACCAATTTTCATAATTTTTTAACGATTGGTTCAAAAATTATACACTCTCAAAGTTGAAATTTGTTGTAAGAAAATTATTAACGAATTTTGTCTTGGAGATTTCAGGGGATTCCGTATGACGTCAGGGGGAACCCCCTGTGACGTCATAGTTCCCACGGGGATTTCCCCGTTTTTAATAGGTAAAAGGGTAGATTTTTGCCCAACTTTAAAAATTCATAATTCGGGAACGGTTTAAGATATCGGGATGAAATTTGGACAGGATACTTTTGGGACCTTCGGGCGTCGATTGGTAATTTGGACAATTAATTTATTAAACCAGGGGTATTAAAAATGTTGGGTTAAAGTTAAAGTAGTGTAACTTTTGAACCGTTTGAGATATGGGGATGAAATTCGGTATGGGTTTAGTAAATACTTTGGAAATTAATTGGGTATTTGGAATATAGGGTTTATTATGTCAGTAGTAGTAAAAATGTGGGACAAAATATATAAAATGCTGTAACTCTGGAACCCAATGACTTATTAGTGTGAAATTTGGTACATGTACTAACATTATTATTGGTAATTGGAATAAATTATTTATACCAGTGGTATTAAAAATGTTACCCCAAAAAATATAAAATGCTGTACTTTGGAACCCTTTGACTTATTCAGATTTTTATTTTATTTTAAGATAATTATTATTACATATTTAAAGAACATAATTATTTATACCAGTGGTATTAAAAAAAATGTAAAGTGGTATCATTTTTTCATAACTCCGGGACGGTTTGAGATATTGTGCTCAAATTTGGACAGTATACTTTTGGGACCTTTGGGCGTCGATTGGTTATTTAGATAATTAATTAATTAAACCAGGGGTATTAAAAATGTTGGGGTAAAGTTGAACTGGTGTAACTTTTGAACCATTTGAGATAAGGGGATGAAATTTGGTATGGGTATAGTTAATACTTTGGAAATTAATTGGGTATTTGGAATATAGGGTTTATTATGTCAGTGATAGTAAAAATGTGGGACCAGGGGTATTAAAAATGTTACCCAAAAATGTAGTGATATCATTTTTGAGATATCGGGATGAAATTTGGACAATATACTTTTGGGACATTTGGGCGTCGATTGATTATTTGAACAATTAATTAAACCAGGGGTATGCAAATTGTTGGGGTAAAGTTGAAGTGGTGTAAATTTTGAACCGTTTGAGGTATGGGGACAAAATATATACCAGTGGTATTAAAAATGTTACCCAAAAAATGTATAGTGATATAATTTTTGAACAGTTTGAGTATACAGGGTGACACTGAAAAACGGGTCAAATTTTTTTTTTATTTACAATTATTTTTTGCATATTTGTAAAGTAGAGTTAGGGGCTTACAAATTATGGCATTTGGCATGATTGTAGCGCTTCCGGTTTAACCGGAAATGACACTTACTTTCATATTGCAAATGGGACATTCTATATATTTTTATTTATTTGGAATCTACGTAAAATTACGAATTCAACAATATGTTTGAATTATTAATTAATTTGTTAATTATTTACATCAGTTTCTGAAAAAATAAAAATAGTTGATCCCTCCTAGCCCTCCCCCTAAACGGCGTCCATGCTATGCGCAATTATATTCTGAACTGTTGTGTTAAACATGTACCACACACAACGCCAGACCATCTGGCATTCTATATATAGAATTCTGTAGGCTACCTGGCATTCGATTTATAGAATTCTATATTTATACCATTCTAACTCTTATCAGCATTCTATTCAGTTGCGGCTCGTGCACTAAAACTTTGATATAGTTCTTCATTAAAAACTATTATGGGCTTCAAGTATAGTATCACTTCCGGTTTATCAATTTTAGTCAAAATCTAATATGTTGTTCCCATTAATATACAAGTCTTAGATACTAAAATTGAAAATTTGGATTATATTTTAATCTTGTTCTTCATTAAAAACTGTTATGGGCTTCAAGTAAAGTATCACTTCCGGTTTATCAATTTCAGTCAAAATATAATATGTTATTCCCCTTCATTAAATACTAAAATTTAAAAGTTTTGGATTATATTTTAATATAGTTCCTCATTAAAAACTGTTATGGGCTTCAAGTAAAGTATCATTTCCGGTTTATCAATTTTAGTGAAAATGTAATATGTTGTTTCCCTTAATATAAAAGTGTAAGATTCTACAATTGATAAGTTTTGGATCATATTTTAATATAGTTCTTCATTAAGAACTGTTATGGGCTTCATGTAAAGTATCACTTCCGGTTGTCCAATATTACCCAAAATATAATTAGTTCTTTGTTTGAATACTGAAAGCTTAAATTCGAAAAATAGAGATTTTTGGAATTTTGATATAATAATTATCGTGGAAGCAATATCGTCACGCAGACATCATTGTAAAAACGTGTCATGGGGCCCCTAATTCGTGCTTATTCATTTAAAACTCACTATTGAATTTTTGGACCGAAAACATTACCTCCCTTATCTACAGTATGGTGGGAGGTAAATACGGGATACTTGTAACGTTTCCGAGATATTAAATAGTTTTTACATATGTTTACGTATAAAAGCACCAGATTTGAACCCGAGTTCGTTTATTTTTTAAACAACTACTTCACCATTTTTCCATATATACAAATACGGTTAATCTGTTTGTGTTTATATTTGAAAAAATATATAGATGTCTTTTGCCGTTTCCGAGATATTATTTTTTTTATAGTTTTCCTACAAAAATACGCTACATCCCTGACACTATGTTTCCCAACAAAAATTACAGTAAAAAGAAGAGTTTATTAGAATGAAATAGTTATATATTTCGCTCTCTGTCTTACAAAAAATAAATATTTGCGAGTAAGTGTACAATCCTGTTTGTTGTTATTCTATGACATGTTGTCTCTGTCTTACCACACATTTATCTTATACATTGTAAGACAGAGACAACATGTCATAGAATAACAACAAACAGGATTGTACACTTACTCACAAATATTTATATTTTGTAAGACAGAGAGCGAAATATATAACTATTTCATTTTAATGGACTCTTCTTTGTACTGTAATTTTTGTTGGGAAACATAGTGTTAAGTCCTCAGCATATCTCGGTGACAAATAATTGTAGTCCGGGATATAGTGTATTTTTGTAGGAAAACTATAAAAAATTAATATCTCGCAAACGGCAAAAGACATCTATATATTTTTTTTCAAATAGAAACAAAAAAAGATTAACCGTATTTGTATATATGGAAAAATGGTGAAGTAGTTGTTTAAAAAATAAACGAACTCGGGTTCAAATCTGGTGTTTTTATACGTAAACATATGTAAAAACTATTTAATATCTCGGAAACGTTACAAGTATCCTATATTTACCTCCCACCATACTGTAGATAAGGGAGGTAATGTTTTCGGGTCAAAAAATTTGATAGTGAGTTTTCAGTGAATAAGCACGAATTAGGGGCCCCACAACACGTTTTTACAATGATGTCTATGTGTCCATTTTTTCCACGATAACTGTTATATCGAACTTCCAAAAATTTCTATTTTCCGTATTTAAGCTTTCTGCATTCATATAAAGAGCTGATTAGATTTTGGTTAATATCGGACAACCGGAAGTGATACTTTACTTGAAGCCCATAACAGTTTTTATTGAAGAACTATCTTAAAATATAATCTAAAAATTTTCAATTTTAGTATTTAGGACTTTTTATATCATGTGGAACAACATATTAGATTTAGACTGAAATTGATAAACCGGAAGTGGTACTTTACTTGAACCCCGTAACAGTTTTTCATGATGAACTATATTAAAATATAATCTAAAAATTTTCAATTTTAGTATTTAGGACTTTTATATCAAGGGGAATAACATATTAGATTTAGACTGAAATTGATAAACCGGAAGTGGTACTTTACTTGAAGCCCGTAACAGTTTTTCATGATGAACTATATTAAAATATAATCTAAAAATTTTCAATTTTAGTATTTAGGACTTTTATATCAAGGGGAATAACATATTATATTTTGACTGAAATTGACAAACCAGAAGTGATACTTTACTTGAAGCCCATAACAGTTTTAAATGAAGAACTATATTAAAATATAATCTAAAAATTTTCAATTTTAGTATTTAGGACTTCTATATCAAGGGGTACAACATATTAGATTTTGATTGAAATTGACAAACCGGAAGTGATACTTTACTTGAAGCCCATAACAGTTTATAACAAAGAACTATATTAAAACATAATCCAAAACTTTTCAATTTTAGTATCTACGACTTTTATATTAAGGGGAATAACCTATTAGATTTTGATTAAACTTGGTAAACCGGAAGTGATACTTTACTTGAAGCCCATAACAGTTTTTAATGAAGAACTATATTAAAATATAATCTAAAAATTTTCAATTTTAGTATTTAAGACTTTTGTATCAAGGGAAACAACATATTAGAATTTTGTGAATTTTTAATTCGGTTCATTTTTCATATTTTCTTCTTGTTCTCCTACACGGTTAAAGATAGAATGACGGGTGATGAAAATTTAGATTTAGCATGATATTCTCTTTCTTTTGATGTGAAACAAGATATATTTACATCATCGTATCTCGAGTTACAGATGCTTAAAATTACATAATTTTTCAAGGGAATTTTATGAATTTTTAATTCGGTTCATTTTTCATATTTTCTTCTTGTTCTCCTACACGGTTAAAGATAGAATGACGGGTGATGAAATTTAGTTTTACCATGAAATTCTCTTTCTTTTAATGGGAAACAAGTTATATTTACATCATCGTATCTCGAGTTACAGATGCTTAAAATTACATGATTTTTCAAGGGAATTTTGTGAATTTTTATTTCGGTTCATTTTTCATATTTTCTTCTTGTTTTCCTAGACGGATAAAGATAGAATGACCGGTGATGAAAATTTAGATTCTGAATGAAATTCTCTTTCTTATAATGTAAAACAAGATATATTTACATCATCGTATCTCGAGTTACAGATTCTTAAAATTACATGATTTTTCAAGGGAATTTTGTGAATTTTTATTTCGGTTCATTTTTCATATTTTCTTCTTGTTTTCCTAGACGGATAAAGATAGAATGACCGGTGATGAAAATTTAGATTCTGAATGAAATTCTCTTTCTTATAATGTAAAACAAGATATATTTACATCATCGTATCTCGAGTTACAGATGCTTAAAATTACATGATTTTTCAAGGGAATTTTATGTATTTTTAATTCGGTTCATTTTTCATATTTTCTTCTTGTTTTCCTAGACGGATAAAAATAGAATGACGGGTGATGAAAATTTAGATTCAGCATGAATTTCTCTTTCTTTTGATGTAAAACAAGATATATTTACATCATCGTATCCCGAGTTACAGATGCTTAAATTTACATGATTTTTCAAGGGAATTTTATTGACGGTAGGTAAACACAGAATACTTGTACCGTTCCCGAGATATTAAATAGTTTTTACATAAATGTTTACCTATAAAATTACCAGATTTAAACCCAAGTTCGTTTATTTTTTAAACAACTACCTCACCATTTTTCCATATATACAAATACGGTTAACCTTTCTGTATTTATATTTGAAAAACAAATATAGATATCTTTTACCGTTTCCGAGATATTTATTTTTTTATAGTTTTTCTACAAAAATACACTATATCCCTGACTACAATTTGCCACCGATATATGCTGTGGACTTTACATCATGTCCATTAGAATTGAGAATTTTAATTTTATTGATTGCCTCCCATAAAACGTACATGTAGGAAAGGTATACTTTAAATAAAATAAAACAACCAATCATAAGCGAGCTAAGGTACACTTGGTTTTTTTTGCAATACTCCCCAACTAACCAAAGTGTAATGGTGACAGTAGATATATTTATCAACAATACCTCTCGCTAATTACAAATGGCGATAAAACACACACATACATATACAGTAACTTTTTTAAAGATGTCCGAATTAACAAATTGATATACATTTATCTCTCTCATTTGCAAAGGATATAAGCGTGTGCGATAAGGATATGGTGATATGGATATAACACGCTTGTCTTTCAAAAATTCATATTCTTTCGACTAAGTTAGGACATTCCACTTTAAAACGATGTTCGTTGTTGATAATACTTTCGCTGTAACGTAAGTTTATTTATTAATTCAGATACATTACCTTAATTCATAGCCGTACGAATAACGTTATTTTCTGTGTCACTGACATTATGTCAGTATCTTATTTTTCACATATTTGGTTTTACATTTGCTAATAAACTTACCAGTTGACTTATTTTTGAATTTTAAATGCTTTTACTGTAGCATGTATTTTTACAATAATAAAATAACAATAGTAGCTCACATTTAGCGGCATTTGATATAACGCAGTATTTTAAATTATCCCTGAAACCGGTTTTCAGGCATAAACTCTTAATCGGTATTATATTCAATTTCCTGTCTGGCATAAAATAATAGATATGGTAAAATAGCTTATTATAACATATTAATATACAACAAATTCATAATTTGTATTGCACATTACAAAAACATAAAAATAAATTCATTTTTCCTTCGTCTGAAATAAAAACATTTTTACATATTTCAAATGAATTTGTTGTTGAACCACGTGACCCCACCTAATCTATTTCGACCAATCCTAGCCTTCTTCCTCAAAGCATTGCACTCTGGGAAAAAACGCTGCGTAATGGCAATGAACAATGATGCGGACACGTTCTCTGAGATATAAAAACTGAAAAGAAAGGAAAAACTGATGAAACAATGCCAGAAATATGATAATAACTGTTGTTAAGTCTTTATTATTATCGTGATATAGTTTTTGATGTCCTGTCGAACCTGAATTCAACATATTTCAAGAAGATTTTTTTTATGAAACGTGGTTTTGGTTGAACTATTTTGTGCATGTTTGCAGAATTTTGTTTTGAACGGTGAGTCTAAAATCAAAATTTTCTTTTGGAATTTTATTGAACTGGGCATGAATATCATAATTTTCATTAAATTTATATGTCTACCAATATTCAAACGATGTAATTTGTGTTAATAGAAATAATTTTAATGATTATTATGTGCTTTGGTTTTATATTTATAATTTCAATTTTTATATTAATATGTAATTGTGTTTATTTTTTATGAATTTGGTCAAATTTTAATCGATTTAATTTTGATTTAGTTATAAAATATTGATCTGATTATTGAAATATATCTCGGTATATTTCTGGGTATTATGTTCGGAATTCAATATTCCGGGTGGTGGCAATTTAACATATGTATATAAATTTTATGTAATTCCTGTTCATTTTACGGGAAAAACTATACAGTGCAAATTTTTTCAGAATTAAAATTGTTTGTACATTTTTGTTTTTGGTTTATTAATAATTTTAAAAATAGGTTTTATTTGTTTGTTAATTAATAGTAATAGCCAAGGCATTTGTTATCTTGTTATTAAATAAATAAATCTATCACCATGGTATTGCTGGATTTGCCAATCTGCTTTTGTTTCTATATAAAGGATGTAACACCAAAACCAACCACCGCCATTATTCTCTTTATTACTATAGTTACAAAAAAATATTATAGAACAAAGTTCTAGGAGATCAAGGGGGACATCCCATTAGAGAAGAAAATATTTTTTTAAACCAGTGGTTCTCAAGTTACAACATAAAGTTATATTTTTTCAAATGGGATTATACATATTTTGTATGCCTATTCGATAGCGAATTTTTTCTGAATTGAACCATGAAATTATTTCATATCCTTACATAACAAAAATATTGAGAAAAATTTAAATAAATTTAATTTTTATAGTTATTTTTCATTACGCTATGTATTGAAAACAATTGAGTTTAAATTAAAATGAAACATATATTTGTTAAAAACGTTATAGTGTTCTATTGGATTTCTATTCTAAATAATTCAAATTGACAAATAGCAGTTTTCGTTTTTCATGCATAAAAAAAAATTACTATAAAATCAAATTTATTTAAATTTCAATCGTATTTTTTCAATATTTTTATTATGTAATGATATAAAAACAATACATGGTTCAACTCAGAAAAAATCTGATGTGGCCAGCACAATACCTTCCGTCAATCCTTTGTGTAATGTATAAATTCCATACATAATTTTTCTTGCAAAACATTTTAAATTTCCAGTAAAATTATTTCATAAACAAACTGTTCAAATTGCACTTGACACTGACATCTTCTTCCTCTTTAGCTTTTCCCATTCGTTAGGGGTCCCTATTTTTGCGTGTCGTTCTCATTCAATTCTTTTTCTCTCAAGTCTTCCGCAATACAGTCCTTCCATCTTATTTTTGGTCTTTAACCTCCTATTACTGAACTACTCATTTTTATTCAAATATAATTCTTCATTTTTCCTCATGACATGTTCAAACCAATGTAATCGTCTTTCTTGTATCTTTCTAGATACTTGTAACACTAGAGTTATTTTCTTACCGTATCTTTTCGTGTCTTCTCCAATATCTACTTCAACATCCTCATCTCTGCCACATTAATTTATTTTTATTGATACTGACATCTGTCAATTTGAATTATATGAATATATTAGTAGTTTCCATGTTTAGTATAGCTGGCTGAATTACAAAACTTAATTTCTTTAAAATTCTTTAACTCTGTATCTATTGAATATGAAGTATAAAATGTAATCAAATCGTATAGAGAATAATATATTCTTTAAGTTATAATAACGTTAAATGTCAATAAATCAAATTTAACTGTTAAATCTTCAAATAAAGCTACTTCTGGTTCACCAATTATAACCAAAATCTAATCATTTGTTCTTCTGGATGTAAACTTGAGGAATGCGAAAAAATTATAATTTTTGAAATTGTGGTACTGAAGTTATGGGATCCCGTTATGTCACACATACACACATACATACATACAGACATCATCGTAAAAATGGTAAAATCGTATTATAGGGACCCTAAAACATGTTTATTCACTAAAAGCTCATCATTGAATTTTTTGACCAAAGACAATACCTTCCTTACATAAAGATGACGGAAGGTAAAAAGACGCTATCGAATAGGCATAAATAATATGCATAATCCCATTTGAAAAAATATAACTTTGTGTTGCAACTTGAGAACCACTGGTTTGAAAAACTATTTTCTTCTTTAATGGGATGTCCCCCTTGGTCTCCTATAACTTTGTTCTATAGTATTTTGTGACTCTAACAATACAGAAAATAATGACGGTGGTCGGTTTTGGTGTTACACCATGTAGATATCATTAATGATGATGATATAACGATATTAGTATTCGTATCGTGAGGAGGTTTTTCAGACGTCACTTCACAGGCAGTCATTGCTAACGTGGAGTCACCACAGAGACACTTTTGTTTTTGTTTTGTTTTCATATTTCTTATGGAAAATAAATCCCGTATTCTTCAAAAATTATTTCCACTATAATTATTTATAATAAAGACATGTTCCTCATTCGAATTATTTAACTACAGAAAAAATATTAAAGATGTCTAATCAAGGTCATTTACGAAACGAATGAATTAAGATTTTAGCTCCGCCATTTTGTCAAATTCAGTAGTGTCGTCTGCTTAGTTTTCATGAGGGTACATAAGATACTACTGCTATTTTATTATTATAAAAATTTATGTTACAGTAAAAGCATTCAAAATTCAAAAATAAATCAACAAATAGTAATATTTTAATATTCTGTTTTCATGGTGCAGCCTTTAGCAGAATAGATTCTTTATAATTCTTTATTTCTAAATTTATTGAATAAAAAAACAAAAATAGAATTAAATCGAATAGAATATTTTTTTTAATAAAATATAATTTTGTGTTAATATTTAATTATTCATTTAGTAGCGTAACCAATTATTAACAAATTATCTAATAACCACGCCACTGATGGTTCGGTAGTCTTCTGTTTATTGTCAATAAACACAAGTAGCCATCGTTTATATGTTAAGAAGTATCGTGAATATTTTAATTGTTTTAATAGTGAAATATTGTTGTATATTGTTGCAAATTAGCAACAATGGTAAGTTTAAACAATAGTGTAACTGTTTTAATAGTTATCTATGCTGAATACATGTTTTATTATTGAAATACTTGTATTTTAAAATAAATTATTTTTGTGTTACAGAGTTTGAGAGAATGAAAAAATGTTTCTTGGAGGACCGATCCGTATTGGAGTTGTTTCAAAGAGCCGTCCTGGGACAGATGAGCCATGCAGCCGTGTTGGGCGTAGCTGATTCTTCTTGCTGGGGGCTGAGTCGTATTCATCAATGTAAGTCGTTATATTATGTGCCTTTCTTCACTGTCGCTTTTTTGCTATTTATTTCAACGAAAAAGTAAATTCATTTTTCTCCTGGAAATATGATTTATGTTGAATTTAATTCAAATGATTATATTTTCTTCTGAATGTTTATCTATGTTAACATACCGGGCGTTGTAACTCGTTACAATATCGTAAATAAATCGACGAAAATTAGTTTTTTTTGGAGTTAGTTTAAATAAATATCCGTTCGTTCAGAAATAGGTTTCTCTTCCCAAAAAAATTGTATATGTTTAAAAATATTTTTAAACATGTACGGTTTACAATACAGGGTTCCAGTTTAGTTTCCAAGGAGTGTAAAGACTGGTTTAAGCCTTAGATCAACAGCAGGGTTTGTCTAAAGCTTTGTAAAAGACTTTAAGGACTTTAAGGCCAATCTACAACCATAAGAGGGCAACAAGAGTTAAAATTATTTTAAAGTCGCGATTAATTTTATTGCTAATATTACATTAAAATTAAGTTCATTTGCATTTTAAATTTAGGGTAAAATATAATTAAAGTTTTGCCGATACTTTTTCGGGTTCGGGTTGGTTTCCGCGTTATTTAAGGACTACGCTAGTTTTTATTAATTTAATACACTACACATGATTAGTTTTGAAATAAATGACTAGAAATGTAAAATACTCGGGTTCGAAACTAAATCTAAAGTTTGATGTATTTTTTATAAATAAAGATATATTTTTTTAAATTTACATTCAAAAGTGTTCATTTACATTGTATAATTATTTAAAAACATACACATACTGTAATATTTAAATTTATTTAAATTTAATTCCATTATTTCATTTTAATGTTAGTAAATAATAATAAAAAATAGACATTGCATTTTAAACGAAACTACATACATTTATCAATGATCTATAGCACCGGCTGTAGATCTTAAGAACATGTTGTTCATATTGTTTATAAACGATGACAAAAATTCTGAATTACTACTTTATGCTGATGATCTAAAAATCTTTACAACTATCAATTTTTACATGAATTTTGTCTTTTGCAAAATAATATAGAGAATGTATTGGCTTGGTCTCAAAAATCTAAATTGTTTTTCAAATACATCAAATGCAAAAGTGATACTTTGTGTGACGAACGTGGAAGTTTGCACGCGACGCACACAAAGTATCACTTTTATTCCGAATAACACATTATATTTTTTCTTCAAACGTAGATATTTAAAAAAAATATCTACTACTGATGTTACATTTTACGTAAATTACGTTTGCGATTTCAATTGCCCTGTAGCTATGGATACTTTTTTGTTCACTTTTTGTTATAAACATTGAAGTGAAAATTTTCACGTTTTGACGTTTAAATAAAGACGATGCAATTTTATATCCTCCTTGTGTGCAATTATGTCGGAATTTGAAGTATTATAATGTACGCCCCCTAAGTTGTTCAATTGGATGGAAATCTAGCAGTGTGGCTGAAAGATATGTCCAGAAATCACTGCAAAACAATATAAACTTTTCTTATCACTTTAATTCTAAGTATTTTTATGTTCATTACCGTCCCTGTAATTGTAATCTGTAAGTCTGCTATTCTTTAATATGTTATTTCCTCAAAAGTAAACTCTGTTTATATTTCAATTCATATGTTATTTATTTAAATTTGGCAGCTATTGATGGTATTTAGTAACTTTACTCTTAGGTTACGTAGTGTGTTATAATGACATTGAGGGCGATATTACAGGTTTCTTTTATACAAGTTACTTCTTATTCGTTGATTCTGTATAGTTTCTATTGATATTTATTTATTTTATTTCTACGCCGGCGGCGTAAAAATTAACTACTACTACCTTGTGAATCAAGATTTGAACCCGTTTGTTTATTTTTTGAACAACTATTTAACCACTTGTCCATATATACAAATACGGTTAACATTACTCTATTCATATTTAAAATATACATATATAATTTAACCCTCTTGAGATATTAAATAGTTTTTTCAGATTTGAACCCAAGTTTGTTTACTTTTTGAACAACTATTTAACCACTTGTCCATATATACAAATACGTTCAACATTACTGTATTCATATTTAAAATAAGAATATGAAATATTTTTAACCCCCTCCCGAGATATTAAATAGTTTTTTCAGATTTGAACCCGTTTGTTTACTTTTTGAACAACTATTTAACCACTTGTCCATATATACAAATACGGTCAACATTACTGTATTCATATTTAAAATAAGAATATGAAATATTTTTAACCCCCTCCCGAGATATTAAATAGTTTTTTCAGATTTGAACCCAAGTTTGTTTACTTTTTGAACAACTATTTAACCACTTGTCCATATATACAAATACGGTCAACATTACTGTATTCATATTTAAAATATATATATATATATATATATATATATATATATATATATATATATATATATATATATATATATATATATATTAACCCTCTTGAGATATTAAATGGTTTTTTCAGATTTGAACCCGTTTGTTTACTTTTTGAACAACTATTTAACCACTTGTCCATATATACAAATATGGTCAACATTACTGTATTCATATTTAAAATAATAATATGAAATATTTTTAACCCCCTCCCGAGATGAGATAATAAATAGTTTTTTTCAGATTTGAACCCGTTTGTTTACTTTTTGAACAACTATTTAACCACTTGTCCATATATAAAAATACGGCCAACATTACTGTATTCATATTTGAAATAATAATATGAAATAATTTTAACCCCCTCCCGAGATATTAAATAGTTTTTTCAGATTTGAACCCGTTTGTTTACTTTTTCAACAACTATTTAACCACTTGTCCATATATACAAATATGGTCAACATTACTGTATTCATATTTAAAATAATACTATGAAATATTTTTAACCCCCTCCCGAGATAACAAATAGTTTTTTCAGATTTGAACCCGTTTGTTTACTTTTTGAACAACTATTTAACCACTTGTCCATATATAAAAATACGGTCAACATTACTGTATTCATATTTAAAATAATAATATGAAATAATTTTCACCCCCTCCCGAAATATTAAATAGTTTTTTCAGATTTGAACCCGTTTGTTTACTTTTTGAACAACTATTTAACCACTTGTCCATATATACAACTACAACATTGCTGTATTCATATTTAAAATAATAATATGAAATATTTTTAACCCCCTCCCGAGATATTAAATAGTTTTTTTCAGATTTGAACCCGTTTGCTTACTTTTTGAACAACTATTTAACCACTTGTCCATATATAAAAATACGGTCAACATTACTGTATTCATATTTAAAATAATAATATGAAATAATTTTCACCCCCTCCCGAAATATTAAATAGTTTTTTCAGATTTGAACCCGTTTGTTTACTTTTTGAACAACTATTTAACCACTTGTCCATATATACAAATATGGTCAACATTACTGTATTCATATTTAAAATAATATGAAATAATTTTCACCCCCTCCCGAGATATTAAATAGTTTTTTCAGATTTGAACCCGTTTGTTTACTTTTTCAACAACTATTTTACCACTTGTCCATATATAAAAATACGGTCAACATTACTGTATTCATATTTAAAATAATAATATGAAATAATTTTCACCCCCTCCCGAAATATTAAATAATTTTTTCAGATTTGAACCCGTTTGTTTACTTTTTCAACAACTATTTAACCACTTGTCCATATATACAAATATGGTCAACATTACTGTATTCATATTTAAAATAATAATATGAAATATTTTTAACCCCCTCCCGAGATAATAAATAGTTTTTTCAGATTTGAACCCGTTTGTTTACTTTTTGAACAACTATTTAACCACTTGTCCATATATAAAAATACGGTCAACATTACTGTATTCATATTTAAAATAATAATATGAAATAATTTTCACCCCCTCCCGAAATATTAAATAGTTTTTTCAGATTTGAACCCGTTTGTTTACTTTTTGAACAACTATTTAACCACTTGTCCATATATACAAATACGGTCAACATTACTGTATTCATATTTAAAATAATATGAAATAATTTTCACCCCCTCCCGAGATATTAAATAGTTTTTTCAGATTTGAACCCGTTTGTTTACTTTTTCAACAACTATTTAACCACTTGTCCATATATAAAAATACGGTCAACATTACTGTATTCATATTTAAAATAATAATATGAAATAATTTTCACCCCCTCCCGAAATATTAAATAGTTTTTTCAGATTTGAACCCGTTTGTTTACTTTTTCAACAACTATTTAACCACTTGTCCATATATACAAATATTGTCAACATTACTGTATTCATATTTAAAATAATAATATGAAATATTTTTAACCCCCTCCCGAGATAATAAATAGTTTTTTCAGATTTGAACCAGTTTGTTTACTTTTTGAACAACTATTTAACCACTTGTCCATATATAAAAATACGGTCAACATTACTGTATTCATATTTAAAATAATAATATGAAATAATTTTCACCCCCTCCCGAAATATTAAATAGTTTTTTCAGATTTGAACCCGTTTGTTTGCTTTTTGAACAACTATTTAACCACTTGTCCATATATACAAATATGGTCAACATTACTGTATTCATATTTAAAATAATAATATGAAATATTTTTAACCCCCTCCCGAGATAATAAATAGTTTTTTCAGATTTGAACCCGTTTGTTTACTTTTTGAACAACTATTTAACCACTTGTCCATATATACAAATATGGTCAACATTACTGTATTCATATTTAAAATAATAATATGAAATATTTTTAACCCCTTCCCGAGATATTAAATAGTTTTTTCATATTTGAACCCGTTTGTTTACTTTTTGAACAACTATTTAACCACTTGTCCATATATACAAATATGGTCAACATTACTGTATTCATATTTAAAATAATAATATGAAATATTTTTAACCCCCTCCCGAGATATTAAATAGTTTTTTCAGATTTGAACCCGTTTGTTTACTTTTTCAACAACTATTTAACCACTTGTCCATATACCTATACAAATATGGTCAACATTACTGTATTCATATTTTAAATAATAATATGAAATATTTTTAACCCCCTCCCGAGATATTAAATAGTTTTTTTCAGATTTGAACCCGTTTGTTTACTTTTTGAACAACTATTTAACCACTTGTCCATATATAAAAATACGGTCAACATTACTGTATTCATATTTAAAATAATAATATGAAATGATTTTCACCCCCTCCCGAAATATTAAATAGTTTTTTCAGATTTGAACCCGTTTGTTTACTTTTTGAACAACTATTTAACCACTTGTCCATATATACAAATACAGTCAACATTACTGTATTCATATTTAAAATAATAATATGAAATAATTTTAACCCCCTCCCGAGATATTAAATAGTTTTTTTCAGATTTGAACCCGTTTGTTTACTTTTTGAACAACTATTTAACCACTTGTCCATATATAAAAATACGGTCAACATTACTGTATTCATATTTAAAATAATAATATGAAATAATTTTCACCCCCTCCCGAAATATTAAATAGTTTTTTCAGATTTGAACCCGTTTGTTTACTTTTTGAACAACTATTTAACCACTTGTCCATATATACAAATACGGTCAACATTACTGTATTCATATTTAAAATAATAATATGAAATAATTTTAACCCCCTCCCGAGATATTAAATAGTTTTTTTCAGATTTGAACCCGTTTGTTTACTTTTTGAACAACTATTTAACCACTTGTCCATATATACAAATACGGTCAACATTACTGTATTCGTATTTAAAATAATAATATGAAATAATTTTAATCCTCTCCCGAGATATTAAATAGTTTTTTTTCAGATTTGAACCCGTTTGTTTACTTTTTGAACAACTATTTAACAACTTGTCCATATATAAAAATACGGTCAACATTACTGTATTCATATTTAAAATAATAATATGAAATAATTTTAACCCCCTCCCGAGATATTAAATAGTTTTTTTCAGATTTGAACCCGTTTGTTTACTTTTTGAACAACTATTTAACCACTTGTCCATATATACAAATACGGTCAACATTACTGTATTCATATTTAAAATAATAATATGAAATATTTTTAACCCCCTCCCGAGATATTAAATAGTTTTTTTCAGATTTGAACCCGTTTGTTTACTTTTTGAACAACTATTTAACCACTTGTCCATATATAAAAATACGGTCAACATTACTGTATTCATATTTAAAATAATAATATGAAATATTTTTACCCCCCTCCCGAGATATTCAATAGTTTTTTTAGATTTGAACCCGTTTGTTTACTTTTTGAACAACTATTTAACCACTTGTCCATATATAAAAATACGGTCAACATTACTGTATTCATATTTAAAATAATAATATGAAATATTTTTACCCCCCTCCCGAGATATTCAATAGTTTTTTTAGATTTGAACCCAAGTTTGTTTACTTTTTGAACAACTATTTAACCACTTGTCCATATATACAAATACGGTCAACATTACTGTATTCGTATTTAAAATAATAATATGAAATAATTTTAATCCTCTCCCGAGATATTAAATAGTTTTTTTCAGATTTGAACCCGTTTGTTTACTTTTTGAACAACTATTTAACAACTTGTCCATATATAAAAATACGGTCAACATTACTGTATTCATATTTAAAATAATAATATGAAATATTTTTACCCCCCTCCCGAGATATTAAATAGTTTTTTTAGATTTGAACCCAAGTTTGTTTACTTTTTGAACAACTATTTAACCACTTTTCCGCATATACATATATGGTCACTATTACTGTATTCATATTTAAAATTAAAATATTTTTATCCCCCTCCCGAGATATTAAATAGTTTTCATACTTATGTTTTCCTAAAAAAAATACCCTATCCCTATAACTACATACTTATAATACATCGTGTTGTAACCGAGATATGCTACGGACTTTACACCATATTTTCCAAAAAAAATGACAGTAAAAAGAAGAATTCAATAGAATGAAATAGTTATATATTCTTCTCTTTGTCGTACAAAAATCAATATTTGTTGAGTGAGTGTACAATCCTATTTGTGTATTACTCTATGGTCACACAGATATGTACACACAAGGACTTAACACTTTGTTCCCAATAAAAATTACAGTAAAAAGAAGAGTTAATGAGAAAGAATTAGTTTTATATTCCCCTCTCTGTCTTACAAAAAACAAAATTTGTGAGTGAGTGTACATTCCTGTTTTTCTTATTCTATGTCGTGTTTGGCCTTATCTTACAATATATAGTGGAAAGGGACAGTAGATTTTTATTTAACAACAATACCTCTCGCTAATTACAAATGATAGAACAACAGCACCTCCCGCCAGCTAAATCAAAGTGTAAAGATGACAGTTTTTAACAATACCTCCCGCTAATTACAAATGGAAATAGAGCAGCAGTACCTCCCGTCTGCTATGCCCTGTAAAGTTAATATATTCTATTGAATGGAGTGGTAAATAAAGTAAAACAACCAATCACAGGCTGGCTAAGGTAATATTTAATATTTTTACAATACCTCCCGCCAACTAAATCGAAGTGTAAAGATGCCAGAAGATTTTTATTTAACAACAATACCTCTCGCTAATTACAAAATAGAAATAGTGCCGTAGTACCTCCCGCCAATTGAACCTCCCGTCTGCTATGCCTTGTATAGTTAATACATTTTATCGATTGGAGAGGTATACTTTTAAGTAAAAAAATCTGATGTGGCCAGCACAATACCTTCCGTCAATCCTGTGTATTATGTATAAATCCAATACATAAATTTTCTTGCAAAAGTAAATTTCCAATAAAATTATTTCATAAACTAATGCAACTTGCACTTAACACTGACATCTTCTTCTTTAGCTTTTCCCATTCGGTAGGGGTCGCTATTTTTACTTCCTTGTACGTAAGTAAAGGAAGTATTGTAATGGCGAAAAATATGGTTTTCAGATTTCAGCGGAAATATCCATTTTGATCATCCCTGAATCCATTTTGACTAATTTCGTCGTGACGTCTGTACGTACATACGTATCTCGCATAACTCAAAAACGGTAAGCCGTAGAAAGTTATTACACAATTTCTAGAAGTGGCACTTTACATGAAGCCTATAATAGATTTTAATGAAAAACTGTTTTAAAATATAATCCAAAACTTTTCAAACTTGGTATACAATACTTTTGTGTCAATCGAAATAACATAATAGATTTTGGTTAAAATAGGCTAACCGGAAGTGGTACATTACTTGAAGTTGTTAACAGTTTTTCTTGAATAAAATGATTTTATTTTGATTTTAGAAATAAATGCTTCAAATAATAGAGAATTAATTTCTGCGTCTAGCACATCAAGTATTATTAAATTAGCTCTTTGTATAAGCGAGATATGTAAATTTCAAAATTATATACTTTTTGTTTTTGTAATAAAGCTTGTTATGGATTAGGACAAAAAAATAAAAAAAAAGTTCATGTCAAATTACGTTAAATACGTACAATTTTATGATTCGTACAATAACAAATATTATATTTTTATTGTGAAATTAGTCATATTCATTGTTGTAATCAAATATTTCTTTGTTGTAATCAAAACTCTCTTTAAAAAGAACCGGGTTAGATTAATGTTAATTTATGAATAATAGTAGTAAATGAATTATTTTTTGTTCTATATCAAAATATTTCTCGGGCTTGGCTTAAGTCTGTCAATATTTTGTAATTTAATTATATGAAAAATATGTATAGTTTAATAATCGTACAAGGAAGTCGTGTGGTGTCCACATCAGATTTTTTATTTTCTTCTTCCACTCATTTTTTTGCGTGTCTTTCTCTTTCAGTTTCTTTTCTCTCAAGTCTTCCGCAATACAGTCCTTCCATCTTTGGTATGTTTGTTTAACCTTCTATTACTAAGCTATTCATTCTTCTTTCAATATATTCTTCATCTCTCCTCATGAAATTTTCAAACCAATGTAATCGTCGCTTGTATCTTTCTTCAAACTTCTAACACTACAGTTATTTCCCTTATTCTTACATTCCTTACCGTATCTTTCCGTGTCTTCCCTAATATCTATTTTAACATCCTCATCTTTGCCACATTCATTTACTTTTCATTGATACTGATATCTGTCAATTTGACTTATCTGAATATATAAGCACTTTCCATGGTTAGCATAGCTGGCTGGTTTTTGACCAGACAATATCTTCCTTACCTAAAGGTGACGGGAGGTAAAAACAACCAATCGCAGTTTTTACAATACCTCCCGCCAACTAAATCAAAGTGTAAAGGTGATAGCAGACTATACAGTTTATGTTGTGTAACAGATATACGTAAATGGTGACATTACTTTCCAACACATTACAAATAATAATGACGTATGTTGTACAGTTACAGATATCTAATTATCTAGTGCACTGCCCTCTGTCCTAATAGTTACCCAATGACGTTGACATTTAAATCAAATTATTGATCCATGGTTTTTGTCAAGTCTATGTTTTTGGGTTTTGCAAATACATAGGTGAAGAGCATAAATAAATCTTTGAGAAAGGCATTATTTAAGAAGAAACATAATTGTCAAATAAATTGTACTTATTTTTTTCAGTTCAAATGTATCCATAAATATTTCATGTGGTACGTCTATGTATACGAAATGCAGTGAAGTTATCTGCTAGTAATATTATACCATACGGTTAAGAAATGACTTTGATTTGTCATCTTTCATGAACCAAACTATACGAACATTCTACAACTGCATAACAAATATGTTAGCGAAAATGTTAATGTTAGCAAACACTTTCAGCTAACAACGTTCGTTTTAAAATAGAAATTGTTTGCCCATTTAACATTTTTTTTTTAAGCAGAGCCCCTGTAATATTATTTTAACCCCATGTGAAATTAGTTTATTTGCGTTTTAAAGTTTTAATTTACAGTTTTAAATAATTACAATTTCTCGAATTGCATTTAACATTTTCAATTTGTGCTTTTAACTTATTAAATTGTAGTTTACTTGCATTTTAAAGTTAGTTTGGCTTTAAAGTTATTATATGAATGTCACCATCATTTTTTTAATATTTAATAAATTTAATTAGGTATAAACTTCCTGGCCAGGGCACTAATTTCCAGAAAAATTCTTCACTACTTACTTTTATAATACAAATATACATTTTATGTTCACAAGACCTGTACCAACATTTAATTCATTGAAGTTTACCGCCTATTCCTGAAACAAATTTTTGTTAAGGAACATTGTTATTACGTCGCAAAATGTTAATACGAGCATTCTACAACTGCTTAAAAAAATTGTTAGCGAACATGTTAGCAAACACTTTTAGCTACCAACGTTCATTTCAGTGTGGACCCGGCCTTAAAAAGAAATTGTTTGCCCATTTAACCTTCTTCCTAATATTATTTTAACCCGATATACTAGTTTAAAGTTCCAATTTACAGTTTTAAATAGTTACAATTAGTTCATTTGCATTTAACAGTTTTAATTTGTGCTTATTTGTCCAACCGGTAAATTATAATTACTATGTTTGAGAATTGAACATTTTATTTACAGAAAACGGATACCAATTAATTTAAATCCCCCATTCACATACATGAACAAAATGAAAGACGCAAAAGCATTACTAAAGTAACTCATTTCTCTTTCTATTTCAGATTGCATGCATGACCATGAGGGCTTCGAAAACATGGAATTGGAAGCAAAAGAGGGCCGAGCACCTTTAGGAGAAACAGGAGACAGCGGAGTTACTGCATTGGGGCCCACAACTCAAGGTAAGAATCTTACTATATTTCATTTGTCTAGTGACTCTAGTGATTATAATTATTTTATTTTGTAAGACGCTTAAATTGACATCTCTTTTGAGAATGAGATTTCATTTTTAATTTTAAATATTACATTGAATAATAGTGAAGATAATGGGTAGGAGTTATGTAGTGTGTTTCATTTAACTTTTATTCTTTTTATCATTATTAAATGTATTTATGTGGTTGGAACCGCTAATATTATTGGTAATGCAACAATACTTTATAATCCAATAGTCGAAACTTGGAATAAAAAAATGAACTAGTTCAAATCTAGTTACTAGTCAATAAGGACTACCTGAAACAGTTTTATATGTATTGTGCGTGAAATATTTGCACTAGAATAACTAATCATTTGAAAAGTGGTGCATTTTCCACTTGTATAATCACCCGACGGACAGAGTGATGCAAAATGAATTTCTCTGCAATATTTTTTATCAAATGTGCTTGCGAAATATCAAATTGAAGCAAATTTCAAATACTTTTGAAACCATTTAAAAACTATTAGATAAAATATCGCATGATACATTCATTATATAAATCAAGTGTTTTGTGTAATGAAGACACGTTTGCCGTACGAAATTTTATCCAACAGTTTTTAAAATGGTTTAAAGAACATCACAAACTAATAATTATTATTTAATAGGCAGACCTTCGGCTGGTCTGAGATGTCAAGAAACTTGCGAGTATTTGGATGCAGCTTTCGATTTCAACACTGCAAATCTTCTAAAGCAGCTTTTCTGAAGGATAGCTGAGCTCCAGATAAATCTTCTACGGCGTAGACGAACATCGATGGATGAACTGGTAGGAACTTTCATTTTTTATAAAATATTTTGTTCTCATACTCAACCATGAGAACTTATAGTCAAAGGATTATGACTATATGCCTAATTATTAACTTGTTCTCATATTCAACCATGAGAACTTATAGTCAAAGGATTATGACTATATGCCTAATTATTAACTTGTTCTCATATTCAACCATGAGAACTTAGCCAATGAAATTATGACTATTATAAATGTCTAAATATTATATCTTGTACTCAAATTCGATTTTGAGTACTACATTGAAAGAAATATAACTTTCATGAATGTCTGTATAATATTCATATAATTTAAAATTGAAATATTGACCATTTATCAATAAAATCAATATCTGGAAACATATGATTAGCATATATCTTTCAGAAATCGGACATCAAGAAGACTAGATTAATATAGTATAGGATTCTTCACGTAAGAATAACATTGCGCACTGTAGAAAAAGATAGTTTTCTAGTCGGTGTCAGCACAGATTATAGAGCGAATTGAACTACCTATAAACGAAACATTATTGAACAATGCCATTCTTACGTGAAGAATAATATAGAATATAAGTTAGTTTTTAGTTCTTTGAAATGTATTTTCAGGTCTTAATTAAACTTTGGCTCATCGCGCCGTTGAGCAAACACGCGTTTTCTTTAAACATTAAAAATAAATTGATATAGTTGAAGTGCATTCCCTACCGATAATTCATCATAAAATCGTGCGTTTTGATTGCCCAGACGGCATCTAGGGAGAGTGAATGTGAAAAAAAAAATTGTATGAATTGGTGTATCGGGGCATGCTTGCTGTCGAATGGTGAGAGAATCAGGAAGTAGGGGGTGTGAGATTCGAAACTTGTTTGTGGGTTCGGGTTTCCTTATTTTTTCTATTATTAAACATCACGGTTAGTGGGATGGTTAGGTAGGGTTCGTGCGCGATTTCCATAATTGAGTGGACTGATATGTATAGTAATTCACACCGCCATGTGAAACCAGTTGTTTATTCTGGTGGATCGCTTCACACTTGTGTGAATGTTTCTAGGGACAGTTTAATTCTTTTGTACCAGTGCTGACCATAGTTCGTATTGGCCGCTGCTCTAGATTGGACGCTTTAAAACCGCTAGACTCAACTGAGAAAAGTTTTAAACAAACCTGAATGCTTACACAGGAAGCTCTGTTATGGCGTTATGTGCTCTCCTCATCCGGAGGCAACGTAATCATCGTTTAATTTTAATGGCAACGAATAATTAAAGACAAAATAAAGTTTTTCTTTGATTTAACATTGTTTGAGCACAGGGTTGACCGCGTTCGGTGTTAGGTGTTTCGGGAATGGCCGGGCGATGCCATCGGGAGTAGCTCTTTATTGCATCCAAGCCGAGGAATATCACTTAATTGCTTCCCTTGTCCTTAATTTGCTCGCGTTTGTAGGCCGTAAACCCTTGGGGTCGCGACTGGGGTCGGCCAAGTCCCCACGTAAACAACTGTGAGAATCACCCCGGCATTCTCACTTTTTGTCTTAGATCGTATATCTCTCTCTCACTTCAACTTAGCTTAGCATAGTCTAGATATAAGATAGCTTGCGTAGACATAAGATAGCTTAGATTATAAGATAGGCAGGGGTTGTTTTTGCTTTTTGAGAGAGAGAAAATTAACGTAACTTACCATTTTTAGATTTGCTTTTGTTTGAAAAAGATATTAACGTAAGATAGGATTTTTTGCGCACTTCATAAACTGAATTTGGGGGGAACTACAATAGTTTAAGTTAGATATTATTGTATACGGAATTGTATGTATTTAATAAATGATATATATATGGGGAGCGTGGGTTTGGCATGAGGGTGGTGTCTCCCTATATATATAATTTATTAAATAAAGCAATTTCATTTATAGTTTTAAGATAGTTATAAGTTAAAAGAATTCCCCATCGCCTCTGTCGCCGAAATTGCAGTGCCGATTGCGATGCGTCTCCATGGCTTCTTCTGCATAATGACTTGTTTAAAATGTATGTACAATAAAACAATCTTTTAATTATGCTTATTTTAATTTAAACCCGTCACATTAGTTTTAAAGTTAGGTAGTTTTAGTAAAAATTGTAACTATTATTAAGTATTTTGACGCGGTCAGGGCAATGTTAGATTTTAAGTATTTAATGTAAACGAAGCTTTATATTAATAAATGTTATATATTTTGGTGAGTGGGTGGTTGAGGCGGTAACACCAAAAAATATATAATATAATTAATATAAAGGTTCGCAAACGGTCTTAAACCAAATAAGAAATCTTGTACTTTTAAAAATGGGAACAAGGAATCTTATTTGGGGATGCCAAGTCTTAGTATGTTAAATTAGTCCATAAGTATTGTAAACGGAACTCTATTTTATTATATATTTGGGCGATTTTGGTCTAAAAGTATATAATATTAATTTAGAGTTTTGTATCAGTTATAAAACTAAAATGTTTCGTTACCAAATAAAATTATTATGATTATTTTATTTGTTGTTAGTTATTTTTCATCTTTATTCTGTAAATAAAAGTTAAATCTCCAGATAAACTTTTATTTGCAGAATAAAGATGCAAAATAATTAACAACAAATAAAATAACCATAATAATGATAATTGTAACAAATGTTTTAGTTTTATAACTAAACCCTGTGTGACACTTTTATAAATTGTTAATAAATTTGTTAACAAATTTAGTGGAAAATAATTATGAACAGAATTTTTAAACTCAAAATCTTTTACGATTCATTTGTTATATTTCTGTTCATAATTGTTACTAAATTTGTTAACAAATCTATTAACTATTTATGATTGTCAAACAGTCCTTTGTAATAATAATGCCAATAAACTTTAATTTTTAAAAGATAAAGTGTTTTCTTATAATACAAATATATTTTTATATTAAATTTTATATCTTATAATACAAATATATTTTTATATTAAAAAATAGATTTTTTTTCTAAGTCCCTACACGTATATAGTTTTTAAAACGGCCACCAGCTGGCAGCACCTGTCGATAATGGTGGCAAAAACCAATTAAAAAATATTTTTTTGTGTACATAACGACGTACATACATAATTTTTAATAGCCTTTAGTGTTTAGACTAATTAAAAAATATTTTTTTGTGTACATAACGACGTACATACATAATTTTCAATAGCCTTTAGTATTTAGAGTAATTAAAAATGTGATGTTATGTCCTTTTTGAATTATGGCTTACCAGATATCTGCTTCTGCTACCTGCAAAATGATTTTTTTCTAAGTCCCTGTATGTATGTAGCTTTTAAAACGACCAGGTTGCAATTGTTCATACATTAAAATTACTGAAAATTGCCAAAATATGAAATAAATCATAAGGTATTTTGCAATTGTTTTTATTCGTTTTCATTACGTGGTGAATTATAACATCTATGTATCCGCTTTCCATTATCAGACCCTGAAATATACGTCCCACTGATGATTCCAAATTCACAATAGGACATAATTAAAACGTTTAACGGAGACAGGTGCTGCCACCAACGGCCATTTTCGGAACTATTTAGAATCCTGTATGTACGTATGTATAAAGACAGCGTTATTTCTGGTTGCCTATACTTGCAGGAGTAATGCTTTCTAACAGGTGTTGCCATCTATCGACAATTTTAAGAACTATATACGTATAGGGGCTTAAATTTTTACAGAAATCATCCCCTAAGTAGAAGGTATAAAAAAAATAGACAAATTATATTTTAATTTATATTTTATTGTATATTAAGATAGTTTACATGAAATACAACAATGTAAGATACAAATAAACAATAAATACAAGTAAAATTTATCAAACTATTATTTAAACATCCCTATTTATAATTTTTCAGAACAAGGGTAAGTATATTTATATATAAAATACACCGAATAAGAATTAAAAATACAATTTAAGCTATGAAAATTATACAGACAATAATGTATTACAACTAAACAATAAAAATTACTTAAACTAATAAAAGTTTTTATTTAACAACCCCTTATTTATTCCAGAGGAAAATACCACAACAAAGAGACAGGGAAGTATGTACAATTGATTCAGTTTAATTGGGATAACATGGAATTATGAGAACTCTATTTTGCATATTAATAAAAATAAAATTTGTTCAATTTTTTTAAAAAACAAGCTGTCAAATTTTAATTAGCGAATTTTTAAACCCTTGGCCCTACGCCCTTGAAACTTAAATATGTTGTTCTACGACCCCGACATTTCAAAGGATGCTAAGGGAACGCGAAATTTCAAGGAAATCGCTGAAAACCCAGCCGTTTCCGAGATACAGACCCTTAAAGTTTTCCGAAGGGTTTAATGTTTAAATTCGTTAATTAAAAGGGATTAAAGGGCGAAAAATAGCGTATCGAGAGGATTTGAACCCGCGCATTCCATTGGTTTACACAGAATTGATGAAAACCCTTTGGTTTACAACCCTCGGATGCTAAGGAAACGCGAAATTTCAAGGAAATCGCTAAAAACCCAACCATTATAGCCATAATTTGTTTATTTGAAGAGCTAATGGGGTGGAAAATAGCGTATTTGGGGTGTTTGAACACACCCTATCGATTGGCCTGCGCAGAATTATTGAAAACCCTTCAGTTTACAACATTCTCAACCCTAAAATTTATGGCGAATGGCTTGCTTTGTTATTAAAAGAGCTAGAAGGACAAATTTTATTAGGCTAATTTCGACCCGTAAAACACGATTCCAACGTCAATTTTTCCTAAGAGCCGTTTTAATCCCTTCGCCCTTTAAATAAACCCATAGGTAAAATCTAATCGTAATCTACGGGTCGAAATAAGTATAATAGAATATGTTTCGTCCTTTTCTAACCCTAATTAGTTTCGAAGTTAGTCATTTTTTCTTATTTAAAGGTGAATCAAAATGTTTAAATTTTTGTAAAGAACGAAGCTGTCAAATTTTAATTAAGCGATTTTTAAACCCTTGGCTCTATGCCCTTGAAACTTGAATATGTTGTTCTACGACCCCGACATTTCAGAGGATGCTAAGGGAACGCGAAATTTGAAGGAAAACGCTGAAAACCCAGCCGTTCCCGAGATACAGACCCTTAAAGTTTTCCGAAGGGTTTAATGTTTAAATTCGTTAATTAAAAGGGATTAAAGGGCGAAAAATAGCGTATCGGGAGGATTTGAACCCGCGCTTTCCATTGGTTTGCACAGAATTGATGAAAACCCTTTGGTTTACAACATATTTGCCCTTCAAATTTGTGGCGAAGGGCCTGTGTTAATTCCTGTACTAAAAGGGCTAGAAAGACCGGACAAGTGTTATTAAACTTACTTGGATCTGCAAAATTGAAATCCGTGGTCGAATTTTCCGTAAGGGCTCAAATAAGCCCTTGGCCCTTTATAAAAGGGCGGACTCCCACCGGATGGTTATTTTTGTACCTAGAGAACTTAATACTAAAGGATAGGATAAGAAAATTCGGAAAAGTCCTTAATAAATAGGATATTTCCCTGTCTCTTTTGTTATTACATAGGAAAGGTAAAGAAAAAAACGCATTTATTTATTTATTTTTATAAAAAATCATCTATTATCTTCATCCAGTGTTGTAGTTACCGTATCCTGTCGCTGGGTGTAGTACGGCCCTTCGCGGAACCTGTAAACAAACATAAACATTGTTTATTTTGTGCGCCAAAATATAAAAAATGTAATCAATTAACACTTAATTAGTGTTAGTTGTTACGTTATAATATTAATATTATGTTTTTTTAATGAAGACTTCAGTTCCTTTCTGACTTTGGTGAAGTGAACATGGGATGCTTGTGAATAATCGTGTATTGCGATAGTATTGTTGATAGGAACCGAAAAACTTCGTAGTTTTTATTACAATCATTATCTTATTCAATTTTACGTTCGCGATATAAATAAAAGTATTAAGATTTACGCTAAAACTATATTTATTTGTTCATTATCAAAATATATTTTAACTTTGTTTTATTAAGTGCTCTAATTGTTAATTTAATTGGTGCGAGTGTTGTGTAATAATTACTTGATAGTGTATTCAAATCAGTGTAAATCGCCAAAGACAATACAGTTCAGTGATGATGTACTAGCGGACGATATGTTGAGAAAATTTGCCTATCATTGCCATTACAAGTAAGTACTAAAATTAAAAATATTTGTATGTAGCCGTTTGCTGAAATCTGTTTCAGATGATTGAAATATCTATAACTATGTGTAATCATGTAATTCTAATCGTCTGTAACTCGATTCTCAACGATGTAAAAAAATAGGGTGTTACATGAAAAGAAAGAAAATTTCATGCTCAATCCAAATTTTCATCACCCGTTATTCTATCATTAACCGTGTAGGAGTGGTGAATAAAGATATGGAAAATGAATTGAATTAAAAATTCACAAAATTCCGGTGAAAAATCATGTAATTTCAAACGTCTGTAACTCGAGTTTCGACAATGTAAAAAAAATCGTGTGTTACAAGAAAAGAAAAAAAAATTCATGCTGAATCCAAATTTTTATTGCCCGTTATTTTACCTTTAACCGTGAAGGAGTGGTGCATGTAAATATGGAGAATGACCCGAATTGAAAACTCACAAAATTCCCGTGAAAAATCATATAAATTTAAGCATCTGTAACTCGAGATACGATGGTGTAAAAACATCGCCTGTTACATGAGAAGAAATAAAATTTCATGCTCAATCCAAATTTTCATATTCCGTTATTGTACCCTTAATCGTATAGGAGTGATGAATGAAAATATGGAAAATGAACCGAATTAAAAATTCACGAAACAAGCATTGTTGAAATGATTTTCCCAAATTTTAGAAAATTTAGCTAATTTATTTAAATTAGACTTGAAATAGAAATTGTACTAAGTTAATATTTGTTTGTATTGTAAATATATCTTTATTTACAACCCGTGTCTACTTAAAAAAAATTCGCGCTATTTCTACATTCATAAAATTCAAAACATCCTGAACAAATTATCTAATGCATAAGAAATTATCTAACACCCTGACTATTACATGGATTAATTCTTTCAGTTTATTTGTTGCAGTGCTAGTGTAAAGACGTGTGTATGGTGTGCTGTGAACACGAGGACGATTTCCTGGTGCTTGTGGAGGTCGTTAGGATACCTGCAGGACTTGGAGTTACATGCATAGATTTCATTTATTCAAAGTGAGTTTTTATTTTTACTTTTATACTACTTTATAGTTATATTATTTATTCCATGTATTAACCATTAATTCCGGGGGATTATTCTAAGAGATATAAGATATATTTAAATGATTGTTCGTATTATATCGAAAATAGTTTGCATTAATTGATATTTATTTAATATTCCAATCATATACAACATTTTATTCGCTAAATATCTATGTAGCACCGCATATAGTTTTATGGCGTAGATAATATTAAAAAAGAAATGTTTTCTTATATTAAACGCCTGTCACGTATTCTTATTGATCCAGTATATTATTTAATATATATCATTGTATATCTTATATACATATATTTTGTTTCATATATACATAATTATGAATATGTACCATATTACGACAAATGGTAACATCATTTTTTGATTGGTGAAATTACGTAACATATAATTCATTATTAAAAATACTTTAATATCGTACATATTCTACAATATAATCTATAATTAATTGATTGAAATATTTATAAATTTTTTTCATTAATATTAAATATCTCGCATTTTCTTTTATATGAATATTTTTTGTTAATAATTTTTATGAATAATTGAAACAATGCTTAATAATCAGTAAATAAAATGTTTTATTTTCTGTGACCATTGCTACTAATTCATATTTGTTGCATTCCAATATATTTTCTATTGTTGCAGAAAGATAAGGTGTACCTGTACCTACACACGATGCTGTAAAAGTACGCGAGCGAGTTGCAATTCATGAATCCTGATTCTTAGCCTTGGAGATTGTCACATTGTTGCAGAGCATCGCACCACAAAACAACCCCAATATGGATTTTGTACACCTCTCTCCTCAAATTGTTATTTATAAAATTTATGTAAGATAAATAAATAAAATTTCAACTCGCACCTATAAAATATATGATCAAACCATTTTAACCTGAAAAATCATCTACTCTGCTAATAAAAACTTTACAATTCACATATTTTCATATTCATAATAATATTTCAATATGTCAATGCGTATTATATTAGGTTCACATACATCACAAACACACATTACATATGCACATATTATTTGAAAGGTACAAGAAACGAAAGTACAAACATTAATGATTTTTTTTTCAGCTATTCATATATTCTGAAAATAACTATACATTATACTCCTACAAAATAATCTCCTATATCGAAATTTGAAAAGTACAAATGGCTATTTCTCTTAGTTTAAGAGATGTTAATTTTTAAACTTGCTATTTTCAATGGAGATATACAAGTCCTGAAACTAGCATTACTGAAAACTTTTTCAGCGATTCATACATTCTAAAATTAAGTCTACATATAGTAAATAAATTCCTTATTTTAAAAAGTATAAATTGCTATATTTTTTTAATTTTCGTGATATTCATTTTTAAAGTTATTTTTAATAAACATATACACATCTTGAAATAATCATTACTGAAACAATTTTCAACGATTTAAACTTTTTGAAATTAAGTATACAAATAGAAAATTACTCCCTATATTCAAATTTGAAAAGTAAAGTACATATTTCTTAGTTTTCGTGATATTCATTTTCAAATTATACACATCGTAAAACATTACTAAATATTTTTTCAGTACTTCAAACCTTTTGAAATTATATATAAATATAGTAGATTACTCTCTACATCCAAATTTGGAAAGTACAAATCGCTTTTTCCTTTCATTTTTAATATACTCTTTTTATAAGTTGTTTTTTCAATAGACATATACTTGTTTTCTCACCTATCTTGAAACAAGCATTACTGAAAATGTTGACAGCGATTCCAAAGTACTGAAATTACGTTTAGATATAGAAAATTACCCTATAAATCCAAATAAGATTAGGATAATTCGTTATCGCTCTTAGTTCTTGGAGTATTTAATTTTTTAGTTACTATATATATATACAATATTAGAATCACATATGAAGAAGAAATGATAAATATTTGCAACTTTAAAAATTCAGTATCTAGAAAATATATAAATAAGTGGGTTGGGGAATTAGTTCTATTTTTCTGTATCATCATTTGCATCCCCTTCATACATACGTATACACACTTGCAATCTAAAACTTTGAGAAATATTGATCGTTTTAAATAAAATATATAGTTAAGGAAAAACCGTTTTCTTTGTATTATAATATTTATTAATAACACATTTAACTCTCTTCTCGCACCAGTTGAAAAACACTTCATAATACATTCACACTTTGCAAAATAGTTATTTGTGTATCTCATTAAACACATACTTTTTTCTACGTCCGTTGCAAAGGATGATAAAAACACTATGGTTTCAAATTTTACTCTGAATAATTTCATTTTTCATTTACGATATGTACCTTATACCTCAAAATAATTTAATATCGTACACATTATTCAATGCATTCAATTAGTCAGACTTACAGGTGTGCAACAAAACGCGGAACATATAGGAATTCTAAAATAAACCACTAAGTGTGAATTAAAAGAAAAGTTGCTATCACTCCCATTTTTTTAAATATTTTATTTAAAGTTGCTCTAGTTCTAGTTAAGAGACATACCAAAACAAACATAATTGAAATTTTGTAAAAGATTCAAATATTCTGAAATTATAAGTATTCATACAGAAAATAAAACCTTACATTCAAATTTGTAAGGTACAACTATACATCTTGAAACAAGCGTTAATGAACTTTTTTCAGTAATCCATATGTTTTGAAACTTAGTATACGTATACAAAGTTAGCCCCATGAAAATTTGGAAAGCACAAGTTACTATTTCACTTACAGCGATAATAATAAATAATTTCCTATTTCCAGATTCGATATTCCGAGAATATCTCTTAACCCTGTGTTAAAATAACGTTTATGGAGAGTTTATTCTAGATATGTGGATTAAGCTCGTAATGAACTGTGTTAAAAGGAAGCTATTATGAATTTAACCCTTATTTATTGTATTACTGCTGTAAGTGTTCGATATATTTAATATTAAATTCACTATACACTTGTCTTGAAACAAGCATGGTCGAAATTATTTTCAGTGGTTCCAAAATTTTGAAATAATGTACACCTACATATAGAAAATAATCTCCAGAATCCAAATTTCAAAAGTATCAGTCATTATCTCTCTGTTTTTATTTTTTTTAAATTAGACTTGAAATAGAAATTGTACTACGATAAAATTTAATTGTATTGTAACTATATCTTTATTTACAACCCTTGTGTACTCAAAAAATTTTCGCGCTATTTCTACATTCATAAAATTCAAAATACCCTGAACAAATTACCTAATACATCAGAAGCAATTATTTTTTATAATGACTCATATTATTTAATTATTGACTTGTACTTTCAGGGGCAAATTATCTAACACTCTGTCTATTACATGAATTAATTCTTTCAGTTTATTTGTTGCAGTGCTAGTGTAAAGATGTGTGTATGGTGTGCTGTGAACACGAGGACGATTTCCTGGTACTTGGAAAGGACGTTAGGATACCTGCAGGATTTGGAGTTATATCCATAGATTTCATTTATTCAAAGTGGGTTTTAATTTTTACTTTTATACTACTTTATAGTTGTATTCTTTATTCCATATATTAACCATTAATTATTTAAATGATTGCTCGTATTATATCGAAAATAGTTTGCATTAATAATAATTATTTAATATTCCAAGTATATACAACATTTTATTCGCTAAATATTTATGTAGCACCACATATAGTTTTATGGCGTAGATAATATTAAAAAAGAAATGTTTTCTTATATTAAACTTCTGTCATGAATTCTCGTGTTCACCCTGTAGATTATTTAATATATATCATTGTATATTCTATATACATATTTTACTACATACATTTTGTTTCATATATACATAATTATGAATACGTACCATATTACGACAAATGGTAACATAATTTTTTTATTGGTGAACTTACGTAACTTATACCTTATTATTAAAATACTTCTATACACATTATAGATTATATTAAATAATTAATTGAAATATTTGTACAGTCTTTTCATTAATATTGAATATCTCTCACTTTCTTTCACATTAATATATTTTGTTAATAATTATTCTTAATAATTTGCAAATAAAATCTCATTATTTCCTATGACCATTTCATCTCTGTGTTTCTATCTGTTTAAATTGGGGATAATCCTGGGATAATGACCTCTACTATGAAGTGTACCACGAACGCACAATATCCCTAACCAGACTATACCTATACTTATTCATATTTGTTACATTAAAATATATTTTCTATTGTTGCAGAAAGATAAGCTGTACCTGTAACTACACCATCGATAGTCGATGCTGCAAAACTACCCCAGCGAGTTGCAGTTCATGAATTCTGATTTTAGCGTTGGAGATTGTCACATTGTTGCAGAGCATCGCACCCCAAAACAACCCCAATATGGATATTGTACACCTGTCGCCTCAAGACGTTATTTATAAAATTTATGTAAAATAAATAAATAAAACTTCAACTCACACCTATATACTCTGCTAATAAAAACTTTATGAACATATGCCTAAGACACATACATACATACATATAAGCATATTCAAATATAACAGAGAATAAAATCATGTCATTATAAAATACTTATTTTCATTTTCATAATTATATTTTAACATATCAAAGCGTATTACGTTATGTTCATATACATCAATATCACAAACACACATTACATACATATTATTTGAAGGTTACAAGAAACAATAGAGCTAAGTCTACATATTAGTAAATTCCTTATCATTTTGAAAAGTACAATTCGTTATATCTTCTTTTAATTTTCGTGATAATCATTTTTAAGGCTGCTATTTTCAGTTGACATGTACACGTCTTGAAATAAACATTACTGATTTTTTTTCACCAATTTAAACCAATTGAAATTAAATATACATACAGGAAATTACTCCCAATATCCAAATTAGAAAAATAAGTTGCTACTTGTTTTAATTCTCATGTTATTCATTTTCAAAGTTACTATTTTCAATAAACATGGACAAGTCTTGAAATAAACATTAATGAAACAAATTTCAGCGATTTCGAAATTAAGTATACATATAGAAAATTACTCCCTATGTTCAAATTTGGAAGGTACAAGTACATATTTCTCTTTGTTTTCGTGATACTCATTCAAAATAGCTATATATTATATTCGTACAAAATAATCTCCTATACCGAAATTTAAAAAGTACAAATGGCTATTTCTCTTAGTTTAAGAGATTAATTTTTAAACTTGCTATTTTCAATGGAGCTGTACTAGTCCTGAAACTAACATAACCGAAAACTTTTTCAGCAATTCATATATTCTAAAATTAAGTCTACATATAGTAAATAAATTCCTTATCATTTTGAAAAGTAGAAGTCGCTATATCTTTTCATTTTCGTGAAATTCATTTTTAAAGTTATTTTCTATAAACATATACACATCTTGAAATAATCATTACTGAAACAATTTTCAATAATTTAAACTTTTTGAAATTAAGTATACATATAGAAAATTACTCCCTATATTCAAATTTGGAAAGTACAAGTACGTATTTCTCTTAGTTTTCGTGATATTCATTTTCAAATTATATACTTCGTAAAATAAACATTACTGAATTTTCTTTCCGTAATTTAAACCTTTTGAAATTATGTATAAGTAGAGTAAATTACCCCCTACCTCTTCTACATCTAGATTTGGAAAATACAAATCGCTTTTTTCCTTTAGTTTATAATATATTCATTTTATAAGTTCTATTTTTCAATAGACATTTACGTATCTTGAAACAAGCTTTACTGAAAATGTTTACAACGATTACAAAGTACTGAAATTACGTTTACATATAGGAAATAACCCTATAAATCTAAATAAGATTATGATAATTCGCTATCGCTCTTACTTCTTGAATTATTTAATTTTAAAGTTACTATATACAATATAAGAATCACATACTGATATTTAAAAATTCAGTATCTAGGAACTATATAAATAATTGGAGTGGGGACATAGCTCTATTTTTCTGTACCATCATTTGCATCCCTTACATACATACGAACACACACTTGTAATCTCATACTTTGAGAAACTTTGATCATTCTAAATAAAATATAGCTAAGGAAAATCCGTTTTATTTATATTATGATATTTATTAATAACAATAACATATTTAACTCTCCTCATACACCCGTTGAAAAACACTTCATAATACATTCGCGCATAGTCATTTGTGTATTTAGGCGGAAAATAACACTTAACGCTCATGACACACATATATTTTATTTCTACATCCGTTGAAAGAGATACTTAAAACACTAATGTTTCAAATCTTACTGTGAATAATTTCATTTTTCATTTATAACAACTAAAAATTTACATTCCGCTTTGAACCAGAAAAACTACAAGTTGTTTTGTCAACTTCATTTATCAATTTTCTGCTCTAAACTTACAGCTTGAAAAGCTTACTTTCAAAATGGATGTAGAAAAAAATATTGTTTCACTTTGAAAGAAAATCATTTCATCGTTAAAAAAAACATAGGTACATACACTGTGACACTATTTATCATTAGTACACTCATACTTTATACACTTACGGTATTATTCATACACATATTTTCATCTTTGAAAAATTAGTATTTTCTTAGGCATATGTAAAAAAATGACATACTTTTACTCTGTTATATATACCTTAATAAAATCATACAGAAAAACGCATAAGTGTTCATACATACATCTATACTAAACTACTATACAATCATTTTATTGAATACAAACACATAATAAATAAATGTATAACATAGTTCATATTATTATTTATTATTCTACAGACTTTACGCTGTGGGAAAACATATATATTCACAGACTTGAAAGAAAAACTATCTTTCATCTTACGAAAAAACGATATACTTTTACTTTCGCTGTTCTATATAAGATAGTAAAATCATTTACAAAAATACATATATATGTGTTTGTATACGTAATTACATTGTTGATAACGTATTGTTGTACACTCATTAAAATTATATATGATATACTTTACATTTTTATATTTTTCTGACTGTATATACTTCCCATATATTGAATACATTTATGTATTTATGTACATACATACATACATATATAAATATCGCAAATCTGTATCATCAAAATGTATATCTTAATATGTTACCTAAACATCGCAATAAAACTTATTCCTAATAAAATTGTACTACATAGTCTAGTTAAAAATCGATCATTCCTTATGCATATATCTATAAGATAAAGAATTCATGGATAGTAACATTTTTGTCAAATTTGACGTAATTAGAGCACATATCATCATCTCTGTATTCGTGTATTCATTGTTAAAATAATGTATTTCATGTATTATTTATTGTAATATCATTATTATGTAACACATCTCTGACAAATAAATCCTTGTTATAAATAACAAACTATTTCATTCCTATACACCGATCAAAAATCGCATTCCAAAGATCTAGATTCATATCCCGCTTGCTAGCACGCATTTTGCAGGCCGCCAATCTGCAAGCAGAACGGCGACCTGCAAAATCCTGCAAACCAAACATCCAAGTTCGATCCCGCCCTATTAGCTACCTGCACCCAGCAACCAGCCGAGCATATTCACCCCATCCTAGCTAGCAACCAGCCGAGCATATTCACCCCATCCTAGCTAGCAACCAGCAAAACCACCAGCCCGTCCTAGCCTGCGGTCTAGGACGGATTCTGGTGGCTAGCTGGCCAGCTAGCTAGAAATCCAGAAAAAGCAAGTATATAGCTCGATTACGTAAGTTTACGAAGCAGAGTGTCCGGTTCGACACCACCGCTCACGCCGAATGACTGTAAATTCATCAAACAGCTGTATATAAGGCTGAAATCTGTGGTGGGAGGGCTAGGATTCATGAATCCACCACCAGGCGATTGAATTTTGAATTTTATGAGAGAATGTCTTACTATAGCCTTTCGATTCTACGAATTTTATATTTTAATGATCAGATGTCTTACTATAGCCAGTAAATTTGAATTTTGTGGGCACATGTTTTGCTATAGCCTTTCGATTCTGCGAATTTTTATTTTTTGATGATCAGATGTCTTGCTATGGCCAGTAAATTTAAAGTTCGTGGGCTCATGTCTTGCTATAGCCTTTCGATTCTACGAATTTTAAAATTTGATCTTGCTAGAGCCAGCAAATTTTATTTTTGTCGAGTATATGCCTTGGGATTGGTTGAAAATCCGTCTGAGAGCTCAAAAATGCTCGTAGCGGCCGTGAAATGTCACTTTTCAGCCGTTACGGCTCTAAATCGTCGATTTTACAGGATTTTTGAATTTTATCGACCAGAAGCCTTGTTGTAGGCTGTATATTATCGATTATGTAATCGAGCTGCCGTGGATCGCTCGCTGTATATCGGCGATTACGTAATCACCTGCCATGATTCGCTCGCTGTATATCGGCGATTATATAATCGTACTACTGTGGTTCGCTTTCCGCTGCTCTTGGCTTGATTTAGATGGTAGCTGGAATTGAACTTGGATTTTTTAGTTCGTAAGATTGGTGTTTGTGAATCGTTACGCTGCTGCCGATCGCAAATCGATGCTCTAGATCTAGTTCGTATGTAGGTGAACTACAGGATGCCTGAAAGTTTTAATTTTGGGTATGGAAAAATTGGGATTTTGAATTGAAAGATTGTATTCATTTTGTTGTGTTTATTGGTCATTCATATAATACATTTTTAAATCTAATATATAACGATATGAATTAGAACTTAGAAATAAATAAAATCAAATATGTATCATCAAATGTATATTAAGTTATGTATTTTTCACGCGGTTACATTATGTACGTATTTTGACATTTATCTAAGACTTATCGAGATGGAGATATTTTGGATGTTATATATATTACAAGACACAAAAGTAGATCAATGTATATTATATTTTATAATGCAAATAACTAGTGTCTATAAGTCTTAGAGAAATTATGTCAGGTATCAGGATATTAAATAGAGCAAGTATATTATAATACAGGATTGATTATAAATCAATAAATACCAGATATGTACAATCACATATTAAGTTCTATTTTCTAATACAGTTAGCATATAATGTACCTATTTTGTAAGTCGAGAACTAACGGAATTTGAGTAATTCATCTTGGAGAAAAAGGATTTGTCAATTTAGGTTTATTTTATTAGCTATTTTCTCGCGATTTGTTTGTTTAATATATTCATGTATGCATTTAATAACTGAATGTTTAACTGCTTAATAATATGAAAACAACTTGTAGTTAATATATGATAAATTCGTCAGCAACTCATATTAGTAAAAATGTATTAATCAATAAATAGATCAACATATAATATTAGTTTTTTTAATTATATAGAATTAATCTTACTTATTAAATACTTATCATAATAAAAAGAGAAATCGTAATACAGTTCTTTTATAGTGTAAGTATGAACAAACTATACTAATTTCTTCGCCAGGGTAAGGGTTATTCTATATATTAACCAAAAATTAGGATTAAGATTTTTTCTGTAGCGTTTGAATATTGGAATACGTGATTGTATAATATTTGATATGTTTAGTAAGTATGCATTTTTTTCGTATATAAGTATCTTAGGCTATGTATTATGTAAACATATACTATATATTTATATAGGTAGGTATAAGTATGTATATATATTTTTCATACACATTGACAAAAACAATATACATATATATGTAGGTAACACATTATAGATATAATAATGGCAACTTATAATAAATACATAACGACATTATAGATAAATATTATTTAGGTATATATTTCACTGTCGTCGTTGTTAATCCCGAACATTTTGTTTCCAAATCCAACGCACAAAGCACAGTGCACTAACATCCACCAGAGAAAATGTAACAAATTCTAGTAGCTCAGAAGTTTATGAACGAGATCCACTCACACTCAGCGAAACAGACGTATGACTAGTAGTGCAGTCCACAAAAACATTCTGGAACATCATCATTATTTAATGTGATGATGATATATGAGAATGATAATATGGGTTTGGGTGATATCATAAATTTTGATAAATTGGTTTAATTCGGCACTGTTAAGGATATGTAAATATTATATCACTAAATTCAGAATAAAATTGTTTATCCAATAAGTAAATAAAAAATATATGGTCCCATTTAAAATTAAAAAGTTGGTTCCACTGGTTGAAAAAATACGTTTATTTGTTATATAACAAGTGATATGATTATCATCGATGATACTCTCGAGTGAAACCGAGTTGCAGATTTGCTGTTTTGTTTTTACGAGCAATATCTTCGATTATTAATCATATCACGAGTTTATATTTAATGAGAGAATATAACTAATTTTTATAATACATTGTGTGCTGCTTTAATATATCGGAGTTTGAATTATTGTTATTACTTATTTTTATACTCGAAATTAACTGTTAATGTAAATAAAGAAAACAAATCCCTTAGTAACGACTATAAATAAGTTGATAATTTCTTTATTTTTTATCATCGCTCTGATAGACATGTAAACTAGGGAGATTCTGAATGTTGATTGACGGAAAACATGTCACGTGACTAATGAATTATATTCTCATTAAAATAATCTTGTGAAATAGAAATTGTTTGCTAATTTAACGACCTCGTAGCTCGTATACTTCTCTAGATAGACATGTATATATATTTTTCACACAAATAAACAATATATAGTTTGGTTCATGGAAGATGACTATTCAAGGTAATTTATAAACCGTATGATAGAAATTTACTTGCAGATAACTTCACTGCATTTTGTATGCATAGGCGTGCAACACGAAATATTTATGAATACATGTTAACTGAAAAAATAAGTGTAACATTTTATATAGCGGTAGTATAGCAACATTATGTATTAGAAAGAGATAGATTATTTGACGTATGTCTATGTGATTTATGCTATATGACAGATATACGTTCCATATTCACATTGCTCTCTAACACACTAAAAGTAATAGGAACGTATGTCGATGAGTTGCTGGTATGCAATTATCTATTGAACTGCCCTCTACGTTGAAGCAAATCCAGTGGCGGAGTTTGTTTTTTGAATTTGACGCACGATTTGACGTTTAATCAAAATCAACGAATAAGTTTTTAATTTTGTTTCGCGATTTTATTAAACATAATCATGGGAGAGAAAGGAAAAACTTTGCGAAGAGCAAGCTATTCAATTTGTGCATAATGAACACGAATATTTTCAACGGGAAACAGAAAATAATGGACCATTATTAGATCTTCATCAGGTGCAGCAGGTAATATTTGTGAATATATTTTTTTAAATGAAATTGCTACAAAAAAAGGTTTCATGATTAATAAATGAAATTTAGCAAGTATTTTATTTTAGCGTACAGCAGATGCGCTACAAATATCTGAAACCACAGTAAACAGGGTATTAAAACGTGTTAATAATATCGAAAATGAAGAACAATTAACTTCTTCTAGAAAAAAAAACGTTCCAGAAAATCAACTGCAACAGCTGATCTTGATACTTTTAACACAGATGCAATTAGAAGAATAATATATGAAATGTATGCTAACAGTAAGTAGTTCATTACTTATTTTCAAAATATGTATTTATATCATTGTTTTCAGTATTTTTGTAACTATACATAGGTGTTGTATCTTTATTAAATATTATACCTGGTGCACGCCTATGTGTATGGAATGTAGTGAAGTTATTTGCAAGTAATATTATACCAGATGGTTTGAAAATGACCTTGAATTGTCATCTTTCGTGAACCAAATAGTATAATTTATTTGGACATTATGTTTCTTTTTAATTAATGCTTTTCTCATACACTTAAGATCTTCACCTATGTGTTTGCAAAACACAAAAACAGACTTGCCATAAACCATGAAATAACAATTTGATTTAAATGTCAACGTCACTGAGTAAATATTAGCACAGAGGGCAGTGTAGTAGTTAATTAGGTATCTGTACGACAAACGTCATTATTATTTGTATTGTGTTAGAAAGTAATATCACTATTTATTTATTTATTTATTTATTTATTTATTATTAATCACTCAACAGGAACAAAAGTTCCCAATTACAGAGGATTATTTACAAAAACAAGAATAATACAATGTAAGACAAAACGAGAAGTGACAATATTAAGAATAACTTTATGTAGTTACAAGACCAAATGAAAAATAATAATGTTAAGAATAACTTAATGCAAGTGCGAAAGATCGGACAAGAAATAGTTCATAATTTTCTTTCCAAACCCGGACTGAGCATCATTGAAAATGTCAAGATTGTTAATGTAGATGGACAGAGTATTAAATGTAGCACACAACTGTCTAATTGGGGATCGAAGTTCGTAGTTAGTTCTAGGGGTGCTGTATGTGAAGGTTAACTTGCGCCGAGAGTTTAAGCGAGGTACGCTAAAATTTAAGTTAGCTAGCGAATGAGCATCATCAATTAGATTTACGTATATTGGTCACATCACACAAACTATATAGACATATGTCAAATAATCTTTCTCTTTCTAACATGAAATGTTGCTAAGCTACTGCTGTATAAAGGGCTGTGTGTTCTTTCTTCGAACAAGTGACCTTGAATAGTCATCTTCGTGAACCAAAGTATACATTTATAGGTAACACATATAATAATGACAACTTATAATAAATAAAACCAATATATTATATTATTTATATTTCATTATCGTCGTTGTTAATCCCAAACACTCCGTTTCCAAATCCGACGCACAAAGCACACTGGACGAACATCAAATTCTAGTAGCTCAGATGCTCAGAAGTCTATGAACGAGATTCACTCACACTCAGCGAAACAGACGTATGAATAGTAGGTACACTCCACATGAACATCTGGAATATCATCATTATTTAATGTGATGATATATGAGGATGATATATGGGCAGGTTCGTGTTGTGATATGGAGTCAAAAGGCACCAACAGTAACAATAACTGTTATACATTTAGATTATAGATATTCTGATTGATATGCTCCTGATAATCACCCTATTAAGCAACTATATCAAATTCGTCCTTTGTTTTTCTGCATGAACCAAATAAATTAAAAATTTACCCTTCTATAAATATTTCTGTTAGGGCGCCAAATTGAATATTATGTACTCCAGGTACCAGAATACTACCGCGCGGCTTTGTATATGGGTTTGGATGGTATCATAAATTTTGAGAAATTGCTATGTAATTTCATTTTCCTCTTTTCATTCGAATACCAAACCCCTATTTGTAAAATTGGGTATACTAACCTTTACTAGTATATATATTCTAAATTGTTTATATTATGTCAAAAATAATCTCAAAGACTACAAATTAAACAGTGCAATACATTCTTAAAACACCAGGAACAATTTATTCTAATCTTCATCACCCTTGTTTACGTCTTAATAAATCAAAATGTAGTGTAAATTGCTATGGTATACAGCTTTATAATTACTTGCCTAACTTTCTGCAAGATTTGAGTATTAACGAGTTCAAAATAAAAGTTAAAAATATACTTATGGAAAATGCGCCATTTATTTATGGAAATATTGAAAAACATGTAATTTATGAATTTATCATTCTTATTGTATTGACTTGTGTAAATACTTATTTTGTATAGTAGCACTCAATAAATATTATTATTATTATTATTATTATTATTGATAATTCTTTTTTTTTCTTGATTATATAGTTCAATTTTATTTAAAAGTTGTATATATGTATATTATTAATTAAATATTTCCTGTCGGCCAGTGACACTAAAAATGTATAACTCAAAAACTATACCTGTTTTTTTAATACCCTGTATATGTATGTATAATGAATGCCATTGTACACTTTGACATGAGAGCGATCAGGTGTGTATGAGCTTTTTTCGAATTTCGAAAGATAAAACAAATGAATGTTTAAACGAATGTTTTTATGTGTACAGAAAAATTTTTGAAAGATTTCCGATCAAGTTCATCTACGAATTGTATGAATTCAGATTTTTGCTCCGCCCATTATGACAAATTCTGTAGTGTCGTTTGCTTCGTTTTTATGAGGGTACATAAGATACTACTGTTATTTTATTATTATAAAAATATATGTTAAAATAAAAGCATTCAAAATTCAAAAATAAGTCAACTGGTAAGTTTATTAGCAAATGTAGAACCAAATATGTGAAAAATAAGATAATGACACAATGTCAGTGTCAGTAACTGACAGAAAATAACGTTATTCGTACGGCTACGAATCAAGGTAATGTATCTGAATTAATAAATAAACTTACGTTGCAGCTAAAATATTATCAACTACGAGCATCGTTTTAAAGTGGAATGTCCTTAGTCGAAACAATATGAATTTTTGAAAGACAAGCGTGTTATATCCATCCTTATCACACACGGTTATAGCCTTTGCAAAGGAAAGAAATAAATGTATGCTAATTTGTTAAATCATTCATGATAGAGAAGACCTTGGTCGGACATCTTTCAAAAAATTTACTGTACATGATTTTGACTAAGGCTCGTATTCTCACCTCATGAAGTATCACTTCCGTTTAATATATTGTTTAAATAAATATAATTGTTCTTAAAAGTGTTCTATATTGTTTTACTAATGTGCAGTGCTGTAATTGTTAATTTAAATGGTGTGAGTGCTACATAATATGTATTATAAAATATATTCTAATTCGCCAATTTTTACCGTGTAAATACTGTCATCAGTCTCTCATTATCGCATTTGCTGAAATATTTGAAACTAAGTGTCGCTATCTCTTTTACTTTCAAAAATATTTAATGTTAAAGTCGTCACAAGGCAAATAAAATTATGAAAAATTATGAATAAAAAAAAATAACTTACATTGTATACAGATGAATCGCCCTTTTTTCAACGAATCCTACGTTATCGCCATTCGAAGTTGGAGATGAAATCCGGAGATACACGAAGTCCGAAGAGAAATTTCAGGATATTGTAGATGATCAGGACGTCCATCTCTCCTATCAGCACTTTGGCATCTAGAAGAAAAATCATAATTAAACTTTTGTATAATTTCTTTATAAATATAAATCATTTCATATTTCGAAATATTTAATTTTATTTAGAAAATTCATATCACCCTTAACGCTGTTTACAAATACAAGTATATAATGCATAAATGTCAATTATAATTTATTTACTCAAGATCAAGAATTTTCAATATTAACTAGCGGTTTTTTTGATTGTTACCTAACGTGTCTAACTAATACATGGATTAATTTATTCAGATTTATTGTACATACAGCTTAGAAATTTAGATATTTTTCAATATCTGTTTCAAATTGAAATTCACTGCTGAGAAGAAAATATTTCAATTATTGAATTATATTATACTATATATTAACTATGTTCGAAATACAAATATAACAAAATACAATCTTACCAAGAATAAATGAAATATCCAAGTACACTACAAGCCCTGCAGATTTCTAAACCAAATTTCCAAGCACCAAGAAATCAACCTTGGTACACGAGCACAGCACAGATATGTCTGTTCACTAGCACTTCAAGACTTCAATAATAAAAATAAACAAAATTAACTTACGTATTGTTAGATATTAGGTAATAATATAATTAAATTCTCAAACAGCCAAACCAACTAATTAAATAATAACAAGTAATTAATGTTTATGTGTTTTGTACGTATTTAATTCTTTTTAATTTCTAAATCAATCAAGAATAAAAATTCTTCTCCTTCAATATACAGTCGTTCACAAATTATTATTGGTACACTTTACATTTAACAGTATAATGTAAAATAAAAATCTGTTGTGCTCAGCACAATACCTCTCGCCACTTTCGTTTTTGGTTACATTAATATAGGGCGCGAGCAGTCATGTGACATTGTTGGCCTTAAAAAGCAAATATGGGAGCCCGTCTCAGAATGACAATTAGTAGTTAATTTGTCACCAGGAGTGTGGACTTTATTTATCGAGGAAAATAAACCACAAGGAATTGGAAAATCACTAAATTTAGAATGAAAAATTGATATCTGACATATATGTACATAATTACTATAGCTATCATTCTGTCACAGGCCTCCATATCTGCTTGTCAAGGTCAACAAAGTGACATGACTGCTCGTGCCATGTTGTATTTAACATTTCTTTTATACCTACACTCTACACCAAAAATTCTACTTATATCTATCATTCATATTTAATTTTTTAAATTTTAAATTAATTCTATGAAGAAATTTTGTCCTACTCCTCTAATTTTTCTGTCAAATAGATTTCCTCTGACTCACTCATCCTGCGACCAGCAAAAAACTTCTATCTATGCATTTCTGCTGACTTACAAAAATTTAGCTGTCAGTCCCCTCTAGTCTATATTCAAATATATCACGCCATAGAAACTACGCATTAAGCCATGTCACATAAGATGGATCAACTGTGTTGCGGAAGACTTGAGAGAAAAGGAACTGAATGAGAACGACACTCAAAACAGAAATGAGTGGAAGAAGAAAATAAAAAATAACGATCCTTAACGAAAGCTAAAGAAGAAGTCATTGCCAAATGTAATTTGCATAGTTTGTTTATGAAATAATTTTACTGGAAATATAGAATCTTTTGCAAGGAAATTTATGTATGGAATTTGTACATAATACACAGGATAGACGGAAGGTAATGTGCTGGCCACATCAGATTTTTTTGTTGTGATCAAACATATCATTTTACTTTGACTCACTCAAATTAGCTACAATGTTTAGTAACTTACTGATGCAAATCGGTTGATTTCGTGGAACAACCATACCACTTTTATCCGGTGTTACGATGCCTCCTGATTCTGATGGTAAATACCATGATACCACAGTATAAAAATACTTAAACCAGTAGCGACACTTCGCATATTTCATGATACCAAAATTTGAGTAGGCGTGGCCAGTTCTGCTTATGAGAAGATGGCCGCTCGCTCACAGCCACTTGTCTGATTGTTGTTGTTATTGTCATTTTCACGTATAAAATGAGTAGAAAAAAGAGAGGTAAAGTTATATGTGCTATGAAAGACTGTAAAAACTTTTATAGTGTCGGTGGAATGAGTTTTTTTGGATTTCCTACGGACCCAGAAAGGTAATATTTAAGTTTTACATTAATAACCAAGCTTACATTATTTGTATTTCCTCATAAATATTTGATAAAATTGTATTGCCGTATGCGATTATTTTATGCACTAATTTTTATAAATAGAAATTTAAAATCATCCAAAGGGAAACGGAAGCAAATTATAGTAAAACATTTGTAATATTATACAAAATAAAAATATTTGTATTTATAAAATATAGTTTTATTATATTTAATATAATTATACTTATTTGTAACCAATGAAATAATAAATACCGTACTAATATATCATTTGCAAATGACAGTTGTTCAAATTCCCGCCACGTACCGCTTATACCAAGATGGCTGCTTACTCCATTCGACGCGACATGAAGATCAAAGGTGCCGACAACAAGTGTCGCTACTGGTTAAGTATTTTTATACTGTGATGATACTATTTAGAGTTCCGGGTCGTATACGAAAGAAAGAGTTTTTCCTCATGTCTAAGCTGAGGAATAAGTAAAATAAATAATATACACTAATATTATAGATTATAATATATACTTAGAACTAACAAAATAAATTATACATATTGCACCATAAATCAAGTAATAAATTATGAATTTACAATATTAACATTTTTCTTTAGAACTAAATTGATACTAGGTATTACCATATGCATTGATAATTGAAATTTATTCTAATTTTTATCTTCTTTTTTTGATAAAGACAAATATATAACAAAACTTTTATCTGTCTGTAATTAATTAATGTTAAACCGTCATACCAATCGGTGTAGGCTGTGTTTTCTTACTTTTCCTTTGTCTTTCTCTTTTGGATTTCTCTTACATATATCTTCTTGTAATCTATTTAAATTCCTACAATTTTTATTACATTGCTACGCATATATGTGTAGCCATGAAATTTTTTATATCTATTGTGTTGTTAAGTGCGTTGTTTATAACAACAAAAGCTGAAAGAAACAAAAGACAAGCGTGTGCACATTCAGTAACTACAGCTTCAGGTCCAAAAGCACCTAGACAAATTTGTAAAGGGGCTCTAATTTTTGAAGATAATTTTGATAATTTTGACAGGAGTAAATGGACTCAGGAAAATACAATGTTTGGATTTGGTGTAAGTAAAAGTTATTTTAAAACTGTAATATAGTTTTATTAATATTTATTTCTTTAAATGAATTTGATTATTGAAATTGATTATTTCTAAAACGGCCGTTTTACTTATTTTACGCAAAAAAGTTATTTATAGACAAATCTACTCCATGTTTATTTAAATAATTTATTTTGTTAAAAAATAGTGAGTTTCTAATGAATAAGTACATTTTGGAGTTCCTAGAATACGAATTTACTATTTCTATGATGTCTGTATGTACGTATGTGTGTATGCGTGCATATGTGACGATAGTTTTGAATCGCATAACTCCAAAACCACAATTCCAAAATTATGTTTTTTTCGTATTTCAGGAGTTTAGATCCATATGCAGACGTAATTAGATTTTGGTCATAATTGGGCAACTTTTAACAGTTTCTCTTGAAAAACGCAGTTAAATATCATTTATTGACATTTAATGTTATTATAAATTTTAAATAATATATTATTTTCTATAAGATTTGATTGCATTTTATACTTCATATTCAATGCATATAGAGTTAAAAAATTATAAAAATTAAATTCCATAAAGCAACCAGCTATGCTATAATCATGGTAACGCTAGTATATAGGGTGACACTGACAAACGGGCCACTGAAAATAACTTTTTTATTTATAAATATTTTTTTATTCTCTTTAATTCAACGATATGCTTATGGTTTAAGTGTATTTTTATTGAAAAAATAAATTACAAAAACGTAAAAGAAATGATGCATAATTAATCTGCGAAGCTATGATATCAGGCAAGCTGTAAAAACAGTTTTTAGTTAAATGTTTAAATATTAAGTTATTTTTGTAAGATTCCATGTTCTGCTACAAAAAAAATTATCAATTTGTTATCACAGCCTACCTGATATGGCAGGTTAATTATTCATAATTTTATCTTACGTTTTCCTAATTTACTTCTTCAATAAAAAATAACTTCAAGGATATCGTTGAATTCGTAATTTCAAATAGATTCCAAATATATATACTAAAGAAATAAATGAAAAATGAAATAAATGAAATGAAATATGTTCTATTTGAAATATGAAAGTTAATATCATTTCCGATTAAACCGGAAGCGCTACCATCATGTCAAATATTATGATTTATGAGCCCATAAGCCTAGTTTACAAATACATGAAGATAATTGAAAAATAATTCCAAATAAAAAAGTTATTTTGACTGGTCCGTTTTTCAGTGTCACCTGTATACCTAAGGTGTGCAACATAATGCGGAAAATATAGTTTAATAGGGCGGAAGGTAATGCACTGGAACTATAGAATCTTTTGCTACAAACTTTCTGTGTTGAATGTATACAAAATACATAGAATTGGCGGAAGATAATATGCTGGCCACATCAGATGTTTTTTATTTCGTTTAATTTTTAAAAGTATAATCCTGTAATTCCTTTTAAAAAACGCAAAATTTCTAAAATATGCCGGAAAGATTTATTCAAAATTTTGACTATTTCAGTGGTTTGTAAATTTATATTTCTAATAACAGTTTAAATAAAAATATCTCGAGGAAGAAAAATACATCAACCCATTGATTACAATTTTGAATTCAGTGCAATGAAAATGATCTAAAATCAATGAAAATTTGAACTTTTTATCTAAAAAATGAGTCTATTCGAACGAAACTTTTGCTATCTTCATTCGAATTATAGTTAATAGATCTTTATTTATTTACTTAGACATATTTTTCTAATTTTAGAATAATGAATTTCAATGGTATACGAATGATCCAAAAAATAGTTTTTCAAGAGATGGTAATTTATTAATTCGACCAAGTTTAACTTCAGATTATTTGGGTGGTGAAAATAAACTATATTCGGAAACAGTTACTATAAACCAGTAGGTATTTTTTAAATAAATACATTTGTATATAATCAACATTTTCACTATAATTTTATTCACAATTAATAATCGTATTTCTAGATGTACAAATAATGCTGATAGTGGATGTCAAAGAACTGGAACACCTGAAGATGTTTTAAATCCAGTAAGAAGTGCCAGAATACACACAAAAAATTCATTTCAATTCAAATATGGAAGAGTCGAAATGCGAGCACAAATGCCTGTAGGAGATTGGCTCTGGCCAGGTATATCATTTTTTATAAATATATGAATATTAAAAATTATCAATATTTGCGAAGTATATGCGAATATGTTACTAGGAATCGTATTATTTTACGTGACTAATTTAACGGTATCATAAACGTATATTATGGAGAGTGACATGAATTTATGTTTGTTTGTTTTCATATATCAATACAACGCGTAAAATAAACAATAAATATTAACCAAAGTATTTCTATAATGAATTGATGACGAATTGTTTTCAACAGTTTGTATGAAAATAACCAACATTTTTTTTTAAATACTAATATTCTATGAATTTAATAATTGGAATGATTATATTGGTTTGAACATATCATGATCATGAGGAGAGATGAAGAATATATTGAAATAAGAATGAATAGCTTGTTAATAGAAGAATAGAAAACGAATGTGGCAGAGATGAGAATGTTGAGATAGATATTGGGGAAGACACGGAAAGATAAGGCTCGAATGATAAAGTTTCTAGAAAGATACAAGAGAGATGATTACATTGGTTTGTACATGGCATGAAATGAGAAGAGATGAATACGAGGGGCATTCAAATTTAAACGAGTCTTTTACTTCTGAGGGCCTAGAAAGTGTGTCGGAGGTAGGCGAAGCATCGGAAAAGGTAGGGGGGGATCCGCTCCAGATGACTCAAGGCCCAGCTGACCGCCCGACCGATTTCGTTAGCTGTCCTCATCCTCACAATGAGCGAAAGAGAGGTTCATCCGTCGATTGCGCAACTCATAATTATAAAGTTTTTAACGAAGGAAGAAGTTAAACCAGCCGAAATTCGGAACCGACTGCGTGCACAGTTCTAGGAGAATACACTTTCATGGCCACGAGTGCAAGCCTGGTGTGCAGAGTTCAAAGAAGGGCGTGAAAAAGTAGAGAATGTGAGTCACCGAAGACGCCAAAACTCGCTTGTCAGCCAGGAAGGTGATGTCAACTGTGTTTTGGGATTCTCAAGGAGTTTTACTCGTTAATTTTCTTCACGATCGTCGCACAATAAACGCTACCTACTACTGTGACCTTCTTGACCAGGTACGAGCTGCATATCGGTTAAAAAGGCGCTGTTAGCCCATCCGAGACGTCCTGTTCCTGCATGACCCCACACTGCAGTCCTAACAATCCAAAAATTGGCTGAAATGCATTGGACTACACTTGACCACCCTCCCTACAGTCCTGAGCTTTCACCATGCGATTTTCACATGTTTGGACCTCTCAAGGAAGCACTTGGAGGAGAGCGTTTTGCGAACGGTCAAGAAGTTGAACAGTTTGTGCGCAATTTGTTGGATAACCGCCCGAAGTCATTCTTCGAAACGGGCATAAAAAAATATCTGTTCGCTGGGAAAAATGCATAACTAAGGAGGGGAACTATATAGAAAAATAATTATAAAATGTGATTTCTGCCTAAATGTAAAATAAATTTTCTTTTGCAAAAGGCTCGTTTTTATTTGAACGACCCCCGTATATTGGAAGAAAAATGAATAGCTTAGTAGTAGATGGTAGAAGAAATAGAGAAAGACCAAAGATAAGATGGAAGGACTGTATTACGGAAGACTTGAGAGAAAAGGAACTGAATAAGAACGACACGCAAAACAGAAATAATTGGAAGAAGAAAATAAAAAATAGCAACCCCTAACGAACGGGAAAAGCTAAAGAAGAAGATGTCAGTGTCAAGTGCATTTTGCATAGTTCGTTTATGAAATAATTTTACTGGAAATTTAGAATCTTTTGTTATGGAATTTATACATAATACACAAGATTGACGGAAGGTATTGTGCTGGCCACATCAGATTTTTTTATTTTTCCGTACATTTACAATAGATATCGAATCGTGTGTCGATTATTTATATAGCGTTTATTTTGCTTGGGCCAGAAACCAAACCCGAACTTAACATTTAGGTCCGTCTTCCTGTGAAGAACATTGTTATTTTCTATCTTTTATCATAATTTTCATTATCTACATTTAATTTTGTTTCTGCATAGCTCTGTGGCTTTTCCCTGGAGGCGACCGTTACGGTGGATGGCCCCGTTCCGGGGAAATCGATGTAGTGGAAAGTCGAGGAAATGAACATCTACAAGTCAACGGAGGAAACATTGGCGTAGGAAGTGGGGGAGCTACCTTACATTGGGCTCCTGACCCACAACATGATGCCTGGCAAAAGTACATATTCATATTTATATTAAAACAGTCATGGTTTTTATTTTTCATCTCGTCCACTTTCATATAGCGTGAAAATCGCAACTAATAAAATAATCATATTCTATTGAAATGTTAACGTCGATACATAGGTACGAATATACATTCCATTTCATCAAGATATACAAGTATAGGTAGATTTTAGATATAGTGCATTGAATTGACTGTATAATCTGCTGTTTTTACGTGATTCACTACAGGACACCGCTAAGGGTTGAATTTAATATAGAGCTAGTTTACACCCAATCCTATTCATGCGACCTAATATAATCATCGAGCCAATGCCATCTGTTGAAATACAATCGCACTTATTTTTTTTTAAACTGCGGTTTCATATGTCAGGTGGATAAAAGTATTTCAGGTTCGAATATCATTTAATCTTTAATTTGTTTTTATTGGTATGTTAAGCTTCGGAACATGAATTTTTCCATAATAATTCAACTAATTTAACTTACACAGCCTACAAAATGTGATGTCAACAAAATCACAATACGGATCAACCTCCACCTATAGGGTTTTTATCGAACACTTTAGGTCACTAAGGCGTTTACACGTAGTTTAAAACGTGGCCTAAACTGGGTCAGGTCACATGAAAAAGAAATCTGACCTAAGCTAGATCAGGTCGCCTACTAAGTGTTTACAGCATAGCGTCCTATAAGGTATAGGTCAAATATAGGGTATAGGACGCGGCCTAAACGATGGGTGTAAACTAGCTCATAAATGTATTTTTTGGGGTAAAGGTCTTGGTCCGGTATCTTCTTCCCTCTCGCTAAGAGAGGTATTGGATTAAGCACGGTTTAAGGTCCCCACAATCCGATTTTTATATTATTACAATGATGTTTGTGTGTGTGTATGTGTGTGTGTCTGCGTGTGGGGATGTTGGAAGGACGATTTCTCAAAAACTATAATACTTAATGTCTGTTAAACTACATATATCTCAATAGAACATTATTGGAAAGAGCTGAAAAGGTAATAAATGGACAACCGAAAGTAGCAGATTCTTAAAAAAAATCTTCTAGATATCTTTTTTTTTATTTATTTTATATACTTATTTATATTTAGTGATAAAGAAATATATGGTATATAATAATTTGTTGTAATAAATCTCACAGCCCAAATAATGTCATGGAAACCAATTAAAATGTTTGTAACTGACAAATAAATGTCAGTGTCAAAAATCCAGAGACATTACTGAAGATTTTTTCTGGGATGTATATACATTATATTATTTCTTATTGTATTAGTAGTTAAATATTTAAAATTTTAGGTATATTACATATACCCTTCAAAAATACTGTCAATCCCGACAATGAATTGGAAAAATTTCAAGAAATTAGAAGAGGACAAAATTTCTTCATATACTTAATTTAAAATTTAAAAATCTAAATATAAAGAATACATCTAAGTAGAATTTTTGGTGTAGAGTGTAGATATACAAGAAATGTTAAATACAATAGAGCGAGAGCAGGCATGTGACTTTGTTGGCCTTGACAAGCAGATATGGAGGCCCGTGTCAAAATGATAGCAAGTAATTATGTACATATTTGGTGATTTTCCAACTCCATGTGGTTTATTTTCCTCGACAAGTAAATTCCACACTCCTGGTGACAAATCAACTACGTGAATTTAGAAAATCAAGAAATTTTTAATGATAAATTCTGATATTTAAAATCTATGTACATAATTACTAATTGTTATTCTGACACGGGCCCCCATATCTGATTGTCAAGATGTCAAGGCCAACAATGTCATGTGACTGCTCGCGCTCTATACTTATGTACCCAAAAAAAAAAGAAATGGCGAGAGGTATTGTGCTGGCCACAACAGATTTTTTAGATGAAAAGTTCAAATTTTCATTGATTTAGATAATATTAATTGCATTGATTCAAAATTGTAAACAATGGGTTGATGTATTTTTCTTCCTCGAGTGGCAAGATGTATTTGTACTGGCCACAACAGATTTTTTTAACATGTATATTTTGATTCTTGTGAGTTTTATTTTTGTCGTATTGCTTAAATTAGGGATAACCCTGTGGTAATGACGTGCACCTAAAAGTTAATGCACTATATCTAAGATTTACCTATACATATACGATTAATTTATAATTTACTAATGTCAATAATTAATTCGTCTTCTTGCAGAACACATTATGAGTGGAATAAAAACAACAATAACTGGAGGACTTATGTCGTAGATTGGACACCAGGTATGTACAAGGGAAAGAGAAATAGATAGATTTTTTGCCTAAAATTTCAATTTAAACTCTTTTCATATAAAATATCAACAAATACTATTTATAATAAATTCTCCCACACTTTTCAAAAACTTTTCAATTATAATTAAAATATACCAAGTGCTGATAGTGTTTCTTTGTCGAACCAAAACGATCATTTCATTTCGATTCGTTTCAGATTACATCAAATTCTCTGTTGATGGTCAAACCGTAGGTACAACTGATCCAGGATCAAACTTTTGGGATTTTGGTCAATTTGCCCAGCAAGGTCTCAGAGACAATCCGTGGGCAGGCGCTTCTAAGATGGCCCCCTTTGATCAAGAAGTAAATGTATTTATATTCTTTTCATTCCTCAATCATTAACATATTTATTTTTAGTTCTTTTTTATTCTGAATGTTGCTGTTGGGGGTACGAATGGTTTTTTCCCAGATGAAGCTAAGAATTCACCCTACCCTAAACCGTGGGCAAACAATGCACCACATGTAAGTAAAATTATGAGTTTATTTACTATACTTTCAACTTTATTATTGAATTTGGAATTCTGTAAGTTAAAAAAAATATTAATATTTTGCATCTTTTTCTAGGCAAGAACAGATTTCTGGAAAGCCAAAGACAAGTGGTTACCCACATGGAAACTTGGAGAAAATGGTGGATACGATGCATCTATGAAAGTAGATTATGTTAGAGTTTGGGCATTGTAAAATTTGAAACACAAATATAATGTTATAATATAGAACATAACATACATAGGTATTAGGCACGAATTATTAATTTTAAATTCAATTGTATATTTAGTTTTAAGAAGGTATGTATCAGACATCCCTATAATAAAGTAGGCTAAACAAATTTTAATGGAGCTGTCAAAAATATTAATAAATTTAAAGGTTATAACTCATTGATTTACTCGTATTTTGAAAATTATTAATTAAAAAGAGAATTAACAATGTGATTAAGAGAGTTGGTGTGAGTCAGTTGAGATGGTTTGGGCATGTGGAGAGTATGGCGAGTGAACGGCTTGTTAAGCGTATATATCTTGCTGAAGTTGAGGGTTTTCGATTGCGTGGCCGACCAGTGTGTAAGTGGATGGATGTGATTGGTAGGGTGCTTAAAGAGAGAGAGTTTCCAAGTATGAAGAGTAGAAGAGCATGTATGAATGCGATTATGAGTGTGGCCGAGGCGAAAGAATTCTGCTTAGATAGGAATGTGTGGCGACGGATGATTGTTTCCTAACTATTATTGTGACCCGGATGCGGTATTTCGCTACCGAAAATCGGTCACTTTAATATGTTTAAGAGTAAGGATTTGTGCGAACCCACTAAATGGGACACGCGTGATTTTATGTATGTATGTATGTTTCACTTTTTGTTTTATAAACCGTTCAAAAAAAAAGTTTCTTTAGAAACCGGTATGACAAATTAAATTTGATAGAGGTATGATCTATTTACACATTACACCGACCACCATTTTTAAATATTGTAGAATAATAGTTCATTTGATTATTACCTACTCGTATATAATTATTTTCATGTCACAATTAGGAAGTTCGAATCATAAAATGGACTGCATTCAAGTGTGTAGTTTTCTTAAGATCATACTTCTGATATGTTTGACAATTCAAAAAATGTACGTCTTTGTATCTTATTTATAATTCGTCCTCGCTTACAGTATAGTTCCATAGATATGAAATCATTTTATCATATATAATCAAACTGAGTTATTACAAAACGTCAAAGAAAATTTTAGATATTTACGTCACATAAATTAGATGGTATCTTCCTGGAAGTGTATCACAATCCTCATTGCTTGATGCATTTAATTTAACTTCACTTGAACAAATGCTTAATTTCTCTGCTGTTTTACATAAAATAATTAATAATACCACATACTGTACGTTCATAATGAATACAATCTTCTTTCAAATTAGTAGATTGTCATCCTGATATAAAAACATTTTCTACTTAAAAACTGTAATATCTAAATTCTTCTAGTATAATTGAAAGTGAAATTGATTTGTTTCATAATACAAGGTAACTGATAAAATGAATTTTTACCTACCGTCACCTTTAGGTAAGGAAGGTATTGTCTGGTCAAAAAAATCGATAGTGAGTTTCTAATGAATAAGCATGTTTTGGGGTTGGTTCCTAGAATACGAATTTACTATTTTTACGATGACGTATGTATGTATGTGTTGCTGTGTGTGCGCTAGCACATGTGCGTGTGTATGTGTGTGTGTGCAGACATGATTAGATTTTTGATCTTGAAAAAAATCAGTTAAATATCAAATTGACATTTAATGTTTATTATAAATGTTAAAGAATATATTATTCTCTATACGACTGGATTGCATTTTATACTTCATATTCAATAGATATAGAGTTAAAGAATTATGAAGATATTAAATTTCATACATTATCCAGCTATACTAACCATGGAAACTGCTAATATATTCTGATAATTCAAATTGACAGATGTCAGTATCAATAAAAAAAAAAAAAATGTGGCAGACATGAGAATGTTGAGATAGATATTGGGGAAGACACGGAAAGATAAGGTGAATAGCTCGAATAATAAAGTTTCTAGAAAGATACAAGAGAGATGATTACATTGGTTTGCACATGTCATGAGAAGAGATGAATATATTGGAAAAAAAATGAATAACTTTAGTAGTTGAAGGTAGAAGGAATAGAGGAAGATCAAAGATAATATGGAAGGAATGTATTGCGGAAGATTTGAGAGAAAAAGAACTGAATGAGGACGACACGCAAAACAGAAATGAGTGGAAGAAGAAAATAAAAAACAGTGACCCCTAACGAATGAGAAAAGCTAAAGAAGAAGATGTTAGTTTCAAGTGCAATTTGCTTAGTTTGTTTATGAAATAATTTTACTGGAAATATAGGTTCTTTTGCACGAAAATTATATATATATATATATATATATATATATATATATATATATATATATATATATATATATATATATAGAATTTATACATAATACACAGGATTGACGGAAGGTAATGTGCTGGCCACATCAGATTCTTTTAATATCAAGGAGGTACCAAAAGAATTTTAACACATATTTTCATTTCATATTTAGTTTAAAATTAGCAGGAGATACATATTTTTTAATGCTAAATAATAAACAAAGTTATTAATATTATAATCAACGAATTTAAGATAATATTTCATAACGTGTGTCATTTTCATTATAGATATTCCATGTTCCCATATTACTAAATAAAGAAAGTCAAGTTCATCTTGCAATTCGTTTTTTAATATGCTTACTTTTTCTTGTAATAATTGGTAATTATATATTTCATAAATCTATGAAAAAAGATTAATTAAAGGCGTATCTAATACTAGCTGTGTTGTATACAATTTTGAAATCGATTACATTATATGTAGTTGCATGTTAAATATCAAAGAAATGAGTCAAGAAATCGAATAATTTATTGTTATTTAAAAATGAAAATAATTGAATATAAATATGAACGAAATAATCAATTAATTTATATAATAAATCTGAATGTCAAAATGTTGTCTTTTGTTTAACTGTAATACAATACAATAACATTAGCAATATCCTGATATTATATAAAGTTAAATATTTTATCTTTTGTTTCCGTCTATCTATTTAAATTAATAAATATTACACTAGATAGAAATTACAAATAATACCCAATAAAAATAAATTAACCTAACTTAACGGGTAATATGTTAAACAGTTATTAACTTATTTCAATTCCATGGCTATTGAAAAATACAATAGCGAATCAGTAAAGTATTACATAGATATTAAATGCAGACGTCTATGCATTTCATTTATTTTATATTACACGTTTCAAATATAAAGAAAATACACCTTTTCAATTTAACTGTTATCTCTTTCTACCTCTGCATATAGTAAGTAAAATGGCGCCTACAACTGCTTGCTACCCAGCTGGGCTGTTAAACGAAACGTTAAAAATATTGCAGTCACTAAATTGTATTCTCAGAGATCAATTTTCCGGCGATCAATTTTCCCCGCGATAAATTTACCGGCGAACAATTTTCCTTACGATCAATTTTCCATACGATTATTTTTCCATGCGATCAATTCACCGGCGATAAATTTATCTCGCGATCAATTTACCGGCGAACAATATTTCTTGCGATCAATTTTCCATACGATTATTTTTCCATGCGATCAATTCACCGGCGATAAATTTATCTCGCGATCAATTTACCGGCGAAGAATTTTTCCCGCGATCAATTTTCGAACGATAAAATTTCCGAACAAAGTATGGTAGGTACATACAATGTATTAGAAAATAGATTAAAACTAAAACTAATTCAATTACTCCTTAACCTTAAAATTATAGAATATGCTATATATGTATTTCAAGAACTAAGTTCTCATCATCAGTAGTACAAATTTAAGCGGAATAGTTAAGATTACTCAACATGTAAACCATGCCAGAGGTCCTAACAACTCTGAAAAACAAGGGAGAGAACTGGGATTACTTAGGGATGGGAGTCACAGGAGAATGAATACCAATTATAAACTAAGATTATAGCGTCCATGATGAGAACTTAGTTCTCGAAATACATATATAACTATTTTATAATTTTAACATTAAGGGGTAATTGTATTAGTTCGAGTTATAATTTATCCTTAGACTCCTATTATTAATCAAGAAAATATATTATTTTTATTTTTTTATTAAAAGATTAAAATTCATGAAATCTGATTTTAACAATTTTATATTGATATGAATTTTACTCACACGAAATTTTGCTGAAAGATTTTAAAAATATATTCCACAGAATTTTTATGTTAATATAAGTTCATTGCTACATTAATGTGAATTATTTAATTGTATATGTTTAAAGACCATTAAAATGTGTTTATTTGTTTATTATGAACCCCGTTCTATTTGGCCCAACCGGTTTAATTTCACTTTATTTAGTTAATTTATAATACAAATAATAACTCACATAAATTATCGCCAATTTTTATACAGGTATGACCCAACCTGTGTAACAAAATTTAAGGGTGTATAGTATTGGATGCACTGATCATGAATCAAAAAGAATTTTGTTGAAATCCGTAAAATTTACAGTAGTTTGCAAAACAATATCATTTTGGGTACCACTGGTTGTCACATTTAAATACAAAAAAAAGTAAAAAAAATAGTTTTGCAGTATTTATTAGCGTAATTAATCCTAATTGCATTAATGTAATAATAATTTTACAATCAGGAAAAAATGAAATTTGTAGGTACTTACAGAATGTCACATACATAATTTACAAAAACCAGAAAAAAACTGAGAAATTTTTAACTTAAAAATTGTTCAAAGTTGTTACCATTCACAGCAATACACAATGCAGCACTGCCAAAAACTTACTGACAGAAAACAATATTTGATTAATTTGTGTATTATACAATACCTATTCAATCTTCTATTAGATACATATTAATTATCTAATGTTTATATCAAATATTGTAATATTAAAAGTTGCTATCAACCCAATGGCCCAAAACTGTTCATTTGTTTGGACCCATTTTTACCTCTCGCTAAGAGAGGTATTGGATTCATGCTAAAAATCGCATATCCAGATTTTAATGATTCAGCACATTTTAAGGTCCCTACAATCCGATTTTAACATTTTTACGATGATGTCTGTGTTTGTGTGTGTGGATGTGTGTGTGTGTATGTGTATGTGTGTGTGTGGGATGTTGGAAGGACGGTTACTCAAAAACTATAAGACTTAAAATTTGTTTAACAACGTATTTCCCAATCGGACATTCATGGGAAGATCTGAAAAGGTTTTGGTAATAATTGGACAACCGGAAGTAGAAGATTCTTGAAAAAAAATCTTCTAAATATTATTTTTTGAAAATTTTTCGTGGTAATATTAAAGAAAATTAAATTCTCTATCTGATACATTTAAATATTTTATTATATATTCCATAGATTTAGAGATAAAAGAAGTATAATATATAAAATAATCTGTTGTAATAAATTTGACAGCCGAAAGAATGCCATGAAAAATAGTTGATAATTTAAATTATTTGTAACTGACAGATAAATGTCAGTGTCAGAAATAATGAGTAATGAATTAAAAATGTACTTGGAGAATCCCTTAGTTCTTGATCTGTGACTATTATGGAGATGACAAGTCTAGGTTGAAGGACTTAAATTTGTTTCAAACATTATGGGACAATGTACACCAGTACTGTAGACTAGAGTAACTTTGAATTGCGAAAAAGCTATCAAATTCTTCTCAAGTAAGTTGTAAATATTGACAAAATCGGAGTGCAATCTATCCGTCACTTTATTAAAGGGAATTAAGGTTATTTAGATATAACAAGTATGAAAAAATAAAATGTAAAAGAAGATATATAAGAATAGATGCACAATCCAGATATATACATTTTAGACCGCCCAAAATTAATGTTTTTACTAGAAGAATATGAAGAGAAAGTAAACAAAGTTGTTCGAATTGAAAATTGCTGTTACCAGCCTAATATTTATATATGGTAAACTCTACTTTGTAATTTATTGTAACATAATTTATGGTAAAATATCTTCATGTTGAGACATGCTATTATTGAATAATAAAGAAGTTTATACGTCATAGATTTATATGAATATATTATTTGTATTTATAAAAATAATCTTTGCTTTATGCATACAGCCAGGTGAAATATACGGCGAGAGGTTATGTGCTGGCCACATCAGATTTTTTAATTTGCGAATTTCAACAAAATTCTTTTTGATTCCAATACTATATATCCTTAAATTTTGTTACACAGGTTGGGTTACATTCTGTATTATTATAAATATTTTGTCGTCCTAATGACAAATAGGAAGATAAGGATCTTGGGATTATATTTGACATAAAACTAACATTTAATGTACACATTGAGACTACCGTAAGATCATCCTACAAAAATCTTGGATTTGTAATTAGAAATTGTCGGTCTTTCTGTAAAACAACTACACTAAAAAGCTTGTATTGTGCATTTGTCCGCTCTAAGCTATAATATTGTCTACAAGTCTGGAATCCAATATATCATAAATATATATCTAAGATTGAGTCTGTCCAGCATAAATTCATCAAATATTGTTATTTTAAAATAAATGGACAATATCCTAACTTTACCCATGATTATTCTATTTTTTCCCTGAAGTGAACTTGGTGCCATTAATTAGCAAAGAAATTTACAATTATCTCTCTACTTATACAAATTAATTAATAATTGTATTGATGACACATGTAGTCTTGAGTTAATACCATTTCACGTTGCACGCGTCACTTCAAGAAATAAAGTACCATTTCATTGTAAAACAGCTAGGACTAATTATGAATTGAAATCTCCAATAAGACAATTCTGTGTAGCATATAACAGTGTGTCATGTACTATTGACATTGATATATTTGGCGACTCCTTATCTAAATTTAAGAATATGTTAACAAATTATTTCTTGGTTTAAGTTACTTGTTAAATTTCTTATATGTACTCACTGTTCAACTCATTCGTTTTTATATTTGTATGTCATATGATCGTCCTGTAATTGGGATATTGTATCCTGTTGGATAGATTTATTAATAAATAAATATGTTTTCTAAATTATTTTATTTCAGGAGTAATTTACAATAATAACAGTGGCTGGTTACAAGGCTGGTTTTAAAAACGCTGTTTTGCAAATGACAAATTTCAATATTTAATTTCACCCTTATGTTTTAAGAACGATTTTTTTTAAATATAAAATTTCACTAGTAAACTTGTAAATATTTTTATTATATTTACTGTTAATAATAATAATGTGCCAATAAAACATTAAAACAAGCACTACTTTCAAATTTGCTTAATAATATTGTACGAGTTCATTATCAATAATGTACCCCACACATATCATGTAATATTAAAGTGAACGTGAAACCGAATATAAAAGCAAGAGCTTCCAGGAAAAAATCAGTTCATTGTTCATTCCTTTACAGACAGCTCCCAAACAATAGTCAGTCAACATGTTCAAAGTAAGCTATTTAATACATATAATTTTATGCAAATACATACAAGAATTTGGATTTTATTTTTTGTTTTATTTATTAATATTCCCCATGAGGTCTATAGCTGAGTGCGATCAGTCGTGGTATTATAACCCGAGTGGGTAGTTTTTTTACAAATTATTTCTCTCATAAAATTAACCCTTGAGGTGTACATTCCACATTAGCTAGAGTAAAAATCTAACATTAACTGCTAGTCGGACATTGGAAAATAAATCGTTTTGACATGCATTAACAGACCAAATGAGATATGTATCAAATAAAATGCAAATTTTCAGTGTATACTATTTTCTAGTAAATATGTGAATATCTTATTTATTTTTCATTTTAAATAATACTTATTTATAATTACGTACATATAGACAGCTACACAAAATTAAATTTAACAAAATTTATTTTTGCTAAAAATATGGCTATTAGCCTGTTGCATCAAAATGTTAATTGGCATTAAAAAAAATTTTTTTTACGAAATCCTGGGCCTCTATTCTTCCCTTCGTTACGAATGAAAACCCTAGTAACAGTATTTTTGGCCATTAGCTTAATTCGAATTCGCTTGAGACGAATGAAAATTTCATTCGACTTATAAGGAATAGTAAAAGTTTCATTACTTTTGTACAGTTTTAACCTATTATTTATATATTTAGAAGTACGGTTTCCCTAAAGTTTTACATTATTTATAAATATTTTATATATTTTATATAATTTGAAATAATATAACCACTTTAAATATTTTTTTAAGCGATTGGGTATCTATACGTTTATAAATAAAAATATAAAATAAAATTTACTAATTACCACATATTACCAACAATATACTAAAACAAAATAATTAGTAACAAACAAATTGACTTATAATATCTGCATCTTCATCATTTTCAGGTTGTTATTGCACTATTTTTAATTGTTACTACCAATAACAATGAACGTTACAATGTTATTTACACTTAACATACACTAAAAACACTATTAATAACAATAGAATAGCTAATAACATTTAGACACATTGCAAATGTTGTTTACACGGACAGAGATACCGATAAACTAAAAAGCACAATTCAATGCTGCAACAAACGAACAGACCTGTTAGAACAAAAGTTACATTATTCTAATTAGTTTATTTCGATTATTTTGACGTTAGTGTATATTTCAACCAAATATTATTTTCTGTGTTATTGAGTTGAAGGAAAATCTTCCAGGGACAGATATTTATCCTGCTATTCACATGTACAATTAATAACCTTCTTTATATGTCATACGTAACCATTTCATGCATTTAAGTTGCAGTTTGCACGCATATTAGTTTAGCTTATTAAATATTTTATATTTGTGGGAGCAAATACAAAAATATGTAATGTGGTACTACGAGGGTCATTCAATAAGTAAAGAGACAAATTCTATAATTTTAAAACTATTCAATGCATGTGTACAATCTTTTCAGGGGTGTTAGTTGGCAACCTTGGGATATGCTCTGATCAGCTGTTTCATCATTTTATGTCAACATAACCTCAAAATTTTCAGTTCACCATGGCAAGTCCACTAGAAGATTGCACCTTAGAAGAGCAGCGCTCAGTCATTACATTTTTAGTCGCAGAAGGTGTAAAACCAAGTGAATTTTTTTCTAGAATGTTAATACAGTACGGTAAAAGTTGTATGAACCGTGCGAATTTTTACAAGTGGGTTTATCGGTTTAAAAGTGGCCGAACAAGTGTAGGTGATGAACCCCGATGTGGACGTCCATCTTTTGGGACTCACAGGGTCCAGTCTATTGCGATTTTCTTGAAGATCAGAACTATCAATAGCCAATACTACTCTGAGATGCTAGAACTCAAAGTTAGACCAGCTATCAGGAGCAAACGCCGTGGACTCTTGTCAAAAGGAGTCATTCTTCAGCACGATAACGCCCGCCCTCATATAGCCCAGCTGACCCGTGATGAGCTTCAAGAATTGGGTTGGGAGGTCTTACCTCATCCTGCCTACAGTCCCGACCTCGCTCCATCTGATTTTTACCTGTTTGGACCACTCAAAGACGCCCTACGTGGAAAAAGATTTGCTAACAATGACAAAGTTAAGGAAGCGGTGCAAAAGTGGCTTCGCGGTAAATCGAAAGAATTCTTCGCCAAGGGAATTAAGAAGCTGCAAGAAAGATGGGACAAGTGCATAACTGTGGGGGGTGATTATGTTGAAAAATAGCCTTAATTTTGAAAGATTGAAATAAACCGTTTTTGAGCTATAGCCATTTGTCTCTTTACTTATTGAATGACCCTCGTATAACATAGTCAAAATTTAACTATCTTAGATAATTTTTTAAAAATTTAAGATAAAAGCACCGGTTGTTGACACTTTAATGCCCAGTTGCAGGGACTACAATAACGGGGAATGTGTACAAAGACACAATTAAGAACTTGAAAGCGGCTATACGCGAAAAAAACCCACAGTTATGTTCAGAAAACTCTGCTTCTGCTCGACAACTGCACAGTGCATAAATAACGAATTGTTCAAGCAGTAGACAATGAATGCGGCTTTGAGGAATTACAATATCCACCTTACAGTCCTGACCTCACTTCTTGTGACTATTATCTCTTTCCAAACCTCAAAAAACATTTGAGAGGGCGTCGCTTTTTATCGAATAATGACTTGGAAAACGCCGTGGAGTCGTATTTTGCAAAATTGCCAAAAGATTTTTTATTTTGAAGGCATAGCTTTATTAGAAAAACGTTGTAATAAATGTTAGTGTGAACAGTTCTTACGTTGAAAAATAAAATTTTATTTGTTCTCTAACTCGTTGTTTTTATAGCTAGGTGGATAACATAAAAAACTCCCCTCGTACATATATTAAATATTTCCCAGATATGCACACTATCCCTTTAACAAATCTAGATGATTAAAACATTTATGTATTTTTCTGCTTCCAGTTCATCCTTCTGTGCGTTCTGGTAGCTGTTGCCCTTGCCGAAGACGGACAAGCAGCCCAACATGCTGAAGAACATATCGACTACTACGTAAGTCACAATATTGATAATATTTCTCCACAAATATGTTGATATTTGACTGACTGTGATATAGGCACCACCACACTACGAATTCAAATACGGGGTGGAAGACCCTCACACCGGCGACCACAAAACCCACTCCGAGCGTCGTGTAGGAGACCTGGTAAAGGGCCAGTACTCGTTGGTTGAACCAGACGGCACCATCCGCAAGGTTGTCTACACCGCCGACAAGCACAACGGCTTCAATGCTATCGTTACCAAGTCAGGACATGCTCAACATCCTGCTCAATACATTACCCAAGGGCAACCCATCGCCGATAATTTGGGACATGGAACTGCTGAGTCTTCCGTTAGTGGAGGACTTTATGCTATTGCTTCTCATGGACATTAGCGATTTGGACACTTTTGTTAAATTATTTGTGTAAATTATACCAGTATGTACATAGTACAGTTTTGTTGCAAAATGTATTGATATATTAAATTATTAAAAAATCTTTCAGAACTCATAATTCAATTAAAATGATACATCCTTTTTACCTCTCGCTAAGAGAGGTATTGGATTCATGCTAAAAATCGCATATCCAGATTTTATTGAATAAGCACATTTTAAGGTCCCTACAATCCGATTTTAACATTTTTACGATGATGTCTGTGTGTGTGTGTGTTTGGATGTATGTGTGTGTGTGTATGTATGTATGTAGGATGTTGGAAGGACGATTACTCAAAAACTATAAGACTTTAAATTTGTTTAACTACGTATTTCCCAATCGGACATTCATGGGAATATCTGAAAAGGTTTTGGCAACAATTGAACAACCGGAAGTAGAAGATTCTTGAAAAAAAATCTTCTAAATAATATTTTTTGAAATTTTTTCTTGATAATATTAAAGAAAAATAAATTTTCTTTCTGATACATTTAAATATTTTATAATATATTCTATAGATTTAGAGATAAAAGAAATATAATATGTAAAATAATCTGTTATAATAAATTTTACAGCCGAAAGAATGGCCATGGAAAATAGTTGAAAATTTAATTTTTTTGTAACTGACAGTTAAATGTCAGTGTCAGAAATCCGAAGACATTACTGAAGAGTTTTTCTGGGAAGTACATACATTATATTATTTCTTAATGTATTAATAGAATTGGAAACATTTCGAAAAATTAGAAGAGGACAAAAATGAATTTAAAATTAAACAATCTAAATATATATGGAATAGATATATGCGTAAGTAGAATTTTTGGTGTAGAGTATACAAGAAATGTTAAATACAATAGGGAGCGAGCAGTCATATGATTTTGTTGGCCTTGACAAGCAGATATGGAGGCCCATGTCAGAATGATAGCTAGTAATTATGTATAAATTTCTCATTCTAAATTTAGTGATTTTCCAATTCCATGTGGAGCAGAATTAAATGTTAAATATCTAAGGCATACAAGTAAATTTTAAACTCCTGGTGATAAATTGACGTAAATTTAGAAAATCTTAAAAAATTTAATGAAAAATTCTAACATTTGACATCTATGTACATAATTACTAATTATCATTGTGAAACGGGCCCACACATCTGCTTGTGAAGCCCAAAAATGTAACATTACTGTTCGCGCCCTATACTTATGTAACCAAAAAAAGGAAGTGGCGAGAGGTATTGTGCTGGCCACAACAGATTTTTAGTTTTAGTTCTGTTTATTGTTATAAAAACCGACATTTCGGCAGCATGAACTGCTGCCTTCTTTTGGGAATAAACACAAATATATAAATAATAACAAAAACATTAGCAACAGGTAACCATGGTGACAAATTACAACATATTTAATATAGGAAACCATGGTTGACTAAGATGCAAACCGTCACAATGATTGAGATTATTACTCTTGGTTTTGAAAATCTCAAAGGCTTCTCTAATTAACCTGTTGTTGAGGTGTATTGGTCTCGCTAGTATTTTTCTTTCTTCGAATTTTATACAGTGGAATTCTTCCTGGGCATGCTCTGCAACTGAAGATTTTTCTGGCTGGTTCAATCTGTTTGAACGCTGGTGTTCATTCAATCTTGTTGAAATAGTTTTACCAGTCTGGTCAATGTAAACTTTCCTGCAGACACATGGAATCTGGCAAATCCCTGATGACTGAAGAAGGGTGACCTCTTTTACTTATCTCAACATATGTCGAATTTTAACATAAGGAGAAAATGTTCATGTTCTTCTTACGAAGAATTCTATCAATCTTGTCCAGGACATTAGCATTGTTAATAGGTCTTTTCGGTTTCAGGTTGTATAATTTTATATTGATATATTATTTATAAAAAAAATGAGAATTTTATTTTCATTTTAATTGTGTGCATGTGCGTTATTAGATAACCGCTTGTGACCGACGGCAAATTTGAAAATTATATCCAGTTTTCAATTAGCATAAAAGTGACTCCTATGATAGTCTCTCCACGATAGCTTTGAAAGCCCGTAAGGTGACGTCTGCTTAACGCTTTCAGCGAAAAAGATATATCATTACCGAAATCTGCTGATTATATATACATTTATTAAAATAATCTTTTCATTTAACATTATTTGTCATTTTCATTTATCACGCAGCATAAGAGAACATACATACATATATAAAATCACGCGTGTCCCACTTAGTGGGTTCGCACAAACCCGATAACAATAAGAACAACATCAACATCATACAACAAATCCTTACTCTTAAACATATTAAAGTGACCGATAGGAAACAATCATCCTTCGCCACACATTCCTATCTAAGCAGACTTCTTTCGTCACGGCCACACTCATAATCGCATTCATACATGCTCTTCTTCTCTTCATACTTTGAAATTCTCTCTCTTTAAGCATCCTACCAATCACATCCATCCACTTACACACTGGTCGGCCACGCAATCGAAAACCCTCAACTTTACCAAGATATATACGCTTAACAAGCCGTTCACTCACCATTCTCTCCACATGCCCAAACCATCTCAACTGATTCACACCAACTCTCTTAATCACATTGTTCCTAACCATAAAAATCTGATGTGGCCAGCACATAACCTCTCGCCGTATATTTTACCTGGCTGTATGCATAAAGCAAAGATTATTTTTATAAATACAAATAATATATTCATATAAATCTATGACGTATAAACTTCTTTATTATTCAATAATAGCATGTCTCAACATGAAGATATTTTACCATAACTTATGTTACAATAAATTACAAAGTAGAGTTTACCATATATAAATATTAGGCTGGTAACAGCAATTTTCAATTCGAACAACTTTGTTTACTTTCTCTTCATATTCTTCTAGTAAAAACATTAATTTTGGGCGGTCTAAAATGTATATATCTGGATTGTGCATCTATTCTTATATATCTTCTTTTACATTTTATTTTTTCATACTTGTTATATCTAAATAACCTTAATTCCCTTTAATAAAGTGACGGATAGATTGCACTCCGATTTTGTCAATATTTACAACTTACTTGAGAAGAATTTGATAGCTTTTTCGCAATTCAAAGTTACTCTAGTCTACAGTACTGGTGTACATTGTCCCATAATGTTTGAAACAAATTTAAGTCCTTCAACCTAGACTTGTCATCTCCATAATAGTCACAGATCAAGAACTAAGGGATTCTCCAAGTACATTTTTAATTCATTACTCATTATTTCTGACACTGACATTTATCTGTCAGTTACAAATAATTTAAATTATCAACTATTTTTCATGGCATTCTTTCGGCTGTCAAATTTATTACAACAGATTATTTTATATATTATACTTCTTTTATCTCTAAATCTATGGAATATATAATAAAATATTTAAATGTATCAGATAGAGAATTTAATTTTCTTTATTATTACCACAAAAAATTTTCAAAAAATAATATTTAGAAGATTTTTTTTCAAGAATCTTCTACTTCCGGTTGTCCAATTATTACCAAAACCTTTTCAAATCTTCCCATGAATGTCCGATTGGGAAATACGTTGTTAAACAAATTTTAAGTCTTATAGTTTTTGAGTAACCGTCCTTCCAACATCCCACACACACACATACACACACACACACACACATCCACACACACACACACACACACAGACATCATCGTAAAAATGTTAAAATCGGATTGTAGGGACCTTAAAACGTGCTTATTCAATAAAATCTGGATATGCGATTTTTAGCATGAATGCAATACCTCTCTTAGCGAGAGGTAAAAAAGTGTGCATAAGAGAACAGTGTTGAGTTAACTACTACACCCAATATGGTTGCGATACGGCTTCTCCTTAAATTGGTAGGGGATGTTACATATTCCAATAATATTTTAATACTCTAAACTCTCAGAAATTTATATCTCATCCCCTGAATATTTAAACAAAAACACTTAAAAGAGTTATAGTAACCACCCCACCAAATATGTATGTGATACGGCTACTCCTTCAAATTCATTTCTCATTATCTTGTATATAAATATTTAAATAGATCAGTATAATACTGTTAATTATCCAAATCCAAAATAAAATACATTTTTACCTTCCGTCACCTTTAGGTAAGAAAGTATTGTCTTTGGTCAAAAAATTCAATGATGAGTTTTTAGTGAATAAGCATGTTTTAGGGTCCCTATAATACGATTTTACCATTTTTACGATGATGTATGTGTGTATGTATGTGTGTGTGTGTGTGTGACGAAAGTTTCGGATCGCATAACTTCAATACCACAATCAGAAAAATTATATTTTTTTCGTATTCCTCAAGTTTACATCCAGAAGAACAACTTATTAGATTTTGGTTATAATTGGTGAACCGGAAGTAGACTCATTTGAAGATTTAGCAGTTATATTTTATTTATTGACATTTAACGTTATTATAACTTAAAGAATATATTATTCTCTATACAATTTGATTGCATTTTATACTTAATATTCAATAGATATAGAGTTAAAGAATTGTAAAGAAATTAAATTTAAAAATCAGCCAGCTATGCTAAACATGGAAACTACTAATATATTCATATAATTCAAATTGACAGATGTCAGTATCAATAAAAAGTAAATTAATGTGGCAGAGATGAGGTTGTTGAAGTAGATGTTGGGGAATACACGGAAAGATAGGTAAGTATATAACTCTCGTGTTACAAGTTTCTAGAAAGATACAAGATTGATGATTACTAGTGTTTCGGACGAGACGAGATATTCTCGAATCTCGTTTCGTCTCGTCTCGAAATTTCTCGTCTCGGCGAGACGAGAAAGCTTTTTGAACTTACGAGACGAGACGAGACTTATATGTCGAGATTCTCGACAATTACCGAGATTTCTCGACTTTTTCTTATTTTTAAAAATACATTTTTTTAAAAAATTGGTTGGGACATTTTGTAATTTTTTATATTTTTGTAATTATAAATCTAAACAGAATCGTTAAAATTTCTTAAAATACAACTACCTCCTACTTTCCTGACGTCACAGTATTCTTGTTCACTTACCGACTCAGTGTTACACCTAGTAATGGGTAAAAATCGGATGATATATTTATTTTAATAATTTATTATTTATAGGGATTCTTTTTAATAAATAATGTTTAAATAAGCAAAAGATACACTTACAAAATTGATATTATATGAAACAAAGATGCATGAATATCAATATTAGAAAGAGATAAAACATAAAAAATGGACTAAATATAATTTTGCCATATGCAATTTATACAATTTGTTTATTGAACACTTTTGATTTGCAAACCAAGCTTTTATTTGTTTTATACGCTCTTCTTTAATTTTCCTTATTTTGAATTTTCGCACCAATGAAACTTCCCAGCTCAACCGTATCTGTTTGTACTTTAGGTATAAAATTGATAGTGAATAATATAGTTGTTTGACTCAAACTTTTTAATCACTCTGTATATTATTTGTGTTTCGGTTATATATCAACTTAAATCGCATGTTGGATTTATTAAAAAAAAAATCGAGAAATCTCGTCGAGATTCTCGGCCGAGACGAGATTCCAATGTTCGAGACGAGAAGAAATCGAGACGAGACTTAATTTCTTACCTTCGAGACGAGACGAGACGAGACAACGTAGTTTCTCGTCTCGATCGTCTCGTCAGAAACACTAATGATTACATTGGTTTGAAAATGTCAGGAGGAGAAATGTAGAAGAAGATAAAAAATAGCGACCCCTAACGAAAGGGGAAAGCCAAAGAAAAAGATGTTAGTATCAAGTGCAATTTGCATAGTTTGTCTATGAAATAATTTTAGTGGAAATTTAGAATCTTTTGCAAGAAAATTTATGTATGGAATGTATACATAATACACAGGATTGACGGAAGGTAATGTGCTGGCCACATCAGATTTTTTATTTTTATGTATGTACAATGTTATATTATTTGAGCAGGATCGTAGAAAAATTTGAATTTACTACTGTAGTAAATGCCGTAGTTAATGTACAAATTACTACGTTCCCATCCCTGTACACAAGGAATAAAAAATAAGATCGCAACATGTCTGCTATTGCATATTAAGAATTCATTTCCCGTCTACAAATCATTGGTGTAGTACAAAATCTCCTAAATGAATTTGACTGTAATTATATATGCTCTAATAATATATTTTAAAAGTAGAGCAAATATTTTCGTGCGCACTTGCGAAACGCATTTTTATTGCCAAAATTAAATAACGAAATCCATTAATCTATGTAAAGATCTACACATCTAATAGTAGCTATAAATGAATATTACGGAAGTAGTAAAACGTTTTACGAATTTAACAGGTAGGAACTGATTAATCGGCAATGAAATGAATGTAGCAGCAATCATGATTCCTCGTACGAAACATGGTGCACTTCTTTGACATGTTCACACGCTTCCCAATTTGATTAATTTATTTCTAAATTAGTTACCTATAAATTTTCTGTTAAATTTACGTTTCTTCTAGGAAATAAATAATTAGAGAAATCGCAGATTTAATAATTCGTAACAATTGTTGTTCATTCTTCTTGATTTTAATATAAGAAAGTAAATACATACCTATTTGTTTATTAAAATATACTTTTCCTTTGTCATTTTAAGTTTTTATTTTGTTTAAGTATATGTACATGTTTTATAAATAATTATAAATGTAAATTAAAAATGTGAAAACATGTATTTTCTTTATTATGAATTATAGGTCTATAGTTTAAATCAGAGCAACGAACATTTTAGCGAACCCAGAACCGAACCTCAAATATATTTTTCAATTGAACCCAAGTAGGAACCGACCCGGGTTTTAAAATGTGGGTTCAGGGTTCAGCTCCGGTTCAGGTTCATTTTGAGTTCGAAACGTAAGCGTAATCGTATTCGTAATACATCCAATAATTGACGCTGTGTGTTCTGTTTGTGAAAATTGTGTTCATGTTCTTGCGTAACATTTTTATCAAACTGTACCTACACACCACCTATTCAGAGAAAAAAAAATCTGTTGTGGTCAGCACAATACCTCTCGTCACTTACATTGTTGGCCTTGACAAACAGATGTAGGGGCCCGTTTCAGAATGATAATTAGTAATTATGTACATAGATGTCAAATGTCAGAATTTTTCATTAAAAATTTCAAGATTTTCTAAATTCACGTAATTAATTTGTCACCAGGACTGTAAAATTTACTCGTCGAGGAAAATAAACCACATGGAAATTTAGAATGAGAAATTATGATATTTGACATCTATATACATAGTTACTAGCTATAATTCTGACATGGGTCTCCATATCAGCTTGTCAAGGCCAACAAAGTCACATGACTGCTCGCGCCCTAATTTATTTAACATTTCTTGTATACCTACACTCTACACCAAAAATTCTACTTATATCTAATCCATATATTTAGATTTTTTTTAATTTAAATTCATTCTATGAAGAAATTTTGTCCTACTCTTCTAATTTTTCGAGATGATTCCAATTCATTGTTGGCATTAACAGTATTTATGAAGGGTATGTGTAATATACCTATAATTTTAAATATGTAACTATTAATACAATAAGAACTAATATAATGTATGTACTTCCCAGAAAAAATCTTCAGTAATATCTACGGATTTCTGTTACTGACATTTATCTGTCAGTTACAAACATTTTAAATTTTCAACTATTTTCCATGGCATTCTTTCTTTATTACCACAGATTATTTTATATATTATATTTCTTTTATCTCCAAATCTATAGAATATATAATAAAATATTTAAATGTATCAGATAGAGAATTTAATATTCTTTAATATTACCAAGAAAAATTTTCAAAAAATATTATTTAGTAGATTTTTTTTCAAGAATTTTCTACTTCCGGTTGTCCAATTGTTACCAAAACCTTTTCAGATCTTCCCATGAATGTCCGATTGGGAAATACGTAGTTAAACAAATATAAAGTCTTATAGTTTTTGAGTAATCGTCCTTCCAACATCCCATATACATACACACTCACACAGACATCATCGTAAAAACATTAAAATCGGATTGTAGGACCTTAAAACGTGCTTGTTCAATAAAATCTGGATATGCGATTTTTAGCATGAATCCAATACCTCTCTTAGCGAGAGGTAAAAATATAAAATAAATACAATGAATATAAATACATAATCACGGCATATTGCTGGGTGTGCCAATCTGCTATGTACACAGGTTTCGATGACCCATTGTACCGTGCGGGCGTTTGCCAGGCGTCACCTAACGGGCACTCATTTTTGGTGTGGAGAATGCATCACGGGGGTTAATTATGTGCCATTTAAAATTCGAACTATTTGGTGTTAGTAGGGATAGAATCCGGTTCCCCAGATTCGCGACCAGACACTCAGACACGCAGCCAGGAGACCCCATAGGAAGACCAAAGATAAGATGGTAGGACTGTATTGCGGAAGACTTGAGAGAAAAAGAAGTGAATGAGAACGACACGTAAAACAGAAATGAGTGGAAGAAGAAAATAAAAAATAGCGACCCCTAACGAATGGGGAAAGCTAAAGAAGAAGAAGATGTCAGCGTCAAGTGCAATTTGCATAGTTTGTTTATAAAATAATTTTATTGGAAATTTAGAATCTTTTGCAAGAAAATTTATGTATGGAATTTATACATAATACACACTATTGACGGAAGGTATTGTGCTGGCCACAACAGATTTTTACTTCCTTGTACGTAAGTAAAGGAAGTATTGTAATCGCGAAAAATTTCGGTTTTCAGATTTCAGCGGAAATATCCATTTTGATCATCCCTGAATCCATTTTGACTAATTTCGTCGTGACGTCTGTACGTACGTACGTACGTATCTCGCATAACTCAAAAACGGTAAGCCGTAGAAAGTTGAAATTTTGTATTTAGGACTCCTATAACATCTAGTTGTGCACCTCCCTTTCTGGTTATTACACAATTTCCAGAAGTGGCACTTTACATGAAGCCTATAATAGATTTTAATGAAAAACTGTTTTAAAATATAATCCAAAACTTTTCAAATTTGGTATACAAGACTTTTATGTCAATCGAAATAACATAATAGATTTTGGTTAAAATAGGCTAACCGGAAGTGGTATATTAATTGAAGTTGTTAACAGTTTTTCTTGAATAAAATGATTTTATTTTGATTTTAGAAATAAATGCTTCAAATAAAAGTTTTAGAGAATTAATTTCTGCAGCTAGCACATCAAGTATTATTAAATTAGCCCTTTGTATAAGCGAGATATGTAAATTTAAAAATTATATACTTTTTGTTTTTGTAATAAAGCTTGCTATGGATTAGGACAAAAAAATAAAAATAAAATGTTCATGTCAAATTACGTTAAATACGTGCAATTTTATGATTCGTACAATAACAAATATTATATTTTTATTGTGAAATTAGTCATATTCATTGTTGTAATCAGATATTTCTTTGTTGTAATCAAAACTCTCTTTAAAAAGAACCGGGTTAGATTATGTCGCTATATATCTTACTGTTTTGAAGTTAAAATTAATATTTTGTAATTTATTTATTAAAAAAATATGTATAGTTTAATAATCGTACAAGGAAGTCGTGTGGTGTCCACATCAGATTTTTTTAAGATAATATTGAACTGAAACAATTTATACATATTATTTTCTAATAGTGGACAAAAACTATGAATAACGTAATATGGTTTAACACCACCACTCTTTTTACAAGTGAATGCCAAATAAGGATATAAAAGCAAATGAGTGCGAGTAACAGAGTACAGTTCATTCGTCTCCCACACACAAGCAACATGTTGAAGCTCACTGTATTCGTAGCCATTATGGCCGCCGCGTCAGCACAATACCACCACGGCGCCGTGTCCCAAAACCAGCACCACGTGGACTACTACGTGAGTAACCATACTGTGAGTTAATTACGTCAATCTAATATTAACCATGATATAGGCACCCCCACACTACGAGTTCAAATACGGTGTGGAGGACCCTCACACCGGCGACAAGAAGTCCCAGTCCGAGCGACGAGTAGGAGACGTGGTGAAGGGAGAGTACTCGCTGGTGGAGCCTGACGGCACCATTCGCAAGGTGGAATACACCGCCGACAAGCACAACGGTTTCAACGCTGTTGTCACCAGGTCCGGACACGCTCAGCATCCAGCCCACTATGCTGTGCACAACGCTGATACTGCGCACGCTCAAGGCGGTCATGGAGCTGCTGAGTCTTATACTAATGGTAACTTGCGTGCCATCGCTTCCCATGGACATTATTAATCAAACCACCGCACACTTTCTAAACCTTATTGTTGACGCTGTTATTTAGTTGTACATAGACAGATTTTATAATATATAAATAAAATTAAATATATTTAAATAGATGCTTCCATGTTATTTCAAACATTTATAATGCTTTTAATTTTTACCTCTCGCTAAGAGAAGAAATATTAAATTCGTTACTTATAGGGCGCGAGCAGTCATGTGACTTTGTTGGCCTTGACAAGCAGATGAGGATCCGTGTCACAATGACGGCTAGTAGTTATTTATATAGATGTCACAATTGTCATACGTCATAATTTTTCATGAAAAATTTCAAAATATTCTGATTTTTATTTCTCATCAATAGTATGGAATATATTTGTCGCGGAAAATAATCCACATGGATTTGGAAAATCATAATGTTTTGAATGAAAACTTATGATACTTGACACCTATGTACATTATTATTAGCTGTAACCTACATAAATAAATAAATAAATATTTCATCACGGCATATTACCTATTGCTGGGTGTGCCAATCTGCTGTGTACACAGATATCGGTAATGATGGAATATTTGTACCGTGCGGGCGCTTACCAGGCGTCACCTCACGGGCACTCATTGCTGGCGTGAAGAGTGCGCCACAGGGGTCAATTTTGTGCCATTAAAATTTGATGTAATTTTTGGCGTCGGTCGGAATCGAACCCGGGTCCCCAAATTCGCGAGCAGACACTCAGGCACACGGCCACGAGACCCCATAAGGGAGGTATTATCTTTTATCAAAAATTCAATAGCGAGTTTGAATCAATATGCACGGTTTAGGTTCCCATAGCTGTTTTCTTTCGGGTTTTGATTCAAAAACTGAATCATCAAAGTGAAGAAGCATGTTTTTTTCGTTTCCTATTCGTTATCCCCACTTTCTCATTTTGTAATCACTAAACAACCTTCCTCTTTCCCTTCTGAATCATTCTTTTTTGAGTGATCACACGGATTGATTTCAGAGCAAATTTAAAAATGGCTGAAGACAATAGGTTTTCAAGCGTAGAAATTTATCAAAGTGGAGTTTGTTGCATCAAAGGAAATATTTCCTACAAATATATGTAATGACCCACCATACTTTTGAAAACAAAGAAAATATGTTACATAAAACATTTATTTTAAGTAAATATACTTCATATGTTACCAAGAACATTTTTTTTACTTCTATATTATGATCCATTTTCAATGTGCTTACTTATAACAGTTGACAGTAGATTATTTATAAAATAAAATAAATTAGTTTGCATTGGTCTGCATATGACATTTGACGCTAAATGTTGTTTATATTATTCATGTGTCACGTGACATGTTTTCCGCCAATCAATATTCTGAATCTCCCTAGTTACATCTCTATCACAGCGATGATAAAAAACAAAGAAATTATCACCGTATTCAAACTCCGAAATATTAAATAAAACTCGTAAGTACCATGTTTTAATACAATATGAATACATATGTATATCAAAATTTTCGGCTGAATGAAAAATTTAGTTGATTTATTAATCAATCGTTTGGGTGACAACCCAACAAAGTTCTAGTTCAGCATTAGACATTCCAACAAAAAAAAACTAGTTTACGTTTTTACCTCCCGCTACCCTAGGTAAGGAAGATATTGGGATCATGCTAAAAATCGCACATCAAGATTTTGATAAACGACCACGTTTCAAGATCCATAGAATCCGATTTTAACATTTTCACAATGATGTCTGTGGGTGTGTATGTGTTTAAGTGTGGATCTTCTGCACACTAACTCAAATACTATTAATCTGAAATTTTGAAACCTTGTATTTCGACCTTATTCTAATATGGAAAGAAGCCATTAGATTTTGGTATAAATCGGATAACCGGACATCGCATTTTACTAGAAGTTCAAGCTCAAAATAGTTTTTCTTCCAAAAATACCTTTAAATGTCATTTTTTTGCGATTATGTAATTTTTCTATATATATTTTATAGATAAATTAATAAAACAATCAATTTTATAAATCCCGGAGTCTATCTTTTAAAGATAAACCCAATTTCCTAGTTACTTTGTTCATATTTCAAATGTATGTAACTGACAGATAAATGTCATTATAAAAAAAAATATTATATTTGCATATTAAATATTTTATATTTCAATAAAAAATTTATCTACATATATAATTAAATAACATTTGAGTTTCAACAATAAGATATGGGAACGTAGTAAGCTGTGGTTTGATTAATAATGTCCGTGGGAAGCAATTGCGTGGAGATTGCCGTTGGCGTAGGACTCAGCAGCCCCATGGCCACCTTGAGATTGCGCAGACGCCGCGTGGTGCACAGCGTAGTGGGCTGGATGCTGAGCGTGTCCAGACCTGGTGACAACAGCGTTGAAACCATTGTGTTTATCGGCGGTGTATTCCACTTTGCGAATGGTGCCATCAGGCTCCACCAGCGAGTACTCGCCCTTCACGACGTCTCCGTCGCGATGCTCGGATTGGGAATGGTGGTCGCCGGTGTGTGGGTCCTCCACGCCGTATTTGAATTCGTAGTGTGGGGGTGCCTGGATCACAGTCAATGTTAGAGTGAGGTAAATTAACTAGGGTTAAGGTTACTCACGTAATAGTCTACGTGGTGCTGATCTTGAGACTCGGCTTCATGGTGGTATTGTGCAGATGCGAGGGCCAAGGTGGCTACGAACAGAACGAGCTTGAACATGTTGCTGTGAGTATAGACGATGGGTGAACTGTATTTTGTTGCTCGCACCCATTCGCTTTTATATCAAAATTTCACATTCGCTTATAAAAAGAGAGGTGTAAACCATGGTACGTTATTCACAAATTTCATTGGCGTGCACTAAAGAAAAGAATGTAACTATTTAATTTTTTACCCAATTTGATAGCTAATGTAATATAATAATAACCAATATTGTACCTTCGGTGTTCGGTACCAAATTAGGAATGTAAATAAAAATCCGAATATGTTAAAAACGTTTGAATTTACTTTATCTAATAACAAAGGTCCATATGACGAGCGCATTAGGTCCGTATTACGAGCGCATTATTACAATAAAAGTGCTTTTATGGAGCGCGCTTTTACATTATATTCTTATGAGGAGTCTGCTGTATAATAGCGCTATTATAGAAGTGCAATCGTAATACAGGCCTATTCTTTAATCTTGAATAATGAGCATTTATAGATATTTAAATTAGAAAATATGTGGAAAATATTAAGCCGTAAGTACCTAATCGAACAAATTGAATTTAAAATTTCATAAAAGATACTTCGTTATAGTGTTAGGCATGGTCAGAGGTGTAAACTTAATTTTGGCTGTGGATGCACTATTTTTATTTTAAATGAGGGAATATACATTTAACATAAATAAAATTAATACCTATTTTACAAATACATATATATATATATATATATATATATATATATATATATATATATATATATATATATATATATACAGGTGTCTCTAAAATACTTAGCCTGATCCCAAAATAAAACGATTTAAATAAATTTACCTGTATTCGAAACCAAAAGTTTACCGTTTAGCCAGTATGCTGCTTCAAAGTTCTTCTAAAAAAATAATTTTTGCGTATAATAATAGAACTCTTCGTTCGATTTAAATGAAATTTGGTATGATAATCTACATAGATATGTCAGCTTTTAAAACGATATTTGTTATTATTAGTGAGCCACTAATGTATGAACCATATAGGTGTCACGACCATGATTAGTCCCTAGCTTTTTTAATTGCAACGTTAATAACAAAAAATTATTGTTTTTCAGAAAAATACATTCAATAGTAAACTTTTCTGCCTGTGCGTAGTATATGTTGTGATACTGTAATGATAGAGATTTTGATAAAAGACCACGTTTTAAGGTCCCTAAAATCCAATTTTAACATTTTCACGATGATGTCTGTGTGTTTGTATGTATGTGTGTATGAATGTGTATGTATGTATGTATGTATGTATGTATGTGTATGTGCGTATGTATGTGTATGTGCGTATGTATGTGTGTGTGTACGTGTGTGTGTGTATGTGTGTGTGTATGTGTGTGTGTATGTTTGTGTGTAGATCCTCTTTACGCTCTAATTAAAATACTGTCGTTCAGAAATATTTGAAACCTTGTATTTCGACCTTATTCTAATATGGAAAGAAGCCAGTAGATTTTGGTGTAAATCAGATAACCGGAAATACCACTTTACTAAAAGCCCAAAATAGTTTTCGTTCGAAAAATAGATTTAAATGTTATTTTTCGAGATTCATGTTATTATAAAAATTACAGATTATTAAATTTTCTACAAGTTTGCAATTATAACTTTTCTATATATTTTATGGATAAATATATAAAGTTATCTATAATTTAAATCCCGGAGTTTACGCTTTAAACAAAACTCCACGGTTACACAGTTCAAATCTCAAATGTATGTAACTTGGTACCGAACACCGAAGGTACAATATTATTACAATATTTCATTAGCTATCAAATTGGGTAAAAAATTAGATACTTACATTCTTTTCTTTAGTGCGCGCCAACGAAATTTATGAATAGCGTACCATGGTTTACACCTCTCTTTTTACAACCGAATGTGAAATTTTGATATAAAAGCGAACGGGTGTGAGCAACAGAATACAGTTCACCCATCGTCTATACTCACAGCAACATGTTCAAGCTCGTTCTGTTCGTAGCCATCTTGGCCCTCGCATCTGCACAGTACCACCATGAAGCCGAGTCTCAAGATCAGCACCACGTAGACTATTACGTGAGTAACCTCAACTCTAGTTAATTTACCTCACTCTAACATTGACTGTGATACAGGCACCCCCACACTACGAATTCAAATACGGCGTGGAGGACCCACACACCGGCGACCATCATTCCCAATCCGAGCACCGCGACGGTGACGTGGTGAAGGGCGAGTACTCGCTGGTGGAGCCTGATGGCACCATTCGCAAAGTGGAGTACACCGCTGATAAACACAATGGTTTCAACGCCGTTGTCACCAGGTCCGGACATGCTCACCACCCTGCCCACTACGCTGTGCACCACGCGGCGCCTGCGCAGTCTCAAGGTGGCCATGGGGCTGCTGAGTCCTACGCCAACGGCAATCTCCACGCAATTGCTTTCCATGGACATTATTAATCTAACCACAGTTTACTTCGTTCCCATACCTTATTGTTGAAACTCAATGTTATTTAATTATATATGTAGATATTTTTTTATTGAAATGTAATATTACAAAATATTTAATATGCAAATATAAAATGGTATAAAAAATACGCAGTAGTCTACATCGGATTACATAGGAAATTTAATGTTAAAATTTTAATTTGGCAATATCTATTTCCCTATTAATTATAGAAAAAATGTGTAATGAAGAAAAATGTTATGAAAAACTACATCGATTGAGTCCTAGTGTGTTGTGCAACTGTTTCTTGTGTACGACTTAGACCCAGTTATACAAAGATACTTAACTGAACCCAGGTTCAACTGAGCTGAGATTCAATTTTACATTTCTGTTGTACAAAAATGAACTAAATTCAGGTTCAACTGAACTTGAGTTTAATTTGAAAACTATAAAATAATTAAAATAAAATAAATAAATATATCATCACGGAATATTGTCCATTGCTGGGTGTGCCAATCTGCTTTGTACACAGATATCGGTAATGATGAAATATTTGCATCGTGCGAGCGTTTACCAGGCGTCACCTCATGGGCACTCATTGCTGGTGTGGAGAGTCACCACATGGGTCAATTTTGTGCTATTTAAAATTCGAAATATTTGACGTCGGTCGGGATCGAACCCACTTCCCCAGATTCGCGACCTGACACTGACACGCGGCCATGTTGGTAATATATACGTCAAATGTCAATGTAAATGACAATACACATATTTAATTCTATGTGATTATTCCTTCGGACTGTGATTGTGATCTGTGAATCCTGATTAGTTTAATCGTGATCCATTTGAAGCATGATTTAAAAATTATATCTAGAAAACAACTTGAATAATATAATATAAAGACCCCCTAGTGTCAAATGCCATATACAGACCAATTCAAACTAAATTATTTTATTTTATAAATAATCTACTGGCAAGTGTTATATCAGCATTAAAAATGAATTATATAGAAGTAAAAAAAAATGTTCTTGCTGAGGAATATGAAGTGTTTACTACTGAAAACAAATCTTTTATGTAACATATTTTCTTTGTTTTCAAAAGTATGATGGATCCATTGCTTTTTGCATGATTAAGAAGAAGACGCACGTCATCAACCTGAAATAACCTTATAAAATGAAATATAACTTGTGAAAACTATTGGGTGTTATTTACTTTTAAAAAAAGAGGAAAAAAAAATAGTATTAATAAACGTATGAACATTTATTTCTGTCAATCCTTATTCTTTTTACGGTATATAATTTTTTGACATAACATGGTCATTATAGGTAGTGTTAACGTAAGGTACGAAAATAAACTACAATTATTTCAAATAATTTTATATTCCATAAAAGGAATAACGATGGACATTGAAATAATTGTAAATATATTATATACGTTACACAATACTAGCATTTTTACCTCCCACTGTTCTTGGTAAGGGAGATATAGGGATCGTGCTAAAAATCGCATAAATTTATAAAACTATAATTTTAATCCCGAAGCCTGCGCTTACAACTCATACACATGGTTACACAATTCAAAACTCAAATGTTTGTAACTGACAGATATACGAGTACGTCACTATCAACAAACTAATCATATCAAATAATAATATTATCGTTTTAAAAAGAAAATAGTAACTGGAACAATAATTATATGGAATGGAACTTAATAGTTTCTAGCAGAAGTAAATATGTAAAAATATAGGTAAGATAATAAAAACATATATCGTCACGGCATATTATCCATTGATGGGTGAGCCAATCTGCTTTGTACGCAGATGTCGGTAATAGTGATGACATATTTGTTCCGTGCAGGCGTTTATCAGGTGTCACTTCACGCGAATCATAGGAAAGGGTTCGATTCCGACCGACTTCAAATATTTTAGAATTTTAAATGGCACAAAATTGACCCCTGTGGTGCTCTCTCCACGCCAGCAATGAATATAGGTAAGTATATAAATAAATAAAATAAATATATCATCACGGCATATTACCCTGGGTCTGTCAATCTGCTTTGTACACAGATTTGGATAATGATGATGATGACATATTCGTACCGTGCGGGCGGTTACCAGGTGTCACCTCACGAGCGCTTATTGCTGGCGTGGAGAGTGTGCCACAGGGGTCATTTTTGCGCCATTTAAAATTCGAAATATTTGGCGTCGGTCGGGATCGAACCCGGTATTTAAATTTAATTTAATTTTAAGTATTTACATGAATAAAAATTAAATTAAACGGGAGGTATTGTATTGGCCACATAAATAAATAACAACCAATTATTTCTACAAGTTATATTTCATTTTATAAGGTTATTTTGAAGTTGATGACGTGCGTCTTCTACCTAATCATTTTTATTATATCTAATATAGCAGATGCGAATTCAGAATAATATTCTTATACCATAATTATTGGCAGGGTTCAGGGATATATGGCACGTAGGATTATTGTGATGTAACCCAAAATAATTCGCTTATTTCTGCGATCGATCTATTTTAAATTCGCGTTCCAACTCACTTTAAAATACGAGTACAGTATTTACTTACACGATTTCTTTCGAATTTAATTTTAGATTGCAATTGACATATCTTCTATAGCCTATGAGAAATCTAAAAATTTATCTCAGGACCGTAAAGATATACCCCCCTTCGTCCCTTGTGATTCTTTGCAAAATATACAATATGGATGATTTTTAAAAACTGATTTTTATTTCTAAATTATTTGAAGATAAACAAAAATCATTCGATGTTTGTTATATTAAATTGTTGACATTTTACCTGTCAGAAATATATCTATCAAATTGTCTGTATCTGTTGGACATTATTATGTAGTGAAAATGTAGAATTATTCGCTCAAAGAAAAGTAACAATAAAAAGTATTATATTGATGCAAATTATATTTTTTAATATCTAACAGATAAAATGTCATTACATTTGTTTTTGATTTTAATTCAATACCATAGCTAGCACTATAAAAAAGTAACTTTCATAAAATTTTATATTCAATTTGCTCGGTTACAGAATGTGTAAAATAAAATCTGATTACTGAATTAGATGTAGAATTTAATTATCTAATAAAACTACTGCGTTTGTATAGTTTTAGCAAGAATACATTTTTTTGTGTATTTTTCATTGTTTGTAATATTGTAATACTTAATTAGTAAGCAGTAGAAGTAAGTAGAAAAGAAAAATTATACAGTTAAATTTTTTAATGATGTCCGATCAAAGTCATCTGTATCATGAACGAATTAACAAATTGGCATACATTTATCTCTGTTGTTTGCAAAGACTATAAGCGTGTGCGATAAGGATGGATATAACACGCTTGTTTTTCAAAAATTAATATTTTTTCGACTAGGTCGTTAGGTCATTCCATTTTAAAACGATGTTCGTTGTTGTCAAAGCTTTGGCTATTACGTAAGTTTATTTACTAATCAGATATATTACCTTGATTCATACCCATACGGATAACGTTATTTTCTGTCAGTGTCACTGATACTGACATTGTGTCATTGTTTTAGTTTTCACATATTTGGTTTTACAGTTGCTAATAGACTTACCAGTTGAGTTAGTTTTGAATTTTTAATGCTCTTACTGTAACATATATTTTTATAATAATAAAATAACAGTAGTATCTTATGTACCCTCATAAAAACTTAGTAAACGACACAACTGAATTTGACAGAAAGGATGAAGCTAAAATCTTAATTCATACAATTCGTAGATAACTTTGATCGGACTTCTATAACAAATTTTAATGTAAATAGGTCTTGTGGCCGTGTGCCTGAGTGTCTGGTCGCGAATCTGAGGACCCGGGTTCGATCCCGACCGATGCCAAATATTTCGAATTTTAAATTGCACAACATTGACCCCTGTGGTGCACTCTCCATGCCAGCAATGAGTGTTCGTGAGGTGATGCCTGGTAAGCGCCCACACGGTGTATAAAGCAGATTGGCAAACCAAGCAATAGGTAATATGCCGTGATGATATATTTATTTATTTATAGGTAAACAAATAACGATGAAAAATGTTCAAGGCTTCCCCATATGTCTCTGATAGTAACACATACCAAGTTTCAAAACTACTAGTAGTACCAGAGTTATTAATACAAATTTGTCCGATCAGGTAGTTTCAAAGGGCTGTAACTCAGTAACGAAATGTTTTGGGACATACCTTCATATACAATTTTTGACTCACAATGGCTCCTCCAATATACAGTTTTATTTTTTTTTACTGGTTATGAATCACCGTGAAAGTTCTATAAATCTAAATACCTTTTAAAAAAGTAATCTTATTAATTCTTACACATAATTTTAATATTAAAGAAATTGTATTGGTTATTGTAAAAATTCATTAACAAAAATCAGTAAAAATTATAAATACTTTTCTTTAGTACGCGGTCACGAAATTCATGAATAACGTAATATGGCCAACACCACTCTTTTTATAAAGTGAATGTGAAATTAGGATATAAAAGCGAAAATGTGCGAACAGCAGAGTATAGTTCATTCATAGTTCACACTCAAAGCAACATGTTCAAACTCGCCGTGTTCGTAGCCCTCCTTGTTGCCGTGACTGCACAGTACCATCATGGCGCCGACTCCCAAGAACAAAACCACGTAGACTATTATGTGAGTAACCCTAATCTTAGTTAATCTACCTCACTCTAGCATTGACTTTGATACAGGCACCACCACACTACGAGTTCAAATACGGCGTGGAGGACCCACACACCGGCGACCACCATTCCCAATCTGAGCACCGCGACGGAGACGTGGTGAAGGGCGAGTACTCGTTGGTGGAGCCTGACGGCACCATCCGCAAGGTGGAGTACACCGCTGATAAGCATAACGGTTTCAACGCCGTCGTCACCAGGTCCGGGCATGCCCGCCACCCTGCCCACTACGCTGTCAACCACGCTAGTCCTGCGCACTCCCAAGGCGGCCATGGGGCTGCTGAATCTTACTCCAACGGCAACCTCCACGCAATTGCTTCCCAAGGACATTATTAATTAAACCACCGCACAATTTGTTCCTATATAGCATATTTTTGAAGCTCATTGTTATTTAATTGTATATAGATAGATTTTATACTGAAATGTTATAATAAATTAAATATTATACTAAAAAATATGTTTGCCTTGTATCATATTTCAATATATCATGCTAATAAGATTCACCAAATTTTGATCAGGGGATATAATTTGAAAAAATTAGCGCTGCATTATTTTGTTCAAGGATAAAGGGAGGAAGGGGTAAAATATTTTTGAGTTCAAGGTCAAATACTAGTACATTAAAACTTACATTTTTTCATAGAGTACGCAATATGTGTTATGTTAAGATATAAATCAAAATTAATTATTTCAGCACATTATTTACATACAAATGAATAGGAACTTTTAAGCCGCGACGAAGACAGAAAACTTAACTGTGAACTACAAGACTACTATAATACCCAATGTGTTGCGCCGAGTGTTGCGCATTCTTCTAATAATTAAAAATATATCGTCGTCAATATCATGTAATGATGTTACTCATTAAATGTGAAAAATTAGATACTTCAATTCCCCACAGCCACAGTTTCATAATACAGAGAGAGAAACAACCGATATACGAGTATTATGTTGAATTAAATTAATAACCATGTAACGAAAATTCTGTCAAAAAGTATTTACATGTTAGTTGAAATAATTTTTAAACATTTGACACCAAGCCATTGATTTTACAAATTTTAAAATTAATGTGTGACTTGTGGTCATTATATCATGTATTATATACCATTTAATTTTTTCCTAAAATTTTGGAACATCTGTATATGTAAAGGGTTAAATTAATTCAAATAATACTTATTTAGAATTTTACAATGGCTAATTACGGGTGATTAGCCAGAAATTGACTAAAAATGTTTTATCTATCAATTGTTTATCGATTATTTTATAAATAAATACTCCTAATAAAAGTTGCGTCAAATTTTCAATAAGCATTCGTCATAGGTTGTTAGTTTTGTATGGCATCTACACTCATTCAAATTTTGTGAAACAACTTTAAATCGACCTACAAAACTATTAAAATGAATTGAGAAAGTCAATTCGTGATATTAACGACGATATGTTACAATTCTTGTTTTGTATACATATTTGAACAATAATTAATATAGAAGTAAAAGAAACTGCAAAATTTGAGTTTAGAGCTGCATTTTTACCTCTCGCTAAGAGAGGTATTGTATTCATGCTAAAAATCACATATCCATATTTTATTGAATAAGCACGTTTTAAGGTCCCTACAATCCGATTTTAACATTTTTACGATGATGTCTGTGTGTGTGTGTGTGTGTGTGTGTGTGTGTGTGTGTGGATGTATGTGTGTATGTATGTAGGATGTTGGAAGGACGATTACTCAAAAACTATAAGACTTAAAAATTGTTTAATTACGTATTTTCCAAACGGACATTCATGGGAAGATCTGAAAAGGTTTTGGTAACAATTGGACAACCGGAAGTAGAAGATTCTTGAAAAAAAATCTTCTAAATAATATTTTTTGAAAATTTTTCTTGGTAATATTAAAGAAAATTAAATTCTCTATCTGATACATTTAAATATTTTATTATATATTCTATGGATTTAGAGATAAAAGAAATATAATAAATAAAATAACGTTATAATAAATTTTACAGCCGAAAGGATGCCATGGAAAATAGTTGACCAGTTGAACTGTTTGTAACTGACAGATAAATGTCAGTGTCAGAAATTCATAGATATTACTAAAGAGTTTTTCTGGGAAGTACATATACATTATATTATTTCTTAATGTATTAGTAGTTAAATATTTAAGATTATAGGTCTATTACATATATCCTTCAAAAATACAGTAAATCCTGACAATGAATTGGAAACATTTCGAAAAATTAGAAGAGGACAAAATTTCTTCATATAATGAATTTAAAATTAAACAATCTAAATATAAGGAATAGATATATGTAAGTACAATTTTTGGTGTAGAATGTAGGTATACAAGAAATGTTAAATACAATAGGGCGCCTTGACAAGCAGATATGGGGACTCATGTCAGAATGATAGCTAGTAATTATGTATATAGATGTATCATAATTTCTCATTCTAAATTTAGTGATTTTCCAATTCCATATGGTTTATTTTCCTCGACAAGTAAATTCCACACTCCTGGTGACAAATTAACTACGTGTATTTAGAAAATCTTGAAATTCTGAATGAAACATACTGACTAATTATCATTCTGAAACGGGCCCCCACATCTGCTTGTCAAGGCCAACAATGTAACATGACTGTTCGCGCCCTATACTTATGTAACCAAAAAAGGAAGTGGCGAGAGGTATTGTGCTGGCCACAACAGATTTTTTAAATTTAGAACTGCAGAAACAAGCCAGAGCTGTTCCAATTTATATTCCTTGACTTTATATAATTTATACTCAGATATTGTGTACGTTTCTACGACAAATAGGACATAAGTGCTATTCTTTAATTTATTGTTATCCTTCTAATATGACAATATGAGATGAGCATAACGAAATTTAAACAATTAGTAGAGATTTGTATAAGAATAACATAAATAATACTTGAGAAATTGTTGAACTACTTCTTCCCCATCAGAAAAGAGCATATTATTTTATTGCTATACTTTTTGTGGAAACTTTGTACCAGTTTGACGAATGAACGTCTGGAAAGTCCTACTATTGTTTCTTCCAACATTGACATATTTACTACCTATAACGTAATAATCAATTAAACATTTTTTGATTTTTTGTAGTTTCTTCCTGTATAAGTAGTTTTATATATCTTTAATGGCCAATTGCATCACTTATTGTTAAAGCCGTAACTACAGGCACTACAGGATTACAGGTTAATAAAAAAAATTCGTATCGAAATTTTGACAATACTAGTCGCTCGTAACTTTCAAGTAATAACATGGGAACGTATTTTTCGACACTGTGGCGCTCTCTTTTCCAAATTGTTTAAAGAATTGTTGAAAATGTTTAGCCACGCAACTGAAAAATTTTGCAATTATTTGTGAGAAAAATGTGTGTGTCTGTGAAATATATAAAAATATTTAATGAGTGTTCTAATAATAAAACTCATTTAAAATTTTCATCTTTATACCATTTCCAAAATTATAAACCGATATAAGTAACTTTCAGGGTACACTGGACTTACATGATACTATTTTTTTCTGCAGTAATGAAAATAATAGAAACCCAATGAGATCTAGAATAATTGATGGGAATATATCAACGGGCAGTCTACAGAATAATAGCGAAGTCTTGATGAATGTACTTTATCAGACACAAATTAAAGAAAATGTTCTATATGAAAATGATAAAAATCAATTTTGTTACAAAGAAGATGTTCTATTGGAAATTACACACCAAATTTTGAAACCGAACAAAGAAATAAGGGAAACAATTTGGATTAGTAGGGAAAAGAGGGAAAGTTACTCCAATGCAGACTAGGGATACCCGTAGTGACCAAAGAGAACGTTGGCCAAAATTTACTGTAGGAAGGTATTGTAAATATCAAGGGTGCATTTGCGTTTCTAAAATTTTACGTATAGAATGTAAATTCATTCATTTATTTGTTGCCCATTGTTACTTAGAAGTTACACACCCTTAAAATAAAATTATAGGGTTGGAAAATCATAAATTATGCTAATTATATTCAGTAATGATGTTTTGCACTAATCTAACTAAAAAAAATCTTTATTATTTATATATATTGAATTTGGGCCATAGAGGGTTTCGATTCGATACGATATTGTTACTTTAACCAAAGGTTAAAATTTAACTATTATATTTCATTTCACCAAAGAAAATAGTAGACGACGCTTAAGAGCCGACCGTTTTTACATTTAAATTGGTGAACCCAAACTTTGTCAATATTAAATATTTTTATCTGTAAAAATGTAAATACAAGACCTTAATATTAAAAATTACAACAAAACATGGTTAAATATCACTTAATTCTGAAGATCTTATTTGATAATTGACAACTAACAGGTGATTTTTTTAAATTTTTTGTGTAGTAGGTTTGCATTCTGACCAATCAAATGGTAGTATTTATATCTCTATCTAAACCAATGCTATTTTTTTTACGTGAAACTTTAGTATAGGCCCGGTTTTAGCAAACATAAAGTTAACATGTGATTTGGAAAACTGGCGTTAAAAGTAACAAGAAGTGGAAAGTGCTTGTTAGCTAAAATCGATAAAAATTATAAATACTTTTCTTCAGTACGCGGCCACAAAATTCATGAATAACGTAATATGGTCAACACCTCTCTTTTTATAAAGTGAATGTGAAATTAGGATATAAAAGCGAAAATGTGCGAACAGCAGAGTATAGTTCATTCATAGTTCACACTCAAAGCAACATGTTCAAATTCGCCGTGTTCGTAGCCCTCGTTGTTGTCGCGACTGCACAATACCATCATGGCGCCGACTCCCAAGATCAACACCACGTTGACTATTATGTGAGTAACCCTAATCCTAGTTAATCTACCTCACTCTAACATTGATTGTGATACAGGCACCACCACACTACGAGTTCAAATACGGCGTGGAAGACCCACACACCGGCGACCACCATTCCCAATCCGAGCACCGCGACGGAGACGTGGTGAAGGGCGAGTACTCGCTGGTGGAGCCTGACGGCACCATCCGCAAGGTGGAGTACACCGCTGATAAGCACAACGGCTTCAACGCCGTCGTCACCAGGTCCGGGCATGCTCGCCACCCTGCCCACTACGCTGTCAACCACGCTGCGCCTGCGCACTCCCAAGGCGGCCATGGAGCTGCTGAATCTTACTCCAACGGCAACCTCCACGCAATTGCTTCCCACGGACATTATTAATCAAACCACCGGCACAATTTGTTCCTATATAGCATATTTTTGAAACTCAATGTTATTTAATTGTATATAGATAGATTTTATACTGAAATGTTATATATAATAAATTAAATATTATATCAAAAAATATGCACGAATCACATTCCTTGCCTTGAATCATCCTTTAAAACATCATACTAATAAGATTCACCAATATAAAATGTCACATCAAAATTGAACTTATTTTATATAAAAGGTGTTAAAAAAGAGTAAAAAAAATTAAAGGCATATAGTACTGACTAAAATGAGTAAAAAACGCTTAATAAACATAGGTCCGCTCTATAATAGTTTCTAAAATATAAGACAGCGAAAGATGAGTTTTTACGAAATTTACCTATAACCAACCCTGTAAGCCCCACCCTTCCCATAGTAATCAATATTGGGTAACAACGCTTTTTATTGTAAATTACTTCTATACCTTTTCTTTAATAAAACCTAACAAATAAATTCGTTTAATTTTTACTTCCTTGTACGTAAATAAAAGAAGTATTGTAATCGCGAAAAATTTTGGTTTTCAGATTTCAGCGGAAATATCCATTTTGATCATCCCTGAATCCATTTTGACTAATTTCGTCGTGACGTCTGTACGTACGTCCGTACGTATCTCGCATAACTCAAAAACGGTAAACCGTAGAAAGTTGAAATTTTGTATTTAGGGCTCCTATAACATCTAGTTGTGCACCTCCCTTTCTGGTTATTACACAATTTCTAGAAATTTGGTATACAAGACTTTTATGTCAATCGGAATAACAAAATAGATTTTGGTTACAATAAGCTAACCGGAAGTGGTACATTACTTGAAGTTTTTAACAATTTTTCTTGAATAAAATGATTTTATTTTGATTTTAGAAATAAATGCTTCAAATAAAAGTTTTAGAGAATTAATTTCTGCGTCTAGCACATCAAGTATTATTAAATTAGCCCTTTGTATAAGCGAGATATGTAAATTTAAAAATTATATACTTTTTTGTTCTTGTAATAAAGCTTGCTATGGATTAGGACAAAAATAAAAAAAATGTTCATGTCAAATTACGTTAAATACGTGCAATTTTATGATTCGTACAATAACAAGTATTATATTTTTATTGTGAAATTAGTCATATTCATTGTTGTAATCAGATATTTCTTTGTTGTAATCAAAATCTCTTTAAAAAGAACCGGATTAGATTATGGTCGCTATATATCTTACTGTTTTGAAGTTAAAATTAATATTTTGTAATTTATTTATTAAAAAAATATGTATAGTTTAATAATCGTACAAGGAAGTCGTGTGGTGTCCACCTCAGATTTTTTTTTCAGTTTTTCAGTTGGTAAAACTAAGTATGTATTACATATTTCATTTTACATTAAAAAATAAAATATTTTACAAAACATATCTTACTATGTGTCATTAGAACGACAAACTGTTTAATATTAATAAAAATTGGTGATAATTTACGTAAGTTATTATTTGTATCATATATTAATCAAATAAAGTGAAATTACAGCGAGTGAGCCAACTGATGTGGGACAGGGATCGTGCTTACACATTGAAACTTATTTTTTTATAAAGTAAGCAGTTGCCGATTTAACGCCTTTTTATGTTAAGAAATAAATCAAAATTAATTATTTCATCACATTAGTTACATACAAAAGAATAGGTAAATTGAAGCCGCGACAAAGGCAGAAAACTTAAAACTATGACCCACAAGACAACCACAGTATATGTGTTGCACCGAGTGTTGCGCGTTTTTCTAATAATTCAAAATATATCATCGTTAATATCTCGCAATGACATAATGAGAAAAATGAGACACCCAGATGGATAAACTAAACCAACTTCACAGTTTCACGAACTGGCATATTTCAATACTCCACAGTTATTTGAATAATTTTTAAACATATTAGACAAATATACTTGCAATGTACAATCTGTTATTATTGACAAATTAACTAATATTAATAAGCTGTAGAAGAGTTCTACAATAAAATGAGATAAATGTTGTACTAACCTCGCCTACTATCAATCCAATTTGGCCAACAGAGGCATCGCAGATCTCAGCATCTCAGGAAATCATATACCACTGCTACCAGGCACGTTTACTGGAACAAAATTTCAGTTATGTCACTATTTAGTCTACTACAAACCAAAACACATTAAAAATTCATGCCACGAAAGTTATTCTCAGACGAAAAAAAACCAAATATACACTATTTGAACTCCCCCAACAAAAGTTTTTCACGAGAATTACATTTAATACGAGTATAACACATCTTCGTTTCGTGGTTACAAATACACTGACAAAAGACAGCAATAATAAACAACAAACACCGGTCTTAATATTAGCTCAAACGTGTCCGTTAAGAGTCGATCTGTAGTTTCATTGATCGACACAAAATTTAAATAAAAATAACAAAGAATTATTTATTCACTTAACTAATGTAGAATAACAAATAAATTATTATTATTAAAAAATAAAAACATTGTGGCAGTAAAAATATAAACTTTGAACAAAGCCTTTAATTTACGAATTTTAAAATTAATGTCTGACTTGTGGTCATAATGATCATGTATTATATACCATTTAATTTTTTCCTGAAGTATTGGAACACCTGTATGTAAAGGGTTAAATTAATTTAAATAATACTTATTTAGAGTTTTAGAAAACACAATGGCTGATTAGGGGTGATTGTGTGTGTGTGTGTGTGTGTGTGTGTGTGTGTGTGTGTGTATGTGTGTCTATGTGTGTGCGACGAAAGTTTCGGATCGCATAACTTCAATATCACGATTCCAAAAATTATAATTTTGCAAGAAAATATATGTATGGAATTTATACATAATACACAGGATTGACGAAAGGTATTGTGCTGGCCACACCATATTTTTATATAATTTATACTCCGATGTAGTGTATGTTTCCACGAGACATTCTTTAATTTATTGTTATCCTAATATGACAATATGAGATGAATATAACGAAATTTGAACAATTTGTAGAAAATTGTATGAGGCTAACACAAATAATATTTGAGAAATTGTTGAACTAGTTCTTCTGCATCAGAAAAGAGCATATTATTTTATTTTATTTACCAGTTTAACGGACGAACATCTGGCAAGTGCAACAAGTACAAATGAACTGCATAAAATTACTTTAAGTCCTCATAAAATATATTATTTTTTCTTCCAACATTGATATATTTACATTTACTATTTATAACGTTGTAACCAATTAAAAAAATTATTCATTTTTTTGTGACTGTCCTATATACTCGTAAGTATGTAAGGATAAGGAGCAATAATAAAAGAAAACCAATCTTTGGGTCCAATCTTTTATTTCCGACTGCCACGAAGCACAAAACACAATTAACTAAGATTCAAGTTACACTCAACATATAAACATAGAACAATTAATTAGAATAATAATAAAGACCCAGCCCTGTAATACGTAAATTCATTTAAGAACAAAAATTACTGCTATTATATAATAATATAATCAAATCTTTACGGTATTACAAAACAATAACATTTTTTAAATCAAATACAAACAATAATATGAACAATTCCTAACAAGTATATAAATAAATAAATAAAAATATCTAACTTTTTTATTTAAAACATTTTTTTCCATGAATGATAGTTTAGAATTTCAAAATGAAAAAATCTGATGTGGCCAGCATATTACATTCAGTCTATTCTGAGTATTTTGTACAAACTCCATACAACTGCTTGCAAAAGATTCTATATTTCCAATAAAATTATTTCATAAACAAACTATGTAATTGCACTTCTTTTTTAGCTTTTTTCATTCGTTAGTGATTAGAGGTCGCTATTCTTGATTTTCTTCTCCTACTCATTTCTATTTTGCGGGTCGTCCTCATTCAGTTCCTTTTCTCCCAACTCTTCCGCAATACAGTACTTGCAACTTTCCTTTGGTCTTCCTCTGTTTCTTCTACCTTATATTACTAATCTGTTCATTCTTTTCTTCCAAAATCTCACCTCATGACATGTTCAAACCATATAGGTAATCGTCTCTCTTGTATCTTTATAAAAACTTCTATCACTCGAGCCATTTCCCTTATCCTTTCATTCTTTATCGTATCTTTACGTATCTTCCCCAACATTTTTCTCAACATCATCATCTCTGCTCCATTCATTTACTTTTCATTGATAGTGACACCTGTCAATTTGAATTATCTGAATATATTTATTAGCAGTTTTCATGGTTAGTATAGCTGGCAGATTTATGAAATTTAATACCTTTATAATTTTTAACTTTACATTATATTTTAGGGGACCCAGCAAATATTTCGCTTATTTATTAAGTTAGTAATTTCTTTCATATAACATGATTTATACAGCAACATGTAAGCTACTTGATGACAGATGTACATCCATGATATCACTTCCGGTTTATTAGTAATTAATATCAACTTTGAAATTTCAAATGGAACATACCTACTATATTTTTTTACAAATTTGAAATAAAACAATGAACTAAAACAATTGTAACTATTATTATTATTACTGAGTATTTACAGGTTGACATTTACTGTGTTACAATTGTTTTAGTTAATTGTTTTATTTCAAGCCATAGTCATGGCTCAGTATTTTCTTTTCGACTAGGTGTATAAAAAAGTGCCCGCTATTTTACTTTTTACCTCTCGCTAAGAGAGGTATTGCATTCATGCTAAAAATCGCATATCCAGATTTTATTGTATAAGCACGTTTTAAGGTCCCTACAATCCGATTTTAACATTTTTACGATGATGTCTGTGTGTGTGTGTGTGTGTGTGGATGTATGTGTGTGTGTGTGTGTGTGTATGTATGTAGGATGTTGGAAGGACGGTTACTCAAAAACTATAAGACTTTAAATTTGTTTAACTACGTATTTCCCAATCGGACATTCATGGGAAGATCTGAAAAGGTTTTGGTAACAATTGGATAACCGGAAGTAGAAGATTCTTGAAAAAAAATCTTCTAAATATTATTTTTTGAAAATTTTTCTTGATAATATTAAAGAAAAATAAATTCCCTTTCTGATAAATTTAAATATTTTTATATATATTCTATAGATTTAGAGATAAAAGGAATATAATATATAAAATAAACTGTTGTAATTAATTTTACAACTGAAAGGATGCCATGAAAAATAGTTGAAAATTTTAATTATTTGTGACAGATAAATGTCAGTGTCAGAAATAATGAGTAACGAAAGAAAAATTTACTTGGAGAATCCCTTAATTCTTGATCTGTCTCTATTATGGAGATGACAAGTCTAGGTTGAAGGACTTAAATTTGTTTCAAACATTATGGGACAATGTACACCAGCACTGTAGACTAGAGTAACTTTGAATTGCGAAAAAGCTATCAAATTCTTCTCAAGTAAGTTGTAAATATTGACAAAATTACACATCAATATAAGAATAATCGGAGTGCAATCTATCCGTCACTTTATTAAAGGGAATTAGTGTTATTTAGATATAACAAGTATGAAAAAATAAAATGTAAAAGAAGATATGTAAGAATAGATGCACAATCCAGATATATACATTTTAGACCGCCCAAAATTAATGTTTTTACTAGAAGAATATGAAGAGAGAGTAAACAAGGTTGTTCGAATTGAAAATTGCTGTTACCAGCCTAATATTTATATATGGTAAACTCTACTTTGTAATTTATTGTAACATAATTTATGGTAAAATATCTTTATGTTGAGACATGCTATTATTGAATAATAAAGAAGTTTATACGTCATAGATTTATATGAATATATTATTTGTATTTATAAAAATATTCTTTGCTTTATGCATACAGCCAGGTAAAATATACGGCGAGAGGTTATGTGCTGGCCACATCAGATTTTTAATAATGTAACATATGGATTATTTTACATGATTGTAAAGCAAATTTGATGTAATTTTCAAATATGTAAAAAAATATAGTATGTTCCATTTGAAATTTGATTTTAATTACTAATAAACCGGAAGTGGTATCATGAATGTACATCCGTCATCAAGTAGCTTACATGTTTCTGTATAAATCATGTTATATGAAAGAAATTACTAACTCAATAAATAAGCGAGATATTTGCTGGGTCCATTAAAATATAACACCCTGTATATTTATTGAATATGGATAATAAAATGTAGTAAAATCGTATAGAGAATAAAATATTCTTTATTATTTATAATAACATATAAATAATATTTAACTGCGTTTTTTCAAGAAAAACTGTTAAGAACGTAATATTAAAGTACAACCTACTTTTATGTTGGCATTACGTCGTAATTAACATATATGTATATCAAAATATTTTAACGAATATTAAAGGATTATAAGTGAATACATAAATGATAATTAAGTGAAAATATTTACATTAATATTAATAAATGAAAGTGGAAATTAAATACCAAAATTGAAATAATGTGTAATCCCCCATTTTCACGTTTTCATTCAGTAATTATTAATTAATTTGCATATAGTTTCGCATTGTATGTAATGCTTCACCAAGAAATTCTCCTTTATGTTATTCTTGAACTATTCAAATTGGAACAAATTGCAAATTCATGATTTAATTTGTAGATTTCAAGTTCCAAGTTCGCATAGCAATGTTAAGCAGTTATGCAAGTGGAACGAAAATAATTAACTTATTTGAACCAGTATAAAACAACATTTCTTTTACAAATGAATGCCACCAGTCATGAAAACCGTTGATAAATTATGAAGTAATTTATGCAATATGTCACAAAATACGTATAGGTACATAAATATTTCGTTTTTGTTCTCTTACATTTCAAAATTTCTTTGCATTAATAATTTATTTTCTATTTGCATAAAATATAAACTTAATGAGATTTCAACACCATTTTATAATTTAAATTTTCTTTATGCGTACTTACATATTATGTGTAAATAAATGTCATAAGTAGTGAGCAAAAATATTAACTATTTACTTTTAAATAACGAAGAAATAAACTAGAAAATTTTGTGCGATTTATATTTGTTTTTACCTTTCGTCACCTACAAGTAAGGAAGGTATTGTCTTTGGGCAAATATTTCGATGATGAGTTTTCAATGAATAATTATGTGTGTATGCATGTCGTGGGGCTCTGTAAAAAGAACACTTAGATTTTGGGTATATTGTTTTATCCCCGAAAAAAAATGTTTAACGTCTAATAGACTCCCCAACTTTTTAAATAGAAATCTATGTTGGGTGACATTTTACCTCCCGCTACCCTTGCTAAGGGAGGTATAGGGATCGTGCTAAAAATCGCATATCGAGATTTTGATAAATGGCCACGTTTTAAGATTCCTAGAATTTAATTTTAACATTTTCACGATTATGTCTGTATGTGTGTGTGTGTGTGTGTGTATGGATCCAAGCTCTAACTCAAATACTATCGTTCAGAAAATTTTGAAACCTTGTATTTCTACCTTACACATATATAAAGAAGCCATTAGATTTTGGTGTAAATCAGATAACCGGAAATGACACTTTACTGGAAGCTCAAAATAGTTTTTCTTCAAAAAATACCATTAAATATTATTTTTTATTGTATATATTTTATGGATATATTTATAAAATTATCTATAATTTTAATCCCGGAGTCTACACTTTAAACACAACTCTATCGTTACACTGTTCAGTTCTCAAATGTTTGTAACTAACAAATATGTCACTGTTACCAAACTAATCATTTCAAAATATATAATATATATCATCACGGCATTGGTGGGTGAGCACATCTGCTTTGTACACAGATGTCGGTAATAATTTGTACCGTGTGGGTGTTTATCAGGCGTCACCTCACGCGAATCTAGGGAACCAAGTTCGATCCTGACCGACGCCAAATATTTTAGAATTTTAAATGGCGCAAAATTGACCCCTGTGGTGCCAGCAATGAATATAAATAAATATATCATCACGGCATATTACCCATTGCTGGGTGTGCCAATCTGCTTTATACGCAGATTTCGGTAACGATGATGACATATTTGTACCGTGCGGGTTTCACCCGACGAGCACTTATGGTTGGTGTGGAGAGAGCACCACAGGGGTCATTTTTGTGCCATTTAAAATTCGAAATATTTAGCGTCGGTCGGAATGGAACCCAGTATATATATATTTAATTTAATTTAAAGTATTTACATGAATAAAAATCTGATGTGGCCAGCACATAACCTCTCGCCGTATATTTTACCTGGCTGTATGTATAAAGCAAAGAATATTTTTATAAATACAAATAATATATTCATATAAATCTATGACGTATAAACTTCTTTATTATTCAATAATAGCATGTCTCAACATGAAGATATTTTACCATAAATTATGTTACAATAAATTACAAAGTAGAGTTTACCATATATAAATATTAGGCTGGTAACAGCAATTTTCAATTCGAACAACGTTGTTTACTTTCTCTTCATATTCTTCTAGTAAAAACATTAATTTTGGGCGGTCTAAAATGTATATATGGATTGTGCATCTATTTTTACATATCTTCTTTTACATTTTATTTTTTCATACATGTTATATCTAAATAACACTAATTCCCTTTAATAAAGTGACGGATAGATTGCACTCCGATTATTCTTATATCGATGTGTAATTTTGTCAATATTTACAACTTACTTGAGAAGAATTTGATAGCTTTTTCGCAATTCAAAGTTACTCTAGTCTACACAGTACTGTTGTACATTGTCCCATAATGTTTGAAACAAATTTAAGTCCTTCAACCTAGACTTGTCATCTCCATAATAGTCACAGATCAAGAATTAAGGGATTCTCCAAATACATTTTTCTTTCATTACTCATTATTTCTGACACTGACATTTATCTGTCAGTTACAAATAATTTAAATTTACAACTATTTTTCATGGCATCCTTTCGGTTGTAAAATTAATTACAACATTATTTTATATATTATATTCCTTTTATCTCTAAATCTATAAAATATGTATAAAAATATTTAAATGTATCAGAAAGAGAATTTATTTTTCTTTAATATTATCAAGAAAAATTTTCAAAAAATAATATTTAGAAGATTTTTTTTCAAGAATCTTCTACTTCCGGTTGTCCAATTGTTACCAAAACCTTTTCAGATCTTCCCATGAATGTCCGATTGGGAAATACGTTGTTAAACAAATTTTAAGTCTTATAGTTTTTGAGTAAACGTCCTTCCAACATCCCACACACACACATCCACACACACACACACACACACACACACACACAGACATCATCGTAAAAATGTTAAAATCGGATTGTAGGGACCTTAAAACGTGCTTATTCAATAAAATCTGGATATGCGATTTTTAGCATGAATCCAATACCTCTCTTAGCGAGAGGTAAAAATTAAATTAAGCGGGAGGTATTGTGTTGGCCACATCATATTTTTTTATAGGTTTCCATTCTATTATTAGAAATATGGTGTTCCAAGAAATCTTTGTATTTCGCTTTATTTATTTATATTATTTTTGGGATGTAAGATGGATCTTTCCCGGGCCTAATTTTTTATTCAGTCCAACCCTGTCTTACAATACGGATATGTTAATTTAAGTTTTCTATAGCCCAGTAAACGAAGTCAAAAATTTCTCTTATATAATAAAAAATATAATATCAGATACGAACTATTACAATACCTGATATAAATTAAAAACTTCATAGATAAGAAAAAATAGTTCAAAAGATCATGATAATAAATTGCATAATTTAAAAATTATTTAAACTATCGTTGGTACACATTTTACTTCCTAATGATAATGTTATTACTACATAGTATTTTAAAATATGCAGCACTGAAAACAACTCTACAATCACTCAAGTGTAAAATTCTTCATAACGCACATAACTGAATTGGCACGCATACATTCTTACTTTATTATTGTTCCAGATTGACAAAGACCTAATAATACACTTTCATGCGGTATTGCCGAAATTTGTTTAAGTAATCAATGTAACATGGTACACTGCACTTTTTCTTTTAGGTGAAATAGTATAAAACCAACCTAAGTCAATTCTGGAATCAGTTCAGTTTGAGCCTACAAACCCAATACTTCTACATAGTCAACATGTTCAAAGTAAGAAGTTATTGGAGGTATTGGATTCATGCTAAAAATCGCATATCCAGATTTTATTGAATAAGCACGTTTTAAGGTCCCTACAATCCGATTTTAACATTTTTACGATGATGTCTGTGTGTGTGTGTGTGTGTGGATGTATGTGTGTATGTATGTAGGATGTTGGAAGGACGATTGCTCAAAAACTATAAGACTTTAAATTTGTTTAACTACGTATTTCCCAATCGGACATTCATGGGAAGATCTGAAAAGGTTTTGGTAACAATTGGACAACCGGAAGTAGAAGATTCTTGAAAAAAAATCTTCTAAATAATATTTTTTGAAATTTTTTCTTGGTAATATTAAAGAAAATTAAATTCTCTATCTGATACATTTATATATTTTATAATATATTCTACAGATTTAGAGATAAAAGAAATATAATATATAAAATAGTCTGTTATAATGAATTTTACAGCCGAAAGATTGGCCATGGAAAATAGTTGAAAATTTATTTAAATTTATAACTGACAGGTAAATGTCAGTGTCAGAAATCCGGAGACATTACTGAAGACTTTTCAGGGAAGTACATACATACATTATATTATTTCTTAATGTATTAATAGTTAAATATTTAAAATTATAGGTATATTACATATATCCTTCAAAAATACTGTCAATCCTGACAATGAATTGGAAACATTTCGAAAAATTAGAAGAGGACACAATTTCTTCATAAAATGAATTTAAAATTAAACAATCTAAATATAAGGAATAGATATATGTAAGTAGAATTTTTGGTATAGAGTGTAGGTATACAAGAAATGTTAAATACAATAGGGCGCGAGCAGCATTTTGTCGGCCCTGACAAGCAGATATGGGGGCCCATGTCAGAATGATAGCTAGTAATTATGTATATAGATGTTAAGTATCAAAATTTCTCATTCTAAATTTAGTGATTTTCCAATTCCATGTGGTTTATTTTCCTCGACAAGTAAATTCCACAGTCCTGGTGACAAATTAACTACGTGTATTTAGAAAATCTTGAAATTCTGAATGAAAAATTGACAATTGACATCCATGTACATAATTACTAATTATCATTCTGAAACGGACCGTCACATCTGCTTGTCAATGCCAACAATGTAACATGACTGTTCGCGCCCTATACTTATGTAACCAAAAAAGGAAGTGGCGAGAGGTATTGTGCTGGCCACAACAGATTTTTTAAAAATATTTTTTCGACTCTAAATACTTAGAACTGAAACAACAAAATGATTGTTAACCCTTCATCTAGAGTGAACACGAATTAAACACCATTGATTATCAGGGCGCGAGCAGTTACGTAACTTTGTTGGCCTTGACAAGCAAATATGGGGGTCCGTGTCAGAAAGATAGCTAGTAATTATGTACATTAATATCAAATATAATTTTGCATTCAAAATTTAATAATTTTCCAATTCCATGTGATTTATTTTCCTCGACAAGTAAACTCCACACTCCTGGTGACAAATCAACTACGTGAATTTAGAAAATCTTGAAATTTTTAATGAAATATTCTGACATTTGATATCTATGTACATAATAACTAATTATAATTTTGACACGGGTCCCCATATCTGCTTGTCAAGGCCAACAATGTATTTAACATTTCTTGATACTACAATATACATTAACTACTTACTACTTACATCTATTCTTTATATTTAGATTTTTTAATTTTAAATTCAACCAATGAACAAATTTAGTTCTCTTCTAATTTTTCGAAATGTTTCCAATTCATTGTCGGGATTGACAGTATTTTTGTAGGGTATAGGCTATAATTTTAAACATTTAACTATTATTACAATAAAACTAATTAAAATAGAAATTAAATTTTATCAATTTTCGCAATGTAAGAGTATATTACTATAGTGTTAAATTCAGAAGAATATTATCCATGTAATGAGTTAATAAAAAATTATACCACTGTCTTTAAAATAATAATAGTTATGCTAAAATGTGAAACTTTTCATATACACGAACAAAAGGCACTGTTCCATTATCTTGCCAAACACTGTATGTTAATAGGTTAAAAATAAATAAAGATAACAACAATAATATCACCTAACGCACAAAACTCGCCCCAAATATATATATATATATATATATATATATATATAATCTTGAAATTTGCAAAATTATTTCAATTTTATTTTAATCCTATTTGCTTACTTAAGAATTATTTTTTTTAGTACATCGTTCTAGCAACATTGGCCAGCTTTGCTGTGGCCCAATACCACCACGGAAATGGCGGTCAAGATGAACATCACGTTGACTATTATGTAAGTAAATTTATAAAAAATAAATAACATATTCACCACAATATAATAAATATATTAATGGTAAAATTATATTCACTACAGATACTTGTATACTCAGCATTATTTTATCTATAAATGTAACGGTGTCCTTTTCTATTTTATTTGTAAAAGCAAAAATATTATTTTATTTTGCGCAATAATATTTAAACTAATTTGGTTTTATTAATAAATGATTTTACTTGCGAAAAATCTACCTTCTAATTTTTTAATTGAAATTTTATATTACACATTATGTTTCTTAATTATTTATTCTATTTTGTACAAACATGAAGCAATTTTTAATCTATTATTAATACTATTAAATTACGAATTATGATATTTGAAGTAAAGAATTTATTTCTTTTCCAATTTGTATAGTTTACATTTTTTTAAAATTCTATCAGAAAATAAATACAAATTTTATATTGCATAACATTTTAAAATGATTGAATTTTTTTGTAATGATACATCATCAATTAATGTTTAAGAATTAGACTGTTCCTGTATTTTTGTATTTCTTGATTGAGCAATATACAGGCGTCCCGATTTTTTGTCTAAAATAATTAGGGGAGCAATGCGCACGGAAAAACAGATTTCCCATGTTAAACGCCTATATTTCACATTCCGCGATACACCCTGTATATATTTTCATGTATTACAACAAAATGCAATGTACTTCTACGATAAAGTGTCACTACATCTCCTTAATTTATATAAATATAACTTGTCTAACTAATTTAAATATGAAGGTTACAAATTTTGAACCTTCCTTGGCTGTTTTTAACAGCAGCAAATTATTAATCCATAACTTAACCTTTGACTACGTTACATGCTTTACTCCTAAGTATAATAATTCCTATATGTGTACGGCGCTTATTTTACTTTTTCTTTCACTATAGGCTCCACCCCACTATCAATTCAAATACGGAGTAGCGGACCCACACACCGGCGACCACCATTCCCAATCCGAACACCGCGACGGAGACGTGGTGAAAGGTGAATACTCCCTGGTAGAACCTGACGGCACCATCCGTAAAGTTGTGTACACCGCTGACAAGCACAACGGCTTCAACGCCGTCGTCACTAGGTCCGGGCACGCTCAACACCCTGCCCATTACGCGGCGCACCACGCTGGTTCTGAGCAATCTCAAGGCGGCCATGGGGCTGCCGCATCCTATGCAAACGGCAACCTGCTCTCTATTGCTCACGGACATTATTAAATTTTGTTGTTATCAACTCCTTTCTTCTTGATTCATTGTTGTCTGATAACTGATCATTTCTACTATTCTCTCATAAGATTTGTTGCTCATGTGTAAATTATATTTTTATAAATAAATATTTTGTATATTATATTTTCTATTTTCATTATTATTAACGACCTTATAAGAATTATATTTATGAGGTCTCGTGGCCCCGTGCCTGAGTGTCTGCTCGCGAATCTGGGGAACCGGATTCGATCCCAACCGACGCCAAATATTTCGAATTTTAAATAGCACAAAAATGACCCCTGTGGTGCACTCTAAACAACAGCAATGAGTGCCCGTGCGGTGACGCCTGGTAAACGCGCACACGGTACAAATTTCAAATATGTCATCATCATTACCGAAATCTGTATACAAAAGCAGTTTGGCACACCCAGCAATAGGTAATATGCCGTGATGATATTTTTATTTATTTATTTAAAGTACTCGTATATTTATAAATCAGTATAATTTGTATAGGGGAAGATGGGAATGGGGCACAAAAGACCCGTAGGACACAAAAACCTGCCTTTAAAAATTGTTACTGTCAATACCATATCTTCTACTCTGCTCCTATTATATCATAGACTGATTACGATTAGAGTGTCATTACAGTTTGTATGATAGTTTTAGCTGTGCCGGGACGCAGCAAAGATTGCAAGATTTATGAAAATCAATTTCTTTATATATTTTTACCTCTCATTACATTGAATATGAAGAAAATAACGCAATCAAATCGTATAGAGAATAAAATATTCTTTAATATTTACAATAACATAAAATGTCAAAAAATTATATTGAAATAAAAATAAAATAAATATAAATATTTCATCACGGCATATTACCCATTGCTGGGTGTGCCAATCTGCCCGTGAGGTGACGCCTGGTAAACGCCCGCACGGTACAAATATTCCATCATTACCGATATCTGTATACAAAGCAGATTGGCAATTATATTGAACTGTTTCTTTTTAAGAAAAACAGTTATACTTTCGGTTGATCAATTGTAACCAAAATATCATCGTCTTCATTTGGATGTAAGAATGAGGAATACGAAAAAATTGTAATTCTTGAAATTATAGTATTGGAGTTAACGATCATCACACACACACATACACCCCAAAACGTGCTTATTCATTAAAGACTCACCATCGAATTTTTTGACCAAAGAAAATACCTTCCTTACCTAAAGGTAAAAGTAAAAATGTAATATAACCTGCCTAACCTAACAGACCGATGCCAAAAATTACTTCGAATTTTAATCACACAATATTGATACCTGAGGTGCACTTTCCACGCTAGCAATGAGCTTCCGTGAGGTGACGCCTGGTAAGCGCCCGCACGGTACAAATATTTCATCATTACCGATATCTGTGTACATATAGCAGATAGGCACACCCAGCAATGCATAATATGCCACGATATACTTATTTTATTTATTTATTATTAAAATTAACTAATTCAAAACATTGACAAAATATATGTACTTAATCATTAAATTATAAATGCGCATTTAAAATACACATGTATGTTTCAGTTTACATCCAAATAGGTAATTACAAGAGTTTGATTGATTGGCATTATATAGAAAAAAAATATTTATGTTACTATAAACACATTTTCATATAAAGTGTTCCATTTTATGGTTATTATAAAAAGTTAGAAGCGATAAAAACATTTTAAAATTCATAGACACTTAAGAGTATATTACAAAGTTACTCAATGTGTTATATAAAAATGTGATATATTGATAACACTTAAAAACAAATACGTTATCAACAACTGAGTAGAAAGTTACACTCCTGGTATTATACAAGCAATTAATTTGCAAAAAATTATAATTTACATACTACTAACAAACTATATATTTTATTATGCACAACTGTCAGGTTTTTCACGGAAATTTTAAAAAACGAAGTAGAAAGGACTGAAGAAAGTCATAACGAACAATAGATCAACTCGAATGATCAAAATAAGAAGTATGAAACGGAATAATTATAAGTATAAATTAAATATTTTTTTGTTATATTTATTTTAAATAATGTATGCTAACTTGGCTATTGCAACTAATTATTATTGCCATATTTATCTAAAATAAATATATTAATTTATTCATTATGCATGTATGTTCCAAATACATTTAATTTAGATTTTAAATTAAATACTCGTATTGAACTTCAAAATATCAATAAGTATAGGTATTATTCAACTCAAGAGCTTTTCCCTCTCATTGGATTCATGCTAAAAATCGCATATCCAGATATTAAACCCGTTTTATGGTCCCTACAATACGATTTCAATATTTTTACGATGATGTCTGTCTGTGTATGTGTGTGTGTGCGTGTGTGTGTGTATGTAGATGTTTGTATGTTTAACTACGTATTATTCAATCGGACATTACTGGAAAGAGCTGAAAAGGTTTTGGTAATAATTGGACAACCGGAAGTAGCAGATTCCTAAAAGAAATCTTCTAAATATTTTTTGAAAATTTTTGTTCTTGCAAATATTAAAGAACATTAAATTCTCTATCTGATACATATACATATTCTATTATATCTTTTATAGATTTAGAGATAAAGAAATATAATATATAAAGTAATATGTTGTAATAAATCTCACAACACAAATAATGTCATAGAAACCAATTGAGAAATTAAAATGTTTGTAACTGACAATTAAATGCCAGTGTCAAAAATCCAGAGATATTACTGGGAAGTACATACATTATATTATTTCTTATTGTATTAATAGTTAAATATTTAAAATTCAGAAAAACTGTCAATCCCGACAATGAATTAGAAACATGTCGAAAAATTAAAAGAGTAGAACAAAATTTTTGTGACTTTGTTGGCTTTGACAAGCAGATATGGGGGCCCGTGTCAGAAAGACAGCTACATAGATGTAAAATTTCATAATTTTCCAATTCCATATGGTTTGTTTCCATCGATAAGTAAATTCCACACTCCTGATGGTAAATTAATCACTTGAACTCAGAAAATCTTGAAATTTTGAATGAAAAATTATGACATTTGATATCTATATACATAATTACTAACTGTCATTCTGACACGGGCCGCATATCTGCTTGTCAAGGCGAACAAAGTTACATGACTGCTCGCATTCTATAGAATGAATATAAAATTTTAAAATCTAAATGTACAGAATAGGTATAAGTACAATTTTTGGTGTAGAGTGTAGATATACAAAAAATATTTAAATACAATACTTATGTAAACAAAAATTAAAGTGGCGAGAGATATTGTGCTGGCCACAACAGATTTCTCCGGGATTAAAATTATAGATAAATTTATAAATTTATCTATAAAATATAGCTTAGTTGGCAGGATCGTTACACCGGCAAAGTAAAGGCCTCGGGTTCAAAACCGGGTGACTGACATGATCTTTTCACAATTATTTATTTTCATTCAATTAATAACTCCTAATATACTACTTTATACATGATGTGAATATATCTACATAATGGTTCAATTAACTACAAAATATTCCTTCAAAATCTGATACGATCCTAATATGGTTTGGTAAACAAACAACGTATATACATGCTGAGCAGGAAGTTTTTACTAAAAGTAAGAACATTTTTGCTGTTTTGATCTAGTTTAACGCCGAGATATGTCACTGTGTTCTTACGGTCAGTACAAGCATATGAAATACTTTCAAAACTGCATTTCGTTTAATTAATAGTAAGTTATGATAAATTGGCGGTGCAATGGTGGTGACTCGTGTTCATATAAAAGCCACAAGATTTTGGTGCGAAATCAGTTCATTTCAATTGCAAGTCATTAATACTACATAATAAATTTGAACATGTTCACGAAAGTAAGTAGAGTGTTAAATAATAAATAAATTTATCAAAAATATATTCTAGTAATATTAATATTACATATTATTATTATTATCATCATTACCGAAATATGCGTGTATAATAAATTCGCACCACCAGCAATGGGTAATTTACCGTAATGATATAAAACTAAATAAATATATCATCATGGCATGAGTGAGCCAATTTGCTTTGTATACAGATTTCGGTAATGATGATGACATATTTGTACCGTGTGGGTGTTTACCAGGCGCACTTCACGGGCATTCATTACTGGCATGGAGAATGAACCACAAGGGTCAATTATGTGCCAATTAAAATTTGAAATATTTGACTTAGGTCTTCATATTTCAGTAATGATATATTCATATCATAAGCGTAGAGAGGGCGTTTACCAGACGTCATCTCAGGAGCACTAAAATAAATTGAAGGGACTGAATAACTTACAAAGATGTCTTTTGTGCGTTTTGAAAATTGGAATTAATTTTTTCGTAATACCATACCGTTACTATGATTCAACAGAACTAAAGACGTTAAGTGAAAAGGGATCCATAACGGACGCCGATCGTTGAGAATTATAACGGAGGCACGAACGAAAAACAAAAGCAAACAGGCATCTAAAACGGCCGGCGTCTGTTAGTATAACGGCCACCGGCCATTAGGGTTTATAACAGTTAAGGATGAAGTATTTTGAAAAAAAAATCACAGTATCGTGAAGAGCTTTATAGTATTACGAAAAAAATTGAACGCCACACGGCTGATTTTAAAATTAAAACCACAATCAGTCACCTAAAGCTTATGAAATTACACATTTTACTACAGAGTGAAAAAAATCTGTTGTGGCCAGCACAATACCTCTCGCATTTCTTGTATACCTACATTGTACACCAAAATTGTACTTATACTCTTTATATTTAGATTTTTTAAATTTTAAATTCATTCTATGAAGAAATTTTCGCGATTTTTACAATACATTTTCGGGATTGACAATATTTCTGTCAATACAAACATTTTAATTTTTCAATTGGTTTCCATGGCGTTATTTTGGCTGTTATATTCATTACAACAGATTATTTTGTATATATTATATTTTTTATCTCTAAATCTATAGAAGATATAATAAAATATTTTAATGTATCAGATAGAGAATTTCATTTTCTTTAATATTTGCAAGAACAATTTTTTCCAAAAATAATATTTAAAAAAATTTGCTACTTTCGGTAGTTCAATTGTTACCAAATCCTTTTCAACTCTTTCCATTAATGTCGGTCTGAGAAATACGTAGATATACACTTACACACACACACACACACACACACACACACACACACACACACACACACACACACACACTGCGAAAAATTGTATTATTATTGATTTTTTATAACACAAAAAACTATTATTTAATCTTTGGGAATGAAATTACATGAATCGTTTTATTTTATTTGCGAAATGGTATTTAATAAAATAGATATATGTATGTAAACACATTTTCACTAATTTGTATTTATTATATTACTATGCAAAAATGATAATCCTGTATTATATTTCAATTAATAATATGCCTTAAAATATATTAACACGGTCTCAATGAAAAATAAAAAGGTCGAATTCTCCTGGGTTAAATTAGAATTTTTATATTTACGAACATAGAAAATAAAATTTGTGAAGAATCACAGACTCTCAATTTCATAATGTTATTATAACAATATAAAAATAACATAATTTATATTGACATATTTTAATTGAAACTCATTTTTCCTAGTTTCTCCTACTTTCCACAATTGTGGCTTATTCATCAGCTCAGAGCGGACACGGACATCAGATTGTAGACTATCATGTAAGTATATTAAATATTTTTATTTACGATAGTATGTAAAATTGATGTTTAGACGTTAGTTTTAAGTTTGTAAAACGGTTGTTTCGTACAGTTTCATTAGTCACGGGTTGCCGAGCAACGAATGATTAAAAATTTTAAACACCCTAAATTTGTAAAACCCGGGTGAATATTTTGTTATCATGGCAAACTTCTCATTTAATATTGTGACTAAAGACTAGCTTTACGTACTTGTATCGTAAATAACTATTATCCACTACTGTCAAATAATATACACATAACTCAAGCGTTTTTTATCAATTAATGACATTCGTTCCTGTTGCTAATGAATAATATTGACAGTCTGATGGAATAATATTATTCAATCGGTATGTGAAATTCAAATCTTACCTTGCAAAGAATACAAACAAATTACTTTTAATAAGTAATTTTTTCTACATAAAAAGTCAAAATCATATTAGTTTTCTCATTTTTTATAGTTTTATTTTTTTCTTAAGCTTAAAATGCTGAATAATCGGTTTAAAATTTTCTGCTTAATGTCAAATCACTTTCATACTTTTATTATAACAAATACCTAGCGATCAACGCTAACTACATTTATATTTGTAAACAAAAAAAATTCTAAAATTTGTTAGGTTATTTCTGATTTTATAATAGTACAGTATGTTCCTATTTGACAGTTGTGGATAAAGTATAGTATTCTATTCGCATGTAATGGCTATTACTCAATCGAATGATTTACATCACTCGCCTTCCGGCTCTTGATGCAAACTTCATTCTCATGAGTAATACCATACGTTACATGCTCATTGAATAATATACTATTATTTGCAACTTTGTCTTCATAATTTTCAGTGATTCTTTATGTCCTCCATTCCAATTTTTAAAAGGTGACTACCTTAACTGTACTTAAGTACAGAAGTAATTAAGTACCCCTCTGGATTTAAATCCTTTTAAATGGCATCCTGGCACCTATGCTATATTATTCTGACCACTTGCGTCTATAATATTGTAACGTCGCCGCCACCGCCGCGCCGTAGCCCTCGCCACCGCCGCGACATAGCCGGCGCCGCCGTGTCGCTCCCGTATCTCCGCGCGGAACAGAACTGTTCGGACTTGTTAATTATTGCGGTGACATAATCTATTATTCTCGGTATCACTGTGGCGACGGAGGGTTCTTGAAAGACGCTAGGCTGTATAAATACCGTCCGAACGGCAGCGGAGGGATAGTCGGATATAAATAAGCGTCGTGTTATGAATAGTTGGTGATATAAACAAATAGTCGACAAGAAGTGATAAATAAATGTAAATAGTGACATAAATAGTAGTGTCAATTGTTTAAATAAATAATCTTAGTGTTTAAGTGTCTTATAATATTCTTAGTCTTTAAATTAGTGTTAATATTTGTTTATCATAGTCTTAGTTACTTTTATCATCTTTTTAATATTTAATCTTAATTATTTATCGTTTAATAAACGTATTATTTTAACTAATAATATCTCTCTTATGTTTACACTTCACCCATATAAATAAAACATTACAATATCTTTCAATTCATAAAGTTTAAATTTGTTAAAATTGATGCTGCAACGTTTTTCCAATATTACTTAAACATATTAATCTGTAACGCCATCATGTTATAGGCTCCAGCTCAATATGAATTCAATTACGGAGTAAGCGATCATCATACCGGAGACGAGCATTCGCAATCTGAAGTGCGTCACGGAGATGTAGTCAGGGGTCAATACTCCCTGAGGGAACCCGATGGCACTATCCGCACCGTCCAATACACTGCTGATGACCACAACGGTTTCAACGCCATTGTCCAACGCCAAGGCCACGCCGTACACCCTCAGATCGTCCATAGGGCCGTACAGCCAGTCGTGCAACAGGTATTCAGGGTGATTCATCGATCTGTTTTTTAACAACTCGAGTATTTTAACTATTACAGAAAAAAATCTGTTGTGGCCAGCACAATACCTCTCGCCACTTCCTTTTTTTGGTTACATAAGTATAGGGCGCGAACAGTCATGTTACATTGTTAGCCTTGACAAGCAGATGTGAGGGCTCATTTCAGAATGATAATTAGTAATTATGTACATAGATGTCAAATGTCAGAATTTTTCATTAAAAATTTCAAGATTTTCTAAATGCACGTAGTTAATTTGTCACCAGGAGTGTGGAATTTACTTGTCGAGGAAAATAAACCACATGGAATTGGATAATCACAAAGAATGAGAAATTACTAGCTATCATTCTGACATGGGCCCCCATATCTGCTTGTCAAGGCCAACAAAGTCACATGACTGCTCGTGCCCTAATGTATTTAACATTTCTTGTATACCTACAGTCTACACCAAAAATTCTTCTTATATCTATTCCTTATATTTACATTTTTTAAATTTAAATTCATTCTTTGAGGAAATTTTGTCCTACTCTTCTAATTTTTCGAGATGTTTCCAATTAATTGTCGGGAGTAACAGTATTTCTGAAGGGTATGTGTAATATACCTATAATATTAAATATTTAACTATTAATACATTAAGAAATAATATAATATATGTACCTACTTCCCAGAAAAAGTCTTCAGTAATGTCTCTGGATTTCTGACACTGGCATTTATCTGTCTGTTACAAACAATTTAAATTTTCAACTATTTTCCACGGCATTCTTTCGGCTGTAAAATTTATTACAACAGATTATTTTATATATTATATTTTTTTTATCTCTAAATCTATAGAATATATAATAAAATATTTAAATGTATCAGATAGAGAATTTAATTTTCTTTAATATTATCAAGAAAAAAAATTAAAAAATAATATTTAGAAGATTTTTGTTAAAATACTACTACTTCCGGTTACCCAATTGTTACTAGAACCTATCCAACTCTTCCCATTACTGTTAGATTAAGGAATCCGTAGTTACATAGGTGTTTAGTCTTATAAAATTTGAGAAATCGTACCGCCAACAACCCCACACACACAAAAATGGAACATCTATAGCAAAAACTATACTACAAATTTATTAAGAGGGTATGACAAGACATGTTTTATTTATAGGTGCTGACCCCTGTTGTGGCGCATGCCGCACCTGTAGCGCTGAGCTTGGGAGGCCATGGCCAAGGCGGCGCCGTGTCTTATACCAGCATAGGTCTCGGCACTCATTGAGAAAGGACTGCTCATCAATTCATACTTCATACATCGCGCGCTCATCTTCACTGTTACTGTTACTGTTATGTAGTCTCCATTGTATAACTATGTTTATTTTTGTAAATAAATGGTTTATTCACATTATTATTTGCCTTAGTTATTCATATTCATTTTATAAATATATTTGATAACATACATTCAAAATTGGGTTCTCGACAACTATGAAGTCACGTACATATTGGCGAGCGGTAGCCCTCCCCTGGATGCGCCACTGGCAGTATTTAATAGCTAATTTGATATTTCATTTTAAACTTTGATTCCAACTGACGCAATGGAATATGAAATAAATCAAAATTGAGTTTCAGAGTGGTGCAACTAATTCAACGTATCTCTATTGTAGGTTGCCTACCAAAAGCAATAATGAAATAGTAAAGAATCACCAGTGTATCTCTATTCTCTTCCATGATCACCACGCATTCAATGTACCTATCCACCTATCGTCAGATACTTTTGAAGAACTACGGATAGGAGTCTGCTTTAGATTTTCGTGGAAATTTTCCATAAAGCGATAAGGAAGATAACGTCCGGAAAGAGATACATTTCTGGTCTTCAAATTACTAATTAAGGAAATATTATGATTCGAGGTATACAGTCAACTGTAGATGCAGCACATGCGGACATATATTTGCCTCCCTCCAACTAGTAACCAAAAATACATGGATGCCGGGAGCATGGCGCAAGGTGGTGCAGTTATACCACTTTTGAATGTCAAATAAATAATATATTTTTTACAAATTTATTAAATCAAAATAATTTAAAAACAAATAATTTGAGTAATTTAGCAAAAAATAACACTGACTATAAATTATAAATTTAGATATAGGCTTATTTAATTTTTGAGGAATCCATAAGAATATTAATTAATAGTTATTTGTATACAGTAAAAATTTTAAAGATGTCCGATCAAGGTCGTCTGCGAATTGTATGAATTCAGATTTTTGCCCCGCCCATTATGATAAATTCAGTAGTGTCGTTTGCTTAGTTTTTATGAAGGTACGTAAGATACTACTGTTATTTTATTATTATAAAAATATATATTGCAGTAAAAGCATTCAAAATTTAAAAATAAGTCAACTGGTAAGTTTATAAGCAAATGTAAAACCAAATATGTTAAAAAAACATAAAGACACAATGTCAGTCTCAGTGACTCTGAAAAAGTAACGTTATTCGTACAGCTATGAATCAAGGTATTGTATCTGAATTAATAAATAAACTTACGTTACAGCGAAAGTGTTATCAACAACGAGCATCGTTTTAAAGTGGAATGTCCTAACTTAGTCGAAACAATATGAATTTTTGAAAGACAAGCGTGTTATATCCATCCTTATCGCACACTTTTATAGCCTTTGCAAAAGAAAGAGATAAATGTATGCCTATTTGTTAATTCGTTTGTATTATGGATGCCCTTGATCGGATATCTTTTAAAAAATTTACTGTATGGTCGCGACATCTCTCTTTAGCGCTCCGAGAGAAAATTTTCGCCAAGGCCGCTTGCGGCCGACACAGGACAATCTCTAGGGCGCTAAAGGATTTCGCGGACAAGGTGTACACTACACACTATTTTCTGTGCAACTGTAAAAAATATGTAATTACAAATTTTATTGTATTTCAAGAGTTTAATTTATTGAAATGGAAAGGCGGCTTTGATGGAATTGACATTTGATAAACAAAACAGTATTGTAAAAAATCGTTGAAAATATATTAAATAATTTCTAAAATAATTATTTTACAAACGTCACTGTCATTGTCATTGATATCTGCCATCTCAACTTTCAAGTGTCAAAGTGATTCCAATTTCGCGAACGCTGCAATAGTAACGGCCGCGAAATTGAATTGAATTTCGCGTACGGTAGCATAAAAATAGTTATTAACATCATTAGATCGATATAAAGCAAATAACGGACACGGCTGAGGTTTATAATCAGCCGAGTCTGTTATTTGCATATCGGCCGTGTGGCGTTCAAATTTTTCGTAATTCCATAAAGCTCTTCACGATACTGTGATTTTTTTAAAAATATTTATCCTTCATAGCAGACACCTATTACAAATCTTAACGGCCGGCGGCCGTTATAATAACGGACGCCAGCCGTTATGGACATCTCTTCACCTTTGTTTTTCATTCGGGCGTCCGTTATAATCCTTAACGGCCGGCGTTCGTTATTGGTCCCTTTTCACTTACGTGTTTAGTTCTGTTAAATCATAGTAACGGTATGGTATTACGAAAAATAATTAACATATTCGAAATCTTAACAACTGCACGCTTATTCAGAGACAAAAAATAAACACTGTTTAATATTAAGAGTTAAATTTTAAAATTGTATTATTAATATTATTAAATTGTTAATAAATCTAAATAATGTAAAAAATTGTAAATTGGTTAAAAATAGTAGTCTGAATGAAAAAAATTAATAAAATAACAAAATTAAATAATTATTATATTTTTTGTCTCTGAATAGGCATGTATAATAGGTACAATACAAAATATGGTCATCAATTTCATTTTTCCACAAACTAAAATTTCTCCCTGATTGATTATATCTTTTTTCAACAAAATGTCACTATTTTTTTTATCATACAAAAACCGTCAATGGAATGTGTCAAAAATTGATATTTACGCCCAATTTTTTATCCTAACTCTATATCCTCGCATGAGTCTCATGCAATGCACCACCCTACAAAAATTCTCGCCGGCGCCCATGCAAAAATACATCTTTTACATTTTTCACAACAGGTATAAAAGGTATTAATATTATTTAATACTAGATTTTACCTTCTGTACTTCGATTTAATTTTTTTGGTGAACATTTAATTAATCCAAGTTTCTATATCAAGATAAACATAACAAAAATATTATAATTAAATTAAAATTATTGAAACGTGACTTACATTTTACAAGTTATAATTACAAAACCCAAGATCTATAAACAGATAACATAAATCAATTTGATTTAGAATCACAACACCTACATCATGAAATCGTAGAAACAATTAACTTCACAATAGGAGATCTCAAACTTTTACTAAGAAAGGCGTGCGCATTTCATCCATAAACTTCTTTTTATATTTTCTAGAGGCACTAATCAGATAAAATTATAGACAATTATTATAAAAAAATATATTTTAGATATCCTTTCTCCATTTGGCCTGTCTGATCGTATTGGCATAATCAAATTGTTTTAAAACGAATCAAATTATAAAGGCGTCATTTAAATCACCCGCTTATCTATTTTATCAGCAATTATATCTAAGAATTCACAGACTGACTGAATACTTTGTGCTATAAAAACTAACATATAAACTACATAATAAAATTACGCAGATTATGTATCTGATAGTTAGCACATTAAAATGTCAGCTTATAATGAAATCATTTTCATTTATAATCGAATAACATACCTTTCAAAGCAATAACATTCTAGCTAGTAATTTTATTACAACTAGTTTTTACTAACTATAACTTTTGAATTACATAAAATTATTTTCAATAAAAGAAGCCCTAGGCTAAGTTTGTTTGGCGGAGTTCATTGCAGCATTATGTTTGGGGGTATATTTAGTCTACAAGAGTAGAAAAATTAGGTTATATTGTAACAATTATGAAGAGGAAAGGTTACCTTGATATTTTAAAAGAGAGAGAGAGAGGTTGTTGTATGTACGATTTCCCAAATTCTATACGACTAAAGACCTGTGTACCTACGGATTCCTCACCGGAAGTAGTAGTATTTTAACAAAAATCTTCTAAATATTATTTTTTGAATATTTATGTTATTACAAATATTAAAAAACAATTTTTTATTATATCTTCTATAGATTTAAAGATATAGAAATATAATCATTCGTAATATAACAAGTGATATGATTATCATCGATGATATTCTCGAGTGAAACCGAGCTGCAGATTTCGCGAGTCCGAAGGACGAGTTAAAATGTGCTGTTTCGGTTTCACGAGCAATATCTTCGACTATATCATTCATTAAGTTATAAACCAATAAGAATGTGTGATTTTCCTTAGCTACCACGTATTACAGCGGTTATTATTGAGTAACCATGGTGTACGAATATACGAACCTTGGTATATTCGAATATACCTACCTTCGTATATTCACTTATAAGTGCGTTTGGTTATTTTGTTCTATGTACTCAGAACTGGCAATGTCATTTTTAATTATATTTACGGACATAATCTTTTTCTTTCGATCACAATATCAAGTATAAATGAATCTGTAATTATTAGACTTTGAGGAGGAAAATCGTGCGTTGTATGCTTTAAGTAGATATTTAAAATCACACTGTCTGCTCCAAGTGCACCGAACCAAATAATTGAACACATCTATTATTTGACAGCAAGGAATTATGGCAGTAAAAATTTGACAAGTAAACAAATAATTATTTGGATCACAAATCTGGAACTGCACTATTGCTAGTTTATTTGAAATACAAACATTTATTTTGAAATACGAGCATTTCAATGTAAAATTACATACTACTATAACTTAAAAAGATAGGTTATGTAGCATATAGTTTGACGTTTCTGTCAAAATCAAATAGACCACAGGTCTACGTTAAATTTACTATTTACTTTTTAATTTATTTATTATTCATGATATAGTCTACCTGTATACAACTCGACAATAGAAAATTCTCGACACACTCAACGAGTTGCCTAATGGAAATACCACTCGACCTTCGGTCTCGTGATGTTTCCAGGCAACACGTTTCGTATATCGAGAATTTTCAATCGTCTTGTTGTATAATATATGATTATTAATCATATCACGAGCTTATATTTAAAGACAGAATATAATGCATTTTTGCAATCTAACCTAACCTAACTTTTGATATACATATTCATATTGTATTGAAACATGGTACTTACGAGTTTTATTTAATATTTCGGAGTTTGAATTATTGTTATTATTTATTTTTATACTTAAAATTAACTGTCAATGTCATAAATAAAGAAAACAAATCCCGTAGTAACGACTATAAATACGGCGATAATTTCCTTGTTTTTTATCATCGCTGTGATAAACGCGTAACTAGGGAGATTCTGAATGTTGAATGGCGGAAAACATGTCACGTGACTAAGGAATTATATTCTCTATAAAATAATCTGTTGTAATAAATCTCACAGCCTGCTCACAGCCCAAACATCTCCATATTAACTACTTGATAAATTTAAACGTCTGTAATTGACAGATAAATGTCACTAATGTCAGTGTCAAAATTTCAGAGATAGTGCTGCAGGCTTTTTCTGCGAACGATATTTAATATTTCTTGTTGTATTATTAATTATATATTTTAAATTATAGGTATATTACAAGAACCCCTCAGAAATACCGCCAATCTCGTTAATGAATTGGAAAAACGAACATTTAGAAGAAATGGAGAAAACTTGCTCATAGAATGAATTTAAAATTATAGAAAATACGTAAATCTAAAGATTAGGTGTAATTAGAATTTTTTGTGTATACAATACCTTAAATATACCACAATGGAAAGGACGAGAGGTACTGTGATGGCCACAACAGATTTTTGTATTTATATTGTGGTGTTTTTGATATTTAATTCACATTTTCTTGTTTTGGGTGTACCTGTTAAGAAATAAAGATTATTATTTAGTTTGGCATCGAAGAGTATCTAAATACTCCTAATTTAATGGAAATATTTATAAAAGTATAATGCTATTTGATAGTCGTTGTCATCAATTTTCAATTATCCATTTGGCGTTTCGTTTTAACACAATATTGTCAATTTAAGAGACACTGAAAATTTAAACGTCAGCGTAGCAACCGGGTGTAGGAGAATATTATCACTTGCATAAATCCAAGCAGAACATAAAAATGCTATAAACAAAATTAAATTCAGAAACCATAAATAACTGAAAGCAAATCGTCAAGTGCAATTAAAACGGTATCGTGGGAATTGCCAACCCATACATATTATTACCAAACATTTACGTAATTGTGTAAATAAAATATATCACAAATCAGATTATTGTGTAGAAATCGAACAAATCTATATTACATTTTTATCCCGGTTCTGAAAGCAAATAATCATTTTCACCAATTAAGATCTATTTATATTCAGAACTACATTACCGCAGCTGCTGTAAATAAAACTTTACTCAAACAAGTCAATTAAATATATTACCATGATTTTAAAAAATAAAATAATAAGGTCACACATAAGTAATTGTAATTGTTCGAAACTAAATGGTAAATTAAGACAAATAAATGTTGCAATTTAACAAAACTTTATATGAAAGACTGGGTTATTAATTTATAGGTCTTTCTAAATCAAATTGCAATTTATAATTTCATAATTATAATTTTGGCATTCCATTAGATTTGTTCATAGAATAGTTTATAACTGTATGCAACCGTTATATACATGCGCTACGTAGTTTCATAAAAGTTGTTCACAGAATCACAAATTTACAAACCTAGCTTTTACTTTTGGACAAAGTAAGTTTCTGATTATTTGCGGATCGATTGGTAACTATCAGAATAATTTTCAACACAGGAAGAATTTCTTTCAAAGAATAAGCACGTTTTTGGGTCTACAATACAATTTTACTATTTTTACGATGATGTCTGTGTGTGTGTGTGTGTGTGTTATGTGTGTGTATGTGACCGCAGTTTCGGCCGCGATATTCCAATTCTAGAATTCAAAAAATTACAATTCTTACATATTCCTCTTCCTTACATCCATATGCAAACTTGTTTAAATTTTGGTTATAATTGTTCAACCGAAAGTACCCTCATTTGAAGATTTTAACAGTTTTTCTTGAAAAAACACTGTTAAATATTATTTACACATTTAATGTTATTATAAATATTAAAGAATATTCTATTATCTATACGAATTGATTGCATTTTATATTTCATGATATAGAGTTAAAGATTTATAAAAAAATTAAAATTTATAAATCAGCCAGCTATGCTATAACCATGGAAACAGCTACTATATTAAGAAAATTGTAACTGACTGATGTCAGTGTCAATGAAAAGAAAATGAATGTGGCAGAGATGAGGATGTTGAGATAGATGTTGGGGAAGAGTCGGAAAGATACGGTAAGGAATGAAAGAATAAGGAAAATAAATCGAGTATTAAAAGTTTTTAGAAAGACGAAATAGATGATTACATTTTTTTAAATATGCCATGAGGATATATTGAAAGAAGAATGAATAGCTTAGTAATAGAAACAGAGGAAGACCAAAGATAAGATGGAAGGACTTTATTGCAGAAGACTTGAGAGAAAAGGAACCAATGACGACGACCTGCAAAACAGAAATTAATGGGTGAAGAAAATAAATAATAGTGACCCCTAACGAATGGGAAAAGCTACAGAAGAAGAAGAAGATGTGTCAAGTGTAATTGTCTATGAAATAATTTTACTGGAAATTTAGAATCTTTTGCAAAAAATATGTAGGTAGCTATATGGAATTTATACATAATACACAGGATTGACGGAAGGTAATATGCTGGACACTTCAGATTTTTTCTAATATATTTCAATTTTTCAAATTTTATGGCAAATAAATATCGTTCTGTGAAAAATTATATTTACCATTTATCGTCGGCCATCTGTTCCTTAAAGTATTGAAAAGTATTTAATGTAACTTAAATACTTATATATATATATATATATATATATATATATATATATATATATATATATATATATATATATATATATATATATATATGTCAAGAGTACTCTTTGAGGTCGGGCGTTTAAATTTATATATTACTATATATGGTACATATTGAGGTCAAAATTTAAGATTTATATTATTTTGTAATGCGTACATTTTGAGGTCTGTGGGTTCAAATTATGTGATCTAAAAATTTGTTCTAAAATCTTATAAGTGCCCGAAATTAATGTTTTTAGTACGTGAGAATATACAAGTTATATTTCGACGATCCGAAATAGTGTTTTTAAAAAGGGTTTTTTATTGTGAATTTATTATATATCAAAACTATCATTTGTTACACATAAAAATTATTTAATGTTTATTTAATAAAAATACGACTTATTACATTTATTATATTTTAATGTTACTTATTTGGATTCTTCACTCTGACTAAACTAAAACTACTCCAAAGTCTATAAACTGGAAACGGGAAACTCAGGTGTCGGGTTCGACGCCTGGGAACTGCAACTCATCAGTTTGGACAGCGGTAACTTACATTTAACATTTTCAAATTATTTAAAATTAATTTACAAAATTGACTATTTTTATGACAGTGGCAGTTCTATTACCTAATTTAAAATTAAATGTGCACTGATTTCTCAGGTTGAGAACTAACAACTTCGCGACGTGTTGAACTAATCGACCGGTTGAAAAGTGACTTTCCAGCTTTTAAAAAGTCAAAAATTGACATACAAAGTGATTGTGAATAATAGTTATTTACGAAACATTCATAAAATTTGAAATTATGAATGTTTAATAAAAAATTAATTATTTTTAATAAGTAAAACGTAATTATTTACAGCATTTTTTTAAAAGATGTCCGATGAAGGTCTTTTGTATCATGAACGAATTAAGAAATTGGCATACATTTATCTCTCTCCTTTGGAAAGGCAATAAGCGTGTGCGATAAGGATGGATATAACATGCTTGTCTTTCAAAAATTCATATTGTTTCGACCAGGGACTAAAAATGAAATGAGAACGAAAACGAAATAACGAAATAAACCGAAATTTTTATTAGAACGAAAACGAAAACGCAATATATTTTTTTCGTTCGAGATTGAAAACAAAATAATATCGGTTACCGGTTTTAACCGTTATTTTATTTAATATTTAATTTTATTTACAGCAAATATTTTACACGCAAATATTATTGAATTTTCAGGTATTTTAGTTGCAAACATGCAGACTTTCAAAGTAACTTTCCCGGGTTGTGTACAAAAGTGGTAGTACTCGTAACATCCGCACTATGCTCTCCGAAGGCGCCACCTGTATTCCGCAGGTGTTTGACGAACGCAGTGGATCGCATATTCTGATACCAATATTTATTTCAACTTATTTGCTATCTCTCTCTCTCTCTCTCTCTCTGTCTCTTTGTGTGCGCTATATTTATCTATTATCAACTTTGAGTTTTATTGCAAAATTCTGGAGAATAAAAATAAAACATTTTAAATTTGTATTTTTTATGTCATACGTGTGTCGAATAATGTATAATTATTTTTTAACTAAATTTTTAAATATTTTTAAAAAATCATATTACGAATCAATGCAATATCTCAAACAGAAATCAAAAAATTGATGAATCCAAAAATATATTAAAATTATATAAATTATAATTATATTAAAATATGCATTATAAACCAAAAACCAGGTCAACATAAAAACAACATTGTTTAATATTTATGGGGTAAATAAAAATTTGTTAATGTTCCATTAATGAACTTAGCAATATATTTTACAGAACTACTAATATGTTCTTTGGGCATCTTTAAAATACTAACAAACATTTCTTACAACACAACTAATAAATAATTCTACAAAATATTAATATTAAAACTAAAGAGTGGAGTAAAATTACCTGTGGAATGGAAAAATCATTTAACAATACACTTTAATCTTTGTCATAAGGCCGTTACCCTTGAAGTAATAATTTAGAAATATCAGTTCTCAAAAAACTGCCAAATACATATTTCGTTTTTCTTAAAAATATGCAAACATACATTTGATATACGTTTCGCATATGTTTCGAACTCATAGTTATTATTTCTATTTACTATTCTTGTATTATTATTGTGTAGCAGAGTAAAAAGTAAATACCAAATTTAATGATATTCCTTTAATTTTGTAATGTATGTATAAACTATTATTATTAAAAGATAGCGTGGCTGGATGCGTTAAATAACCTGTAGTGATTCTGACGATCTGACTTCGAATCTAATTTTTAAATAACTTTCAGGCCGCGAATAAAAACACACCCAGTAATGGGTAATAATCTACGATGGGATACGTATAAAATCAGACATTAAATAAAGCGACTCTGACTCTCAAGTAATTAATAAAAAAATAAGTTCCTATTTCCCTATAGGTACATTAAATATTTAACATACATACAGTCAAAACCGGTTAAAGCGACACCGCTTAGAACGACGTATCGGATATAACGACGAAATGTACAGGTCCCGTCTTAATTCCATATAAATACCGTACCCAAACTATCGCTTAGTACGACATCGCTTATAACGACATATTTCCTATAGCGACGACTTTTATCACAGTTTTCGGAAAAATGCATCGGCTATAGCGTCCAACAGAAAGTTTTGTTCGTTATTCTGTAATATCATGTCAGTTTTTCTAATAACACGCCACGAAACGCATCGGTTGTTATAAGTAAACGTTATCGATATGTCACAGAAAAAAAGAAAAGTGTTTAGCATTGAAGAAAAATCTCATATAATATGGCGATTAGAAAACGGAGAACCAAATATTACCATAGCAAAGGAATGTAGTGTATCACATTCAACAATTTCAACCATTTGGAAAGACCGAGTGAAAACTAAGTCTCTTTTTGAAAAAAAAAATAGCCTAAAAGTCAAGCGTGCCAGATCATCTGAACATACTGACATTGAAGAAGCTTTACTCAGATGGTTTAAGCAACAAAGAACTAATAATGTGCCGATCAGTGGCCCTCTTCTTCAGGAAAAAGCCAATGAATTTGCACGTCGTTTGGGCAGGGAAAAGCCAACATATTAACGACGAAAATGAAGACGAACAAGAACAACAGTTTATTGTACCATCACTTAACGAAGGTCTTAGTGCAATTACAATTTTGCAAAACAATTTAATTGTCAATGAAGAATTTAATGTAAATGATTCTTATAAATCATTAAAGCAAATGCATCGTCAAATACAAAACGCGTATGGACGTCTTCAATGTAAAAAACAAACAAAGATAACTGATTACTTAAAGTAGTGTCTGTATGTAAAACAAATAATATGTAGTAGGTACATATGTATCATTGTACACATTTCGTTTTCTTTTGTATATAAATGTATGTTTCTTTTTTTTTAAATCTTTTCAGTAAGCTGAACTTATTATATGTATTTTGTTCATTAATAACTCGTGTGGTCTGGTATATACACACATACATACATATGTATATACATACATACATGTGTAATCGGTTACAGCGACTATCGGTTATAGCGACCGTAACCGGCGGTCCCTTCGAAGTCGTTTTAACCGGTTTTGACTGTATTTTCAAATGTCTATAATGCAAAGGCAACATATTCAAAAAACCTTATGTGCGTTAGGTATATGAGTAAATCAAAAGAACTTACTCAAATACAAGTACATATTTGTAAAATTCAATACGAATGTGAGGTGCGACATATATAAAGAAACATATTTACTTAAAAGAAAACAATAACAATTTATGAAAGAAACTAACTTACATAAAAATAAACAATGCTACATATTTAATACTTTATACCATACAATAGTTGTTATTATTTATAACAACTTGAATTCGTCGTTGCATTGATGATTATGTAGTATATGCATCCGTTATATTTATAAATAATTGTTTAAAGTTACGAATATTAATCCTAGTAATATTTTCAACGATTTCCCACAATTTTCAATTTAAATTAAAATACGGGGACTGTTTGCGAGTTTTAAATATATTTTCAATTCGGCTGATTACTTATTTTTTATACCACACTCTTTAAAAATATCGCGATTTATTTTTTTTAATTTGGTTCACGACTAACACTTCAATTCACATGAATGTAATATGTATTTTAAAAAGGCAAACTGCTCATCAGAAACATTCGTAAGATATGATTTAAAATATAATTTTCTGGCGAATTCAAATCGCAATATTGTAGGATATCTTTAATTACTGTAGGAATGGTTGATACAAAAATCAGAAATGAACCGATTTGAAGATGTTCCAAAAATTAGAGAAATTTTATGAATGGAAGTTTTTGATACGAGTGAATCACTAATCGGCATAATCGTGTAATATATAATATGAAAAAAAAATTCATACCTATTTTAAATTTCTGCGTTATTCTAATTTAGCCATCTGATTTGAGAGAAGATGAAAAAATAAGTAATGTCAATTTGAAATGTGTTTACAATTCGCTACGTTGACAAAATTATTGCAAGGAATAATAATCATAATTCTACGCAATTAATTATAAATATAACGGATGCATGGAAATTATATAATAAATCATCGAAAATTTATTTCATTGAATGCCACGAGGAATGCTAGGTGTTATAAACAATAAAAACTACTTAGTGATATTCGTTCTATCTCATATCCGTATTAAAATTCATAAATAATACTTATGAATTTTAGTAAGATGTAAGATACTTTTAAATCACTTACATAAAGTAAGGTTTTTTAAATGTGGAACATAAAATGGAACGGAGATCAATTCAATTTTATAAAGAATGCATTCTGGTCGAAATTATTTTAGGGAGAATTAGAAAAAATAAAAAATGCAAAGACCCTCAATATAATCCAACCTCAAAAAAAGTACTTTTAAATGTATATCAAAAGTATCATCTTAATTGTTAATATTATTATTAGCTAATCAGATAGAAGACATTTCAAATTATTTTGAGTGTTAATTTCATTTAACAATTACGACGTGCCCCCGCTGCGGTGTTATTGTAGTAGCTAAATTTAAAACAAAATACACAATAGTTTCCTTTAAGTGATACATATCAACAATTTTATTGACTTTTCTGACGATATTTTTAAAATTGGAACCTTAATCCATCCCTGGCGTGCCGCACGGCCAGCATTTCTTGTGATACCGGCTTGCGATGTATAGGTTGCACATAGTGCTGTTTGTCGTACTCGGAGATTTGAAATTACAGATAGAAGCAGATCTCGCTAATTGATGACATCAATTCGATGTATTTTTAACCATGTGTGCGGTTAACAGCTGTCAACTAACGGCCCCTAATGATATTAGTGGCGAGGGAGAGACCCAATTAAGTATGAGTTTAATAATTCGCATTTTATAAAAATATAGTTTTCATATTTATAAAATTGTTATTAAAAATTCAGAAATAATTAATCTTAAGCATTGACCCAGACTAGACTATACTAGAATAAATACCCTGTGTAATTTATATTTATTTTCATTTGTATACTATACCTTGTTTCTCGTTTCCTATTGTTCTACGATTAATAAAAATTTATTTTTGAACAATTATATGTAATTTTTTTGAATATTTGTATTTTTTTATTAGTTCATTTTAATATTCTTTAATTTAGTTAACAATTAATTAATTAATTGCAAATTGTTAAAAAAATAGGGCGTATAATTTGAAGATTGCCACACTTGTTTGAAAACCACCGTCCAGCTCTGCATTGTATTAATATTAATAATTTGCTGCTTATTATAATTTTCGGCAAATTTGAAATTAACTTGGAAAAAGCGAAATGCACGATTTCAGACGTATGTTAAATGTTTTCACTATTTTAATCACATGAAATAGATAAATTGTTTTACAATAGCTAATTTAATTTGGATGAACATGTGAAAATCGGTATTTAATATTAATAATTTGCTGCTTATTATAATTTTCGGCAAATTTGAAATTAACTTGGAAAAAGCGAAATGCACGATTTCAGACGTATGTTAAATGTTTTCACTATTTTAATCACATGAAATAGATGAATTGTTTTACAATAGCTAATTTAATTTGGATGAACATGTGAAAATCGGTATTTAATATTAATAATTTGCTGCTAATTATAATTTTCGGCAAATTTGAAATTAACTTGGAAAAAGCGAAATGCACGATTTCAGACGTATGTTAAATGTTTTCACTATTTTAATCACATGAAATAGATAAATTGTTTTACAATAGCTAATTTAATTTGGATGAACATGTGAAAATCAGTATTTAATATTAATAATTTGCTGCTTATTATAATTTTCGGCAAATTTGAAATTAACTTGGAAAATGCGAAATGCACGATTTCAGACGTATGTTAAATGTTTTCACTATTTTAATCACATGAAATAGATAAATTGTTTTACAATAGCTAATTTAATTTCGATGAACATGTGAAAATCGGTATTTAATATTAATAATTTGCTGCTTATTATAATTTTCGGCAAATTTGAAATTAACTTGGAAAATGCGAAATGCACGATTTCAGACGTATGTTAAATGTTTTCACTATTTTAATCACATGAAATAGATAAATTGTTTTACAATAGCTAATTTAATTTGGATGAACATGTGAAAATCGGTATTTAATATTAATAATTTGCTGCTTATTATAATTTTCGGCAAATTAGAAAATAACTTGGAAAAAGCGAAATGCACGATTTCAGACGTATGCTAAATGTTTTCACTATTTTATCACATGAAATAGATAAATTGTTTAACAATAGCTAATTTAATTTCGATGAACATGTGAAAATCGGTATTTAATATTAATAATTTGCTGCTTATTATAATTTTCGACAAATTTGAAATTAACTTGGAAAAAGCGAAATGCACGATTTCAGACGTATGTTAAATGTTTTCACTCTTTTAATTACATGAAATAGATAATTTGTTTAACAATAGCTAATTTAATTTGGATGAACATGTGAAAATCGGTATTTAATATTAATAATTTGCTGCTTATTATAATTTTCGGCAAATTTGAAATTAACTTGGAAAATGCGAAATGCACGATTTCAGACGTATGTTAAATGTTTTCACTATTTTAATCACATGAAATAGATAAATTGTTTTACAATAGCTAATTTAATTTGGATGAACATGTGAAAATCGGTATTTAATATTAATAATTTGCTGCTTATTATAATTTTTGGCAAATTAGAAAATAACTTGGAAAAAGCGAAATGCACGATTTCAGACGTATGCTAAATGTTTTCACTATTTTATCACATGAAATAGATAAATTGTTTAACAATAGCTAATTTAATTTCGATGAACATGTGAAAATCGGTATTTAATATTAATAATTTGCTGCTTATTATAATTTTCGACAAATTTGAAATTAACTTGGAAAAAGCGAAATGCACGATTTCAGACGTATGTTAAATGTTTTCACTCTTTTAATTACATGAAATAGATAATTTGTTTAACAATTACTTATTTAGTTTCAATAAACATGTGACAATCGGTATTGAATATTAATAACTTGCCAGGGTCGGCCGGCAACAACAGTGGTGCTCACGTTCTCCGGCACCATTCGTATAATTAAATAGTGATGCTCTGCACCATTGCACCACACACTTAAGCAGTGCCCGCTCTAGGGGCGGACAACCTGGACAGGTCGGCAAATCTAAAGGGCGTCATTTTGGCTGGGAATGTGACAAAATATTGATAATTATTAATTATCGAAATTTATACCTGTCGATTTTTTGTAAAATAATTAAAAATGCACCTGGTTAACAATTTGTAACTATGTTTTAGTTTTTATTGTTTTGTCCTACTTGAATGTTAATTATATTTCTAAATATACGTTTTTATTTTAATTTAAAACCATTTGATTATTATTTTAAATAAAAGATATATAATATTAAATGTATATGTTTAAGGGGCAGCAATTTGTCTTTTTCTCCGGGGCGACGTAAATGCTGGAGCGGACACTGACTTAAGCGATAAATTATTAGAATTGTTTTAATAAGAATTTGTTATAAAGCTAAAATAATAATTATTATTAGTAATGTAATAAGCAATTTTCCAATTTTGAAATAAAAATTATTTGCATTCGAATTACTTACATCTAGTCATGTATTGTTAATAAAATCCAGGTTATGGGTATTGTACTTGTAGGGTACCTATATATACTGGATATGGAAATGACGTGGCTCGCGTTTCGTCCGCCAATGATTGCGGGCAACTATCGTGTTTAACAAGTGGCAACGTCGCTTACAACTAGTAATCTAGACGTGATAACAATAAAATACGTGGAAAGAGTTCGATAGTGGGGATGAAACAAGCGAAGTCATTATGCAATGTACTAAGCACTACTGACTGCATGTCCAGTCTGCTGCGACTGCTGTTTTAGTGTACGTCACCGACCGTACACGTGTTGTAGCCTGAAAATCGAAGTCGTAAAAAAAGCTTTTGTTGCAATTTCTTTGAGTAAAATCGTAGATTTCCTGGACTATTAGAAAATAAACCAGTCATGCATTTTTTCAAAATTATATTTTGTATATTATCAGTTTGCCCGACATTTGTGCCTTCTTTGTTTGACGATATATTTTGTTGTTTATTTAATGTATTATTTGTTTTTTAGTGTCACCCTAAGGGGCTTGATTTTAATATGCATTTAATTGCTTATATAAACAATATTCCCATAGCATTTTTTTAAAAAGTAATTGGTAAAATGGGTCCATAAACCATAACAAAAAATAATAAAATGTACACTTTATCCTTAAAGTACTTCGAGATATTTGAATTTATTTCCAGGGTCACGGATGACGTGACACTATTGGTATCTTTCTAGCGCAGCCTACTGCAGAAACTGGTGTAAAAAAGATAGCTATAGGTTTCTTTAAAAATAAAATGCAGTTATAAAAAAAAAAAAATTATGACTTTTTTAATACCACGAATTGCTTCAAAATTAAACGAACTTTTATTTTAAAAAAAAGGTTTATGGGCCCAGTCTGAAGATGTTATAAACTACTCATGGAAAAAATAATAATTAAACAATTTTAAAGATTTTTGTTTATCCCATTATTATTAAATATTTTATCAAAATATTGTGCGACCTTGCCCGTACACTTATATAGGATTAGAATTTAATATAAATAAGTAAATAAATAAAAAATATCATCACGTCACCATGGCTTTTACCCGTTGTCGGGTGTGTCATATCTGCAAATAAGCAGATATCGGTAATGAGACGACATATTTCATCCGGAGGGCGGTTACCAGAGGTCATCGTACGGACACCCAAAGTTGGCGTGAAGAGCGCACCACAGGTGTCATTTTGTGCCATTTATAAATTATAAATATTTTTTTCGGCAGTGGTCGAGCTCGAACTTGGGACCATAAATTTGTGATCCTGATTCGTTGTACACTCAGCTATGCGATCCCATAATTAGAATAAATATTGCTACTTAGGTATCTGACAACATTAGTGCATTCTAATATACAGATTCGTGAATTTGAAGCTTTTTAATACAGAGTTCATTGACACATGGGCGTATGATTTTAATAAATCGCAATTTATGAAGATATGCTTTTGATTTAAATAAAATTGTTAACTAAATCTAATAAACTAAATATTGCAAAATAGGTATTTGATAATATTAGGGCATTATAGTAGGCAGATTCGTGTATTTTAGGTATTTTTATTACAGAGCTCATCGACATTTTTTTTTTGTTGCGAAAAAAGTCCTTCAAAATGTATGCCTGTCTATAAGTACTTTACACTTCATTCATTTCAAATATTGCCGCAAATTGTCAAGTTCGAATGTAATCGAAGGTCTACACGAGTATGTACGACAGTCTCTGTAAACCTGTAAACATAAAAAAACACGGACATTGAGTTTGTGGAACAGGCAGAACAGAAATAATAAATTTAATGGGCGGAGCCTAATTGCGCAGTACAGCTTGCGCAGGAACCAGCTGTACACGCTACAAATTGGAAAAACCCGAATAATTCAAGTATTTAATTTTAAAGAGCAAATTGCGAATTTCTCTGTGAAACAAATATATAAAATAAACTAGTGAAACTAGACGTAACTTTGTAATTTTTATTTTATTTAATTTTAATTTCAATATAACGAATTTGTCAAAAATATGCATACATACATAAAATCACGCATGTCCAACTAAGAGAGTTAGCGCAAACTCGAAAACAACAACAATAATAATAATAATTTCTTTCTTTAAGACAGAGTTCATTGGCACATGTGCGGAAGATATGAATAAATTGCATTTTATAAACATATGGCTTTGATTTACACAATATTGTTAACTAATTCTAATAAAATAAATAGGTATTGCATAATATGAATTTGACAATATTACAGCATTCTAATAGTCCGATCCACACTATAAGGCAGTCGTAAAGAAAGTATATATTTTGAAAATTGGGATTTTTATATAAGAAAGTATGTACAATCCAGTGGTGCTATTGACAAATTTGTACCTCTACCAATTTTTGGGTAATAAATGATCACCGATTAATTGGCGGGAGGTACGGTTTTAATTTTATCAAAAATCGATTCCCCTTGTCAAAATACATAATGTGTACCAATTTTTGTCAAAATATTCCTATAGATACATTTATATTAAAAATTGCGATATCTCCTATATTAGTATTAAAGTTGCGAGGTAGGTGGCAATGGTGACATACAAGTGGATTAGTTGAGTAGAGGGACAGCCCATATCATTTTTCCGACTCTTTTTTCCTAGAAATTGTACTTAGAGATATTGTTTGACTAAATTCCAAATTAGGAGAAAGTGCTCTTGCATTGTAAACGGTGTCTTATTCATAGTTAGTTGCATTTCATTCGCTGAATGACTATTGGTGATAGCAGAAAAACAGAATGAGTGAGATAAATAAAAGTAGACAAAGTGCTAAGAAAAAGCCTTGGAGCTGGAGAAATCGCATGAAAGAGTAAGTACTGTAGTATATACAAATAATATATTAATTAAAAAAATATTCCCTATTTTATTCATTTAGCGTACGAGCTGCAAAGAGAATTAAATCTTGTTCCATGGATTTTCCATTAGATCTTCCTAGTGTTAGTGCATATGACGAAACACCTCAGAATTTTGAAGGAAATATCGATGATTCAAGGTAAGAAGACATTTTAAAGACTTTTTAATTTTTTAAAAGAAAACTCCGGAAGAAATAGCAATAGTTGAAAAAAATACTATAGGCTAGACAAATAATCCACTTTGGAAAGAGGAAAAATCGCATAGACTGACTGCATCTAACTTTGGAATTTTGTGCAAACGGCGAGAAACAACAAATGCCATGAAACTAGCCCAAAGATTGATAAATGGATCATACTTTTTTTTTTAGCAATATGTTGGGAAGTAGAACACGAACTAATAGCCAAAAAGGAATTTGAAGTAAGTCATAACTTTTTGGTAAAAGACTGTGGATTTTTTATTCATGAAGAACATTCATATTTAGGAGCATCTTTAGACGGAGTAATTGACCAAAATACTATTGTAGGAATAAAATGTCCATACTCCATACAGACACTCGCTCCAGAAGAAGCAGTTGAGCAAAAAAAAAAAATAGTTATGTAGTAATGACAAATAATATTAAATATTGAAAGAAGCTTTCAGAACTCATAATAATGAAATAAAAACAATATTTGGGAATAGTTCTGTTATTCATTCATAATTTTTCTGTCTTTTAACTATGTATGTTTTTTATGTAACTTTTGATCTATGTTACCCTCTTTCTGTAAACTTGTTGTCTTGACTACATGTATTTTGTTATTTGTTATTTACTCTTTACCTGATGAGGACAGCACTACGCTGTCGAAACGTCGTCGTTAAATAAAATAAACAGAACTATTCCCAAATAATTTTCAAATTCAGGGGCAATTAGCCATAATCAAGAAAGATTTTTGTTATTTTATAGTATGGACACCTTTGGGAATATTATTTCAATAAAAATTCATATGTTATATACTTATACTTTTTTTTCAGATCGAAAAGCGTGAAAACTTTTGGAGAACTAAAATGCTTCCCAAGCTAACAAAATTTTATGAAGAAAATATGTTAAAAATTCTAATTTCCAAATAAAAATAAATGATGCATACTTTTTACCTCTCGCTAAGAGAGGTATTGCATTCATGCTAAAAATCGCATATCCAGATTTTATTGAATAAGCATGTTTTAAGGTCCCTACAATCCGATTTTAACATTTTTACGATGATGTCTGTGTGTGTGTGTGTGTGTGTGTGTGTGTGTGTGTGTGTGTGTGTGTGTGTGTGTGTGTGTGTGTGTGTGTGTGTGTGTGTGTGTGTGTGTGTGTGTGTGTGTGTGTGTGTGTGTGTGTGTGTGGATGTTTGTGTGTGGGATGTTGGAAGGACGGTTACTCAAAAACTATAAGACTTAAAATTTGCTTAACAACGTATTTCCCAATCGGACATTCATGGGAAGATCTGAAAAGGTTTTGGTAATAATTGGACAACCGGAAGTAGAAGATTCTTGAAAAAAAATCTTCTAAATATTATTTTTTGAAATTTTTTTGTGGTAATATTAAAGAAAATTAAATTCTCTATCTGATACATTTAAATATTTTATTATATATTCCATAGATTTAGAGATAAAAGAAGTATAATATATAAAATAATCTGTTGTAATAAATTTGACAGCCGAAAGAATGCCATGAAAAATAGTTGATAATTTAAATTATTTGTAACTGACAGATAAATGTCAGTGTCAGAAATAATGAGTAATGAAAGAAAAATGTACTTGGAGAATCCCTTAGTTCTTGATCTGTGACTATTATGGAGATGACAAGTCTAGGTTGAAGGACTTAAATTTGTTTCAAACATTATGGGACAATGTACACCAGTACTATAGACTAGAGTAACTTTGAATTGCGAAAAAGCTATCAAATTCTTCTCAAGTAAGTTGTAAATATTGACAAAATTACACATCGATATAAGAATAATCGGAGTGCAATCTATCCGTCACTTTATTAAAGGGAATTAGTGTTATTTAGATATAATAACAGTAAGTGTCAAAGTTAATGAAGGAAAATATTTTTCCGAAGTGCAGTTTCCTTCAACAGGCGTTCCACAAGGGAGCATTCTTGGTCCTTTGCTATTTATTTTGTACATAAATGATCTCCCTGATGTTTTTACTTATGCAGACGTGTGCTTGTTTGCCGATGACACATCCGTCATTATCTCAGCGTCAAGCACACAAGAACTTAATTCCAAAGTACAAGAGTGTATCGATACAATGGACAACTGGTGTAAAGACAATGCTGTGGTGCTTAACGCTGATAAAACACAATTAGTGCAGTTCATGTTAAAAGGCAATAATTTCAATGTTTCAGCCTCCCTTCACAATATAATGGTAAATCCTACTACAACAACTAAAACTTTAGGATTGTTCATAGATTATAACTTTGCTTGGGCCAATCATTCTCATCATCTTATAAAGCGACTAAATACATCTTGCTACGTTTTAAGGCATTTACGTAAATGTGTTAATATGGATATGCTCAAAATGTATTACTTTGCTCACATTTTCAGTATCTTGTCATATTGCATAATCTGCTGGGGTAATTCAAACCAAGCCATTAGTGTTTTCAAAGCTCAGAAAAAAGTTATAAGGGCAATTATTGGATGTTCTCCTGATACATCGTGCAAAGGTCTCTTCGTCAGTCTCAATCTGCTTACTCTCCCTTGTATTTATATTTTTGAATGTGCGGTTTTTGTCAAGAAAAATCCTTCTCTTTTTTTAACAATCAAACAAGCTACTGGGTTTCATAACACTCGTAACATCAACAACTTATATATTCCTAAATTCAGAACAAAAAATTTTCACGACAATGTTTCATACATGCCTATCAAGATTTTTAATCATCTACCTCAAGATTTAAAAGCTAATAACTCAATAACTTCTTTTAAATTTAAACTAAAACAATTTCTTATACGTAAATGTTTTTATTCCATTGACGAATTTTTTGATAATTAATTGTTGTTCTTATATTTCTGCTTATTTATTGTAGATACCTATTTTTTGTTGTAAATTTGTGTATGCAATATTTAGATTTTTTTCTTTTTTTTGCTATGTATTTATATATTTTTTGTATCCTGTTATTGACAAGCCAAATGAATTTTTGTAATTATCGTGGCAAATAAAGATTATGATTATGATTATTATGATTAACATGTATGAAAAAATAAAATGTAAAAGAAGATATGTAAGAATAGATGCACAATCCATATATACATTTTAGACCGCCCAAAATTAATGTTTTTACTAGAAGAATATGAAGAGAAAGTAAACAACGTTGTTCGAATTGAAAATTGCTGTTACCAGCCTAATATTTATATATGGTAAACTCTACTTTGTAATTTATTGTAACATAATTTATGGTAAAATATCTTCATGTTGAGACATGCTATTATTGAATAATAAAGAAGTTTATACGTCATAGATTTATATGAATATATTATTTGTATTTATAAAAATATTCTTTGCTTTATGCATACAGCCAGGTAAAATATACGGCGAGAGGTTATGTGCTGGCCACATCAGATTTTTTAAATTATGTAAATACTTGTGTTTATTTACCTGTACCTATATTAAAAAATAAATAATTACAATCGCTTAAGATGGATTATTTTTATAAACTAATTGCGTTTATAATAATGATATTATAGTTATATTACATTTATAATTTTTGTAGAGAATATTTTATTTTTACTTATTATTTTTCATAAAAAAAGGCTCACCAATATATACGTAAAATATCATTAACATTTATTTTTTATCGATAAAGTACAACGCATTATTGAACACACTGTACATAATAATTATCGGATACCTATATTTAATTTATTGTTCCATCTTCTAGGTTTGTAAGATTCACTGACTGAAACTGTTCAAGTGTCCACGTGGACTTGACAAAATATGTCATATTTTAAATACCCAATAGCGAAATACATTCAACCAATAATACACAGGCCTAACCAGTATCGTTAGACCCCCGACCTACTTCAGCTTTTATATCTTTCTTGTTTGCGGAATCTCCTTTTCTAACTTCATGAAACGTTAGTCGTAACTTATATCGTAATAGTTTCACATTTAGAAAACAGTGAAACACCCTCTCCAAATGGGAAAATTTTTGAGCGGTAATACACCCTTAATAAAAGAAGATTAAACTTTGTGTATGTATTTGAATATCTGTTATTATTTATTGTAAATGAGCATTTTGAAATATATATTTATTTTGGAAATTTGATTTCATAAATATTGTTTTACTAAAATATTTAAAAATCTTTCAGAACTCATATTTCAATTAAAAAGGTTGTATCATCTTAATTGTTTTACTAATTTATTCATAAATAATAGATCAGTCTAGTAAATATTTTGAAAATTGGGATATTTATATAAGAAAGTACTATCGACAAATTTGTACCTCTACCCATTTTTAGGTAACAAATGACCACCTATTAATTGGCGGGAGGCACGAAATTGTTCATTTTTTTCCAGTGCAGGCCCCTTCATTAAGGGGCTTGATTTTAATATGAATTTAATTGCTCATATAAACAATATTCCCATAGCAAAAAAACTGTATCGACAGGTATAGAATGGAATCGATTCACGTTCCACTATCGAAAAATCAGTAAAATGGATCATGCGCAGTGGATTGAATTGCGATATCTCCTATATTAGAATTTTTTAAATTATAAATGAACCTATAGGAATATGTTACCAAAAATTGGTACACATTATGTATTTTGGCAAGGCGAATTTATATGTATTTGACAATATCATTCTAATAGTCAGACACGTGAATTTATGGCTTGTTTAATACAGAGATCATCGAGACATTCGCGTAAGATTACATTTTATAAACATATGGCTTTGATTTACACAATATTGTTAAATAATTCTGATAAAATAAATAATGCCTCATATGTATTTAACAATATATTTAGATGGAATAATAAGGCGTAATTAAATTTTTTGAAAATTGAATAATTTTTGAGATGACACATATGATTTTTTATATAGGAAACTATGTTGGAAATAGTCTCTTTTTTTACTTATTCTATAAGCTTTTCAATTATATATAACAAGTCTACATTCTTTTGTTTTAAACATGAATAAAAGACTAATTATTTATTTTTGAGTGTGCTGCCATCTGTGATAAGTTTTGCCTGAGCCCTGTCGTCAGTTTGATAGTTTATACATCAAGTCGCCACTTGGCACGTACAATACGCAATGCAGGTCGTCATTTTGCCGTTCCAAAACCTGATCAAAAATAACATGTAAAGTCGCCATATAGATAGGATTAAACGATTCTGCTAAATCCTATACCGTACAAAATAATTGAAAAAAAAATGATATTCTTGCATTAATGTACCACAATAACACCGCGTATATAAATTAATAACCTTAAGATGGCTCCTTGACCGGGTCGTCATTTTGATAGAGTACGCATCAAGTGTGTGTGTGTGTATGCAGGAAGGATGGTTTCTCAAATACTATAAGACTGGATATGTTTAAGACTTTGGATATGTTTAACTATGGATATCTCAATCTAACATTAATGGGAAGAGCTGATACGGTTTTGGTATGAATTGGGCAACCGGAAATGGTAGTTTAAAAAAAAATTAAATATTTTTTGAAAATTTATGTTACCTATTACAAATAATAAAGATCATTAAATTCTCAGTCTAACATATTAAAAAAAATATATCTCTTATAGATTTAGAGATATAATATATAATAAATTGCTGTAATACAGTGTGTTAAAAAAAACTAATTTAATTAAATGTCAATTTGGCATGAGATATTATTCTAAAGAAATCAAAGCTTTTCTTCTTGAATCATAATTTAGAAATTGAAATAAATTAGAAAACGGCGAATGACAATATGTATACTGTATTCATCTTTATTATCTTTTCTCCTTAAAATTACATTTCAATATCAATTTTAACAATTTGACTTTTGAATTGAATAATAATCAGACATACGTTTTTTGTTCATAGCCCACTCCAAGTTAGATTTTTTTAACGCTGTAAATCTCGCTGCTCAAACAACTCCAGGGAAACCAGTTGAGATATTTAAATGTTTGTAATTGACATAAATGCAAAATTTCAGTGTAAAAATCAGCAGTTTTACTAACAATACTGAAACATTTTTCTGGGAGGTATGAGTACATTTAAAATATCTTATTGTATTATTTATTAAATATGTATTTAAAATTATAGGTGGTATATTAATATTGAATATCCTTAAGAAATACCGCTAATACCGTAAATGAATTTAAAGAATCTTGAACATATTAGAAGAGTAGAACCAAATTCCTCATAGAATCAAAGAATAGATACAATTTGAATTATTTGTATGTACAAGAAATGTTAAATTCGTTGCTTATACGGCGCGAGGAGTCATGTGACTTTGTTGGCCGTGGCAAACAGATATGAAGATCCGTGTCAGAATGACGGCTAGTAGTTATTTACATAGATGTCACAATGGGGTATTTCAGTGTAGTAAAATTTAAAAGAAAAAATATTATAATGTTATTAACTATGTTGAAAAACGACCGAATTCTGAAAAATAAACTCAAATTTTTTTTATTTAATATGATTTTCCATGTGTTTTATTTTAGCGCGGTTCTATGACGTATGTAATGACGTACTTGTCTGCTTGTGGAAACAAAAGAAGCAGTGCGTTCACCATTGATGCTTTCTCGTTTCACAGCTGATCTTTGTTTGTGTTTCTTGCTAGTTTTGATATGTTGCTGTAAGAATGACAGCAACCAATTCTTAACTAATAATACTTTAATATAGTTACAACTAAAATCCACGGATAACAAAAATAAAACAAATGAAAGTCATCCAAAACAAAATAGCATCTGACACTGTGAACAAACCAAGTCCCCTTCCCCTTACTAGCTCCAAACCAAGCGACTAACAGCTTACAATAGGTGCGTTCAATGAAGCTAGCAAATCGAGCAAAGCGGAAGTAAAATGTACTGAACGGCTTGCTAACTTAGCATTTGCTCGTTTTGCTAAGTAAGCAAAACAAGCGACTATTTTCTCGCTTGTTTTGCTGCAAGTAAAAATATGGCGCACAAATTCAAATATCATTTGTAATATTTGAATATATTTTCAATGAAAATTAATGAATTACGTAAAAGTAAAATAAAATATTTGTACTTGAGTTTACTTGCGTGGAATATCCTAATAAAATTAAATTATGCATGTAATTAATAGCATTGAGAGTTTATTTTCTATTTATTATTTATCTGACACTGCATTCAATATATCAGTGTTCTATTCTATGCAAAAATTCAATATTTGAAAGTTTTCAATTTTCGTAACCTCACTGACTGACAGTCATCTGACAGTTCGATCGTAGCAAAACAAGCAGATCGTTCAATGCACGCTCTAGCAGATAGCAAATGCTAAGTAAGCATTTGCTCGATTTGCTAGCTTCAATGAACGCACCTAATAGTCCAGTGGTTTTGTTTACACCCGCAGCTAACCCCATCTGTTTCGTAGATACTAATAATAATAATTTCGGTCATTTTCACCTCCAATAAAACATAATTTCATCTTGTTTTCTTCTCATGTTCATATTTAATGCAAACAATAACTTTGTTTTTATTTTCAAACCTGACCATACTATATCCGAACTTTCAATTATGTGACATGTTTTTATAATTTCAGTTTGTACATAATTATATTTTAGTTATTTATATTTTCTTAGATTATGCTGAAAATTACTGTACTCATTTAAGTCTTAAAATTCTCAATATACACTCAGTATAAATTTCTTAAATTTTAGATAAATTCTTTTAGATGTATTCAACTTGTCCTTATTTTTCATGATTTAAGAACTGTCTTCAAAGTGTACATTATATGAACTTATACAAACTTAAATCAAAACTACACTTTGCAGTCGACTGTGAAGTGTACATCCTTGACTCCAAAGTGTACAATACATAAATATGACGACTTCAAAGTGTACGCTTGACATATATATATATATATATATATATATATATATATATATATATATATATATATATATACAGGATGTTCCGCGACTCGACCGACAAACTTATACCATATATTCCGGGGGTCATTACAATCAAAAAATGTTATATGACCTATAGGTAAATTCCTCTTTGTTTCGGAAATATCGAAGAAATTAAAAAAAATGGTAAAAGAAAATTTATTCATCAATGGATAGCTAATTAACACAAAATTACAGCAACTGTTCAAAATGAGAACCGCCATTTTCTAAACATACATTTATCCTTCGAGTCATAGAATGTTGCCAGTTAATTACTGCCAATTCATTCTTTAGGGAATTAGTAGCTTCAACTATACGGTCAGTCAACTCTTCACGTGTTTACCATTACTATACACACGAGATTTGAGGACACAGAAAAAAAATCTAAAGGTGACAAGTCAGGTGACCGAGCTGGCCAATGTAAAGGACCAGCTCGTCCTATCCATCTTTCCAGAAATTTTTCATTCAGAAACACCGTCACTTGTCTCCCAAAATGTGATGGTGCCTCATCTTTCTGGAATCACATGCCACGACGAGCTTCCAGAGAAATATCTTCCATGTAATTCGGCAATTCTTCTTGCAAAAAGTGAAGGTAAGTTTCTGTAAGGAACAATGCGATCTGGGAATCGCCTGAGGTACTCCGCTGCAGCACGTCCACTTCCATTGCAAAAATCATACACGAAAACCATATCGGCATATTATGCATTAGTAAAATGCAGCATAATGGCTTAAATTAATAAGAGAGTACAAAAATCATACAGCATTAACTACGATAGTAAACACGTCAATAAAAACTGTTATTTGTCAAACATACGTTAATTCGTCAAGGCTAACTCAATTTTTTTTTAATTCCTTCGATATCTCCGATACAAAGAGGAATTCACATATAGGTCATATAACATTTTTTGATCATAATGATCCCCGAAATATATGGTATAAGTTTGTCGGTCGAGTCGTGGAACACCCTGTATATATAATTGACCTGTCATTTTAATTACACAGAGTAGATACAAATTAAGAAGAAAAATGTATTTATAAAAATGTAGAGCACACAGCACACTATAAGCTATCGGGTTTCCTACATTTATAGCACAACATACGCCCTCACATTCCTTATACGACAGTCGTTTTAGATAAGAAAAATTTAAGCTACATATAAAATTAGTAGTTTTATTTCCTGTTCACTATGTCATTAGTCAATTTGTAATTTATTAGAATTTAGTTTCTACGATTAAAATTAAATTTGTTGCAATATATTAGTAATTAACTATGTAAGAAAATATACCAAGGCCGTCCACGGCAAAGGCGGGCCTAAACGCCAGTTATGCCCAAGGCGCGAGTGGTGATGCACGTGAAACGAGACGAGAAATATAAAATATCGACCTCGTCTCATTTTCGAATCTGTAATTTCGCTCTCATTCTCGCACATTTTTTTGTGTCTCGTCTCGTTCTCGAGCAAGAGTCTCGTTGTGAAACAAACTCTACTTAAAAAATAAACAACTTTTCCTAATATAATTTTTGTCTAAACCCTTCCACTTTGCCAAAAATGAAGTGAAATACTTATTGTCATAACCTACCTTGCATTGTAGAATTTTGGCTTAAATCCAAGGTCCCGTTGATATTTTGTGTTTGCTTTTTGACCACGCATCAAACACACAAACATAGTTGAAACATTTGTCCAAATAAACTTGTAACACTGATAAACATCACTATTTCTCACATTTGAGGTTACCGTTTACATGAATTAAACAGTTAATATTATATTTACAAAACTAAAACACTCAACTCATGTTTGAGGATCTTATTTCATGATTACACTTATTCTCCTTTGTTAAAAAGTCCTTAAAAAGGACCTTAAAGTCTATTTACACAACTGACGTTGCTTGCTAATGTTTAAACAAAACACAAATCACAGCCATTTTGATTTAAACGTCAAAATAATTAAAGAATATATTTATTTCATTTATTTGATGATTATAAATGTTGATAATTTATATTTAGCAATAATAATAATAAATATAGACTTTTTTGAAGTTAAATTTTGAAATTCCTTTTTGTAAATTGGGGGAAAAGTTCCAAAAAGACACTATTTTGTATTGGTAGCGACATCTCTTGAACTTTTGGCCAAAATATGAAGCAATATGATTTTTAAATAAATTATTAAAAATTATAGTAAAATCAAATAAATAAAAGTTTTGGATGGTGAATATCTACTCATTTAAGGGTTGAATATACAGCTCTAATTTTTCCAAAAATGGATTCCTTGAGTAAAACTATATATGTGTTTAAATTTTAGTTAAAATATTTTAAATTAATTATTTCATAATCATAAGTTCATTGACCTTTGCAAATACTGGTAAATATTGTTTTACGAATTTAAAAAAATTGAAAATTGGGGATATGTATATAAGTATATAGAATCCAATGGTGTATCGACAAATTTGTACCTCTACCCATTTTTGGGTAACAAATAACCACTCATTAATTGGCGGGTGGTAACATATTTAAAAATATATAATGTATTATAATTTATAATATATTTTAGCAAAGTATTTTTTTATTCAGTGATAACAATAATTTCATTACTTTTGCATTAAATTACGCAAATTTCGATATCTGTACTGACATCTGTAGTCAACAAATGTGTACGACATACTCGTATGTGAAAAATTTATAAAATATTTATAATTATTTTGTTGGTATGTAGAAGATATAATTTGTTTTGCATCCTATCATTAAAGACAAAAATGGAAAATACTTTTATTTTAATTAGGAAAATTACAAATTGATTTTTTCAAGAAACACTTTTTTCAAGTTACCTAGTTTTAGTATTAAGGAGACGATATATCTTAATATTGCACAATAATAGTATCATTTCATGACTGTAATTTAAAAAAAAAATCAGTTGTCGCCAGCACAATACCTTCCGTCATTCATGTGCGTTATGTATAAATTCCATACATAAATTTTCGTGCAACAGATTCTAAATTTCCAGTAAAATTATTTTATAAACAAACTATGCAAATTGCACTTGACACTAACATCTTCTTCTTTAGCCTTCCCCATTCGTTAGGGGTCAATATTTTTTATTTTCTTCTTCCACTCATTTCTGTTTTACATGTCGTTCTCATTCAGTTCCTTTTCTCTCAAGTCTTCCGCAATACAATCCTTCCATCTTATCTTTGGTCTTCCTCTATTTCTTCAACCTTCTATTACTAAGCTATTCATTCTTCATCCAATATTCATTTCTCCTCATGACATTTTCAAACCAATGTAATAATCTCGCTTGTATTTTTCTAGAAACTTGTAACACTAGAGTTATTTGCTTACCTATCTTTCCGTGTCTTCCCCAACATCTACTTCAACATCCTCATCTCTACCACATTAATTTACTTTTTATTTATATTGACATCTGCCAATTTCAATTATATGAATATATTAGTAGTTTCCATGTTTAGCATAGCTGGCTGATTTATAAAATTCTTTAACTCTATATCTGTTGAATATGAAGTATAAAATGCAATCAAATCGTATATAGAATAATATATTCTTTAAGTTATAATAACGTTAAATGTCAATAAATCAAATTTAACTGTTAAATCTTCAAATGAGGTTTCTTCCGGTTCACCAATTATAACCAAAATCTAATCAGTTGTTCTTCTGGATGTAAACTTGAGGAATACGAAAAAAATATAATTTTTGGAATCATGGTATTGAAATTATGCGATCGTCACACACACACAGACACACATACATACATACATATAGACATCATCGTAAAAATGGTAAAATCGTATTATAGGGACCCTAAAACATGCTTATTTACTAAAAACTCATCATTTAATTTTTTGACCAAAGACAATACCTTCCTTACCTAAAGGTGACGGATGGTAAAAGCGAAAAACCAAATTTCTATCTACATAAAACGATTAAGAAACGTCCAGATCATATTTATTTCCAACACGCTACCGTGTAAAAATTTTAATAACAGGTTCACAGGTCACTAAAAAATTTATAACCTTACATCGCTCATAAAATAGAAATTTCTTTTATCTACTAACTAAAAAGAAGAATTTATATATCGGTATTTCTCATATCCCGCCACACCCGAAATCAGTTGCCCGCTTCGCTGCTGAAAATTTCATCATGGATGCGTAATCCGATTTAAATTAGCCGTTAATCGCTAAATAATAAACACAGCTACTGCTACTGGACTTGAATTCGCCATGCCGGTTTTGCATAACAGTATTTTAAATAACTAATTAAGTAATTTGAATACATTGACTAATTTGAAATGTTGTTCCATTTTTACCTCTCGCTAAGAGAGGTATTGCATTCATGCTAAAAATCGCATATCCAGATTTTATTGAATAAGCACGTTTTAAGGTCCCTACAATCCGATTTTAACATTTTTACGATGATGTCTGTGTGTGTGTGTGTGTGTGTGTGTGTGTGGATGTGTGTGTGTGGGATGTTGGAAGGACGGTTACTCAAAAACTATAAGACTTAAAATTTGTTTAACAACGTATTTCCCAATCGGACATTCATGGGAAGATCTGAAAAGGTTTTGGTAATAATTGGACAACCGGAAGTAGAAGATTCTTGAAAAAAAATCTTCTAAATATTATTTTTTGAAAATTTTTCGTGGTAATATTAAAGAAAATTAAATTCTCTATCTGATACATTTAAATATTTTATTATATATTCCATAGATTTAGAGATAAAAGAAGTATAATATATAAAATAATATGTTGTAATAAATTTGACAGCCGAAAGAATGCCATGAAAAATAGTTGATAATTTAAATTATTTGTAACTGACAGATAAATGTCAGTGTCAGAAATAATGAGTAATGAAAGAAAAATGTACTTGGAGAATCCCTTAGTTCTTGATCTGTGACTATTATGGAGATGACAAGTCTAGGTTGAAGGACTTAAATTTGTTTCAAACATTATGGGACAATGTACACCAGTACTATAGACTAGAGTAACTTTGAATTGCGAAAAAGCTATCAAATTCTTCTCAAATAAGTTGTAAATATTGACAAAATTACACATCGATATAAGAATAATCGGTGTGCAATCTATCCGTCACTTTATTAAAGGTAATTAGTGTTATTTAGATATAACATGTATGAAAAAATAAAATGTAAAAGAAGATATGTAAGAATAGATGCACAATCCATATATACATTTTAGACCGCCCAAAATTAATGTTTTTACTAGAAGAATATGAAGAGAAAGTAAACAACGTTGTTCGAATTGAAAATTGCAGTTACCAGCCTAATATTTATATATGGTAAACTCTACTTTGTAATTTATTGTAACATAATTTATGGTAAAATATCTTCATGTTGAGACATGCTATTATTGAATAATAAAGAAGTTTATACGTCATAGATTTATATGAATATATTATTTGTATTTATAAAAATATTCTTTGCTTTATGAATACAGCCAGGTAAAATATACGGCGAGAGGTTATGTGCTGGCCACATCAGATTTTTAAATCTTGTTAAAGAGATTCGAAAAAAATATATTAATTCCATTTATAAAGAATTAGCTACACATAATTTTTTAACAGTATTTAAATGAATAACTAATTCATTTTACCCTCCGTCACCTTCATGTAATGAAGGTATTGTTTTTGGTCAAAAAATTCGATGGTGAGTTTTTTACCTCTCGCTAAGAGAGGTATTGGATTCATGCTAAAAATCGCATATCCAGATTTTATTGAATAAGCACGTTTTAAGGTCCCTACAATCCGATTTTAACATTTTTACGATGATGTCTGTGTGTGTGTGTGTGTGTGTGTGTGTGGATGTGTGTGTGTGGGATGTTGGAAGGACGGTTACTCAAAAACTATAAGACTTAAAATTTGTTTAACAACGTATTTCCCAATCGGACATTCATGGGAAGATCTGAAAAGGTTTTGGTAACAATTGGACAACCGGAAGTAGAAGATTCTTGAAAAAAAATCTTCTAAATATTATTTTTTTAAAATTTTTCTTGATAATATTAAAGAAAAATAAATTCTCTTTCTGATACATTTAAATATTTTTATACATATTTTATAGATTTAGAGATAAAAGGAATATAATATATAAAATAATGTTGTAATTAATTTTACAACCGAAAGGATGCCATGAAAAATAGTTGCAAATTTAAATTATTTGTAACTGACAGATAAATGTCAGTGTCAGAAATAATGAGTAATGAAAGAAAAATGTATTTGGAGAATCCCTTAATTCTTGATCTGTGACTATTATGGAGATGACAAGTCTAGGGTGAAGGACTTGAATTTGTTTCAAACATTATGGGACAATGTACACCAGTACTATAGACTAGAGTAACTTTGAATTGCGAAAAAGCTATCAAATTCTTCTCAAGTAAGTTGTAAATATTGACAAAATTACACATCGATATAAGAATAATCGGAGTGCAATATATCCGTCACTTTATTAAAGGGAATTAGTGTTATTTAGATATAACAAGTATGAAAAAATAAAATGTAAAAGAAGATATGTAAGAATAGATGCACAATCCATATATACATTTTAGACTGCCCAAAATTAATGTTTTTACTAGAAGAATATGAAGAGAAAGTAAACAACGTTGTTCGAATTGAAAATTGCAGTTACCAGCCTAATATTTATATATGGTAAACTCTACTTTGTAATTTATTGTAACATAATTTATGGCAAAAAAATATCTTCATGTTGAGACATGCTATTATTGAATAATAAAGAAGTTTATACGTCATAGATTTATATGAATATATTGTTTGTATTTATAAAAATAATCTTTGCTTTATGCATACAGCCAGGTAAAATATACGGCGAGAGGTTATGTGCTGGCCACATCAGATTTTTTTTTATTGAATCTTTATAGAGAAATAATTTAAAATGCGTGCTGGAATTTATAATTAATGCAATGCAAGACAAGAACATGAACACATTTTCACGAACAATCAACACATACAGCGACGCAAACGCAGAAGGCGTCGATCGTCGATGATCGGCTATAAGTGTTACGATTACGTTTACGTTTCGAACTGAAATTGAACCTGAACTGGAGCTGAACCCAGAACCAGAATTTTAATATCCGGTTCGGTTACGACTCAGGTTCAATTGAAAAGTATATCTAAGGTTCGGTTCGGTTCAGGTTCGGGTTCGATGCCCTGCTCCCATTCCTACACAATCCCAGTTGTATCCCTTGTTAGGACCTCTGGCATGGTTGACATATTGAGTAATCTTAGCAACTGTGTTTAATTCTGTACTATTGATGATTCCCATTATTAATTATTATATTTAAACATAGTTAAAAAAATTGCATTTATTTACAGACTTGTAATGTTGTACATGCATTAGTGTACATGTATCTAGTTTATATGTTCAGTTAAGTATGCCACATGGATGTGTTGGCGTATCAGAAGGTATATCGCACCACTAAACTGTTACTACACAAAATGTGTACGTATTCAAATGCATCTTGTAAATAAGTTGATCTACACAACAGATACAAGTTGAAATTGTGTACAAATGTAATTCTAAGATGTAGAAATTCAAATTTATTTCCCAGCATGTTAGCATAATGTACAAGCTGTTTGCCGTAGCGGGCCACCATTGCAAACTTTCTTATTTGAAGAGATAAAAAGACGGTTAAATGGACAAAGATGGGCGATATTATACGACAAATTTAACGGTAAAAAAGTAAAAAATTGAACATCAAATACGCGACTTATTCAACAAAATAACATTTTTACCTCCCGCTTGGTAAAGGAGGTACAGTAAAAAAATTAAAGATGTCCGATCAAGGTCATCTACGAATTGTATGAATTAAGTTTTAGCTTCGCCCATTCCGATAAATTCAGTAATGTCGTTTACTTAGTTTTTATGAGGGTACATAAGATACTACTGTTATTTTATATTATAAAAATATATGTTATAGTAAAAGCATTCAAAATTCAAAACTAAGTCAACTGGTAAATATATTAGCAAACGTAAAACCAAATGAGATACTGACAGAAAATAACATTCGTACGGCTATGAATCAAGGTAATATATCTAAATTAATGAATAAACTTACGTTACAGCGAAAGTATTGTCAACAACGAGCATCGTTTTAAAATGAAATGTCCTAGCTTAATCGAAACAATATGAATTTTTGAAAAACAAGTTATTATATCCATTCTTATTGCACACGCTTCGTGCTATGGCGAATGAGAAAGATAAATGTATGCCAATTTGTTAATTCGTTCTTGATACACATGACTTTGATCGCACATCTTTGAAAAATTTAACTGTATAGGGATCGTGCTAAAAATCGTATATCGCGATTTTGGTAAATGACCACGTTTTAAGGTCCTCAGTATCCAATTTCAACATTTTCACGATGTCTATGTGTACGTGTGTGTGTGTGTATGTGTGTGTGAATGTGAGTAATAATTCAGCAAAATTTGAAACCTTGTATTTCTACCTTAGTCTAATATGGAAAGAAGCCATTAGATTTTAGGGTAAATCAGATAATTGGAAATGGTACTTTACTTGAAACTCAAAAAAAAGTGAAATGCTTTTCAGAACATTCTTCAGAACACAATTTACTAGTACTATTAAAAATTTCACTTGTAACTAGTAACTTGTAAAATAGTATTTTTTGAGAGACAGGCCCCCGATCTCAAATGTATGTAATTGACAGATAAATGTCACTGTCAAAAAACTAATCATTTCAAATTAATAATAGTAACGTTTTAAAAAGAAAATAGTAAGTAGAACAATAATTATATGGAAAGGAACTTAATACAGATTCCAGCATAAGAAAATATGTATGAATGTAGGTATGTATTTAAATTAATAAAAATTAAATGACGGGAGGTATTGTGTTGGCCACATCATTTTTTTTATGGAATGCCATATTGAAAGATGTACCATTCATTAAAAACAAAAAACTTATTTCAAGTTGAAATTTAAATATTATATTTCTTATTTTAATACAAATATGACTCTGTTTTTAATTTTAGAGGCGTAGTGATAATTAACTTTTACATTAGATGGTATCACTTTCAATATGGAATTCCATTTATAAAAAAGTTATTTTGTTCAATAAGTCGCGTATTTGATGCTCATTTTTTTTGCATTTTTCACTGTTAAATTTGTCGTATAATATCGTCCAAATAAGAAAATTAGCAATAGTGCCCCGCTTACGGAAGACAATAACTATAGAGATTTTTAATATTTTACTAACAAGTTGAAATATTTTCACGTAAAAATTGATTGATATTGAAATAATTCAAAGATTTATGTGGGCGTATTTTCTAATATGAAATTAATTTCTCTTCTATTCGCTCAAGAATAAAATATGTTCCATTATGGTGTTGAATAACAAACACATAATTTTGCGTTGCCGAAATTAAAATTCTTCCATGCAAAAAAATGATTTATATTCTTCTGAATGAAAAAATAAACGTCTATATTAATGAGTGAGCAACACGAAAATACCACTTTGCGTCTGGAAAAAAAACGGTCTTTCATCATTAATAACTTAATATCAATTTCTTAAACAAGATTATAATTATGCGCATTCGCAACATGGGGCTGGTTATTTATGGTTGGGAATGTGCTATTATGTTGCAAAAAAATGTATCATTCGATTCGCTGATATAACGAGTAAGTGGAATAGAGACTTCGAATCCGTTCTATTGTAACCGCAGGCTCTGTGCAAATCACTAGCTTTAAAAATATTTATGTCTACTAGAAAATAAATTACTAGTGTAAGACTACCATAGTCTAACTTTTTATGATTTTATGTAACTGTTGAAAAGTTAATGCAGGTATTTCTACTCTAGAAATGTAATAATTGAATTAACCATTCTTATTACTTTCCGTCACATTTAGGTAAGAAAGGTGTGTTTGGTCAAAATTTTTAGTGCATAAACACGTTTTGGGGCCCTAGAATACAATTTTACCATCTTTACGATAATGTCCATAGACGCCGACTATGGGGGTAACAGGGGCATTGCTTCTTCCCGCACAAAATATACATGTTTTGGCCCGCCTACCACTATACAATTTTTACAAAATTAGGCGTAACATGTTTAAAATAATATAGAAAGACATAAGATACCTACGTACTTAAACTAAACTATATATGATTTAATTTTTCTGGAATTATTATTAATTAGATATTTCATGAAATAAAAATAAAAATATGAAAACAATAATTTTATTTTTATTAAAAAAAAAATTGGCCCCCCCTGGATAATACAAAAGTTGGCGCCTAAGATGATGTCTGTATGTGCGTGTATGTATGTGTGTGCGAAGATTTTTTCATAGACGATAACTCCAACACTACATTTCTAAAAATTATAATTCTTTCATGTTCATCTACTTTACATCCATATGAAGAGCTGATTAGATTTTGGATAATTGGTCAACCGGAAGTACCTTCATTTTAAGTTCTTAACAGTTAAATATATTTTTTGACATTTTATGTTATAAATAAATAAATATTTCATCACGGCATATTACCCATTGCTGGGTGTGCCAATCTGCTTTGTACAGATATCGGTAATGATGGAATATTTGTACAGTGCGGGCGCTTACCAGGCGTCACTTCACGGACATCCATATTCAATAGATATAGAGTTAAAAAATTATAAAAATGTTAAATTTCAAAAATCAGCCAGATATACTAACCATGGAAACTGCTAATGTATTCAGATAATTCAAATTGACAGATGTGAGTCAATGAAAAGAAAATGAATGTAGCAGAGATGAGGATGTTGAGATAGATGTTGGGGAAAGACACGGAAAGATAAGGTAAGAAATTAAAGGATAAGTTAGATAGATATTTCTAGTAAGATACAAGAGAGACAATTACATTGATTTGAACATGTCATGAGGAGAGACGAAGAATATATTGAAAGAAAAATAAACAGCTTACGTCATCAGATGACAGAAAAGGCGGCAATTTTCAGAGATAATTTTCTCATAAATAAAGAGTAATATCTTTGAATATATAATACAATACAAGAACGGCAACGTAATGTATTTAGATTAAATATTTCGAGAGAAGGTGCCATCTATTCCTCCGTATACGAATTATTTCTGAGTTAGTTCAAAAAATACATAATAGGTGGATGTTACATAGTCTTGCCACGTAGCTAGAACAAAAAGATAAGATTTTAAAAAGGTTTTTAAGTTTGCTACTGTAAAACAAGTATACATGTACATTGAAGATTAAAAATATATTATCTGGTTATTATGAAACAATATTTTTGAATTATTAATTAATGAATACCTCTAACAAATACTATTTGCCAATGCTGTCAGCACGGTTTTGTGGTAGGATTCACTAGCTATCTATAATATATAATACGCTTATGAGCGTCATCTACCATTTTCTTACGTGAAATGAAGTATAGTACAAATTTTAATATTTTTTGTAATATTAAATTAGAAGGATTGAACACTCGGGAAGAAACGAATTCGCTCACTTATGTGCCTTTGGCCACTCGGCTAGCGTTTCGTGTTCAAAATTGGTACATGCGTGAGCGAATTTCTTAAGTTTATTCACTCTTATTGTATAGTATTCTATATTTGTATCATGACCATATCACTAAGTTTTCTCGCATATCAGTTTGCATTAATTTACATGTTACCACACTATATTAAAATATAATTCACATTTCTCTGCTTGTCACTACATCTGATACGGCGATACTAACTTCGACAAATTAATAACTTGTTTCGGAACCATATTCAAACAGATTGTTAACTTTCATTTTAAAATTTGTTTCAACTCATGTAAAATTTCTGACAAGATGATTACATACAAATATGACTTTAATATTAACATATATCAGTGTTCTTTAGTCCAGAGATTTTTATCATTTCTCCAGTGCTAAATTTCTAGTGCCTTCGGCAGACTACCGTATACCAATACTCATTTGAACTGAAGATTAATAGATATATAACAACCTGCTGTTCGGTTTACCCACGTGTTTTCAATTCCTTGACTGAAACTATTTTATATTATAGGTAGGTACAACATGATTTACAAATTTCCTATTTCGTGTTCATAAAGTGAATTTTGTTCAATTGTTTTTATCAAAAACAAACTGTAAAAATCTGTTGTGGCCAGCACAATACCTTCCGTCAATCCTGTAATAAATTCCATACATAAATTTTCTTGCAAAAGATTCTAAATTTCCAGTAAAATTATTTCATAAACAAACTATGCAAATTGCATTTTACACTAACATCTTCTTCTTCTTTAGCTTTCCCCATTCATTAGGGGTCGCTATTTTTTATTTTCTTCTTCCACTCATTTCTGTCTTACGTGTCGTTCTCATTCAGTTCCTTTGCTCTCAAGTCTTCCGCAATACAGTCCTTCCATCTTATCTTTGGTCTTCCTCTGTTTCTTCAACCTTCTATTAAAGCTATTCATTCTTCATCCAATATATTCATTTCTCCTCATGACATTTTCGAACCAATGTAAATCATCTCGCTTGTATCTTTCTAGAAACGTGTAACATTAGAGTTACTTCTTTAACGTATCGTTCCGTGTCTTCCCCAACATCTACTTCAACATCCTCATTTCTGCCACATTAATTTACTTTTTATTTATACTGACATCTGTCAATTTGAGTTATATGAATATATTAGTAGTTTCCATATTTAGCATAGCTGGCTGATTTATAAAATTTAATTTCTTTAAAATTCTTTAACTTTATATCTATTGAATATGAAGTATAAAATGCAATCAAATCGTATAGAGAATAATATATTCTTTAAGTTATAATAACGTTAAATGCCAGTAAATCAAATTTAACTGTTAAATCTTCAAATGAGGCTACTTCCGGTTCGCCAATTAAACCAAAATCTAATCAGTTGTTGTTCTGGATGTAAACTTAAGGAATACGAAAAAATATAATTTTTGGAATCGTGGTATTGAAGTTATGCGATCCGAAACTTTCGTCACATACACAAACACACACACACATACATATGGACATCATCGTAAAAATGGTAAAATCGTATTATAGGGACCCTAAAACATGCTTTTACACTAAAAACTCATCATTGAATTTTTTGACCAAAGACAATACCTTCCTTACCCAAAGCTGACGGAAGGTAAAAAAATATTTAAATATTGTAATAATAGAAAGATTGTTATCCTAGACATTACATATTTAAAAAACATGAATTATTTTTATACAAAATTCTGTAGTGTAAACTTTCTTTAAGAGTTATACTGTTGCTGTTGTGATAAAGCACGGGAACCTGACTTGACATATCACTAATATCTCCTTTTACGTACAAAAATAAATTGTTCACAAATGGAGAAACACAATAAAAGTAAATTGTTCTAGCAGAGTCGATAATAGATTTTTATGATTCGGAAGTGTATTTCGCCAGTAATTGATCACAATCTGAGAAATCAGAAAACTATAAATATTCTCTTTCCGGGTAAACATGTTCTATTGCGAATTTACGATACGAGTACATAAAACAAATAATTATAATTACTAATACTTACATCTAGGAAAGAACTTTTACCTCTCCTAAGAGAGGTATTGGAATCATGCTAAAATTCGCATATCCAGATTTTAGTGAATAAGCACATTTTAAGGTCCTTCTTCAGGCAGGGTAGTAAGATCTTATGAAAGTGCAAGGGTGCACCGAAACGTTGGTAGTAAGAATAAATACTGTTTGACTGAATTTTTGAGTAATTTTTAACAACTATTTATTATTATTAATCCAGTAACTCTTGTACCTGTCGAGTTATTTTTACCTCTCGCTAAGAGAGGTATTGGATTCATGCGAAAAATCACATATCCAGATTTTACTGAATAAGCACGTTTTAAGGTCCCTACAATCCGATTTTAACATTTTTACGATGATGTCTGTATGTGTGTGTGTGTAGATGTATGTGTGTGTGTATGTATGTAGGATGTTGGAAGGACGATTACTCAAAAACTATAAGACTTTAAATTTGTTTAACTACGTATTTCCCAATCGGACATTCATGGGAAGATCTGAAAAGGTTTTGGTAACAATTGAACAACCGGAAGTAGAAGATTCTTGAAAAAAAATCTTCTAAATAATATTTTTTGAAATTTTTTCTTATATAATATAATATATAAAATAATCTGTTGTAATAAATTTTACAGCCGAAAGAATGCCATGGAAAATAGTTGAAAATTTAAATTGTTTGTAACTGACAGATAAATGTCAGTGTCAGAAATCCGGAGACATTACTGAAGACTTTTTCTGGGAAGTACATACATTATATTATATCTTAATGTATTAATGGTTAAATATTTAAAATTATAGGTATATTACATATATCCTTCAAAAATACTGTCAATCCTGACAATGAATTGGAAACATTTCGAAAAATTAGAAGAGGACAAAATTTCTTCATAAAATGAATTTAAAATTAAACAATCTAAATATAAGGAATAGATATATGCGTAAGTAGAATTTTTGGTGTAGAGTGTAGGTATAAAAGAAATGTTAAATACAATAGGGTGCGAGCAGTCATGTAATTTTGTTGGCCTTGACAAGCAGATATGGGGGCCCATGTCAGAATGATAGCTAGTAATTATGTATATACATGTCAAATATCATAATCTCTCATTCTAAATTTAGTGATTTTCCAATTCCATGTGGAGCAGAATTAAATGTTAAATATCTAAGGCATACGACAAGTAAATTTTAAACTCCTGGTGATAAATCTTGAAATTTTTAATGAAAAATTCTGACATTTGACATCTATGTACATAATTACTAATTATCATTCTGAAACGGGCCCACACATCTGCTTGTCAAGCCCAAAAATGTAACATTACTGTTCGCGCCCTATACTTATGTAACCAAAAAAAGGAAGTGGCGAGAGGTATTGTGCTGGCCACAACAGTTTTTTAAATTAATATATGATCTTTCGGTAGTACACGCCATAATAATAAACACTTCAACCAACAGGTGTGTTATTATTTGAATTTAAAAATGTTTATTACTTATTATGCAATCAAGAAATAATTTTCAAAAAACAAAACAAAAAGTTAGCTGTAGTAATTTTGGTCGATTTCATTTTTCGAAACAGTTATTTGATACTGTTTGTTTCACAATAGCTATTATCTTACAGTAAAAAGAGTGATACTCATTTATATTAATTTGATATCGTATTAATAAACCGGAAGAAATTCCGCGGCAAGGCAATGTTGCCAGTTGCCATTGCTCTATAATCGTTCACGTTCACATCTTTCAGCTAACGGCAAGTGAGTGCAGACTGTAGCTGTAGACGACGGTCAGTCTAACATAATGATATATTTTGAATATTTTCACTTTAAATACCTCCATCCTTCATAATTGATACACTATAAAATGTTATTAATGACTGTGTTCGTATTCAGAAAAATAAAGATTAATGATCAATTATTAATATTGAAATTCTAAGGAAGATAAAAATCAAATATAAAAAATATGTTCTAATAATTTCATCGAAATTACTTTCAAAGAAAATTTATTACTAATTGTCTATTATAAGTTAAAATTAATGACTTGTTAGTTTTAAAATGAATACAGTTTACATACAAGTAGGAGTACTAATTGATTTTAAATATTCTATTTACCTACTTTTAATATAATACTCCTATGTATTTAGATACGTTTATACTCGTATACAGAATGTTGACCATAGAGTTTCACGGCTTGACTTGATATTCAAGTTACTTGACTTGACTTGAAATCCAGTCAAGCTCAAGTCAAGTAGTAGTAGCTAAAAGTCAAGTCCAGTAGTTAAAATGTCAAGTACTTGAAAAGTCAAGTAGTTATTTTTCAAGTACTTGAAAAAATCAAGTAGTTATTTTAATTTACAGAAAAATCAAGAAGTTCTTCAAGACTACATTTCATTTTCATATACTTCCTTATGTTTTATAATATCAATAATACGAGTATACCTTGAAATATAGACTTTTATTCATAAAAATAAATCATACATTCAAATTTAAAAATAAAAAAAAAAGATTTAAAAGTATAATATATATGGACTAACAAACTATTTATAGTATATATATTATGGTGGACCTTAAAAGGGAGCAAGTCAAATTTTAACCGGGCCGCCCCCTAAAGTGATTCAAATAAATAAAAAAAAATATACTGGCAATAATTCCGCTTAATTTTAATATTTGACCGTGCCTAAATGCACTTGATTTTTCCCCATTTAAATAACATTCGGTTTTGGCACATTTTTTCCGAGATATTAAGAGGTTTCAAAAATCCATTCATTATTGGAATATATACTAGAATGACCCGAGAATATGTGGGCAAAATCTGAAGTCCCAATTATTATTCTTAATTCGAATTGAATATAGCTTTTTGGGCTTTTGTGCGATAGTTTAACCATCTACAGTTATCTTAATAACAATGATTAGGACTTCAAATTTTGTCGACATATTCTCAGGTCATTCTAGTATATATTTCAATATTGAGTGAATTTTTTAAACCTCTGCAGAAATTTTAACTTGCAGTAGTGAATCAGCACAGCATATGGCGCGCCACGCCGTACCACACACAGCTAGATTACGATTCTATTGATTCGTGCGTTTTCATACATAACCGGTTCGTTATCAAATAGCTTGAATTTGCTTGAAATTGCTTGATCAAGTCAAGTAGTAACGATAGAAAATCAAGTCAAGTCAAGTAATGAATTTTTGAAAAGCTTGGTTTTCAAGTCAAGTCAAGTAATTTACAAAAATATCAAGCTACTTGACTTGATGAAACCCTAGTTGACCACAACAACGGAACATAGGACTAACATGTAAAATCATATTTTCGTAATTTCCCGCTTTCCTAATTATTTTAGATAAAAATGTTTCAAATCTCGTATGTCCCACTTGTGGGTTCGCACAAATCCGAAACCAATAACAACATCCACATCATACAACAAAATCTTACTTTTAAACATATTAAAGTGACCGATTTTCGATTGTTTCGTAACTATTATTGTGATCCGGATGCGGTAAAACAATTTAAATGCCAAACGTGTATTGATGGTGTTAGCTCTGTAATGTGTAAATAAAATACAATATGAAAATCGTTTACTTTACACATTGTCTGCAGTGTGTAAAGTATCAACTTTACACATCGGAGTATAAAAACTTTTTTATTTCACTAGCAAATAAACAATTACTTGTTATGGAGTTAATAATGACAGTTTAAAACATCAAAATTGAAAATTAGTATCAGTGCCGGATTGTACCCTGTGGAGGCCCTTAGACAACTGTGATTTTAAAGTCCTATGTTCCGGTGTCGTGGTCAACACCCTGTATTTTCTAAATTATTCGTTTCTCAACTCTATAAGGAAATTAAATTTAAATTAGTATAATTAAAAATAAACATTCTGCAATAATATCGAAGAAATTAAAATATTTAGAACATTAACATTATTATATAAGTGAGCTAATTTACTATTCATCTTTTCTATAACATCTCATACACTGAAAAACAGGCCACTCAAAATAACTTTTTTGTTTATAATTATTTTTTAATTCTCTTTAAATATTTGTAAACTAGGATTGGGGGCTTATAAATCATGGTATTTGACATGATGGTAGCGCTTTCGATTTGACCGGAAGTGACATTAACTTTCATATTTCAAATGGGACACCTATATAATTTTTACATATTTTAGAATCTACGTAAAATTACGAATTCAACGATATGCTTGAAGTGCATTTTTATTGAAGAAATAAATTACAAAAACGTAAGAGAAAATGATACGTGACATAAATTTAAACAAAGGTTATTTAGTTAACTTTAGTTGTTATTTTTTGCATTTCATACATTACAAACTGGATTCCGTATTTTAAAAAAATCTGATGTGGCCAACAACACCTCCCGCCATTTTAATGATTTAAATACATATCTATGGGGTCTAGGGGCCGCGTGCCTGAGTGTATCTCGCGAATCTGGGAAACCTGGTTTAATCCCGATCGACGCCAAATATTACACATATTAAATAGCACAAAATTAACCCCTGTGATGCACTCTCCTCGCCAGCAATGAGTATCCGTGAGGTGACGCCTGGTAAATACAAGCACGGTACAAATATGTCATCATAATTACCGAAATCTGTGTACAAAGCAGATTGGCACACCCAGCAATGGGTAATATGCCGTGATGATATATTTTTTTATTATTTTATTACATACCTGCATATTTATTAATGGTGAAAACTATATTAAGTTCCTTTCTATATAAGAATTGTTCTATGTACAATTTTCTTTTTAAAACGTTACTATCATTAATTTGAAATGATTATTTTTTGATAGTGATATATGTATATCCGTCAGTTACATACATTTAACTAAGCTGAACTGTGTAATCATGCAGTTGTTTTTAAAGCATAGGCTCCATGATGATCCACACTCACACACACACACACACACACACACACACACACACACACACACACACGCATACACATACACACTAAGGGTAGAAGGAGGTAAAAAGCGATAGCAGAAGAATTTAAAGTAGTGATAATTTGGAATAGCGTAAATGTGTGACGTAGATATATAGATGAGGAAATGGTATTAAAAATTCAATTATTTCAAAAACAAAATCTTTGATTGTCCTTATAGCATATAATTTTAAGATCTAGTTTTAATATAAATGACATGTTCTAATTTAATAGGTGGAGGATCCTATTGACACATCATATTTTTTTAACGGTTCGTTTTCAATGCAATGAGTGAAATTTAACACGTTAAATTTAACGAAAGATATTATGCACTTTCCATATAATAATCGTTTATGTTTACATAAATCAAAAATCTGATGTGGCCAGCACAATACCTTCCGTCAATCCTGTGTATTATGTACAAATTCCATACATAAATTTTCTTGCAAAAGATTATAAATTTTTGGTATTATGTGATTCCCTTTCTCGGCAACTGAATTCCATACTCCTGATAACAAACAAACCACATGAAATAAGAAAATTATGAAATTTTGATTGAAAAATTATAACACTTGTCAGTTATGGACATAATTAATTGCTGTCATTTTGACACGGGTCAAAGTCTTGTTACTGCACGCGCCCCATACATAAATTTTCTTGCAAAAGATCCTATATTTCATTATTTCATTAACAAACTATGCAAATTGCACTTGACACTGACATCTTCTTCTTCTTTAGTTTTTCCCATTCGTTAGGGGGTCGCTATTTTTTATTTTCTTCTTCCACTCATTTTTGTTTTGCGTGTCGTTCTCATTCAGTTCCTTTTCTCTCAAGTCTTCTACAATACAGTCTTTTCATCTTATATTTAGTCTTCCTATGTTTCTTCCACCTTCTATTAATACATTCATCTCTCCTCATGACATGTTCAAACCAATGTAATCGTCTCTCTTATATCTAGAAACTTCTAACACTAGAGTTACTTCCCTTATTCTTTCATTGATTTACATTTTATTGATACTGACATCTGTCAATTTGAATTACCTGAATATATTAGCAGTTTCCATGATTAAGTTAGCATAGCTGGCTGAATTATGAAATTTATATAAAATTTATTATCGTTATTCTTCTTTAACTCTATATCTGTTGAATATCAAATATAAAATGCAATCAAATCGTATAGACAATAATATATTCTTTAAGTTATAATAACATTTAACTGATTTTTTCAAGAAAAACTGTTAAAATCTTCAAATGAGTGTACTTCCGGTTGACCAATTATAACCAAAATCTAATCAAGTCTGCATATGGTTGTAAGGAAGACGAATACGCAAGAATTGTAATTTTTGGAATTCTAGTATTGGAGATATCGTGCCCGAAAAAGCGTCCACACACATACATACATACACACACACACACACACACACACACACACACACACACACGAACACACACACACACACACATACAGACATCATCGTAAAAATAGTAAAATCGTATTGTAAAGACCCTAAAACGTGCTTATTCAATGAAAACTCACCACCGAATTTTTTGACCAAAGACAATACCTTCCTTACCTAGAGGTGACGGAAGGTAAAAAATTAAATTTAATTACTCGTTTTCATTAACAAATTGTTATATTTTTAACGATTGTTTTTGAACACGAGCATTAAAATGATAGAATTATATTTCACTAGTAATACATTCATAATATATATGCACCTAACACACACTGCAATTATCAATAATAATTCAATTTATACTTCACACAATATAAATTATGGAAACATAAGTTGTACATAATGTGCTATAATGCATTGAAAGTATGTGCTAACGAATGGATTCTTACGCTATAAGTAATTGACCCCCTACAGAGTTTAAACACGTTTATGAACGTCTCTCTGAAAATAGCATGGACTGTAAAGAATTATAACATAATAATTATGTCATCATTTTCTTGCGTAAAATCATATTTAGGTTTTCATAGCCTTAATAGTTTAATAACTTTTTCTTATAACCTTTCAAGATATTAAGTTAAAATTATTCAGTTTTGTCACAATTTCCATTATGGTTGAATAAAATAAACAAATACATTTCGGCAACGAAGAACGTGTTGCATAATTCCAAAATTCAAAATAAGACTATTTGCGCGTGCGTTTACAAACAGATGTGTTTTCGTTGTGGTTGTGGCACTGTGACAAGCGTTTAGCGGCATGAGTTTTTTTTTTGGTTGCAACGACCACTCGTATGTATATTATTAAACACTATCTTTCTTCGTAATTGCATGAAACCTTTTCCATGTCGTTATTTGTAACTGTAATGATAATGACTTGCACAAAAATGTGTGTTTAAAAGTTACTACTAATTAATTAAAAATATCCATGGATGCAATCGGTAACGTGTCGCGGCACTAAACGGTTGCTACATTCAATCATTAAACGACAACTAGCGGTAAGAAAGTCTCAATCTGTCGAAATCTCTATAGGGGGTCCTTGATTGCAACATGTAATTTCAGGCGAGATTTACTTTATTTCTTATTTACTACAAATTCAAAACACGCAATATATCTGCATAAGCATATACAGGTGTTTATTTTAAATGGGGCAGCACTGTTATCTCAAGAATTGTAAGGGCAAACAGTGATTCTCAAAATACAGGACAACTTTTTTTTTAAATAAGAACATATATTTTTTATTTGCTCATTATAGAATTTAATTCTGAATTCAGTAATGTAGGCCCATATTCTCACCTCCTGAAGTATAGCTACTACTAATCGCGGGAGTCTTCACATATATCAAATCTGGTGAAATCTGGAAACTTTTTTCACTTGAATTTGGCAACTTTTAATATTTTGAACTGGCAACACTGCAATGTGTACCAACCACTTGAAGTTGGGTTTCCAACTGTTGTCTGCTGCCAACCCATCAAAGTTGACAAGCTCCATGCAAGGTACACTTACACTGTCACTGTACATTGGTCATTGTTTACTAATTGCCAGACAAATAACTGAGATAACAGATCATTAGCTGTGGAGTATTGCATCGCCATATGACATCAGTATTACCGTTAATATAAAAAGTTCAGTGGTTGTGGTCTCAAGTTGGTGAATCTATTTTTAAGTTGGTATTAACTCACTCACATGTCTTTTATATCTGATGTAAAATTTTATTGAAAAAGCTGTCTTGCTCTGACAGTGACAATTTCGCGCATGCTGGTATGTACACATTTATCTTTTTATTTCTTTTTTACTTATCTCCATAATTGTAGTTAGCCCTAGCATTATATTTCTTTCAAAAAGACTTTTAGTAATAATAACTACAATCTAACCTTACAAACTTAACTGATATTTCCACGTTTTTAAAATTTAATTTTTACAGAATTATGCTTCGCTAATGAAATTAATTATCTAGTTACTGGCCGTATTATTAAATCTTAGATCATATAGCTTACGAACTGGATGGAAAAAGTAGGGAACACTTAGGATTGAGACAGGCAGAAAATTCGGAAGGGAACGCGTACTGCGCAAACTCAGGAATACTTGGGGCAGTAACGGCGATGAAACTTGTGCTTTTTCATAGTTCGCAGTTACTCTGTTCCATGTTGTTGGCGAGTAATATGAAGAGCATTTCTCGTGTTTCCTTCTTCTATTATTATTTTGCGGTATAAGAAACAAATACAATAAATTCATTTACCATGACGTATGCGCATTTCGCGTAACCTTCCGAAAGTTGTATCCTTTTCTCCCTTAAGTACTTGTATAAATCTATCTCACTTGATCCTAATCGTTCCTCAGAATAACATTGTAAAGCATAGGCATAGCATCTAATTCTAAGCTACAGTCCAACCTGTCTTAAGCCAAACTCATTGAATACGAATTACATGTTATCTCTACAAGCCGCAAAATGCTTAACGCAGACGCAGAAAACAATTTTAGGTTCGCGCCGGTAAAAACAAACTTGTACAAAACGGAAGAGAGTGGTTTCATGCAAAAATCACGTGGTGTTTGAGTAACGAAGATTGGTGAAACTGCATCGCTATAAAATACAATTAGTAAAAGTCAAATTATCCCGTTAACATTAGTTCCACTTTGGCGCTGCGATCCTATTTTCCATCGCCTATTCAAAAAGTCAAAAAAAAAAAACGTCAGCATCTCTTCTGTCCGCGATATTAAAATAGCTATTTGTGTATTAAGAGCGCAAAATAGGACATTGTTGATTGAGAGGTCTCGAAATCGACAATGTCCATTTGCGCTCGAGACACACAAGATTTTCTACAGCCGCCACAGTGGGGTCCTCCAGCATAACAAAAAATAATAAAATGTACACTTTGTACTTAAATTAATAAGGATTAATATAAAGAAAAAACGTCTTTTATATTTAATTTCAATTTATCGTTATTTCCCATTCTTCTTGACCTATTGCTTCAATTCAATCTAAACATTTTTATAAATGAATACCCTATTTTATTTTCACAATAGTGCAGCATTTGTTTTTTGTTATGTAATATACTGACAGAATAGTTATATGTCATATTGATTTGTAAAGGTGGTAAATGTGTCACTTCAGTGCCATTAGCTCTTGACTAAACGTTTCCATTAAGAATGTTTACAAGTAACATTTCTCAACACTGTATAGTTAGAAATTTGGACAGCGAGCGTTTTTTCTACTTTGTCGCGCTAGAGCGGCAAAGTGACATTTTGCTTTGACAAAAGAGAACGCAAATGGCTACTTTCTATGTAGATTATAGAAAAAAATATTATTGACCGAATGTCATAAAGATTATTTACACTTGAGTTTCATACAATATTTTTTATATAACCTGTAATAAAATTCCTGAAACAAATTAGAAATTTGACAGACGAGCAGACGACACACCAAATACCGAATTCACATTTAATAGATAACAGATCTGAATTTGAATACTGCAGTTCTGTCAGGATTACCAACATGAATGTATAGAAAAAACTAAATTTAGGTAAAACAATCGTGCATTGATGGTGGTAGCTCTGTAATGTGGAAATAAAATACGAACATCGTTTACACATTGTCTGCAGGGTGTAAAGTATAAACTTTACACATCAGAGTATAAAAAAATTGTTTCCGTTTTGTAGAAGTTTGTTCCCGTGTTGTAGGAGATTCCTGTAGAAGTCGAAAACCTGCTCAAGTCGGAATGATTGGTCCCTCCGATTCCGGCTTAGGCAGATTTGACTGTATATGAAATATTAAATATATTCTAACCTAACTTTATTAATTCCCAGCGCTGCTTTATTAATCCAAAAGAACACAATTGTGAAAGAAAATAATAAATTAAAAATGAGTCGCCACGAAGGAGTAAGCTGTAATTCGTGTCTTAAAGGAAACTTCCGAGGCAGGAGATACAAATGTCTTATCTGCAATGATTATGACTTATGTTCTGCTTGTTATGAAGCTGGATCTACTTCAACTCGTCACAATGCTGATCATTCAATGCAATGCATCTTAACTAGAGCTGATAGTGAACTATATTATGGTGGCGAAGCCCTGTCATCTATAGACCAACCCCAAGCGTACGCATGTCCATTTTGCAACCGTATGGGCTTTACAATCAACACGTTGCAAGAGCACGTGATTTCAGTTCATGCAGATATAACGTTCGAAGTAGTCTGCCCAGTATGTGCTGCGATACCGGGAGGTAACCCGGATTTAATGACAGACGATTTAGCCGTACACCTGACATTGGTACACCGATCTGGGCCTCGAGATTTAATCTCTTATTTGAATGAATCAGTCAATCCACGACACAACGCCCGTAGAATCCCTCATACATCTAGACGGACAAATATGCATTTCACTTCATCGAGTGGGCTTTCATCGTTGTCTCCATCCTCCGAAGACAATTTGGATCCGATCGCGGAACTGCTGTCTCAGTTATCTGGGATGAGACTTCCACCAGCAAACATATCAGTGAGTGTCTCAACTCCGTCTCATTTATATTAACCAGGGCATCAAACCTGAACCGAACCAAACCGTCACATTTTAGCGAACCCAGAACCATAGCTCAAATATATTTTTTATTGAACCCGAGTCGGAACCGAACCGGACAATAAAATTCGGGTTCTGGGTTCAGCTCTGGTTCAGGTTCATTTTTAGTTCGAAACGATGGCGTAAACGTAATACAGCCGATAATTGACGCCTGTGTTGTCTATTTGTGAAAATTGCGTTCGTCTAGCGCAAATTCCGACTCGGATTTTAAATTATTTCTTTATAAAGATTCTTATTCAAAAGATAATTCAATTTGCATTAGGTCGAACCGAACCTGAACCCGTAACAAAACCGCAAATTTTATTAATGTTTGAACCAGAACCACACCCGAACCCGTCTCTCAAAAAATTAATTAACCTGAACCGAACCCAATTTTTGGACATTAAGATAGTTGTAACGCAAGTGTACCAATTCAAAAACTTGTTCTATGTTCAAAATAAAAATGAAGCTAATGCAGTTTATATTTGCAATAACTTATATTTTTTAATATTATATACACAGATTGCATCAAAATAGTTAAAGCTAACATCAAACACTGTAACAGATGAATTTTCTTTTTTTTTCCGTAGAAAAGTTTTTTAAACTGTACCACTCGCACTAACACATGTTGAAGAATAACTATGGCAACGTCGCCCCTAGACATTTATTGGTACATTCGGGTATAAAAGTAATAAGATATTTTGAGATATAATACTAATTCTAAACTACAAATGGAAATTGCGAAACAAATTAATATATTTCTTCCTTAAAATTACAAAAGTAGTATTTTACTGTTTAAAGTTTTCATGCTTTTCCCGTAAAATACCAATTTAAAAAATATTTCCTTCGAATGTACGTCTGAAATTCCTTTAACCAAAGATTACCTCTTATTCGCTAATACCAAATCGGGCGTTGTTAACTGATACTCCATCTGAAACGCTTGTACATGGTTGTCAAGTATAATTCTACCTATTTATCGTATCTTCAGATTATAATTTTCTAGAGACAATAACATTAAATCTGGATGGTTAATAATTTTTTACATAAAATCCGTTATTTAGTTTTCTATAACATACTGATTTTTTGACTAAATGTCGGTATGGATATAAAAGTTATAATTATTTAAAATGTTGTGTTTATTTTGCCATTTCGAATTCTTCACGTGTTAAAAAGGCCAAATTTAATTGCAAATATCTCAGATACCGCGTGATTAATTGTTTTAATACTTGTAGAGCAGGTAGATTATACTTCAGTTGAGATGTATTTAAAATTTCAATTAATTCTGGGTAAAATGGTTTCACGATATAACTACCTTAAGGCGTGCAGAGAAAGAAACTGTCATGAAACCAACATATAAATCCTGCTACAGATGCAACTGCAACTAGAACGTCAGCAGATGAATGTCGCCCGCCAACAGCTTGAACATCTTCCTCGACGACAACTCCAGACGACTACAGTCACCGGAGGAAACACTCAGGCGCAGAGCATTGTCCTGAAGGAACAACCCAAAATTTCAACTCCGGCTTCACATTTCCTGTTACCGAAACTGCTGGAGGAGTTGTCAATAAAGCCGAAAATGGAGGAACAGCGGATGGAGAGAAGCATGTTTGTACAACAGCTTCTCTTGTCTACGCTGATGCAGAGCAGAGCCGAGGCTTCGAAGAAACTTAAAGAAATTAATCCGAATTACTTGTTTGGAAGTCGTCATCGAAACAGACCATCAAAGGATGAAGCTACTGACTCATATTCTACATCTTCCAAGGCTACTGAGTAAGCGGCTGAACACATATATACAATTCAGTTTATTTTTTGTTGATAACTTGTTTTATATACAATTTGATAAACACTTTGTAAAAACATTTACAGGCATTTCAATTTCATAGGATAAACGTTTATTTTTGTATTATCACATTTAATAGAAGTAATACGAATAGCTGGAGAATCATCATATCATTTTGAACCTTACTAATTCTATGAGAATTTTTTATCCTTTTCCATAGTATTTTCCTATTCTTATATATGGAGATAATAAAAGCGCAATTATCTGATCGCCAATGGGGTTCTACACCATTTTTTTTAAGAACAGGGTAAACTAATAATATTAGTGCAAACGCTCCAAGCAACAAAATGACGTGATATATAACGTCGATTTATTCATTCAATAAGTAAAGAGACAAATGGCTATAGCTCAAAAACGGTTTATTTCAATCTTTCAAAATTAAGGCTATTTTTCAACATAATCACCCTCCACAGTTATGCACTTGTCCCATCTTTCTTGCAGCTTCCTAATTCCCTTGGCGAAGAATTCTTTCGATTTACCCCGAAGCCACTTTTGCACCGCTTCCTTAATTTTCTCATTGTTAGCAAATCTTTTTCCACGTAGGGCGTCTTTGAGTGGTCCAAACAGGTAAAAATCAGATGGGGCGAGATCGGGACTGTAGGCAGGATGAGGTAAGACCTCCCAACCCAATTCTTGAAGCTTATCACGGGTCAGCTGGGCTGTATGAGGGCGGGCGTTATCGTGCTGAAGAATGACTCCTTTTGACAAGAGTCCACGGCGTTTGCTCCTGATAGCTGGTCTAACTTTGTGTTCTAGCATCTCAGAGTAGTATTGGCTATTGATAGTTCGCTGATCTTCAAGGAAATCGCAATAGACTGGACCCTGTGAGTCCCAAAAGATGGACGTCCACATCGGGGTTCATCACCTACACTTGTTCGGCCACTTTTAAACCGATCAACCCACTTGTAAAAATTCGCACGGTTCATACAACTTTTACCGTACTGTATTAACATTCTAGAAAAAAATTCACTTGGTTTTACACCTTCTGCGACTAAAAATCTAATAACTGAGCGCTGCTCTTCTAAGGTGCAATCTTCTAGTGGACTTGCCATGGTGAACTGAAAATTTTGAGGTTATGTTGACATAAAATGATGAAACAGCTGATCAAAGCATATCCCAAGGTTGCCAACTAACACCCCTGAAAAGATTGCACACATTCATTGAATAGTTTTAAAATTATAGAATTTGTCTCTTTACTTTTTGAATGACCCATCGTATTACCCTTTTCCATAATATTTTCTTATTCTTATATACGAGGTTTGTTCATATATTAGATTCTCGATTTTTTTTGTTTGTTACGTTGGTACACATGTTTCCAACATATTTTGACATGATCAGCCATTTTGCATTTGTAGTTTGTTTTTGACAGATATAAAAGTTAAACGTATTTTGGTGTGCTTGGCGATTTTTTGCAATCGAAAAAAATGGATCAAAGAATCTATATTAAAATTAGTGTGAAAATTAGAATTAAGTGCTTCAACGCACTTGAAATATTGACTGTGGCATTTGGCGAGTCTACTTTGAGCAAAAAAACTGTTTATAAGTGGTACAAGCTCTTCACAAATGGCCGAGAAGATGTTAATGACGATGCCTGCCTTGAACGCCCCAGCATGTCAACAACCGATGAAAACGTTCAAGCGAATCTTGCCAAAACGGTCAATAAGGAATATTACCTTAAAGTTATGCGGCGTTTGTGTGAAACAATACAAAGAAAACGCCCGGATTTGTTGCAAAACAATTCATGGCTTTTGCATCACGATAATGCACCTGCTCACACATCGTTGCTTGTTCGTGATTTTTTGGCCGCAGCCACCGTATTCACCGGACTTGGCCCCCTGCAACGGCGTTTTGCCACAATTGAGGAGATAAAGACCGCATTGCTGGAAGAGCTTAAGGTCATACCAAAAAGCGCGTATCATAAGTGCTTCGAGGATTGCAAAAAGCGCTGGCACAAGTGTATTATATTTGCGGGGCATTACTTTGAAAAGGGACAAAATAGATATTGATGAATAAATAAATGTTTTTCGAGAAAAATATGTATGTAGATAATAAAAGCGCAATTATCTGATTGCCAATGGGGTCCTATACCATTTTTTTTCTTTTTTTGAAGAACAGGGTAAACTAAGAATATTAGTGCAAACGCCCCAAGCAACAAAATGACGTGATTATAACGTCGATTTATTGACGTTTGAATGACGATTATGCGTGGATCGAAACGACGTCAATCAACGTTGCTTCGACGTCAATTATCAACGTTGCTTCAATATCAATCATCAACGTTGCTTCAACATCAATCATCAACGTTGTAATGGTATATTGATATTTTTCACATAATGTCAAAAAAGTATTAAAAATACGTATGTAAATGAAAAATAAAATGTTTACTGTTACAATATTGCGTGTTAAAAATGATTTATTTTGTTCTCACAAAATGACACTTTTAACACTAATATTATAAATAGCTATTATGTAAGAACCTATTATATATATATTTGTTGACATCCGAGGACCGAAGTTTTTACTGACATTCACATAACATCATTAGGACATCAATAGTTTGACACGTCGATAACCCCCGAAATTCGACGTCGATGGAACGTTTATTCGACCTGCATATATTGACGACGAAACACCAATAAAGTTCTGCAGCTATGCGTTTATTTTTTAAACTTCGAAAATACACATCTAGCATATCAACTTTTTCTGAGTTAGATAAATTCATTTTATAATAAATTAATAAGGTACAACAATGAAACTTGCTAATAATAAAGGTTAGAAGAATTAGTACTAAGTATTTACAGCTCACTATTCTCTTTTTGACTAGGTGTATAAAAAAGTACCCGCCATTTTACTTTTTAATAATGTAACATATGGATTATTTTACATGATTGTAAAGCAAATTTGATGTACTTTTCAAATTTGTAAAAAAATATAGTATGTTCCATTTGAAATTTTAAAGTTGATATTAATTACTAATAAACCGGAAGTGGTATCATGAATGTACATCCGTCATCAAGTAGCTTACATGTTGCTGTATAAATCATGTTAACTTAATAAATAAGCGAGATATTTGCTGGGTCCACTAAAATATATGTGGTTCGATTTTTTTTTAATTCAGTTTATATTAAACAAGATATATTTAGGAATTAAATTTTAGTACATTTTCAGGAAAAAAGAAATAAAAAATGATCAACATCCTATTAGTAAGAATGTAGTTACAGCTTACACTTTTAAAAACCCATTTTACACACCTAATTATATTTGATAATTATGTGTAATTATAATTAAAACAAATATAAAATATCTCCGTAATTGCTAGAATCTGCGGCATTTTATTACTATAAAAACTTCTACATCCTATGAAAGAGTAAGTCTGAAAACAAAAAATAAACACGCGGAAACAAATTCGAAGAATTTTTTATTTAATTAAGTAGATTGCCATATAAACAGGATGCGAAATATTACGTAGTCTGATGTCAGTGGCTGATACAGCTAAACATAACCTTCTTTCGTGTTAACTAGAGTTCCATTTCTTTTTTTCTTTTAAAAAATGAACACGCAACTATCAAAAACAAATTCTCCTCCACGAATCAGAGGCTTTAAAGTAATATAGCGTGTCAGTAATCAATCAAAACTGTTTCATTTTCTTTTATTTTCAATAGCATTTAAAGAAAGTATTTAGCATATACGCCTATTTCTTCATTGATTAAAAATCCATTTATTTTCTTAATGTATCGTGCACTTTTACTTTCGTAGGTTTGTCGTTCATATATGAAAGTGTTATTAATTTTCATAAATAAATCATTTTTAATGAAAAGGGGTGTATGTATACGCCCGGAAACTGCAATCTATAACCAATGAAATCAGCCAATACGAAAAATATTAGTATATGTGACATTGGCCACCCAGTTGTACGTACGTAGAAATGGCCGTCAGAAATTGATCATAAGGAGCCCTAATTATTAAGCATACTAGACTTTGATAAACCAATGTTAGATACAGCCCAAAGCACGTATTCAACTGTTATGGCCAGCACAATACCTCTCGCCATTTTCATTTTATGTTACATGGAGCGAGAGCAGTCCTGTGACTTTGTTGGCCTTGAAAAGCAGATATAGGAGCCCGTGTTAGAATGACAGCTATTAATAATGTACATAGGTGTCAAGTATCATAATTTTTCATTCAAAACATCATTATTTTCCAAATCCATGTGGATTATTTTCCTCGACAAGTATATTCCATACTATTCTATTGATGACAAATAAACAGAATATTTTGAAAGAAAAATTATGACATATGACAATTGTGACATCTATGTAAATAACTACTAGCCGTCATTCTGACACGGATCCTCATATCTGGTTGCCAAGGCCAACAAAGTCACAAGACTGCTCGCGTCCTATAAATAACGAATTTAATATTTCTTATACACACAAATAATTGAAATTGTATCGCTTCTTTCGTTCTATGAGTAATTTCGTCCTACTCTTGTAATATGTTCAAAATTCTTCAAATTCATTGACAGTATTAGCGGTATTTCTTAAAGATATATATAATAGTAACATACCTATAATTTTAAAAACAGATTTAATTAATAATACAATAAAATATATTAAATGTACTCGAACCTGCCAGAATAATCTTCCAGTATTGCTATTTTTGACACTAACAATTTGTATTTATCTGTCAATTACAAACATTTAAATATTTCAACTGGTTTCCATGAAGTTTTTTGGACAACAAGATTTATTACAACAGATTATTCTATATCATTATATAAATACTATATCTCCAAACCTATACGAGATATAAAAAAAAAATTAATTGTGTCAAATTGAGAATTTAATTATCTTTATTATTTGTAATAACATAAATTTTCAAAAAATAATATTTAGACTTTTTTTTAGAAACTACCACTTCCGGTTGTCCAGTTATTACTAGAACCTATCCAATTCTTCTCATTACTGTTAGCTTGAGGAATCCGTAGTTCCACAGGTCTTTCGTCTTATAGAATTTCAGAAATTGTATCTACAATATACACACACACACAGACATCATCGTAAAAAAATTATAATTGAATTCTAGGAACCTTAAAATGTGCTTATTCAATAAAATGCGGATATTCGATTTTTAGCATGAATCCAATACTTCCCTTAGCGAGAGGTAAAAAAACCGACACACCCTGATGAGTCCGAGTGGCAGCAAAGGTCACTATAAGCTTCTTTGCATGTAACGAGGGTGCCAACAAACAGCACTAAAAATGTCTCTGTATGATTGTATACCTATATGTAAACTGTGAATTATTGTAATTAAATTGTGATAATTTGTATACGTCAAATGACCTTATAATAAATAAATACATTATTATTAATTGACAGATATCGGTGTGAAGTGCAATTTACATATACTATGTTCGTGTTATAATATTACTGGAAATATAGAATCTTTTTCGAGTAACTTTCAGTATGATTTTTGCACACAATACATAAAATTCCTGGCCATATCAGATTTTTTTTATATATTCAGTTTCATTAGTTATAAAGGGTTTTCCAATAAGAGGTGTTATTTTGATATTCAAAGAAAAATGCCATTTTTTAATATAAATGATCGGATGTTTATTTCATTATAAAGAGGAAGGTATGCCGTTAATAGTGGAAAATAACATCAGGCAAATGACCACCACGACCACGCTGACAGGACAATATCCTTTTCATGAAATTTTCCATAACCAAATCGCAAAGTGGCTGTCCTATGTCCTCGATAGCCTCACGAATTCCATCTTTGAGGTCTTGAGTCGACGCTGGGCAGTTGGCGTAGACCTTCTCTTTCACGTGGCCCCAAAGAAACAAGTCGCAAGGTGTTAAATCACAAGATCTCGGTGGCCAATTGTGATCACCTCTTCGAGAGATAACACGGTCCGGAAACTTTTCCCGTAAAAGATCAATGGTTTCGTTGCTTGTGTGGCACGTAGCGCCGTCTTGTTGAAAGTAAACGTTGTCCAGATCAATACCATCCAATTCCGGCCATAAAAAATCGTTAATCATCTCTCGATAGCGCAATCCATTCACCGTAACTGTTGCTCCAGCCTCATTTTCGAAAAAGTAAGGTCCAATGACTCCGCCGGACCATAAACCGCACCAAACACTCACATGTTGAGGATAGAGAGGCTTTTCAACAATAACTCTTGGGTTTTCTGAGCCCAGATGCGACAATTTTGTTTGTTGACGAAGCCACCGAGGTGGAAATGGGCCTCATCACTCAAGATGATTTTTCGATGGAATTCCGGATCATTTTCATGCATTTCAACGACCCAATCAGCAAAGACACGACGTTGTTGATGATCGGCCGGCTTGAGTTCTTGTGTTAACTGGACTTTATAAGCCTTAAGACCCAAATCATTATGCAAAATACGGTGTAATGACGTTTGTGGAATGCCTAATTCCAAAGAACGACGAGGAATGGACAAACCTGGGTTTTCTTCAACACTTTCGGCTACAGCAGCAATATTCTCGGCTGTTCTTGAGCGACGTGCACGGGTTTATTCTTCACATCACTAACTTGTCCCAACAGCTCGAATTTTTCCACCAATTTCTGTATTGCGGTCCGACAAGGTGCTTCACGACGACCCAAAAATTGTCGAGTTTTACGAACCGTCTCTACCAAATTTTCACCATTTTTATAGTGAATTTTAATAATTTCAATGCGTTGTTGAAGCGTGTATCGTTCCATTTTTATTAATGGCGTAGTTTCTACCGAAATAGCGGGCTATTCAAAATAACACCTCTTATTGGAAAACCCTATATAATCTTTAATATGAGACAAATCTATTAAAATAAAATAATATGTTATCGAGGAATATAAATTGTAATTATTTACTACATACAAGGAAAGAAAATTACGACTTGAGTTTAAGTAGCAATATTTCAAATTATTCCTGTATTCTTAGCCAAAAGCGTCGTAACTAATTTCCTATGAAAATATGAAAAACAAACGACTATCTGATTTAAATACAGCAAATGTAACCTGCCGGAAGTCTATATACTAAATGCAACATCAAAATATCCCAAACATTATAATTTACCCATATTTCTACATCAATCGTTTCACTTTGCTATTAATAATTTTTAAATTACCGTATCACACATAAATAACCACATAAAATTTTAATAGTTGCATATTTAACAAGGTAATAAAATATGAAAATTGGTAATTTAATCTAGGTTTATTGTGTTACTAAACTCTATGTCCTAATCACTTGTCACAAGTTACTAAAGAGATCATAGTTTGTAATTGGTAGTAAAATGAAGCATATTGCAAGCCCAATATCATATATTACAAAAAACTCAATAAATATTTTATTCCTACAAAAATTATATTATTACCGTAAAATATACAATTTCAGCTTAAATTAACAACAAAAAGAAAATAGTTTCGATAAAAATTAGGTTTTAAACTAAATTAAAATAACTAACACACGAATCAGAATAGTTTGACCACTATTTTAATATTGCGTCGCGCCTCCTTTATTGACTATAACGGCTTAAATTTTATTAGGTATTATATCAACTAACTTTGCACACTCATCAAGTTTAATATACCTATCCCATACTTGTTGCAATTTTACTTTTAATTTGTTTACTGTGCGTGCCGGATTCTTACGCAATTCCTTTTTCATTTTATGCCAAAGGGACTCAATTGGCGACAAATTTGGACTACTTAAAATTCACTTCATGTCTCACTAAAGTATTATGCACTGTTTATTGCTAGGATACGGTGTATATAAACATATCCATAACAACCGGGCATAATGGGAGGGCATAATGAACTCATTATGCCCCGGTTGTCTTGGATATGTTTATATACACCGTACCCGATCCTCGATGTTGATGTTTTAAAAATAAATAAACGTTGATAATAAATAAAACAATTAAACAATATCCTTAGCAACGCCAAAATTTGAGCATTATTGTAATCAAAATTATTATCAATTAAAACTTGTTTCAGATATTCTAGTGAGACATAAACTCTTGTATGCACCACGAGCGTTACTAGATGATAATGCCCATCGGACGACATCTATCCCTCGGGCCAGAGGCCCTCGGGCTAGATCCTCGTCGCCCTCCTGGCATTATGATCATAATAACGCCCTTGGTACATAAAATACTATTAGAGTACGAATATTATAATTCTCAAGCCATATTTTAACGGTTTTTGCCGTATGACACGAGGCACCGTCCTGATGGAAAACGTAGCTCCTTCAACGGACTGAAAAAGGAATCGTTGGTAAAAAAATCTGATGTAGCCAGAACATTACCTTCCGTCAATCCTGTGTATTATGTATAAATTCCATACATAAATTTTCTTGCAAAAGATTCTAAATTTCCAGTAAAATTATTTCATAAACAAACTATGCAAACTGCACTTGACACTGACATATTCTTCCACTCATTTCTGATTTGCGTGTCGTCCTCATTCAGTTCCTCTTCTCTCAAGTCTTCCGCAATACAGTCCTTCCATCTTATCTTTGGTCTTCCTCTGTTTCTTCTAACTTCTATTACTAAGCTACTCATTCTTCTTCCAATATATTCTTCATTTCTCCTCATGACATGTTCAAACCAATGTATCTTTGTAGAAATTTCTATCACTCGAGCTATTTTACTTATCCATTAATTCTTTATCCTATCTTTCTTAGCTATGCTAAACATGGAAACTACTAATATATTCATATAATTCAATTTGACAGATGTCAATATAAATAAAAAGTAAATTAATGTGGTAGAGATGAGGATGTTGAAGTAGATGTTAGGGAAGACACGGAAAGATAGGTAAGGAAATAACTCTAGTGTTACAAGTTTCTAGAAAGATATACAAACGAGATGATTACATTGGTTTGAAAATGTCATGAGGAGAAATGAAGAATATATTGGATGAAGAATGAATAGCTTAATAATAGAAGATTGAAGAAACAGAGGAAGACCAAAGATAAGATGGAAGGATTGTATTGCGGAAGACTTGAGACAAAAGGAACTGAATGAGAACGACACGTAAAACAGAAATGAGTGGAAGAAGAAAATAAAAAATAGCGACCCCCTAGCGAATGGGGAAAGCTAAAGAAGAAGATGCTAGTGTCAAGTGCAATTTGCATAGTTTGTTCATGAAATAATTTTACTGGAAATATAGAATCTTTTGCAAGAATTATTTTCTTTCCATAACATTTCCATTGTCTTCAAACAAATTAATAATACCTTCTACTGTCGACCGCGGAATCAAATGTGAATTTTTTTTTTCGTGCCGAAATGCCGTTCATAAATAAGGGCATTAATTAGGGATTTTCTTAAATCTTGACTATATGGATTACCATGAGCCAATTTTGTAAAATTTATGACTTACGGTAAATGTCAAGCCCATTGTTGATTTCAACAATATATCAATTGTTTCGTCAACAGTTAAATCATGCACCACCCACTTTGTGCAAAATTTATTAGTGCCCGTAGTATTCTAATTCGTATATTATAGTTAAATAAATTTAGTTTAAAACGTAATTGTTATCAAAACTATTTTCTTTTTGTTGTTAATTTAAGCTGAAATTGTATATTTTGCGATAATAATATGATTTTTGTAATAAAATGAAATGTCATTATGGTAAAATATTGTACCGGCCGAATTAACATGATTTTGGGCTCGTACTTGTAGCGTTTGCAAAATGCAGTATTTAGATCAGCTATGCGTTACGGCTAGACACGAGAAAGACAGTACTTATGCGATTGAGGATATAAAATCATTCACCATGAAAATTGTATTTTTCGTGACGCATGGATACGCAATAAACTTGAAATGTTCAATGGCAAGGTAAAATGAAATTGATATTATGTATTTCAATTTTTCTTTATATTAATAGAAGTAGATTAAATTTGAAAATCATTAACACATCACTGAATTCCGAACTAAATTCTGTAACGAATGAACAAAAAAAAGTATATGTTCTCATTTAAAATAAAAAAAATCTATTGTGGCCATCACAATACCACTCGCCCTTTAAATTGTGGTATATATAAGTATTGTATTTAACATTTCTTTTATACACACAAAAAATTCTAATTACACCTAATCTTTCTATTTACGTATTTTCTATAATTTTAAATTCATTCTATGAGCAAGTTTTCTCCATTTCTTCTAAATGTTCGAGGTTTTTACAATTCATTAACGGAATTGGCGGTATTTCTGAAGGGTATACCTATAATTTTAAATATTTAATTAATAATACAATAAGAAATATTAAACATCGTTCCTAGAAAAAGCCTTCAGTACTATTTTTAAATGTGTCCGATAGAGAATTTTGTTTTTACCTTCCGTCACCTTTAGGTAAGGAAGGTATTGTCTTTGGTCAAAAAATTCAGTGATGAGTTTTTACTGAATAATCATGTTTTAGGGTCCCTATAATACGACTTTACCATTTTTTCGATGATGTCTGAATGTATGTATGTGTGCCTGTGTGTGTCTCTGTGTGTGTGACAAAAGTTCCGGATTCCATAACTTCAATACCACGATTCCAAAAATTATAATTTTTTAGTATTCCTCAAGTTTACATCCAGAAGAACAAGTGATTAGATTTTGGTTATAATTGGTGAACCGGAAGTTGCCATATTTGAAAATTTAACAGTTAAATTTGATTTATTGACATTTAATATTATTATAACTTAAAGAATATATTATTCTCTATACGATTTGATTACATTTTATACTTCATATTTAATAGATACAGAGTTAAAGAATTTTAAAAAAATTAAATTTTATAATTCAGCCAGCTATGCTAAACATGGAAACTGCTACTATACTCATATAATTCAAATTGACAGATGTCAGTATGAGTAAAAAGTAAATTAATATGGCAGAGATGAGGATGTTGAAGTAGATGTTGGGGAAACACGGAGAGATACGGTAAGAAAATAACTCTAGTGTTACAATTTTCTAGAAAGATACAAGAAAGACGATTACATTGGTTTGAACATGTCATGAGGAGAAATGAAGAATTATATTTGAACAAGAATGAGTAGTTTAGTAATGGGAGGTTGAAGAAGCAGAGAAAGACCAAAGATAAGATGGAAGGACTGTATTGCGGAAGACTTGAGAGAAAAAGAACCGAATGAGAACGACACGCAAAAATATCGACTCCTAACGAATGGGAAAAGCTAAAGAGGAAGATGTCAGTGTCAAGTGCAATTTGAATAGTTTGCTTATGAAATAATTTTACTGGAAATTTAAAATCTTTTCCAAGAAAACTTATGTACGGAATTTATACATTATACACAGGATTGACGGAAGGTATTGTGCTGGCCACAACAGATTTTTTAATATTTGTAATAACATAAATTAAATATTTAAAACATTTTTGTTAGCCCTTTTTGTGTGTTACCCAGCTTGCCTAGCCTCGGCCGCAATAGCTGGGTTCAACACAGAAAGAACGCTTTCTACTCCTAATAACATAATATACTATTGCTATTCTAGTTCCCGAAATAGGCATAATTGGCAAAATAAAAAGAACAATCTGTATATTGCAAAAAAATGACAAATATTTCATTATAAAAAAACTGTTATTTTGCCTTACAGTAATTGTATTTCCGCATCCGAATAATTGCGAATTACTTCCTTGGATCAGTTGCAAAAAAAGTAATTTTGCTCTTGATAATGTAAGTAGTTCATTATTATTTTTTGCACGCAAAGCCTATAATTGAATATGCGAAAGAATTTTATTCGCAAAATCGGTGGATACTTTTTAGAAATTTAATAATCAGTTACTAAAATCTGCTTCCGATTATTACAGTAATCCTATGTAATTAATTGTTTACAATTTTTTCATACGTGTAAGAGGATTACGACAACTTGTTTTTAATTCTTCACTAAAACAGAAAGTCAATTTATCAAGTTTTAGAATAGGCGGTAGCATACTAACTCCAAATTCGAATGTAAACAAAATCTAAGCTATAATAACTTATAGGTATTCATTTGTTTTGCATAAGTTTTTTTTAATTGATTACATAATTTATAAATATCTATATAAAATTAACTTGGCCGCGTGTCTGAGTGTCTAGTCGCGAATCTGCCCAAAATTAACCCCATGGTGCACTTTGCACGCCAGCAATGAATGCCCGTGGGTGATGCCTGGTAAACGCTCGCACGGTACAAATATGTCATCATCGTTACCGAAATCTGTGTATCAAGCAGATTATATATTTTTATTTTTTAATGATAAATCATGCAAACTACTAAATTTATCTGATAACCTGTTCATTAATTTCACTACTACATTTACTATTACTTTTAATGTAGTTTACTTGTCTACTAAATTAAGTAAACGTTAACAAATCTATGAAAGTTTAATAGGATATTAATTTATTTTCTTATTTATAGAATTTAAATTTAAGAGCTCAGAATTATTATAACTTGTTAATATTTAATCAATTAATAAATTGCCGCGTGCCTGAGTGTCTGGTCGCAAATCTGGGGAGCCTTGTTCGATACCGACCGATGCCAACTATTTTGAATATTCAATGGCACAAAATTGATCCCTGTATTGCACTCTGCACGCCAGTAATGAATACCCGTGAGATGACGCCTGGTAAACACCCGCACGGTACATGTATGTCATCATCATTACTGAAATCTGTAAACAAAGCAGACTGGCCTACCCAGCAATGGGTAATATGCCGTGATGATATATATTTTTATATTAACACAATATTATAATCGTGGGATGTCACACTTGATATCTCCCTATAAACCAGATTGGCACACCCTGCAATGGGTAATATACGGTGATGATACATTTATTTATTTATTTATAATCGTTCGAAAAATTTAATAAACTACTAAATCGTATTTAAAGTAACAAAACTTTTTACCTTCCGTCATCTATAGGTAAGGAAGGTATTGTCTTTGGTTAAAAAATTCGGTGGTGAGTTATTAATGAATCAGCACATTTTAGATTCACTAGAATACGATTTTACTATTTTTACGATAATGTCTGTATGCATGTATATGTGCGAATGTGTGTGTGTGTGTGTGTGTGTGTGTGTGTGTGTGTGACGATTCGTTCGAATCGCTTAACTCCAATATATCCAAATGAAGATGTGATTAGATTTTGGTTATAATTGATCAACCCTCATTTGTAGATTTTAACAGTTTTTCTTGAAAAAAAAACGCAGTTATATATCATTTTTTGACATTTTATCTTATTATAAATATTAAAGAATTTATATTCTGTACACGGGTTGATTGCATTTTATACTTCATATTCAATGGATATAGAGTTAAGGATTATAAAGATGTCAGTACCAATGAAAAGAAAAAAAAATCCTGTCGTATTTCACTGTACATTAAGAACATTTAAGTCTTTCGTTTTTAAGCACTGTACTTAAAGTTTTTTCTGTTATTTTTCACTCTTTCAATTTAATTTCATTCAACTTCTTTTAATTTAATTTTTCTATTTTGGTTCTTTAATATGTACTTTATGAAACCCATTTGGATGTCATAAAGTACTTCTTAAAAGAACTCAAACCTAATTTCTGTTAGGTTGGTACGTAGTACCTACATTTTTAGACATTTGTCATTTGAAAGTAAATATTATTTCTAGCCTAGAAGACCCCACTATTGAAATGAAGTAATAATACATATAAGTAAATATATTAATATTATTATGTTATATTTTAATAAAAATTTAAATATTCCTAAAAATGAAATCACGTATATTTATAATATTTTTTTGACGAAAGGACTAAAATAGAAAAAATAGTATAAAATACACGTTTCATAAGACATTTCAGCGCACTTGTCCCGTTAGAAAACTCGCGGCAAGCCGCTCGTTTCTAACAAAGACGCGTGCGCGAAAATAATGTCTTATGAAACTTGTATCTTAATGTACTATTAATATACCTATGTATATAAATATGTTGATGTATATTTGTTTTATTGTGCGGCCTTCTTCTTCTCATAAATAAATAATTAAATAATTTTAATTGACAGATGTCAGTATCAAGTGCAATTGACAATATATTTGTGTTATAATTTGACTGGAAATATAGAATCCTTTCCAAGTAATTTTCTGTATGAAATTTAAACAAAATACATAGAACTGACGGAAAGGTTATGTGCTAGCCACATCAGATTTTTTTATTAATTAAATTATTCAATACTTTAAAAATAAACAATAACTTTCTAAGGCGTCCCTCGACATTCAATATTAGTATTATTGTGCAATAATATTGTACAATAATAATTATGTCCCTAGACGGTTCAATAAATCGTGCAATATAATTCAGTTAAATATTTTCTATCGAGTCATTATTTAAAATTCACACTTGTTTCTATTACCAACGTTTCCAGTCTTAAAACTTATACTTGTTTAATAATATATGTACATAGATAGACTATAATATTGTTTATATTGTACAATATATATTTGATATGTAACAGACGATCAATAATAATATATTGTACAATATTAAATATTGTGCAATATTATTAAATATCTAGGTACTTAACAATAACTAAATAAAATAATTTACATAAAATTTCTATGAGAATATATTCTCTCTTCAGGTACTTGTAAAATCATTTTCACATGTAAAAATAAAATTGTCCATATTTGTTATTTTTATTTTGAAGTACCTACCGAAGTACTACATTACGTTATATAATATTCTCCAGAAAACAGAAAGTGAATTTTACGGTAGCCGATGATATACATACTTGAAAATAAAAAATGTAACATGTAGAAAAACCTATATGCAAAGTAATAAAAGAACCGTAAAACGTACGATTACTCAAAATAATGTTAATTACGTTACGGAATCGCATCAAAACTGCCTTCCTCACACCTTTCTCCACTCCTGTGATGCGAAGCCCGGAGCCCTGCTACACGCGCCATGCGAGATGGTCCAGCGGAACTCTGGTAGTGGTCAGCGCTGCTATCAGTGAAAGTGGCGGCAGGACGACCATCCAACTGGTCCACCGGCTGGACACAACTTATCAGATCTGGACCAAAGCTATACTATAAAAGCAACCGCCGCCACCAATCACAGCCAGTAGTATAGTTTTTCACTTTGGCGGCTTAGGTCGCTCATTTATCTGCATGAAAAAATGACTACGATGTCGGTAAGTCGGTGCAGTGCTGAGTGATATTACAAGTGATTAGTGACAGTGCATAGTGTTTCATGCATATTCTTCAGTTGTTCCTAAGTGCTCGGAATAATTGAAGAATATCGCTATCTACATATTTCATATTATTTTCTATTCTAGGTGGTTATTTTATGCCTAGTGGCGAACGTCCTATTTGTCCAGGCTCTCGAAGACCCAGACTTAATTCGTCATTGTGGCGATGCTAAAGCGTTGGCTTTGGGTCTCTCTTCCTCTTCTGGCGGGAGATCAGAAGGTCACGCTGCTACCGCCATCAGACAACAGTACACCCCTAGCGTCCAACTACAACAGTATACTCCCAATGTTCAACTACAACAATACGCCCCCAGCATTCAACTAGAACAGTATACTCCCAATGTTCAACTACAACAGTACGCCCCCAGCATCCAACTACAACAGTATACTCCCAATGTTCAGCTACAACAGTACGCTCCCAGCATTCAACTGGAACAGTACACTCCCAGCATCCAATTACAAGGATTGAATGTTGGAGTTAACTCCGCTCAACAAGGATATGCTGTCAATGAAGGATTATCCGAACAAAGACAACAAATTTCTCAGCAAGCTTATTCTGCCCCAGCACCTTCTGTCGCTTATTTTAGACCTGCTCAAACTATAACTAAACTTAACACTGCTCCGGCTTTATCTAGTTATGCGTCGCAATCTTCTCATTCTGCATCTAGCTATGCCGCATCACAAGATTTATCATCATCTTTGAATCTTGTCTCATCTGCTTCTCTATCAATACCTTCTGCTCCTGCTATATCAATACAATCTGCCCCTGCTAGTTCACTCTATTCTACTGTCGCTAGTTCACAATATTCTGTTCCTGCAGTTTCGTTACAAGCTGCTTATCCAGCAGTACAACAAGTAACCAGACTTTCTGCCGCCCCATCTATTGCTAGTTACTCGACCCAATCTTCTCACTTGGAAGGATATCAGAGTAGTGAAAATTCTGCTTCTCTTTCATATGGTAGTTATGCACCTGCAGTGGCTGTTAAATCTGTGCAGCAGCCAATTGTTTATCAAGCTCCTGCAGCCACATATTCCTCTCAATCTGGAGATCAAGGAGCATCGTCATACTCTAATTTGCAATCATCAGGGTCGGGTAACAGGGTTTCGGGTCCTTCTGTTTCATCTGTAGCATATCAGCAGTCGTCTGTGTCTCAGTCTGCGCCTGTGAGGATCATAGGTGCTCCAGCTGTGGCGAGCTACGTGAGCGCGCCTGTGAACAACGGTGCCGGCTACGGGTCGGGGTCGGGGTCAAGCGGCTCTGCGAGCAGCTATTCCTCTTCTTCTATAGGCAGCGCGTCTACGTCCGGGTCCGGGGCCGCGTCCGGCCTGCTCTCGCAGAGTCAGAGTGGCCTAGGGCTGCGTGATGATCAGTCGAATGCTTACGTGCAGCAGGCACAGCCCGCCTACACTACCTATGTTACACCGGTAGTGAGAACATCTGGCAACGCGATCTCCAAGCCAGTCAAGATCAAGCATTCAGAGTATTATGTAAGTTTATAGGTTAATGACGAGAGGGACAGGTCGGTAGCTCCACATATACGAGTACATTATTTTGTTTATTATAATATCTAGCTGTTTCCATGGTTATTATAGCACAGCTGGCTGCTTTATAAAATTTAAATTCTTTATTATTATTTAATTCTATATTCATTGAATATGAGGCATAAAATCAAATCGTATAGAGAATATAATTCCTTAGTCACGTGACATGTTTTCCGTCAATCAACATTCAGAATCTCCCTAGCTACAAGTTTATCACAGCGATGATAAAAAACAAGGAAATAAACACCGTATTTATAGTCGTTACTAAGGGATTTGTTTTCTTTATTTATGACATTGACAGTTAATTTTGGTATAAAAATAAATAATAATAATTCAAACTCCGAAATATTAAATAAAACTCGTAAGTACCATGTTTTAATACAATATGAATATGTATATTAAAAGTTAGGTTAGGTTAGATTGCAAAAATTCATTATATTCTCTCATTAAATATAAGCTCGTGATATTATTAATAATCGAAGATATTGCTCGTGAAACCGAAGCAGCACATTTCAACTCGTCCTTCGGACTCGTGAAATCTGCAGCTCGGTTTCACTCGAGAATATCATCGATGATAATCATATCACTTGTTATATTACGTATGAGAATAAAATATTCTTTAATATATATATAATAACAGTAACTGTGAAAAATGATATTTAACAGCGTTTTTTCAAGAAAAAATGTTAAAATCTTCAAATGCGGGTACTTCCAACTGACCAATTAAAAGCAGAATGTAATCACGTCTGCATATGAATGTAAGGAAGAGGAATACGAAAAAATTATAATGTTTTGAAATGTAGTATTGGAGTTATCGGATCCCAAAGAATCGTCACACACACACACACACACACACACACACACACACACACAAACACACACACACACACACACACACACACACATATGCAGGGTGTATCACGGAAAGTGAAACATATAAAGCAAAAATTTCTACATCCGAATCAATAAAAAAAATCATTTTGGATACTTCATAACTGCAGCAATAAAATTTGAAAATTCACGGAATTACAATTTAATAGTATTAGCCATGGAATTAGAAACAAGAGACGAACAAAAGCGTAACGTTTTATTACGTGTCAGAATAATGATTGTCAAAATAAATACTAATAATTTGACGTATAAAACGTTACGCTTTTGTTCGTCTCTTGTTTCTAATTGCATGGCTAAAACTGATTTCTCATGTTAAACGCCTGTATTTCACTTTCCGTGATATACCCTGTATACATACAGACATCATCGTAAAAATAATAAAATTGTGTTCTAGGGACTCTAAAACATGCTTATTCATTGAAACTCACCACCAAATTTTTTGACCAAAGATAATACCTTCCTTTCCTAAAGGTAACGGAAAGTAATAGTGCCTATTAAAAGCGCAATATACATCATATTCAAAACTTTATGCAATTTATTATTTATTAATTCAGTGAAAAAATATATAAATTAGAATATTCTTCTTAGATGTGTTCCAAAAACGTACCACTAATTATAAGTGCAGATTATAGTGATGCAGATTATTTAAGTGTTTTGTATAAAAAGGCCAGAATACGTGTGTACTCTCCTATTTTGCTGGGTACGAAGAGTATGCTCTTCAAGCAAACTCTAATGTACACCCCTATTTTGTAAGAAAGTTGTTATGTCTTAACAACATTGCTATAGCAGATAACCAATAATAATTGTGAGAACTAAAGGAAACATGAAAATAACAGGCTTCACATTTATTTTTATTGGTTAAATTTTTTAGTAACGTTGCTAAAACTTAACAACTTCCTTACAAAATAGGGCTGAGTTTAGTAACACCTTACAGTTTTCCCTGGGGTAATACTCATAACTTTTGAAACAATTTTGAGCATTTTTTGTAATCTGAAGTATGGGTCTAGAACGCACATTCTAATAGAAATATTTTTCACATTTACAAATTAAAATTATTATTATTATAACTTTAAAATTACTCCTACAACAGATATTACTTTCTACATACAGTGTGTTATTTAAGTAATGCCCGGTTTCACCATCAAATAAATCTTCGAATAGCTCATTCGTCAAATAAGTGAAAAATATCGCATTTGTGTTATGGTTTCGATGCGATATTTTCTTCTTATTCGACGAATAAACTATTTAGACATTTATTTGATGTTGGTGACACCGGCCATAAGTGTACAATGCTTAACTGATGGTAAAACTAACCCCATAGATAATAAATCTGGTAATAATTTGTTTACATGTTTTCTACAAGGATTGGAGCCCCTTACTGACCAATTACGTCAAAGTTAAAAATTTTGTAAAAAAGTAAAAATCAATGTGTTCTCTGGAAGAAATGTCACACCTGTCCCAATTGACATATAAAATCATTTTAGATTTTCGTAATGAAAAACTACATGTTCGTCAACACTGTTGCATGTCTGCATACTCTTGATTGGTGAAGATAATTGGTAATTAAAGAAATCAAACAAACAGAATATAAATTGTTCAATGTCAGTTTTGACTATTAACATTTTTTCCAGAGAACACATTGGCCGTTAATATGAACAAATGATTAAGGGTGATTAGCGAGCATTTGACTAGCATTGTTTTGACAGGGTCAATCGTTTATTTATTATTTTGGAGAAAAGACTTCAAATAAAAATTAATTGCATACATCTTTTATTTGAAGTATTTTTCTCTAAAATAATCTATAAACGATTGACAGAGATAAAACAATGCTAGTAATGTTGCCAGATTTACTAAGTATCGGTTAAGCGTTGTACGCTTAGTTAAATAACACCCTGTATATTCGCTATTATTACACCGTGAAAGATTATTAAATTGTTTCATATTTATGTATATATAAGTAATTCATAAAACCGAGAACTTGAAAAACGTATATCATGCCGCATAAGTAATAATAATAAAATATTTGCCAATGTTATTTTATAAAAACATTATTTATCTATAGTTTAAAAATATGAACTAGTGCCTTTTTTATCTTAACCTTAAATAGGAGTCTCCAAACTTTCACTACAGCGGAATATAATTGACAAATATACCACAAATACAATCTAAACCAGTATTATCTGCGGCCATAGTTCAGAATGCTCCAGCTTCAAATGATCTAAGAATTGAATTTCAAATATCACGAAATAATCTCGATCACGATCAAAAATGCAGTATAAAGGCCGTCGCGCACTTGAGCGACGCGAAGCGAAGCGACGCGAAGCGCGGCGAAGAGTCATATTTAGTGCCAACGCGCACTTGCGAGCAGTTTTCAACGAGAAACGGCTACGTTTGTTTCAGTTTGGCACATAAGATGGACAGCTCGGACGAAGATATAATGATTATGGCATCATTGTGTGAAGAAGCCGAAATTCAAGAAGAGAAGAAAAGGCGGAGGATGTGGGTTCATCCCATTAACAAAAAAAGAAAAACAGAGGGCGAGTTCGAAACCCTATTTCCAGATTTGATAAAACATGCCATCAAATTTCATCAATATTTTCGAATGGAACATGAGAATACTCGGCACATTGCATGTCGTATAGTTCTTTATATTTTGATACCAAAATTACTAATTTTCTTCATTGTTAAACATTTTAACATAATCTCTCCGGAATGTTTTGTTATGGTTATTATTGTTCAAGGAAGGTGTTAAATTTTGTTCCAAATCGACTACTTCCGATACGTCTCGGGCGTATTTGCTCTATTTCAGGTAGCTGCGCTATCGCACACTTTAGGTCAGCGAAGCGCGGAGCAGAGAAGAGCAGAGAAAAATATTCTCCCCGAAGAATTCCGCCGGGTCGCTTCGCTGCTCTTCTCTTCGCTGCTCCAAAGTGCGCGTATACCCATTATAATATGTAGAATGAAAAAACTGCTCTTCGCCGAGCTTCGCTTCGCTTCGCTTCGCGTCGCTCAAGTGCGCGACGGCCTTAATACATCGCGGGGAACATAGCAATACCTCGTATTTGGTTTTGGCTAAATTTTACAGGAGGCTTTTAAATTACAAGTTAAAAAACATGAAGAATCCAAATCTATTAATAACTTTTTTTGCTAAAATTGGAAGGTAGGAGATATTGCTAATACAGGAAACTTTAAAATTACAATGTAAATAGCGAATCAAAGTCCAAATCTACTATACTTGCCATCAAATAAGTAGACTGGAGATTTCTACACTGTTGCCAATTTATGGACAATGGACAGGATGCGGAAAAGGGAAAAAGTTGAATATCAGTCCATACTTATTTGATGAAAAATATAATAACTTATTTTCGTCAACATAGCAATACCCCATTGCTAGGTCACCTAGTACATATTATTACAAATATATTCATTTACCAAATATTAAAGTTAAATCTCGTTAATTTGCTACATTTACTATTGCTTTTCATATACATATTAGAATTAAATAATGATTGAACAACTTTATAGTTTAATGTTCAAATTTTAAGGGCCGGTTGTTCCATTTAAACATTCGGTTAAAATTTATTCGTTTGATAACTTCATTTTGCGTTGTTCCACTTACGGTTTAAAATTACCAGTAAGATAAATTTTCGTTAACGGCAAGATAACTAACAGTCAGTCAAACTACCAGTTAAGAGTTTTATCCAAAGAATATCGAAGCGAGTGCACACAAATAGAAACACGAAGTGAAGAGAAACGGAACATGGTATGAAACGTTTGTATTGTTTTGATGATATAAGCTGTTTATTAATATTAATAATTATTATAATAAATCAGTACAACAGTGATGATGAAGTATTGAATTTCATTTTTGATAATATTTTTTTCGAAAACAGTACACAGTACGAGAAAGATGTAATAATTTTGAAAAATTGGATGATTCAGATTTTTTTGAGGTTTCGAATGTCAAAGAATACAGTTCTTTATTTGTTAGATAAAATTGAAGACCAAATATTGTTCTTATCTATTAAGTAAGTTTAAAGAAAGCATAATTTGAGAAATATACACTTATTTGTTTGCATTTATTTTTCTAAATCACGAATCACGCTGTATCTTCGATATGTCAGCTGTTGATAGCGTTACGATTTTATGCAACAGGGTGTATATCGTTGATACTGGCACAACTAAAACTAAAATAATTTCTAATTGATTCCAGATGATGTCTTTCTCTTTCCAAGAGACGGAATCTGTCTTCCTGGACATACTTATATTTTTATATTTGTCGACTAAATTATTAGTTATTTCCGCGGTAGTAAAATAAACTGCTCTTTCTCTTTATCTATAATTTTCACCACTCATTTTTGCAATTCGTATTTATCATTTTTACCTCTCGCTAAGAGAGGTATTGGCTTCATGCTAAAAATCGCATATCCAGATTTTAATGAATAAGCTCGTTTTAAGGTCCCTACAATCCGATTTTAACATTTTTACGATGATGTCTGTGTGTATGTGTGTGTGTGTGGATGTATGTGTGTGTGTGTATGTGTATGGGATGTTGGAAGAACAATTACTCAAAAACTGTAAGATTTAATATTTGTTTAACTACGTATTTCCCAATCGGACATTACCGGGAAGATTTGAAAAGGTTTTGGTAGCAATTGGACAATCGGAAGTAGCAGATTCTTGAAAAAAATATTCTAAATATTATTTTATGAAAAAATTTCCCAATCTGACACATTTAATTTTTTTATTATATCTCATATAGGTTTGGAGATATATTACATAATAATATAGACTATATCATTCACTAAATTGTAAACCAATAAGAATGCGTGATTTTCCTAAGTTACCACGTATTACAGCGGTTATTATTAAGTAACCATGGTGAACGAATATACGAACCTTTGTATATTCGAATATACCTACCTTCGTATATTCACTTATAGGTGCGTTTGGTTATTTTGTTCTCTGTACTCAGAACTGGCAATGTCATTTTTAATTATATTTACGGACATGATCTTTTTCATTCGAACACAGTATCGAATATATAAATGAATCTGTAGTTAAACTTTGACGTGGAAAATCGTGCTTTGTATGCTATAAGTAGACATCTAAAATCACACTGACAGCTCCAAGTGCACCGAAACAAATAATTGAACGTATCTATTATTTGACAGCAAGGCATTATTGAAGTAAAAATTTGACAAATAAACAAATAATTATTTGTATCACAAGTCTAGACACTGCACTGTTGCAAGTTTATTTGAAATATAAACATATCTTTTGAAATACGAGGATTTCAATGTAATATTACATACTACTACAACTATATTTAAAAAGATAGGTTATGTACCATACAGTTTGACGTTTCTGTCAAAATAAAATAGACCACAGGTCACGTTAAATTTACTATTTACTTTTTAATTCATATTTTTATTCATGATATAGTCTACCTGTATACAACTCGACAATAGAAAATTCTCGACATACTCAACGAGTTGCCTATTGGAAATACCACTCGACCTTTGGTCTCGTGGTGTTTCCAGGCAACACGTTTCGTATAATCGAGAATTTTCAATCGTCTTGTTGTATAATATATGAATATTCTGTTCTAATATATCTCGTTGCCTAAAAAACAGTTGAGTTATTTAAATGTTTGTAATTGACAGAAAAATGCAAAACAATAAAATAGGAACACGTATTTTATTCTGCATGCGGTTGATTTATGAATACCTCCAAAATCACCTACATATACTATAATAAATAAAGAACTTTATTGGTTCACATTCGAAATCTTAAAAAATTCTAAATCATCCCATTTTTCAAAATTATTACATTTTTCTTGTAATGGACACTGTTTTAGAAAATGAATATTACCAAAAACGAAATCCAATTCTTCACCATTACTGTTATACTAATACAAGTGCAAATTGCAAAAATAAAATTGCGAATTCCTCCGTGAAACAAATAATATAAAAAAATTACTAAGTTACGTCTAGTTTCACCAGTTTACAACTTCTGAGTCAACTCTAATGGAACCATCGTCAGAATTCGGCCCGCACAACAACTAACCACACACGCGTTTCGCACTATTTGGTGCTCATCAGTGTGGTGTAACCCGTGGTATCTGTCCGGTCTACAGTGAGTGGACTCCTGGAGCAGAGACAATGGCTCGTTGTGCTGGCCGACTTCTGACGATGGCTCCATTGGAGTTGACTTAGAAGTTGTATGGTGAAACTAGACCATACTTATAACAGTGTCTAATGTTTGTCGTTTTGTTCTTGCTATTAGTCTGAGTTGTCGAAGTAAAAAGTATATTACATAGTTTATTGTAAGAATAAATTGCATGATTGTCGTACGTTGACTTTGAAAGTTCTATAAATGCAAATGAAAAGCTTCTTAATGATTTTTCAGTTGTTTCAATTCGTTCCTCTTTGGTACAAAATACACTTGTATAGCATATACAATTCAAATTTAACTTATATTGTTGTAAGTGGAGCATTTTGACCTAATGCCAGTTTATATTAAGGTTGAAGTAAAAACTAAACACGAACTTTTATATTTGAAATATTTTTCTCGATTACTAATAGTTTAGAAGTTATTTGAAAAATAAAAAAATCTGTTGTGGCCTGCACAATACCTATCGCCACTTCCGTTTTTGGTTACATAAGTACATCACAGCAATCATGTGATGTTGGCCTTGACAAGCAGATATAGGGGCCAGTGTCAGAATGACAATTAGTAATTACGTACATAGATGTCAAATGTCAGAATTATTCATTAATTTTTTTAAGATTTTCTAAATTCATGTAGTTAATTTGTCACCAGGAGTGTGGAATTTACTTGTCGAGGAAAATAAATCACATGGAATTGAAAAATCACTAAATTTGAATGAAAAGTTATGATATTTGGCATCTATGTACATAATTACTAGATATCGTTCTGATACGGACCCCCATATCTGCTTGTCAAAGCCAGAAAAGTCACGAGACTGCTCGCGCCCTTTTGTATTTAACATTTATTGTATACCTACACGCTACACCAAAAATTCTAATTATATCTATTCTTTATATTTACATTTTTTATTTTTAAATTCATTTTATGAAGAAATTTTGTCCAATTCTTCTAATTTTTCGAAATGTTTCCAATTCATTGTCGGGATTAACAGTATTTTTGAAGGGTATATGTACTATACCTATAATTTTAAATATATAACTATTAATACAATAAGAAATAATATAATGTATGTATTTCCCACAAGAAAACTTCAGTAATGTCTATGGATTTTTAACACTGACATTTATCTGTCAGTTACAAACAATTTATTTTTTCATTTGGTTTCCGTGACATTATTTGTGCTGTGAGATTTATTACAAAAGATTATTATATACCTTATATTTCTTTATCTTTAAATCTATAAAAGATATAATAAAACATTTATATCTATCAGATAGAGAATTTACTCTTCTTTTACTAGCAAGAACAAAAATTATCAAAAAATAATATTTAGAAGATTTTTTTAAAAATCTGCTAATTCCGGTTGTCCAACTATTACCAAAACTTTTTCAGCTCTTCCCAGTAATGTCCGATTGAGAAATACGTAGTATTATAGTTTTTGAGAAATCGTCCTTCCAACGTTCCCACACGCATACACATACACATACATCTACACACACACGCAGAGATCATCATAAAAATATTAAAATCGGATTGTAGGGATCTAAAAAATTTCTTGTCTAAGTATTTCAAGCACAATTTTCGATTCGCCCGTCAACCGATCACAAATAACAACACTAATATTAATAATAATAACCGTATCTAGTAGCACCACTCTGACCCGCACCTCCGTGTCATGTAAAATTGTAGGTACAAGGGGGTTGCATAGTGACAAAGTGGAAGTATCCTTTCTTCTTCTATCTAAGGGTTGAATAGCCATAAAAAGTAAACACATGTTAAATACAAACTATTTTAACTAAATTTTTAAACCTGTAGTTATGGTTTATTATGAGAAACACAATTACTAAATAATTACAGTTCGCCGAAAGAACTTCAATTTTTTTGGTATGCCTTGAACCATCTTTTGTACAAGACTAAAATCAACTTTTATGATAAAGTATTTAATGTGATGCTGAAGCTCATCTTAATTTTTGCTTGTCAAACTTTTATGTAAACCATTTTCTTAAGTATTGACCAAAAATTCCCCATTGGGCACAATTGGGACACACAAGGTGGATTATCGTTGTTCGCAACAAAAAATGACGTTTTCAACAACAAATACACTTGCCACAGATTTGGTTTAATGTGATGAACTTAACTCTGTCCAAATTCAAATAATTGTTGCTAACATATCTTTTAATAAAAGGTGTAAGCCTTTGACTAATGCACTTATTTAAAAATGCATAATGGTTGATTTCCAGTGCTGAAAGACAAAAAATAGTTGGGAGATCTCTAAAGGTGAAATTGTGAACCATGCAAGAATATCTTTTCGAATTTCTTCTTGGTTTTTACTTGAACTTCATCAGGAATAGTCTCAACGTAAAACTCTGCTTTTGTATTTTTATCAGAGTTATTAAAGGTAAAATAACTTTCATCATTCAAAATTAAACATTTTCCGGATAATTTTTCCGACAATCGCCAACATCTTGAACATACAGTGTGTTAAAAAAGATCCAACTAGAAATAGGCTATGAACAAAGAAACGTATGCCAATTTAAAAATATTTTATTAAATGTCAATTTGACACGAGATATTGTCAAAAATATTATCTAAAGAAATCGAAGCATTTGTTATTGAATCTTATTTTAGAAATGGAAGCAAATTAGAAAAGGGTGAATAGCAACTGTATCCTTCTTTACTATCTTTTCTCCTTAAAATTACATTTCAAGATCAATTTTGACAACTTGTCTTTTGAATTAAATAATGATCAAATATACGTTCCTCTGTTGACAGCCTACTCCGAGTTAGGTTTTTTATTGAACATACTGTATTTTTTTCTTTTAATCCTCAATCTCGAGGATGGCAATCTTCTTTGTCTATGTAATGTTGCATTTATTTCTTAGTATCCTGGCAATATTAGGCTCGGTCCAGTTAAATATTTTAGCTAGCATTCTCGTTGAGATTTCAGATTTGTTGTTAACTTGCTCATCTAGTCAACGGTTGTTGGCTTTTGTCATTTTTGTTGCTTTTCTACCAAACACTGGCTTTTGTTTTGAAAAAATACTTTTTCTGAACGTTTAATGTAGCAATATACATGTATATTGCTACATTAAATTGTATAGTTATTATTTCAATATCAATATTGTCTGTTCTACTATATTTTGTATCGTTGTTTTAATTATAATTTATATATGGGATTATATTATAATATTTATAGTAAAGTAAACTACAATAATTTTACTATATTCATGTAGTAAATTTAACGAGTCAATATGTTTATCCCTATAATAACAATGTTTATGGTAACATGTATACCATATTTATAGCAGATTTTACAATAGTTTTTTTTCCGTGCAGGGTAAATACTTTAAATCCGAACATAGCTCATTAAAACGAGAAAATCGTTTTTAAATAAAAAAATCTGCATCAAATGACATCAAATATGTACATGTAAATTACGTATTATTTTAGTCCATAAATTAATTATTAAATTTATTCAATTTCTTAAAATATCGATAGCCATGATGGCATTTGAACAAAAAGATAAACAAATGTTTGACATTTCATCAGTCTATATGGTCTATTGGTCTATTTTTTTGATGAGTTGTATTATCAAACGTAATATAACAAGTGATATGATTATCATCGATGATATTCTCGAGTAAGACCAAGTTGCAGATTTCACGAGCCCGTAGGACGAGTGAAATGTGCTGCTTCGGTTTCACGAACAATATCTTCGATTATTAATCATATCACGAGCTTATATTTAGTGAGAGAATATAATTATAACACATTGTATGTGCTGTGAACCTAACTTTTGATATACATATTCATATTGTATTAAAACATAGTACTTACGAGTTTTATTTAATATATCGGAGTTTGAGTTATTGTTATTACTTATGTTTATAATCAAAATTAACTGTCAATGTCGTAAATAAAATAATCTGTTGTGGCCAGCACAATACCTTCTGTCAATCCTGTGTATAATGTATAAATTCCATACATAATTTTTCTTGCAAAAGATTCTAAATTTCCAGTACTTGAGGAATACGAAAAAATTATAAGTTTTGGAATCGTGGTATTGAAGTTATTCGATCCGGAACACACACAAAGACACACACACACAGACATATACACACATACATACGTACATACAGACATCATCGTAAAAATGGTAAAATCGTATTATAGGAACCCGAAAACATGCTTATTCACTGAAAACTCAGCATTGAATTTTTTGACCAAAGACAATACCTTCCTTACCTAAAGGTGACGGAAGGTAAAAAAAACAAATCCCTTAGTAAAGATGATAATTTTTTTTTGTTTTTTACCATCGCTGTGATGGACATGTAACTAGGGAGATTCTGAATGTTGATTGACGGAAAACAAGTCACTTGACTAATGAGTTATATTCTCACTTATATTAGTTTATTATTTGCATCACACTTTTTAACGATCTTGTTGACATATTTTCCAGGACGCACACCCGCGCTACGCGTTCGAGTACGGCGTGAATGACCCTCACTCGGGCGACAACAAGCACCAGAAGGAAGTTCGCGACGGTGACGTAGTGACAGGCGAGTACTCGCTAGTGGAGCCCGACGGCTCCGTGCGCACCGTCAAGTACCAAGCTGACTGGGAGACCGGCTTCCATGCCACCGTCACCAACACAAAGAAGCCGTGAGGGACGCCATTGTTTTATTTATTCTTCAGTTACCACGTCATCTGTATTCATATTTAGGTTAAGATCATTTCGTTTGTAAGTTATGGTTGTACAAAAGTTGGTTCTTTGTATATGTATCAGTACAAGTATTGTATATATTGTAATTTCATGTGATAAGAAGTTACCTTAAAATTAACAAATAAATATTTTTATAAGTAAAACTGAGTTGGCCTTGAACTTTATTAACGAATTAAGGTGTACACAACAAGAACCCTGTTCGTCTACCTTGGAAGTTGTAATTGATAGAAATAAATGAATGTTTTCTGTAATATTTTTTTTTTAAATAAAAAATAAATAAATATATCATCACGCAGGGCTGTACCGTAACTAGGGTGGGACGAACATTTTATTTAATTATATTTTTTAATAACAATTTCCTAAAAATGGTGTGGGGAAGGGCGCAATTTTATATTCTGCTCCAGGTGCAAGAATTGCTAGTTAAGGCCCTGTCATCACGGCCATAGCATCGAATCTGAACCGAACCAAAACCGGAACCAAACCGTAACATATTAACAAACCCAAACCCAGTACCGAACCTCAAATATATTTTTCAATTGAACCCGAGTCGGAACCTAACCGAGTATTAAAATTCAGGTTCAGGGTTCAACTTCGGTTCAAGTTCATTTTGAGTTCGAAACGTACACGTAATCGTAATACAGCCGATAATCGACGTCTGTGTTGTCTGTTTGTGAAAATTGTGTTCGTGTTCTTGTCTTGCGTAAATTCCGGCTCGCATTTTAAATTATTTCCATATAAAATTGTTTCCAAAAACATTAATTCAGTTTTCATTAGGTCGAACCGAACCTGAACCCAATACCTGAACCCGGAACAAAACCGCAAATTTTATTAATGTTTTAAATAGAACCACACCCGAACCCATCTCTCAAAAAATAAATTAACCTGAACCGAACCCAGTTTTTGGCGGGTTCGATGCCCTGATCACGGCATATTACCCATTGCTGGCGTGGAGAGTTCATCACAGGGTTTAATTTTGTGCCATTTAAAATTTGAAATATTTGACGTCGGTTGGGATCGAATCTGGTTCCCCAGATTCGCGACCAGGCACTTATAGGCATGCGGCCACGAAACGAAGGTATGTACCTATTTAAAATAATAAAAAATAAATTGCGGGAGGTATTGTGTTGGCCACATCAGCTTTTTACCTTCCGTCATCTTTAGGTAAGGAAGGTATTGTCTTTGGTCAAAATATTCAATGATGAGTTTTTAGTGAATAAGCATGTTTTAGGGTCCCTATAATACGATTTTACCATTTTTACGATGATGTATGTATGTATGTATGGATGTGTGTATGTATGGATGTGTGTGTGTCTGTGTGTGTGTGTGTCTGTTTATGTGTGTGTGACAAAAGTTCCGCATCGCATAACTTCAATACCACGATTCCAAAAATTTTACATCCAGAAGAACAACTGATTAGATTTTGGTTATAATTGGTGAACTGAAAATAGTCTCATTTGAAGATTAAACAGTTAAATTTGATTTATTGACATTTAGCGTTATTATAACTTAAAGAATATATTATTCTTTATACGATTTGATTGCATTTTATACTTCATATTCAATAGATACAGAGTTAAGGAATTTTAAAGAAATTAAATTTTATAATTCAGCCAGCTATGCTAAACATGGAAACTACTAATATATTCATATAATTCAAATTGACAGATGTCAGTATAAATAAAAAGTAAATTAATGTGGCAGAGCTGAGGATGTTGAAGTAGATGTTGGGGAAGTCACGGAAAGATTCGGTAATAAAATAACTCTAGTGTTACAAGTTTCTAGAAAGATACAAGCGAGATGATTACATTGGTTTGAACATGTCATGAGGAGAAATGAAGAATTATATTGGAACAAGAATGAATAGTTTTGTAATAGGAGGTTGAAGAAACAGAGGAAGACCAAAGATAAGATGGAAGGACTGTATTACGGAAGACTTGAGAAAATGAACTGAATGAAAACGACACGCAAAAATAGCGACCCCTAACGAATGGGAAAAGCTAAAGAAAAAAATGTCAGTGTCAAGTGCAATTTGCATAGTTTGTTTATGAAATAATTTTACTGGAAATTTAGAATATTTTGCAAGAAAATTTATGTATGTAATTTATATATTATATACAGGATTGACGGAAGGTATTGTGCTGGCCACAACAGAGTTTTTACCATCGATTCCTTTTACCAGTCGAAGGGAGCTACGTTTTTCAGCAGGACGGTGCCCCGATTTATTTTTGCCGTAAAAACCGTTAAAACCTGACTTGAAAATCAAAATAGCGTGAATTAGGAAAATGGACGAATTACGAGTACTTTTAATGTACGAGAATATAAAATTTTATATTATTTTCGGTCAATTAATTACCGAGATTTATAAAATCAGTACTGAAAAGCGAACATATTTATTTTAAATGTTGCTTTAATTAATTAAAATTAATTCGTAATATGTTAGCCTCGTGTAAAACATTGATATGAAATATAAAGATCAATTGGTGTAATGAAATGTGTATTTGCAATGCCTCATGCTATGAGCATTAGCTCCGGAATAATTACTTTCCGAAGTGTTATAGACAAGCTGTAAAGTGGAAAACAGATTGAGCTACAAAGTATAATGAATTACTACACATTTACCAAGACAGCATGGAAACGTACTCGTACCATAAATTTACATATACTATTACGTAAATTACATACTATTTTCTTTAAACAAATGTGAATGAACTAGACAAATTAGGAATAGATATCATGACAAATTAGGAATATCGTGACAAATTTGTTCTTATTAAATGCTATCCATATATTTACTAAATGAGTTACTCTCTAAAGACTCTATAAATCTGTAAGATATATAGATTTGTTCAGAATATAATAATCTATTATCATTTTTGCAAGTTTTATTTCGAAAAGCGCTGTAAACATCAATTTATTTATATATATTTTTAAAGAAAAATGATAATGATGGTAGAAAAAATATTGTACGCAGTTCATACAGAATGAGTCTTTTACCTTCCGTCACCTTTAGGTAAGGAAGGTATTGTCTTTAGTCAAAAAATTCAATGATGAGTTTTTACTGAATAAGCACGTTTTAGGGTCCATATAATACGATTTTACCATTTTTACGATGATGTCTGTATGTATGTATGTGTGCGTGTGTGTGTGTGTGTCTGTCAGAGCTGGGCAAATTACTTTCAAAAAGTAATTGAATACAATTACAGTTACTTTAACCAACATGTAATTAAATTACCAATTACTTTTGCATTGTAATTGACATTTTAATTACTTTTTCAATTACTTTACTAAAAAAATATTTTACCTTACATTAAATGAAACAAAAAATAATACTACACTGTTTAATATGAAATACAACATAAATAAAAATAATAAGAGTAATAAAACAAATTTATAAAGAATTGCCAACTTTGTAAAATTTTGACGTAGTTGTAGGTTGTAGCTACCTTTTTGGATTGAAATTATATGCAACTCGAAGGTTGAATAATTATTCCTTTTTAGAAGGTCGATGCACGCATATCTGTTTAGGGTAGGGAAATCTGCCTTACTCCCAGGTAGACACGAAAGTGACCCTTCATATAGTGGGATACCTACATAAAGGCTGAGTCTGGGAAGATGCGCAGCCCCCTCCCCGCGTCTTCGACATTTCACTTCTTAATTATAAGTAATAGAAAAAAATACTCATATAAAAGTTATATTTTTAAAAAAATATACTATTTGATGGCAGATGTAGATATTTTTTATAAAGTCACACTTACAAGATACGACTATCAACTTTTATTTTTAAATAGCAACCTTTAATTATTTTACTAAAATATAAACCACCATTTTTTCTCTTTTCAACGATGTAAATTTTTGTATATCAAAAATATGAAAAAAATCGAGATTACTTGTAAGAAATATGTTGAAAGTGTGAACATCTTCCCAAACTCACCCTTATATATGTGTATATTGTTATTAAAAATACTTTATATTGATTTATATGAAACCCTATATGAAGACATTGCAAATTCCTTGAAAAGTATATTATTACTATTAGCATTCAGAAAAATTAATAAATTATAACTTAAGTAAAAGTCCAAAGTACGTCGTACGTCCCAACGTGCATGACAAGTTGCATTTGTAACCTGTAACCCACAACGCAGGTAAACTAGGCTTCGCCCGAATCCCGGGGATTCCCTTGCTTCTTGGTTCAAAATAGTAATTAATATTTAAAACCCAAATTTTCAAAAGTAATTGAGTACAATTACTTTTTTTTACAATGTAATTAATTACAAATTACAATTTGTGAGAAAGTAATTTAATTAGTAATTAATTATCAAAAGTAATTAATTACTGCCCAGCTCTGGTGTCTGTGTGTGTCACGAAAGTTTCGGATCGCATAACTTCAATACCACGATTCCAAAAATTATATTTTTTTCGTATTCCTCAAGTTTACATCCAGAAGAACATCTGATTAGATTTTGGTTATAATTGGTGAACCAGAAGTGGCCTCATTTGAAGATTTAACAGATAAATTTGATTTATTGACATTTAACGTTATTATAACTTAAAGAATATATTATTCTCTATACGATTTGATTGCATTTAATACTTCATATTCATGGGGTCTCATGGCCGTGTGTACGACGCAGATTGGCACACTCAGCAATGAGTAATATGCCGTGATGAAATATTTATTTATTTATTTATTTATATTCAATTGAGGTAGAGTTAAACAATTTTAAAGAAATTAAATTATATAAATCTGCCAGCTATGCTAAACATGGAAACTACTAATATATTAATATAATTCAAATTGGCAGATGTCAGTATAAATAAAAATAAATTAATGTGGCAGAGATGAAGATGTTGAAGTAGATGTTGGAGAAATGAGTGGAAGAAGAAAATAAAAATAGCGACCCCTAACGAATGGGGAAAGCTAAAGAAGAAGATGTTAATGTCAAGTGCAATTTGTATAGTTTGTTTATAAATAATTTTATTGGAAATTTAGAATCTTTTACATGTATGGAATTATATATAATACAAAGGATTGATGGAAGGTATTGTGCTGGCCACAACAGATTTTTTATGCTTTACTTTCCTTATACGTGTACAAATATTAATTTTAATTTAATTTTTGTTTAATTCCCGGTTAAATATTGGTGAAATAAGCCATTAAAGTATTACTACTACTACTACTACTAAAATATATTTTATTTATGCAAATCCATAAAGTGTAACGAATAAACTGTTTTACAAATTTACACATTAAATATCAAAATTATTGATTTCAATTTAAAGTCAACAGATTTCTTATCGTGTTTTGAGTAAATAAAATGGTTTGAGCTAGTTTTGAAATTCATTTTCTAAATTCTTTATCGATGCAATAAAGTTTGAAACTTACAGCACAACGGATATAACTTTCATGTTATCAAATTTCTAAACGATCATTTCTTCGCACTGTGTAATTATATCATATTTAAAATTAGTTAATCAAATTGGTTTCGATACACTTATTTATAATTACAGTGAAAACACTTTTTCTTGAATGCAATTTCCCGGTTGATCTTCATACGTCATTCTTGTAGGTGTGTTCTGTTACGGTTTAATTTAAAGCTTATGTATGCCGGAAGGAAGATAATTTGCTATTATAATTGCCTAGAGTGGTAGTATAAATGGTGATTAGAAGATGACTAGGGAGGAAATGACTAGCAGTGTTTTAACTCTGTCAATCCATTTGGGTTTATTTTAGAGAAAAATAATACAAATAAAAATTGCGTACATTTAATTTTTCTATAACGGATCATCAGAACGAACAAATGCAATGCGATTTTTGATAAACAAAGCGTTGACGAACATCTCTGCAACCGGATATTAGCCCTTAAGCTATATAATATTCACAGCCGAATTCACCATTCTTTAATCATGAGTTGATCAACAGATCAAGCTGATCTAATCAAAATCAATAATCAACTGAATCGTCATATCCCTCTTAATCAAGGAGAGATCACATCTTTCAATTCTAATTTTAAAATTTATAGCTATGCCAGGATTCTAGTTGTTGTACTCATTTGTAACTTTGTCTCATTGTATGAGGCGGCGTATTCCGACAGAGCTCGAAGCGACCATCACCGCTCTGATCCTGGGGTCGTGGGTTCAATTCCCACCAGGCGCTTTATATCATCCTCATCAACGCAACATGAATGTTACAAAAACATATATCGATAATTGTCTAATCCCCATCTAATCACCAAATTGTAATAACTTATAAGGTTTATACAGGATGTTATATTTTAATGGATACAGCAACATGAAAGCTACTTGATGACGGATGTACATTCATGATACCACTTCCATTTTATTAGTAATTAATATCAGCTTTGAAATTTCAAATGGAACGTAATATATTTTTTTACAAATTTGAAAATTACATCAAATTTTCCTTACAATCATGTAAAATAATCCATATGTTACATTATTAAAAAGTAAAATAGCGGGCACTTTTTTATACACCTAGTCAAAAAGAGAAAATCATTTTGTTGTTATTAAGTGTTCCTTATTCTTATTTTCTGTATTATTATGACAAAAAAATATTATTTCGTTTAATAATAATAGTTACAATTGTTTTAGTTCATTGTTTTATTTCAAGCCACAGTCATGGCTCACTATTCTCTTTTCAACGAGGTGTATAAAAAAGTGCCCGCCATTTTACTTTTTAATAATATAACATATGGATTATGTTACACGATTATAAAGCAAATTTGGTGTACTTTTCAAATTTGTAAAAAAATATAGTATGTTCCATTTGAAATTTCAAAGTTGATATTAATTACTAATAAACCGGAAGTAGTATCATAGGTGGGTCCACTAAAATATAACACCCTGTATACAATAAAGATTATTATTATTATAACTTTGTCTCATGCTTCTTCTTTATCTTTATTTAAAACCGCATTGGTTTTATTATTTTCAAATATACTTTTATATATTTCATTTTATTTTCGCAACATATTAATACCTTTTTAATTTTAACGGACAGTACAATTACTACAATTACCACGAATAAGAGTAATAAATAATAATAAATCATTTAATTTTATTATATTTTTTGACAGCTTTATTAATAATAATTTACGATACAAGTACGTAAAGCTAGTCTTTATTCATGAGTGGGTAAGAATTAAAACACGAGCGTAGCTGAGTGACTAAAGATGATTTACGGATGTGTATCGTACAATATTTTATCTACGATATAATGAAAAACCCAATGCATATAAAAAAAAATACTTTTATTTATGAATCAGGATCACAATATTAAATGAGAAGTTTGCCATGATAACAAAATATTCACATTGGTTTTACAAATTTAGCGTGTTTAAAAATTTTAATCACTCGTTGCTCGGCAACCCGTGACTAATGAAATCTGATCACTAATCAACATATTACTAAAATGATAGTGAATAAAAAATATTTACTGATTCTTATGTGCGTAAAAATAAAATAAATAAATATATCTTCACGGCATATTACCCATTGATGGGTGTGCCAATCTGCTTTGTACACAGATTTCGTAATGATGAAATATTTGTACCGTGCGGGCGCTTACCAGGCGTCACCTCACGGGCACTCATTTCTGGAATGGAGAGTGCACCACAGGGGCCAATATAGTGCCATTAAAATTCGTATTATCGTAAACGTACATTACTAAGAATATTTTTTATTACTACAATCTATTTTATCAAGTGTATGGTATAAGGTATGATGATATAATAATTCGATTAGAAATAACAGCATAATTTTAGTGTTAATAAATACATAACCTGTGTAAATACATTTGATCAATCTTTTCCGCGTTTATAGATGTAAATTCATATCTCAACTAGATAAAGCGATAAGCTGCAGAACCATAAGTCAAACGACTTCCAGATCGGGAGAAAATTGTTTCCAGCGGGCGAACATTACGCAAATCACTGTGATAACGTCAGCGAGCGAAACAAACCGCTTCGCTTGCCGTGTCATTGACTTTGACATCGCCTGTTGTAGGCTGCACTCGGTGCTTTACGAACCAGAATCTCTGTGGTGATTGTGCATGCGAAGAATAAGAAATTCAACTTTTTAACTTGGGCCCTAATCGTAACCACTGCGACAATCTCACCCTCTCTTAAAATCAGGCCATCGAATCCGCCAAAAACTGAGTTTAGTTAATTGTTTTTACCTCTTGCCATGAGAGGTATTGGATTCATGGTAAAAATCGCATATCCAAATTTTAATGATTAAGCACGTTTTAGGTCCCTACAATTCGATTTTAATATTTTTACGATAATACTTACTATCGGTTTAACTACGTATTTCTCAATCGGACATTACTGGGAAGAGCTGAAAAGGTTTTGGTAATAATTGGACAACCGAAAGTAGCAGATTCTTAAAAAAAATCTTCTAAATATTATTTTTTGAAAATTTTTCTTCTTGCTGTATTAAAAAAGAGTAATTTCTCTATCTGATACATATATATATTTTATTATATCTTATCTCACAGCCCAAATAATGTCATGGAAACCAATTGAAGAATAAAAAATGTTTGTAACTGACAGATAAATGTCAGTGTCAAAAATTACTGAAGATTTTTTCTGGGAAGTACATACATATACCCTTCAAAAATACTGTCAATCCCGACAATAAATTGGAAAAATTTAGAAAATTTTAAATTAACAAATCTATATATAAAGAATAGATGTAAGTAGAATTTTTGGTGTAGTGTAGCTATACAAGAAATGTTAAATTCAATAGGGTGCGAACAGTCATGTGACTTTGTTGGCCTTGACAAGCAGATATGGAGGGCCCGTATCAGAATGATAGCTAGTAATTATGTACATAGATTTTAAATATAATTTTTTAATGAAAAATTCTGACATTTGACATATATATATATATATATATATATATATATATATATATATATATACATAATTACGAATTGTCATTCTGACACAGTCATTCTGCTTGTCAAGGCTAAGAGGTATTATGCTGGCCACAACAGATTTTTGAGATATGGGTTCGTGAACGGTTCTAGACCAAACATTCATAAAATATGCTGTTTTGTTCCGCGTTCAGGTATTGGATTCAAGTTCGGTTCGACATAATGAAAATTGAATGTTTTTTGAATAACAATCTTTATATAAAAATAATTTAAAATGCGAACCGGAATTTACGCAAGACAAGAAACGAACACAATTTTCTCGAAAGGTCAGCACAGGGAGCATCAACGCGTCGATTTTTGGCTGTATTACGATTACGCTTACGTTTCGTACTGAAAATGAACCTGAACCGAAGTTGAACCCTGAATTCGAATTTTAGTACTGGGTTCAGTTCCGACTCGGGTTCAATTAAAAGATATATCTAAGGTCCGGTTCTGGGTTTGGGTTTGTTAAAATATTATGGTTTGGTTCCAGTTTTCGTTCGGTTCAGGTTCAGGTTCAATGCCCTGCTTAAAACTTAAATATTTTTAGGGCTTATGCATAAGAATATTCTCGCTGCCGTTTTGGTTATACGAGTATGTACTAGTGCTGTGAGGATACGACAAAACTTGGATCCGAGAACCCGGATTTCAAAATATCCGGATCCCGGATATCCGACGTTCGGATATTGAAGCGGATATCCGAAAATTTAATTCGAATTTGGATCCGGATCCTAATTCGGATCCGGATCCTGAAATGGATCCGGATCCTGATATGGATCCGGATCTTGATATGGATCCGGATTCGAAATTTTGTTTACGGATCCGAATTCGATGTTTTGTTTGCGGATCCGGATCCAAATTTTATTTCTGAATTCGATTCTTCATTTTGAATGTGAAGTCTAACATCTGGAATTGTGTTCAAATTCAAACCGTTAAGTGGGTCTGTTTATCTTTAACACCAGTACACAAACAGTAATACATTTTATAATATCCCTCTAAAATAACCAGGTAGTATGTGCTAATGTAAAGAAAAAATAAATTTGAGAAACAATGGCCATAAGTTCGTTGCAGGTAGCGAAATACTTATCGTGCACGTGTTGCACATAAAAGGGGTTGTTTTTATTACTTATAGTTCTGTGCAATCGAATAATTTCCTTCTTAGCGGATGCTAAAAGTTGTCCAACAGAAATTTATAACTGCCAACTATTAATTAACTACATCAATCAAAAATGTATTGTGGACTGTCATCAGATTTATTTGGTTTTGATGAGACCCGATGTTAATATTGAAATGTAAGGTTCATTACTGAGAATAATCGAATCCGAGAGCCGATCCGGATACTGGAATTCCATATCTCATACTCATATTCGAATCTAAGATCCGATACTCAAATCCGTTTCCAAGATTCGATATTGGGATCTGGATACAAAATCCTATACTCAGATTCGGAGCCAAAATCCGATACTGAGATCCGGATCCAAAATCCGATACTCAGATCCGGATCCAAAATCCCATACTCAGATCCGGATCCAAAATCCGATACTCAGATCCGGATCCAAATCCGATACTCAGATCCGGATCCAAAATCCGATACTGAGATTTGGATCCGAGATCCGGATAGTTCAATATTCAATTATCCGGATATCCGGATAATTTTGGATCCGAAACCGAAACTATCCGGATCCGGATCCCACCACTAGTATGTACTCGTAATAGTAATCAGTTGATCTTAAACGGACGAAGACTCAATTGAGGAGCGAATATGTAAAACGGGATAAATCCACTTTTCGAAAAAATATTGTTATATGCAGAATATAGTTTTCTAGTGAAGGATACACCCATATTGGGATTCGTATCCGGGATCGCTGTATGTTCAACATATAAATTGATACTTAAGTAATAAGCTGATATGGCCAGCTAATTACAAAAGAAGAGAAGATAAAAATTTCAAATATATATATATATATATATATATATATATATATATATATATATATATATATATATATATATATATATATATATATATATATATACAGTGTCACAGTATGTTAATTAAAAACCTGGCAATAGATGTTTAATATGGGATATCAGTTTTTCCTTGCGCAAAAGTTCCCAAATTATTTTAGACAAAAATACTTCAAATAAAAGTTGTAGAGAATTAAATTCTGCACTCGAGTTAGTTTTATTTTTGACATTTAATAACCGAGAAAATTAATCTTAAAGTTTTTTAAAGATTACTGATTTATCGCGATAGCCATGCAACTCAAACAAAATTAGTCCACAATTTAATAATCTGAAGCTTTTCTTCATGAGAAAACTGTTCCATACTTTCAAAGAAATATGTTATTAAACGAAAATTACAAAACACATTTTTTTTGACAGTTAAGATGGCATACAATTGTTTGTAATTTTGTTTGAGTTATGGCTACCGCTATAAATCAGCTAGCTCCAGAAAAATTCAAAATTGATTTTTTCGGTTATGAAATGTCAAACATAAAATCTTATTACTAATTCGGGTACATAATTTAATTCTTTACAACATTTATATAAAGTATTTTTGTCTAAAATAATTTGGAAACTTTTGCGCTGATTTCCCATGTTAAACGCCTATGGCCAGGTTTTTAATTAACACACTGTATATATATATATATATATATATATATATATATATATATATATATATATATATATATATATTAACATCTATTGAAATTGAAATACTTATTTTATAACATATAAGGATAATCAAGAATTCAAATAAAATACAAAATTATACATATTTTGAATATTTGAGCAGTTATGTGAACAGAATATTTGTAACAGATTTTATTTTCATATTAATTTAACCTGATTTAAATGTAAAAACCAATATATCTTAACTTGAAGAAATAAATGTTTTTCTGTTACATATTTGGAATAAATGTACATAACTCATAATTATTAGAAATAAAACTAAGTACTGTCCATATACATACAACATATTTCAAACAATTTTAAATTATTTAGTTGTCAAATCAGAAATTACTTATTTAAAATTATAATTTTCTGCTATTTTATTTGTAATAGGTAGTTACAATTTTATTATCATAAGAATAGAAATAAAAGAAATATTTATTATTAAAATATGATAATAAGTAGGATAGCTACTGCCAGATTTGTGAGTATTTAGTTAGACTATTTTCTTCATTATTTGTATTTATGTTCAAATATTATTTATATATTGTGGGTAAAATTCTACGGGTTATTTGTAGTTATACATAGTTAAATATAAATATATTATGTTTATTATTGTATGAGAAGAATTATCAGATGCCACCTCATAGGCACTCACAACTATAGAGCAGAAAACATCACAAGAATTATTTTAAAAACATATAAAACATCAGTTGTGTTATATTCATTATATTTAAACATTCTATGAGACTAGTAGTATACATTTTTATTGCTTGGTGGCAGCACCAACCTGTTGAAATTTGCTATTTTTATAAATTCAATAAAATAAAATATTAATAATATCGTGAAATTATGCTTCTCAGCGCGCGTTAACATAAGGGTATAGCAGACTTGCATAAACTAAAGTTCTATTTTTAGATTGTTACTTGTTGTGTTTCAAATTGAAATATATCGAACTACTTTTTATAGCTTAGAAAATATATTTAATTAATATGTACAAAAATTAATACGCGAAACAGAGAGATTTTGTACTATTTTCTATCATTTTTTATAAATGAAATATAAATAATTAATTTAGAAATGAACACAAGATAATACTAGAAGTTTCGATTTTATTTTGCATAGATATTAATTAAATTATTAATTTAAAAATTATGAAATGGGGACATTGTTTTTTTCTACTTTAAACCCCATTGATTCAAAATTATTTTGTGACAATAATACATATTAATTTTTTTCGTACGAAAATTCAATCTGTCGTTCTTAAACGGTAGAACAAAATTATATTTTTTTTAAATGGTACCCTATATAATTTCTTAGTCTATTAGATAGGGATTTTTTTTCTGATTTCAACGATATAGATATTGATTAGGGTTGTATAACAATTATTTCGAGAAAAATGGTATTAAAAATAATGTTACAATATTAAAATAGGTTATGGCACTATGCAACATACAAGTGTTGATACATCTGTTGCCTAGTTACCTCTCGCTAAGGGAGGTATTGGAATCATGCTAAAAATCGCATATCCAAATTTTAGTGAATAAGCACATTTTAAGGTCCCTAGATTCCGATAATAACATTTTTACGATGATGTCTGTGTATGTGTGTGTGTGTGTGTGATTGTTGTAGGTACGATTTCTGAAATTATATATGACTAAAGACCTGTGTAACTATGGATTCCTCAATCTAACAGTAATGGGAAGTGTTGAATAGGTTCTGGTAACAATTGAACAACCGAAAGTAGTAGTATTTTAACAAAAATCTTCTAAATATTGTTTTTTGTAAATTTATGTTATTACAAATATTAAAAAACAAAATTCTCTATCCGACACATTTAAAAAAAATATTATACCTTCTATAGATTTAAAGATATAGATATATAATCTACAAAATAATATGTTGTAGTAAATCTCACAGCCTGCTCACAGCCCAAACATCTCCATGGTAGCTACTTGAGAAATTAAAATGTCTGTAATTGACAGATAAATGTCACTAATGTCAGTGTCAAAAATTCAGAAATAGTACTGAAAGCTTTTTCTCAGAACAATATTTAATATTTCTTATTGTATTATTAATTATATATTTAAAATTATAGGTATATTACATGAACCCTTCAGAAATACCGCCAATCCCATTAATGAATTGGAAAAACCTCAAACATTTAGAAAAAATGGAGAAAACTTGCTCATAGAATGAATTTAAAATTATAGAAAATACGTAAATAGAAAGATTAGGTGTCATTAGAATTTTTTGTAGCAAGTAGACGAAACAGAAGAAGAACAAAGATAAGATGGAAGGACTGTATTGCGGAAGACTTGAGAGAAAAGGAACTAAATGAGGACGACACGCAAAACAGAAATAAGTGGAAGAAGAAAATAAAACATAGCGACCCCTAACGAATGGGAAAAGCTAAAGAAGAAGAAGATGCTAGTGCCAAGTGCAATTTGCATAGTTTATTTATGAAATAATTTTACTAGAAATATGGGATTTTTTGCAAGAAAATTTATGTATGGAATTTGTACATAATACACAGAATTAACGAAAGGTAATGTGCTGGCCACATCAGATTTTTTTAAATTTTATTGTAAAGCATAAATAAATACGAAAAAATTTTCGAAATGTGTATCTACTCTTCAAGACATACCTACCCTAATTATAATAGTTTTTTGTACATTTCTTCAGGCTAGTAGTATTATTTCCATTGGGTAAAAGTGGCTTCTTTAAAGTAGGTGTTAAAAATATAGAATTTCCTTTTTGAATTTTTATTTTTTTGAAATTTTATTGCTAAATTTCTTAAACTATTAAATTTCTAACTACTTACACTAATTGCAAACATATTTTTCATTATTTCCAAAATAAAAAGTAAAATTTCTAAATTAAATTGTAAATAAATCATATCGTTTGCTCTTGATTTAGTAGATATATTTTACTATCAATCCATCAAAATGATGAAGTTGTGAAGACACGAAATATTTTTCTCCAATGCACACAAAAAAACAACATGTGTATGAAAAAAAAAACGGTCTATATAAGTGAAAGTGATCTTAAGTACGGACATAGAATCAAGCAACGAAACGAGGGTCTCAGCTCGGACATTCCACAGCCTCCCGATACTAATGAATACGTAATAGATGATAGAAAGTGGTCTAGATATCTATGAAATAAATTAATATTAGTAGTCATTTCCTACACTGACCGTTACCCTGAGACATTACGAAAACGTGGCCAGCGTACTGCTACCATCCCACCTAGTACTAATTACTAGCATAATTACAATTATCAGGTTTCTAATTTATACAAGTTTCTTGCTCAAATAATGTCAAATATTTTATTTGCCAAATTATCATACACAATGGCCCGTATAACGAATCCATTTTTATATATCCGGCTTTTAGTTGCGTCCGACGTTTTCACAAATTAAAAAATCTGTTGTAGCCAGGACAATATCTTCCGTCAATCCTGTGTATTATGTATAAATTCCATACATAAATTTTCATGCAAAAGATTCTAAATTTCCATAAACAAACTATGCAAGGTGCACTTGACACTAACATCTTCTCCTTCTTTAGCTTTCCCCATTCGTTAGTGGTCGCTATTTTTTATTTTCTTCTTCCACTCATTTCTGTTATACGTGTCGTTCTCATTCAGTTCCTTTCAAGTCCTCCGCAATACAGTCCTTCCATCTTATATTTGGTCTTCCTCTATTTCTTCAACCTTCTATTACTAAGCTATTCATTCTTCTTCCAATATATTATTCATTTCTCCTCATGACATTTTCAAACCAATGTACTCATCTCGCTTGTATCTTTCTAGAAACTTGTAACACTAGATTTATTTCCTTATCATATCTTTCCGTGTCTTCCCTAACATCTACCTCAACATCCTCATCTCTGCCACATTAATTTACTTTTTATTTATACTGAAATCTGTCAATCTGAATTATATGAATATATTAGTAGTTTCCATGTTTAGCATAGCTGGCTGAATTATAAAATTTAATTTCTTTAAAATTCCTTAACTCTGTATCTATTGAATATGAAGTATAAAATGCAATCAAATCGTATAGAGAATAATATATTCTTTAAGTTATAATAACGTTAAATGTCAATAAATCAAATTTAACTGTTAAATCTTCAAATGAGGCTACTTTCGGTTCGCCAATTATAACCAAAATCGAATCAGTTGTTCTTCTGGATGTAAACTTGAGGAATACGAAAAAAATATAATTTTTGGAATCGTGGTATTGAAGTTATGCGATCCGAAACTTTCGTCACATACACACAGACACACACACACACATACACACACACACATTTACATACATACAGACATCATCGTAAAAATGGTAAAAGCGTATTATAGAGACCCTAAAACATGCTTATTCACCAAAAACTCATCATTGAATTTTTTGACAAAAGACAATACCATCCTTACCTAAAGGTGACGGAAGGTAAAAATATAATAATAATATATTGTTAGTTTTCCCATTTTTACCTCCCGCTACTCTCGGTAAGGGAGGTATAAGAATCGTTCTAAAAATCGCATATCGAGATTTTGGTAAATGACCAGGTTTTAAGGTCCCTAGAATATAATTTTAACATTTTCAAGATGATGTCTGTGTGTATATATGTGAGTGTGTATGTATGTGTGTGTGTGTGCGTGTGTGCGCGGGTGTGTGTGGATCCTCTTCACGCTCTAACTCAAATACTAAAAAATAAATAAAAAAAAAATATTTCATCACGGCATATTACCCATTGCTGGGTGTGCCAATCTGCTTCATACGCAGATGTCGGTAATGATGAAATATTTGTACCGTGCGGGCGCTTACCAGGCGTCACCTCACGGGCACTCATTGCTGGCGTGGAGAGTGCGCCACAGGGGTCAATTTTGTGCCATTAAAATGCGATGTAATTTTTGGCGTCGGTCGGGATCAAACCCGGGTCCCCTAGATTCGCGACCAGACACTCAGGCACACGGCCACGAGACCCCCCTCAAATACTATCGTTCAGAAAACTCTGAAACCTTGTATTTCTACCTTATTCTAATATGGAAAGAAGCTATTTGATGTTGGTGCAAATCAGATAACCGAAAATAGCACTTTACGTGAAGCTCAAAATAATTTTTCTTCGAAAAATACTTTTAAATGTTATTTTTTCGAGATTTATGTTATTATAAAAATTAAAGACTATTAAATTTTCTACGGGTTTGCATTAATACTTTTTGTATATATTTTATAAATTTATAAAATTATCCATCATTTTAACCCCGGCGCCTACGTTTTAAATACAACGCCATGGTTACACATTTCAGATCTCAAATGTATGAAACTGACAGATATATGTCACTGTCAACAAACTAATCATTTCAAATTAATAATAGTAACGTTTAAAAAAAAATAGTAAATGAAACAATAATTATCTAGAAAGGAACTTCATACAGTTTCCAGCATAGGAATATAGTTAAGTATTTAAATTAATAAAAAATAAATGAAACGGAAGGTATTTATATTTGTACGTTCTGCGTAGTGTAGAGACATTCCTGCAGAGGAAGTTGACAGTGCCGAGTAGAAGAAATGGTGTGTGTAAGTGGATCAGGAGAATGTACATCATGGCGTGCTCTAGATGTTTGGTCGTAGGAGAGCAGCAAAATATCACAATTCTTTGGCGAAAGGACATGAAGCTTCATAAGATTCATCAGAGAATGTTGGAATAGTATGGTGTTGTCAGTTTTAATAAATAATTGTAATATAATTGATGTAGTAGTCTATTGTTCTCAAGACAATGTAACAACAATTAAAGACATACAAATAGGGTGACATAAAATGAAAAAGACTTTATTAATTATTAACATTTATTACAAAAATAGGATAATTTGTTAAAAAATGGACGAACATCGATTATGAGGTCAAAAAGCAGTGCATTTCTGGCAGACATTTAAAGTAACATCCCTTTTTTGAAATAAAATTATCTCTTGTAATAATAATAATTTGTAGTTATTTATTTATTATTTGATTATATTATCAAGAAATAAGTTTTAAAGTTTAGAATAATTCAAAATGAATTCATATTTCCCACCACCTTCTCGGCTGTCGAATTTAGTTCTCTGACCTTTTCATAGACGGCACTTAAACTTGTTGTCGCGGTTTATAAGGGAGATACCCAATCTTCTACCATATATTTTCTATGGATACATTGGGTGCGTTCAGTATTTAAATCTGTAGAACAATCTGATCACGTGAAAGATTCATCTGCGATTTCCGATCTGTAGTTTGAATAACAGAACGAATAATAATGGAAATGAATAAAGAACTGTTAACATGTGTATTGTGCGCGAATTATGAACGTTTATTTAAGAATATGGAAATGATTATGGGCAACTTAAAGCTGAAAATTATGTAGAAAAATGTTCCCTAAGAGTAATTTATACATTTCAAACATTTTTAATTGATGTACGAAAATGACAACATTCATTCTTAGAATAGATACTGTTTCGGCATCGAGCGCTCAGGCCGCTGAGACCGAACGCAGTCATTGTATACTGCCCACTGTGCTAATGTTTACTCAGTGACGACGTTTAAATCAAATTATTATTCCATGGTTTATGTCAAGTCTATGTTTTTGTGTTTTTGCAGAAACTTAGGTAAAGAACATAAATCTTTGACAAATGCATTATTTAAAACGTCATTTTCAAATAAATTATACTTACTTTTTTCATTTAAAATGTATCCATAAATATTTAATGTTGCACGCCTATGCAATGAACTTATCTGCAAGTAATATATCAGATGGCATATACATGACCTTGAATAGTCATCTTTCGTGAATCAAACTATATTATTGTTTTTTCATATGTAGTTTATTTTCAATAACCAATCCATTTTAAATAACTAATGTACAAATTATTATTCATTTAACAATATAATAACAAAATTTATTGTAGTATTGCTACTCTTTCACATACTTCATCTGAATAACTGCAAAGCGGGCATTCATATCTTGGATCAGCCATTTGGTTGCTCTGGAAAAAATATTTAAAAAATACAATATTTTTGTACGAAAAGTATAAACCTAATAATTAATCATTTTTGTACAATTTTTTTTTTATTAAAACTTACATAATAATATTATACATATACATTGCTTTGTAGCTAATTTTAGAATAATATTTGTCATGTGTCAAATTTAAATTCAAATTATTTTAATGTTTATTTTTATGTAATGTAGTGTGTGTGTGTGTGTGTGTGTGTGTGTGTGTGTGTGTGTGTGTGTATGTGTATGACGAAAGTTTCGGATCGCATAACTTCAATACCACGGTTCCATCGTATTCCTCAAGTTTACATCGAGAAGAACAAGTGATTAGATTTTGGTTATAATTGGTGAACCGGAAGTAGCCTCATTTGAAGATTTTAACAGTTAAATATGATTTATTGACATTTAATGTTATTATAACTTAAAGAATATATTATTCTCTATACGATCTAATTGCATTTTATACTTCATATTCAATAGATATAGAGTTAAAGAATTATAAAGATATTAAATTTCGTAAATCAACCAGCTATGCTAACCATGTAAACTGCAAATATATTCAGATAATTCAAATTGACAGATGTGAGTATCAATGAAAAGTAAATGAATGTGGCAGAGTTGAGGATGTTGAAGTAGATGTTGGGGAAGATACGGTAAGGAAATAACTCTAGTGTTACAAGTTTGTAGAAAGATACAAGAGAGACGATTACATTGGTTTGAACATGTCATGAGGAGAAATGAAGAATATATTGGAAGAAGTTTAGTAATATAAGGTTGAAGAAACAGAGGAAGACCAAAGATAAGATGGAAGGACTGTATTGCGGAAGACTTGAGAGAAAAGGAACGAAATGAGAACGACATGCAAAACAGAAATGAGTGGAAGAAAATAAAATATAGTGACCCCTAACGAATGGAGAAATTTAGAATCTTTTGCAAGAAAATTTGGAATTTATACATAATACACAGGATTGACAGAAGATATTATGCTGGCCACATCAGATTTTTTTTATTATAAATATAATTCTTTAAAAAGTGTTTTAGAACTAGGAGTTTTTTCCAAAATTTCCCGGTCACTTGGGAAATTAACGTTTTGGACGTTCCTTAGAACGCGAAACAACACATTTCAATGCATAAGTACAAAAAAAAAATATAAATAAGCAATGTAAGTAAATATTTGGATATTTCTAAATTAAATGTTTTTTTTTACTTATAAACTCGAACCGGTTTACCTTTAAACACACATAACAAAAAACATGTGCACAGCCCATATGATGTGGAAGAACTGGAAATTCTAAACAATGAGGGCATCTTGAATATATATTATAAATCCTTGTTTCGCTTTTTCCTATATTCGTTTTCTTCTTTAGAGTTGTTAAATTCTTGAAAAATCTCTTCAATTTATGATAGTTTATTAGAGGTAGCACGAATACTAAGAATTCCTAAAACATCAATACGAATAACATAGAGAGTTTATGTAATAATATTTTAAAAACATACAATAAAGCCGTTCCATAGCAACTCCCTCGTTAAATACTTGTTTCCAAATCTTCTAGGAATATTTTCTTTTACATATACTTGATCTAAATTTAAAATCCTATCTATTAAATTTGGTTTTTCGCCGGTTCGCAAAAATATGGACAAATTAATAAAGTTAAAAACTTTAATCCAAAATTCTGCTAAATATACATAATTACTATACTTAAAATCTGGGTTTGTTAAATTAAATCGATCTCGAATATATTCAAGGGAAGAAAGTAAAATATAAAATATTTTCTTTGTGTTAGTAAAGTTATCATATTTAATTAGCAGAAGTTTTTGACCAAACGATGCATTATTTTTTATTAATGAGTAATTTAAAATTAAAAGTCGTATTATTAAATTTATTTCTGGTTCCAACGGTACAACAAACCCAGGCTGCAAAAGAAACACAAATTATTATTTTTAAATTTCCCGGGCATATTGTTTTATCCGGTGTAAAACTTTCTTTTGTTTAGGTTGTTGAATACTTAAAAATGTATCAAAATACTTACTTGTAAATATTTAATGGAATTTTCAAATGAATTTTTTAAAATTCGGACAATTTCATTGTCCAACTGAATTGCATCCAACTGAGTTACACGTAAAAGTTTACTTCTCATTCTTAACCTAATCAAATATATCAAATGAAGTATATTTATCACAAAAAAGAAAAATAATACTACCAAATATTTGTTATATTATTTGTAGTAACAATGCATATTCTTAAATAAATATCTTACAATTTGTTTCAATGAGCATTACTCATATCTTTTTTGTTGTGAAGTGTACTTTGGAATCTAGAAAGAAAATGTCTACCAAAACGAACACATCCATTGATGCTAGATCAGAATTAGCAGAACTGGTTAAAAGGAAAGCAGAAATAGCTGTAAGTATATCGTTATTAAAATATTGAAATCATTTTACAAATATATTAGCAATAAATAAGTCAAAGATTTGATGGAAGCGTATAATTTTCCTTTAATTAATAAGTTTGACAACTAATGCTGCCAACCTAAATGTTTTGCGACCAGAAAGCCGTACTTACACCAATAAATTTTTAGGAAACACTTGCAAATTTAGAGCGGCAAATTTATGCTTTCGAAGGATCTTATTTAGAAGACACACAGTTATATGGCAATATAATACGAGGATGGGATAGATACTTAACAAGTAATAAAAGTACAAATTCAAAGGCTGATAAACGAAATAGAAAGTTTAAAGAAGCTGAGCGCTTGTTTTCTAAATCATCGATTACGTCCATGGCGGTAAATTTAAAATACACAAAAATATCTTGTTTCTATATTATTTTATTTCCAGGCTGTTAGTGGACTCGTCGATCAAACTCAAGAAAAAAGTACGTGACAGATAAATAAATAAAATGTATATTGTTATTGTTCCAATTAATTTTAGCCGAAAGAAATAGCGAAACAGAATCACAAACAAATGAAGATTCAAGTGATACCAACCTGCCACATTCTACAAACAACACTGAAACAATCAATCAGAAATCAGCTGGAAAACATTCGACGAATTCAACAAATTCTTTTTTACAAAACGGAAGTCAAAACCAAAACGGCTTATCTGATCGAGGACAAAGTCCAGGAAAAGACATATCCGCAAAACAGAAAAACTTTAACAATAATGGAAAGAAAAATAATAATAAAAAAGCTAGACATAGATAATTCCATTGTGTATTGTTTTATTTAATATTAATGTGCTTTACAATTTTAAGTATTTTTTGATAAACTAGAAAATCGTGATTAGAAAAACAGGTTATAAAATATCATTGGTTTCAATATTTTTAAAATTATTAATAATGTACATATGATTATTTATAATATATTAAATCTCTCAACCATAATTATAATGAATCTTTTTAATTTGTTACACTTTTTTAGTGTAATTTAAAGTGTATTAAACTATCCAAAATTTGCTCAAAATCATGTGTTTATATTTTAATTTTTGTGTCACAATAATTGTATATTGTAGTTAAAAGCTTAATTTATATAAAAATATCATACATATATCAACTGATCAAGATGCTTCACTCGACCTCCTAAAGCTAGTTGACGGCGTATTCATAGATTCTGCGAATCGATTCACTGAAATATAGTTAATTTTAATGTAAGTACCACAAATTTTATATTAAAAACTTACGTGGTAATAATTTTGGTCTTTTAACATCTACAAACAGTTTTACAAGAATGTAGAATAAAACAGGAACCATACCCATAAATACAGTTGTTACAATATATGTAAATTCGTTTTTTACTCGATATTGACAGCACGTTTTACTCCAATGTGATTGTGTTTTATTCATCTATAGAGAAATGAAAATTATAATATTTATCGTATAATTCATACATAATATAAAGTTTATGAACCAAAAAATATTTTGATTAAATATTTCCTTTCTCAACTTTTGATGTTTTTAGCGTAAACGTTCAATTTTTAACCAAAAATGTTCCGTGAGTAACGCTAACGAAATATTTTTTTTCTTCAAGCGTATTATAATATTCATATTATGCTACTGTACACACACTATAGAAGATATTCATTTTCTTCGTAGTACAATAATATTGTTCATTAGCCAGTGCCCAACACGTCACAAACATGGCATTATGCGCTCGATTTAAATGTATTGACGTTTCATTTTGATATTAGGGTAATAAAAATCACGAAATTAACGATTATATTCATACGTAATATAACAAGTGATATGATTATCATCGATGATATTCTCTAGTGAAATGTGCTGCTTCGGTTTCACGAGCAATACCTTCGATTATTAATCATATCACAAGCTTATATTTAACATGGTACTTACGAGTTTTATTTAATATATCGGAGTTTGAATAATTATTATTATTACTTATTTTATATTCAAAATTAACTGTCAATGTCGTAAATAAAGAAAACAAATTCCTTAGTAACGACTATAAATAAGGTGATAATTTCTTTGTTTTTTATCATCGCTGTGACAGACATGTAACTAGGAGATTCTGAATGTTGATTGGTGGAAAACATATCACGTGACTAACGAATTATATTCTCATACGTAATATAACAAGTGATATGATTATCATCGATGATATTCTCGAGTGAAACCGAGCTGCAGATTTCACGAGTCCGAAGGACGAGTTGAAATGTGCTGCTTCGGTTTCACGAGCAATATCTTCGATTATATTTAATGAAAGAATATAATGAATTTTTGCAATCTAACCTAACCTAACTTTTAATATACATATTCATATTGTATTAAAACATGGTACTTACGAGTTTTATTTAATATTTCGGAGTTTAAATTATTGTTATTATTTATTTTTATACTCAAAATTAACTGTCAATGTCATAAATAAAGAAAACAAATCCCTTAGTAACGACTATAAATACGGTGTTTATTTCCTTGTTTTTTATCATCGCTGTGATAAACGCGTAGCTAGGGAGATTCTGAATGTTGATTGGCGGAAAACATATCACGTGACTAATGAATTATATTCTCGCCTTAATATTACTTATACAGGGTGGTGACCGGTACAACCGAACATAAGACTTTAACAGGTAAAATCAGATTTTCCTAATTTCCTGCTTCCATAATTATTTTAGGTAAAAATGCTTCAAATAAAAATTGTAAAACATAAAATTCTACATTTGAATCAATAAGCAAAATTATTTTTTTCTACAGTCTACATAGAAAGTAGCCATTTGCGCTCTCTTTTGTCAACGCAAAATGTCACTTTGCCGCTCTAGCGCGACAAAGTAGAAAAAACGCTCGCTGTTCAAATTTCTAACCATACAATGTTGAGAAATGTCACTTGTCTACATTCTTGATGGAAACTTTTAGTCAGGAACTAATGGGACTGTAGTGACACATTTACCACCTTTACAAATAAATCTGACATAACTACTTTGTCGGTAGATTACATAACCAAAAAAAAAAAAAATGCCGCACTATTGTGAAAATAAATAAGGCATTCATTTACAAAAACGAAAGTATAAAATGTTTAGATAGATTGAAGCAATAGGTCAAGAATAGGAAATAACAATAAATTAAATGTAAAATATATATATTTTTTTTTATATTAATCCTTATTAATTGAGTAGTAGTGTGAGTACAAAGTGTACATTTTATTATTTTTTTAGGGTCGAGAGACCTGACAATCGACAATGTCCTAATTTTGCGCTTTTAATACACAAATAGCTGTTATTTGAAGCATTTTTACCTAAAATAATTAGGGAAACAGGAAATTAGGAAAGTCTGATTTTTCATGTTAAAGTCCTATGTTCGGCTGTGCCGGTCACCACCCGGTATATAATAAACATTGATATCCAATACGTATTTTTTAAAAAAAGCGCATATGATCAATGAAAATCTATTTTGAAATTATAAACTGCAGATATGAAATTAATAATTTCAAGAATTGATGACCACTATGTTATAAACAACAATTAAAGGAACTCACCAAATCTACTATGTCCATACACAGTCCTTCTATCCCATGCGTAATATCTCCTATACTAAAGTAATATTTATTTAAATTAATATAGTCATTTATACACATATTGCAATAATTTGTTGCATTTGTACTATGATTATTATACTTTTCTGTACAATTTATAAATTTGGAAAACATATTATCAAAATGTTTTCTAATTTTAGTGGGTACGCGAGATCCATTCTCAAATGTTATACATTCTAAAAAAAAAAGAATTATTATAAAATTTATTAACATTGTAAATATTTATACCGAAACATTTCGCCCTATTCCATAAATCATTTGTGTTTTTATATACAGAATTAACTATTTGCAATCTATCTAAATTAATAAAATTATTTATACATGTTGTACCATTTTCTACTGTCTAAAAACGAATTAAGTGTATTATTTTTATTATTTAAATAATTAAAATTCTACCTTTGTTAAATTGTCATGTGCTTTAGTTACGTTAAAATAAGAATCTGCACAATTTTCACACATAGTTATTGGTTTTGCATGAATTAATGAGCAGTATGTAAAATTTGAAATTGCTATAGAAAAATTGTCCAACAAATCATCACAGTCAACTGTTTCATTAGCTACGTTTTGGCTGAAACAAAGAAATGACAAATGACAGCTATAATGTAAATAAAGATTAAATTACAAAAACTAACCTTGTGTTTGCACTAATTGTGTAATATGTTAAGATAAATAATGATAATATATAATAAACCATTTTATAAGAAGCTATCACAACATATTGACCTACGATTATAATAATAATTATTTGCCTGATGAACTGTGATTACTCATCTGTATTTGTCTTTTGTTGACACTGACAATTCATGCGCTTGATTTTCGTCATCAAAAATCACGTGGTGCGTGGGATCACAACTTTTACAGTTTGAAATGTTAAATGTTTCATTATGAATTACAATAAAAATCCAAATACATGAGGCATGTTATTAATGCAGTTACAAGTCTGAGCAATTGTTTCTGCAGTGTAGTCAGCTGTTTTTAAAGAGGCTTGTAAAGTTAGGTTATATGAATGTTTTTTGTAAAATATTGAGCAGCACAAATATTATTCTACCACTATAATGAATGACGAAGGTGGTTTAGTGTCTGGAGAAAACTTACAACAGAAATTATATTTTCTGGTGGAGCAATTACAAAATATGCAACGAGATCTCCCATCGTAAGAAATACCTTTTGTCATTAACCAACATTTACTTGCAATTATGTAAAATTTCAGTAAATATCAAATGCGTGTACCTTGTGAATTACTTACAAGTTTAGCAAATTGTTTACTAAACGATACTATATTTGAAATCGTAAAAGGATTAATGGAAATTCAACATGTCACGGAAAAGCAGCTATTCCAACAGAGACTACAGTTAATAAACAAACATAAAAGTATAAACTGTCAATATCTTGTATTTATTAAATAATTTTTGTAATTTATAGTTGAATCAGGAGAAATAATGGCCCTTCAAAGTTTATCTCAAGAAGAAAAAATTAATGAAATCGCAAAGATCAATCTTAAACAAAGAGAAGAATTGAAACAGTTTGATATGAAACTAGTTCTTCAATTAGATCAAAAAGTAAAATTACGTTCATATCGTTATAATTTTTGTTGAAATTTATTATATTTCCGTAGGTAAGCGATCAACAAATAACTTTAGAAAAAGCAGGCGTTCCTGGATTTTATGTTACCAATAATCCAATGGAAATAAAAGTGCAGATGTATTTATTAGATTTTATATTACGACTAAGCAAAATGACTTTTCCAACCTAGTATAAATATTTTTAAGTACAATAAAACAAATATTGGTTTAATATTTAAAATAAGTATTTTATTTGATACACAATAATTTTTACTGACAGTAGTGTGTTAAAAAAAACCTAAGGTATTCTAATATATTTGTTTACCTCCCGCCAGCCTTGGTAAGGGAGGTATAGGGATCGTGCTAAAAATCGCATATCGAGATTTTGGTAAATGACCACTTTTAAGGTCCTTATAATCCAGGACATCGAACCAAAACCGTAACATTTTAGCGAACCCAGAACTGAACCTCAGATATTTTTTCAATTAAACCCGAGTCTGAACCGAACCGGTTATTAAAATTCGCGTTCAGGGTTCAACTCCGGTTCAGTTTCAGTTCGAATCGTAAGCGTAATCTTAATACAGCCGATAATCGACGTCTGCGTTGTTACCTATGTTGAGTTTTCATGAAAATTATGTTTGTTTCTTGTCTTGTGTAAATTCTGAATCGTATTTTTAATTATTTATATATAAAGATTGTTATTAAAAAAAAAACTAACTCAATTTTTATTAGGTCTAACCGAACCTGAACCCGGAACAAAACCGCAAATTTTAATAATGTTTGAACCAGAACCGCAGACGAACCCATGTTTCAAAAAACAAATTAACCGAAATGTGAACCGAACCCAGTTTCTTCGGGTTCGATGCCCTGCTATAATCAAATTTTAACATTTTCACGATGTGTATGTGTGGATCCTCTTTGCGCACTAACTCAAATAATATCGTTCGGAAAATTTTGAAACCTTGTATTTTTACCTTAATCTAATATGGAAAGAAGCCATTAAATTTTGGTGTCAATCGGATAACCAAAAATGGCAGTGTACTTGAAGCTCAAAATAGTTTTTCTTCAAAAAATACCTTTAAATATTATTTTTTCGCAATTTGTTATTAAAAATTAAAGATTATTCGATATTCTACAGGTTTGCATTAATACTTTTATGGATAAATTTATAAAGAATACTAAAAAAATTATATCTCGGAACTTATGCTATAAACACAACTACATGGTTACACATTTCAGCTCAAATGTTTGTAACTGACAGATAAATGTCACTGTCGAAAAAATAATCATTTCAAATTAATAACAGTAACGTTTTAAAAAGAAAATTGTATATATAGAACAATAGTTATATGGAAAGGAACTTAATATACATAATTTCAAATTAATAATAATGTTTTAAGACGAAAATTGTTATGAGAACAATAGTTATATGGAAAGGAATTTAATATACATAATTCTAGCATTAGTAAATATGCAGATATTTAAATAAAAAAATATATATTATCACAGCATTTTACCCATTGCTGGGTGTGCTACTCTGCTTTGTACACAGATTTCGGTAATAATAGTGACATTTATTTATTTGTATGAGAGGAAGAAGAAAATAAAAATAGCGACCCCTAACAAATGGGAAAACTAAAGAAGAAGATGTCAGTGTCAAGTGCAATTTGCATAGTTTGTTTATGAAATAATTTTATTGGAAATATAAGATCTTTTGCGAGAAAATTTATGTATAGGGCGCGTGCAGTGACGTGACTTTGCTGTTTTTGGCAAGCAGATATGGGGACCCGTGTCAAAATGACAGCAATTAATTATGTCCATAACTGACAAGTGTCATAATTTATCATTCAAAATTTCATGATTTTCTTATTTCATGTGGTTAGTTTGTTATCAGGAGTATGGAATTCAGTTGCCGAGAAAAGGAATCATAAAATACCAAAAATTTAGAATCTTTTGTAAGAAAATTTATGTATGGAATTTGTACATAATACACAGAATTGACGGAAGGTATTGTGCTGGCCACATCAAATTATCCGCCTTTAAATCCGTGACCTCTATTTTTTGAACACTTCTATAATTATTTTAAATTTCTTTCTAAATTTAAAATATTGTCTGCGTTTCCTATACAAATACGAGAATTTTTCTTTGTCTTTCCATCGTAATATATGATATTTAGTTAGAAAACAAATCACTATTCTTGATTGTTCTCAAGGTTTAATCAATTATATTCACATGTGCATAAATTTAATTTCTAAACACACCACATTAGAGAATAATCATTTTATGTTAAAATACAATATTCCAAGATATCAAACAAGGACATCTATAATGTTTTATTATTTTATTATTTAGAACACAGTAAACAAATTTAAATGTTACATTATTTATATTTTAATTTTATTATTTATATATACTGATGTCTGGTCGCGAATCTGGGAAACCCGATTCGATCCCGATCAACGCCAAATATTTCGAATTTTAAATGGCACAAAATTAACCCTTGTGGTGCACTCTCCACGCCAGCAGTGAGTGCTTGTGATGTGACTATTGGTAAACGTCCGCACGATACAAATATGTCATCATCATTACCGAAATCTGAGTACAAAACAGATTAGCATACCCAGCAATGGGTAATATGCCGTGATAATATATTTATTTTTTTATTTAAATACATACCTGCATAGATTTATCTGTCAGTTATACATACATTTGGGCTGAACTGTGTAATATGGAGTTGTGTTTAAAGCATAAGCTCCGGGATATAATTTTTATATTATTTTATAAATTTATCCATAAAATATACAGAAAAACTATTAATGCAAACCTGTAAAACATTGAATCTTTTATTTTTACCTCCCGCTACCTTTGGTAAGGGAGGTATAGGGATCGTGCTAAAAATCGCATATCGAGATTTTGATGAATGACCACGTTTTAAGGTACATACAAAAACATCGAAAATGAGACACATGTTATTAATAATATTTCGTTCGTTTTTGATATTTATTTTTTTAATAATATTTAACGAATATTCATCGTTGTTATTGTCATTATCACATCAATAATAAATAATATTCGCGCAACAATCAGATAAATTTTAATTATACTTGCAAGGTTATGGAAAACTATTCCAAATCGTGACTTATCTTTTAGAATATATAAAAATAAATTTGAAACTACAATGAACTTGCTATTTATTATATTGCTCCCTACTCTAGGCAATTAGTAGTTTTTATATTTCTTTACGATTGTCTCATATCATACAGGAAGCTTGTCTACAAATTTCATAAACTATTTCGCCAGTTGAGTTCCACACTTGTGTGGCTGCACACAGGTAGAAATTATGTTGCGTTTCATTTTCCTTTATTTCTGCAGCACAGTAGCTTTTGTTTTCACCGGTTTAACAATTAATACCATTCAAATAATTTTGTTTTTCACAGTAAAGCCTGTTAGTGGGTATTTATATAAAAAAATTAATTATTATTTATGTTACAGTTATTTTAGTTGTAAGTATTAATCAATACCTACTATTCATACTCTTATTTGATATTTGTTAATAATTTTAGTGTATGTTTTTCTTGTGGATTGGTATTCCGACTGTGAATTATATTTATATATGGATAAAAATGATTTTCAAAATTATTTTGGAAAAGAACACAGCTTTTTAATTTGTAATCATTCTTATGAAATTGATTGGATATCTTTGTTGTCATTAGCGGACAAAGGACATTTATTGGGGGTAAGATTGTTAAATTTATTTTTATTTTATAAAATATATTTACATTGATAGTTTGTTCCTAATTATTTACGTGATTAGTAGGATAAAAGGATCATTAATATTTAACATATACGAGCCCAAAATCATATTAATTCGGCCGGCATAATACTTTACCTAAAAAAATCTGATGTGGCCGACATAATATCTTCCATCAATTCTACGTATTTTGTACAAATTCCATACAGAAATTATTTTGCAAAGGGGGTTTTCTTTTTAAGTGAGAAATGAACTGATCTTACCTAGTACTGAACTGAACTACTCCTAAAAAGAACAGTATGTTTCTTAAAATAATAAGTAGAAAATAAAAACATATATACAGGTGTAACAGCTAAACGTATTACCTTAAATAATTCCTATACTATTAAAGATACTGTAACGTGCGCTCCTGACTTAAGAGTATGCGAGCGCTGCCACTGGTAGAATATTCCCGCGCGATGACGTAATCCCGGCGGGGGAAAACCTTACGCGTCTAGACTGGTTTAATTATATCCAGTGGACTGATCCTTTGTATTGAATGTCGTTGTGGTGTCGGAAAGTTCGCGAAGGACATCGCGCTATATAAACCCGTCGCCAAAGCCAGCGAATAGTCTGTTATAAAGAAGCAACGAGCAATGAACAGTGGGTGGTATAAATAAACATTCTACGAGTTGTTAGCATAAATAAATGTAGTTATATAAATAAATACGATAAAATATTATAAGACAATCTTATAGAAGACCAAGGGGACATCCGATTTGAGAAGAAAATATATTTTTAAACCAGTAATTCTTAACTTATAACATAAAGTATATATTTTTTAGGCCCATTCGATAGAGTATTTTTTTCTGAACTCAACCATGTAATCATTATTGAGAAAAATTTAATTGAAATTTAAGTAAATTTGTTTTTTATTGCTATTTTCCAGCAGGCTATGTACGAAGAACATTTGACTTATTTGAATTATTTAGAATGGAAATCATATAAAACACTATTTATAAAGTTACTAACAAATATTTATGTTCTCAAATTCTATACAACTAAAGATCTGTTTAACTACGGATTCTCAATCTAACATAAAATGGAAATGGCGAGAGGTCATGTGTAGGCCACATACGTCTAGTATGATTCGGAAAAAGTACGCAATATGCGTTTTCTTAAATCTTGACTATATGGTTTACCACGAGCCATTTTAGTGTAAAATTTTATTACTTACAATAAATGTCAAGCACTTTGTTGATTTCAACAATGTATCAATTGTTTATCAACAGCTGACTCATCTACCGCCTGCTTTGTGCAAAATTTATAACTAGCCGAACTATTCTGATTCGTATGTTATAGTTAAATTAATTTAGTTTAAAACATAATTGTTATCGAAACTATTTTCTTTCTGTTATTAATTTAAGTTAAAATTGTGTATTTTAGGGTAATATAATTTTTGTTAGAATAAAATATTTATTGACTTTTTTGTAATAAAATGAAATATCATTAATTATTGCCGAACTAATATGATTTTGGGTTCGTGCTCATACTCTTAACGAAAATATATGTTTACAAATATATATCGATATATCGATATTTAATCGATATCCCACGTGTATAAACAAAATTTTATCTACGCTTGTAAAAATTGAAAGTTAGCTGAATTGACATTTTTCTTAATTTTTTGTTGAATATTAAAAAACTAGTTTTTAAATATTCAACTACCAGTTTATTATGTTATATTATTCAAACCATTAATTTGCGTAAAGGAATGAATCTGTATTGAGAGAGATAAGTGTATTGTATTGTATAGCACATGTGTAAATAATATAATAAATTATAAAATTGATGATGCCCAAGTGTAAAAATAGGTATTAGGGAAAAGGTTTTTAAAATAAGACATTTTAAGTTTTATTTTAAAAACCTTTCCCCTAATAATTAGTTATTGATGATACAAGTGAGTAAAGTCATAATTTATCAACAAGTGGAAAGGCTATAATGATTGTGAATAAAATATTATAAATATCTCGGTAGGAGTTTCATCATTGTCTCACGCTCACGCTCATGGGCGCCGTTAAAGGTACGGTTTCCTAGACGCGACAAGCCGCGGCGACTAGTCGCGCGACACCTCTGCTCATAGGCAAATTAGAAGAACTGGTTTGCAAGGCGCGATCGCGACTTTGCGGCAGATCGTCTGCCGTGGCGACAAACGAAAGACTGGTATAGTGAGGAGTATTCCGCGACAGTCGCCGGCGACCGGATGGCGAAATCAGCATTTTCAGCCGCAGATGATGAGAAATTAGTTGAAGAAGTTCGAGAAAATAATGTTTTATATGATAGTAGCAATGATAAGTATAAAGATGTAATATATAAAGACGAGATTGCAGAGAAAATAGGAAAATCAGGAGAATTTAAATGAAATAATATAAAAAAATTAATGCTGCTATAAATTGAAATTTACATTTGTAAAATATAATTATTTTGTAACATAATTCGCTTCATTTCGAACTGCAGTTGTCGCGTCTAGGAAAACAGTAGTGCTCTGCGACTAGCGATCGGAGTAAAGTCGCGGCGACCGACCGCCGCGGTTTGTCGCGTCTAGGAAACCGTACCGTAACCCAAAATCCAAGGGGAGGCAAACATGAAACATTAGAAAATTTTCCAAAAGAAATGCATGCTCGTATTTGTTCGAACTCGAATTGTTTATTTTGTATACTAGCGTACAAATAAATATTAAATTAAATATTCATATACAGCCTTTAATGATATACAGGGTAGGATGTTCATTTTAAATGGGCCACCATTGCTATTTCGTCAACTATAATTTTCAAATTGCTAATAATATTATTATTACAAACTAATGTTTAGTTTTTATTATTATAATGATAAGTTCTAATGGTTAGTTTTTATATATTATGAACAGAAAAAAATAATTAGCATTATTTCTTTCATCTCACCAGTTTTTCTTATTTAACAGAACTCAAAAACATTCTGTAAGAACGATATTCAATATATGCCTGGCATTGGACTCTTGCTGCATCTGTCTGATTATGTTTTCCTAGCTAGAAATTATGACAAAGATAAAAAGACAATTGAAGAGAAAATGCGAGAAATTATAAAATATCCTGATCCGGTTTGGGTAAGTATTCTTTATTACCCATTTTCCGGGTTACCAATCTGTTTTTAACACGTTGGATATTTAGTTTCAATATTCTTTGCCTGCTTCCAAAGTTTATTTTCGATATAAAAATTATTAAGTATTACAAAACGTTAAGTATACGCATTTTATGTTATAATTTTTTTGTTGAGTTTGGTTAAATTGACTAAATATAACAATAACACATCAAAATGATTATTAATTGCATGACAATTACAACCGTTCGTTTTCGTGATAAAAGTTGAGTATATCGGCTAGAGCTAGACGCTAGTAAACTTTTAGGATATAGCCTAATTCTTATAAAATAACAATTTTACGTCAACATTTGTGATTGTTCAAACACTTATATTTATCATTAATTTAGATCATTCTATATCCCGAAGGAACACGGTTTACCAAAATAAAACATGAAAATTCAATGCACTTCGCAAGGCAGAAAGGTTTGCCAGAATTAAAACTTCATCTAAGTCCTAGAACAAAAGGATTCACAACTAGTTTTCCTCCTGTAACTGAAAAATTCAAAGCTATTTATGATGTTACGTTAGACTTCAAATCGTCTGATGAAAATAAGCCAAAAATATTAAACCTGTTATATGGGAAGAAAATTAAGACTTATTTTTATATTCGACGAATTCCAATTGAAGAAGTTCCCAATGATGAAGAAGGACAAAATCAATTTATTCATGATTTATTCGTACAAAAGGTAAGATTTATACATATATGTATATTTAAATTTACACAATATGCTAATATTTTATTATATGCATAAACAGTACCCCAAAATTAATTATTTGCTATTCATCGTCAGTTACGTGAATGGCTTACTTGGCTAAATTAACTAGAAACAGTATACATTTTTTTTGTATTTTTAAATGTAAATAACTCGTTTATTTGAAAAAAATGTACATAAGACGACATTACCTTATTGAAAAGAGAAAAAAAACGCTTTTCTAATAAAAGAATAAAAAAATGTATGGTTCGATTTAGAAAATATATATTTTTGGAACCGCACATACAATTTTTTTTTGCTAATATCACCAATTTTCTTATTCAAAATGCCATATTTTTGCTCATTTAACCAATCTTGTACCTCTTCAAATAAAAAAGGTACAAATAGTGAGCAAGCTTATGGTTATTTGGTTGAAATTATGTTTGCAATGAATACGAATAGTAAAAAATCTGATGTGACCAATACAGTACCTCCCGCCATTTACCTATGTATATAATTTTTATATTACTTTATAAATTTATCCATACAATATATAGAAAAAGTATTAAAGCAATCTTGTAGAAAATGGAATAAACTTTAATTTTTATAATAACAAATTGAGAAAAAATTACATTTAAAGGTATTTTTTGAAGAAAAACTATCTTGAGCTTCAAGTAAACTGCCATTTCCGGTTATCCGATTGCCACCAAAATCTAACCAGATATTTCCATATTAGAATAAGGTAGAAATACATGGTTTCAAAACTTTCTGAATGATAGTATTTGAGTTAGAGCGTATACAGGATCCACACACACACAAACATATACGTACACACAGACATCATCGTGAAAATGTTAAAAATGGATTCTTACCCTTACCAAGGGTAGCGAGAGGTAAAAAAAGAATACATGATTATAAAAATCCACATATCTTATAAAACTATTTTTTAATCAAATTATCAATTACGTATTATCAAAAAATGTAATTATAACTGTTATAAATTATCTGATAAAATAAAATAAAAATATACACTTAATTACGCAAACCATACTTATATAGTAAACACCACCATACTTATATAGTAAACACCAGGGGATATAATTTGAAAAATTCAGAGCTGCATTTTTTGTTAAAGGATAACAGGGGGGGAGGAGGTAGTTCAAGATCAAATATTACGAAATAACGTAGCTTTGAGCTCCTAAAATACAAAAAAATAGATATTTCACTCATTTCGATGAACTGACCAGCTTCACAGTTTCATGAAGTGGTGTGTCGCAATTCTCCACAATTTTCATAATACAAAGAGAGAACCAACCGACATACATATTATTATATACGAATATCATGTTGAACTAAATTAATAACGATCTAATGAAAATTCTGTAGAAATATTCACACTGTCAAAAAGTATTTATATGTTAGTTGAAATAATTTTTAAACATAGTCAAATTATTGGTGACAAATAAACTTGATCATATTATTCTAATTATTAACTATTCTCGGTGAGACAATTAACAGATTAACTAATATTAATAAGCTGTAGAAGATTTATAAAATAAAATGAGATAAATGTTGGACCAACCTCGCCTAATGTCAGTCCAATTTGGCCAACAGAGGCATCGCAGATCTCAGCATCCCAAGAAATCAGCTACCGCTGCTATCAGGAACATTTACTGGCACAAAATTTCAGTTATCTCACTATTTAGTTCACTGTAAACCGTCACACATTAAATATTCATATGACGAAAGTTAGTTTTACACTAAAAGAAACATATATACACTATTTTAACTCCCCCAACAGAATTTTTTCACGAGAATTGCACTTACTACAAGTAGAACACATTCTCATTTGCAGGTTACAAATACACTGACAAAAGACAACAATAATAAACAACAAACACCGGTCTTAATATTAGCATGAACTTGTCTGGAGCGGTAGTTCCACTGGTCAACATGAAATTTAAATAAAAATAATAATTATTTATTCACTTAACTAGTGGAGAATAACAAATAAATTATTGTTATTAAAAAAATTAAAAATCATATCAACCAGTGGCACTAAAAATATAAACTTTAAGAACTAAGTCTTTAGTTTTACGAATTTTAAAATAAATATCTGACTTGTGATTAATATATCATATAGTATATATTATTTATTTTTTTCATAAAGTATTGGAACATCTGTATAGGGTTAAATAAATTCAAATAATATTTATTTAGAATTTTACAAAACACAATGGCTGATAGCAATTGACTAGCAGTGTTTTAACTGCAAATCGTTTATGGATTAATTTGGAAAAAATCTGATGTGGCCAGCACAATACCTTTCGTCAATCCCGTGTATTATGCATAAATTCCATACATAAATTTTCTTGCAAAAGATTCTAAATTTCCAGTAAAATTATTTCATAAACAAACTATGCAAATTGCACTAGACACTGACATCCTCTTCTTCTTTAGTTTTCCCATTCGTTAGGGGGTCGCTATTTTTTTTCTTCTTCCACTCATTTCTGTTTTGTGTGTCGCTCTCGTTCAGTTCCTTTTCTCTCAAGTCGTCTGCAATACGGCCTTCCATATTATCTTTGGTCTTCCTCTGTTTCTTCAACCTTCTTTACCAAGCTATTCATTCTTCTTCCAATATATTCTTCATCTCTCCTCATGACATGTTCAAACCAATGTAATCGTCTCTCTTGTATCTTTCTAGAAACTTGTAACACTAGAGTTATTTCCTTACTGTATCTTTCCGTGTCTTCCCCAACATCTATCTCAACATCCTTATCTCTGTCACATTCATTTACTTTTCATTGATACTGACATGTGGCAATTTTAATTATCTGAATATATTAGCGGTTTCCATGCTTAGCATAGCTGGCTGATTTATGAAATTTAATATCTTTACAATTCTTTAACTCTATATCTATTGAATATGAAGTATGAAATACAATCAAATCGTATACAGAATAATATATTCTGTAAGTTATAATCATATTTAACTGAGTTTCTTTAAGAAAAACTGTTAAAATCTTCAAATGATGGTATTTCCGGTGGACCAATTATAACCAAAATCTAATCACCTCTTCTTTTGAATGCGATCCGAAACTTTTGTCACACACACATAGACACACACACACACACACACACACACACGAACACACACACACAGACACATATATATATATATATATATATATATATATATATATATATATATATATATATATATATATATATATATATATATATATATATATATATACATACAGACATCATCGTAAAAATGGTAAAATCGTATTTTATGGGCTCTAAAACGTGTTTATTCATTAAAAACTCATCATTGAATTTTTTGACTAAAGACAATACCTTCTAAAGGTGACGGTGACTAATAAAAGTTACATACAATTAAAAAAATTATAACCATTCGGTATACGTTCTACGCTCATGAAATTTTGTCAAAAACTTTAAATCGAACTCCTACAAAACTATCAAAAATGAGTTACATCAATACGTAGGTATTACTGACCACGATATTTTGTAATTCTTGTTTCATGTACACATTTGAATAATAAATAAAATACAAGTAAAAATACTTATCTATCTGTATTAAATTACTGAAAAATCGTATTTAACTGGAAAGATAATTTATCTGTTTAAAAAATTTATCATATTATTTATAATGATTGACTATATCACAACATTCCAAATACCACAAAAATGCATTTAAAAAAATTGAAAACTTATTTTGATAACATAATTATAGATGAGGAATGATAACTTAAGAAGAAAAAATTGACAAATGAAGTACCTATTTGTTAACTTATTTATTGCAGATAATGAATGGATTTATTAATATTTTTTACAGTTTGCTGATAAAACAAATGTTGCAACGAATAAGAAAAATATCCAAGATATTTTTTACTACACATCTTTAGAAATAAACACGTTTAGACATTTCAAAAAAATATACTCATTATTTGTTTTCTAATACAGGAAGTGTTTTTAGGACAAATTAAGATACAGTTTCCGTAAAAATGAAGACTTTTTCACTGAAATGAAAGTAAAAGGAGTAGAGAAAATGACAATGAGTAAAAGTTACTGTATTCTACTAAACGCATCGTTTTGGTATTTAACGTCTAACAGCCTTGTATTGTACTATTTTTTATATTTAATGATGGCGGGTCACACATTACAATTTATTTGTTGCTCTTCAATAGTTTTCATAGGTATGTATAATTTAATATTATCTAATTCCGTTTTAAAATGTTGAATTTTACCTAACTTTATGATGTTATGAAATGTCACTTTTTACATAATTGATACGAAATGAGTTTTGTAAAAACCTATACATTACTGAGTTACGTAAAGAATATTATACAACTGACAAACTGATAATAAAAGACACAAGAATATATTAATCATGATTTCTTTAATAATTTATGAACTATTGACTCACATTTAATTCGGTTTCAGAACACATTCAGAACTCATTTTCAATTATATAACGCATTCACTGATATAAGCATTGAATTAAAAAAATCTGTTGTGGCCATCACAATACCTCTCGCACCCTTACCCCTTACCATTGTGGTATATATATATATATATATATATATATATATATATATATATATATATATATATATATATATATATAAGTATTGTATTTAACATTTCTTGTACACACCAAAAATTCTAATTACACCTAATCTTTATATTTACGTATTTTGTATATTTTAAATTCATTCTAATATTAGCAAGTTTTCTATATTTATTCTAAATTTTCGAGGTTTTTCCAATTCATTAACGGGATTGGCGGTAATTCTGAAGGGTTCATGTAATATACCTATAATTTTAAATATATAATTAATAATACAATAAAAAATATTAAATATCGTTCCCAGAAAAAGCCTTCAGTACTATCTCTGTATTTTTGACACTGACATTAGTGACATTTATCTGTCAATTACAGACATTTTAATTTCTCAAGTAGTTACCATGGAGATATTTGGTCTGTGAGCAGGCTGTGAGATTTACTACAACAGATTATTTTATAGATTATATATCTATATCTTTAAATCTATAGAAGGTTTAATAAAAAAATTAAATGTGTCGGATAGAGAATTTTGTATTTTAATATTTGTAATAACATAAATATTCAAAAAATAATATTTAGAAGATTTTTTGTTAAAATACTACTACTTCTGGTTGTCCAATTGTTACCAGAATCTATTCAACTCTTCCCATTACTGTTAGGTTGAGGAATCTGTAGTTACACAGCTCTTTAATCTTATAGAATTTGAGAAATCGTACCTCCAACAACCCCACACACACAGACATCATCGTAAAAATGTTATGTAAAAATTAAATTCTTTTATTTTCACAGCAGCTTTGGTAAATTGATTTTTAAATCTGTATATTGAGTTGTCATAGAAAACCCAAAATTTTGTGTATTTTTAAATTATTTTAGCGGAATTAGATAAAATATTGTACATAATACGTTATGAAAACGTGATATTGTTTTGACTCACATAACTTTCAAAACTCGCTTCTCTCGTTTTGGCAAATATTATTTTCATCAAACAATATCACTATTTTCATAACTGATTATGTAAATAACTATTATATAATTTTTCTGGGTAAAAATATTTGTCCTTTTACAGTTACGTATGTGATGAATAAGTTCCTGGGAATGAGTAAGTTGGATAACGCATCTACTTACGGCACGAATAATAATCGTCCTAAATAGATTAAGCAAAAGGATAATTACTCATAATAAAAATATAATGTTCACATTAAACAGTATTACATATTACATAAGAAAATAAGAATATACATACAGTTCTTGTAAATTATTAGTATTAATAAATATTATATGTATATGATAAATTTTATGCGTTACGGTTTTAAATAAATATAAAAACTATATTTGTAAATCATTGTTTTTGTTAATAATTTTAAATATGTATTTGTAAATTACTAAATTATATTTCCTTTTTAAAAATCATTTGTGGCCAGTACTAGTACACAACCTCTCGCCAGTCGTCAATTACAGTTCGTGACACCAAAGAAAGCTGGTGCGGTAATGGGGAACAGTTGGCCAAGTGTAGTCTCAAAATAACGTCACTGTGAAATAGTTATTCATGCCACTGGTATACTGCAGTTAATCTGGTCCTCCATATTTTGTTTTTAATTTTTTTTTCATTGCTGGCGTGGAGAGTGCACCACAGGGGTCAATTAGACATATATCAAACTCCGGATTTAGAAAAAAACATTTATACATAAAACATTGATAAGAAATCAATAAAATAAAATAAATAATTATACACAATTCTTTTTATCCTTTCCTAATACTAATATAATAATAATTCAAATATTTCAAATATAGTACAATAGGGTACCTATATACTCAGGGCATGGCCATGACGTGGCTCGCGTTTCGTCCGCCATTTGCGGGCCACTGTCATATTCGTTGTTGTTGCGCAAATTATTATGTATTTTCGTGGCTATTTGTTTTATTTTAATGCAAAATACATTTAAATATACTTCTAATATTTATTTATAGTGTAAGTAATACTTTTATTTATTTGTGTATTTTCTTGAGATACTGACTACGATGACTAGCAATAGCAATATTCAAACACATAAAAATTAACAATATTAAGCACAAACATTTAAATTTTTAAAAGGTAAGTTTATAATATATATTTATTATGTAAATAATAACTACAGTTATTAAATTAGATGTGATAATAACAACCTATATCCTATGCTCTACATAACCTCTAAATGTATGTTATAATAATAATAATTGTGTATCTCTTAAATAAATGAATTTTTATTACCTTTATAGATTCATAGTGTGATTATTTAATATTCTGTTATAATATAAAATCACATTTCTTACAAATAAATAGGGAAATGAATTATCAGTATGTTTGACATTGGTCCGCTTATGTCGGCGATCTTGGCCCATGGCCATATCCTGTATAATAGAGGTACCCTATAGTACAAGAACAAGCAGTGACATCTAGCGATTATTCCAGGAGATGACTCAATATATCTATCTTTAGTTGTTTGTTTCTGTCCAGCCCAAAACATAACAAATCTTGCTAAGTTTTATCTAGTGTATTTGTGCTCCGTTGGTGTTGGTCGTGAGTTTTTTTTTACAGATTTGGTACGGATAGTAATGACATCTAAGTTATTTTTATTTCAATTAGGAGGATAGTCTTAGTGGTTACGTTCAATGAGGCCAGCAAAAGACAGCAAACCGGAAACAGTTCATGTTGAACGCTTTGCTGAATTTGCTGAGTAGCAAAACCAACAAGAAAAATTACGCTGCTTTTGCTGATATTATGAAAAATGCGGTAGAATACAAAAAACTGTAAATATGAATAAAGTACTACTTTTAGAATTGTTTGATAATCATGAACATTGCACTTTGTTGAAATGTATAAACGAGTTAAATAATTCTAATCTGTCACTAATAACAAATTTAATAAAATATCATGAAGAAGATGCTTACGTACCAATGAATCTGAACCTTTATTGCACATAGTTTACGATAGTGAAGTAAACAAGAAAATTTAGGTTAGATTTTTGATCGGTAGTTTCCCACCATAAAATGTGTCGTTCAACAGCTACCTCTCCTGCTGGTTTTCTTTTGCTACTTTTGCTGGTCTCATTGAACCTACCCACTCTCAGTAAATACAAACACAAATATGTTTACAATGAATTATTAATTTTATCCATTTTATAAAGTAATTATAAAATTCAATAAAATTATAAATTCATTAAATTTTTATACGTTTATTTAAGACAAAAGGGATACAGTTATCTTCATAAAAAGATGAAATTTTAAAGAGCAATTTTGTTAAATTATTTAAAAATAAAACGTTCCCGCTTAATGCAAATGAATCAGTTGTGAATGTTCCACACAAGCACATGATCGAGAGAGACACATGTTTTTTAAAAACATACATTAGTATCACAACGTAGTTTAAAAATTCAATTGCTACGATGGCGCAAAATAAAGCCTCATTATCCAGAGCTATTTTGGATATGAAGTTTATGAAGAAAAGTAAAGAACGAGTAGAAAAAGAGCAAGAGGATGCAGAAGGACAAGCCATGTATTCAAGTGATATAACGGACAAAATGCGAAAGGGAGGAAAATACGAAGTTGTAGAAGCCAGCATTGTAACTTGTAAAGATCTTATAGATGGACGGATGTCATTTGGTGGTTTAAATCCAGAAGTTGAACGTCTAATGTCTGCAGAATATCAGAAAAGAATAGGTCGAATAGAAAAGGAGAAAGAGACTGATATTTCAGATTTCGAAATGGCAAAAAGATATAATCCATTAGTGGAAACAATGGGTAAAAAACACGATAGAAAAAGAAACAAAAGAAAATTTATAAAACCTCCAGAAATGGAGTAATATTTTGTTATTAATTAATTAAATATTTTAAATAAATTCAAACTAGTATTTTTACCCATGAAAAGCAGTCCATTCTCCCTCTCCTGTTACACCTTTTATCGACCGGTTACATGATATTGTTTGTGAACTGTGAACCCGCCTTTTCGTGAAGCCATTCATGTGACTGTAAGTACATTTCTAGTAGTCTTATTAGAAATTAATTCAGAATAGCAATTTTTAAACAAATCTAAGAATAAAACTACAAATAAATACTTTTTTTTACTGCAAATATGAACTATGAAATTTGACGCATTAGATTAATGATGACATTCAAATTACAATATTTAAGTGAACCTTTGCTGGAGGTTATATAAAAGTTTTTAAATAGACTACAGACAGATAAAACACTTCGTGGCGCCGGGATCAGTTAATAGTAAACTGAACTTCATACGATTACACTGAATCACAAAAAATTCAGTTTTCGTGTTTTAAGCATTTTTTGTGATAATGATAGAAGTGTTTTGAATTATTTCCAGGCATCATAACAAGCGGAGGATGAAACTAACTCAAGCAACAAACTTGGCTCTACGTCTCACAATTGCACAGGTGAGTATACGAATATACTACCCAAACTCATGATAGTTCGGCCGATTTACATTTTCAACAAATTTTAAAACCTACAAAATATTTTTTTGCTACTCGAAATGTAGACTTTAAACTTAAAAAAAAAACTGCGGGTCAAATGACGAGTGATAATAATTCGACCGGCATGTTAAGGGTGATCTTCCAGCCCAGACTTAGCTTCTTCTGAGGCCGTTTACTTTTAGCACAGTGAAAAACAACTTCGTAAAAACCTATTGCGTACAGTGGCGTACAGTAAAACCAGTGTTGCCAGATCTACAGATTTTATTAATTTTTATTAAAAGTTTAATTATGTAATTTTTATTATTCTTAATAAAAAGTTGAACACGAACCATTTTATACTTGAAAATATGAATTTAGCAGTCGTAGTGGTCGTAGTTCTTTAAATTTCAATGTGTCATATTTTTGTTTAATAAAGTAGCTGTAGCTGACTAGATCTACAGATTTCTACTACTCGTAGTAGTGAGATCCGGATAGTTTCGGTTTCGGATTCAAAAATATCCGGATAATTGAATGTTGACTTATACGGATCTCGGATCCAAATCTCAGTATCGGATTTTGGATCCGGATCTGAGTATCGGATTTTGGATCCGGATCTGAGCATCGCATTTTGGATCCGAATCTGAGTATTGGAATTTGGATCCGAATCTGAGTATCGGATCTTGAATCCGGATCCGAATATCGAATATTGGAAATGGATTTGAATATTGGATCTTAGATTCGAATATGAGTATTGAATTTTAGATATGGAATTTCAGTATCCGGATCGGTTCTCGGATTTGAATATTCTCAGTATTGAACCTTACATTCAAATATTAGCATCGGGTCTCATCAAAAGCACATAATAAATGAATGAAATTCGTCATATTAATATGTTACTTTATATGTGTAATAAGAATAATACAAATTTGAATTTTTTATTCACAATTTACTAAATAGGACTCTGTGAAAGTATAAATTACTTTTTTCTTTACATTTGCACAAACTACCTGGCTATTTTAGGGGGGTATTATAAAATGTATTACTATCTGTTTACTAGTGTTTACAGACCGCTGTAAAAATAAGGCCACTTTAACGGTTTGAATTTAAACTTAATTCCTGATATTAGCCTTCACATTCAAAATTAAGAATCGGATCCAGAATTAAAATTTGGATCCGAATCCGTAAACAAAACATCGTATCCAAGTCCAGATCCGGATCCAAATTCGAATTAAATTTTCAGATATCCGAACGTCGGATATCCGAGGATCCGGATATTTTGAAATACGGGTTTTCGGATCCTCACACCACTAATTTCTACAGACATAAATTTTTCTCTGGCAATACTGAGTAAAACAGTAAAACCTATCTTGCAGGATATATGGGACAGTAATATACCTATTAAACTATATACCGCTGAACACCTATTTCTCGTATAAGTGGAAAGTGTCGGCAAAATTACTCTATCCAACTTTGTGTAGCATTCGGACACGTGTCTACAAGCGCAGGCGCGCACATCCGCTAAGTGAATAACGAATCGAATGCAGTTAACGCATGCGCATAAGGCGCCATGTCCACGTTTGAAGAGTGACAGATGTTGCGGACTTTCCGTGTCTATCTTTTAACGGTGTATGGTTTAATATAATGGCACAATACTCGCAGAAAAATTACAGGAGTTAGGGATACAATGCCCAATAGAATTAAAGCTGGTATTACTAATAAAGACGATGTAAACCAATATTAAATTGTGGAATACCTGAATAACATATTCAGATTTTCCAAGTTTAAAATCTATATTTTAAACTAGCAGAAAGAAATTAGTAGAATTTATAATTTGTTTATTGAAAATATTACGGGTTGGGGTGGTATCTTCTGAGGCAGATTTTATTTTATTTTCCTTACAGAATACTCCGGTTGGCAGGAAGCATGCTGATCGTTTAGTGTTCTCCTCTGCCCTTCTGCTAGCCAGTGTTGGTGTCGCGGTATCATCTTTCAGCTTGAAACAACTCCTCACTACGCAACGACGCTATTAAAATGTCTTTCATTTGATTGTTACCACTATGCCATTCTGAAAATTTGTATATGATGCTTTGATTTAAAATGTATTCTTGTCCATGATTATTTAAAATGCTCGTGAATTATAAACAAATACCTATATATAGCTACAAGCATTACTATTATAAATTCATTTTGGAGTTACACATAATTCGTGATGCTTAGTTTCTGCATTAAGTAATTGTTAAATTATTTTCACTATGGTATTTAGAAATGTAAAACTAAGTAATTAATAAAGTTCATTTTATAAAATGATTGAGTATTTATTATATATTAAAACATTCATTGTTGCAAAAAATGGCACTGTCCTAATGTTAATATAATAATTGAACCTAATGTAACTGCCAAACAAAGAAACTTTCCTGTAATAGGAGTGCAGAATAAATCTGCACTTATTCGCAAACTAGAAGTGTACAACAAAATTGAATCCAATTCTGAACTTGGCGTATCCTGATGAGCAAAAGGCTTGGTCCTTACTTCGTGACCTACACTTCGTATCATTGAACATGCATTGGTTAAACGCGCTGCCTATAAAATAATAAAAAGATGTTAATTAGATGAAAAGTTTCTAAAAACATGAGTCAGTTTTGTAATAAAATACTTTAAAAAGTAATGTACCGCAAAAATAGCAAATTTAATAATAGCAATTGATGCTATTTTTGTACATTTTTGGCACTAAATTATGTTGACATGCAGATAATGTTACCTTGAGTTTTAAAATATTTTTAGTGTAAATAATAAATATAACTACCTGAATAAATGGAACAATAGTGATAAGTAGCCATAAGATAACGTTTAATATGCTAATTCCAACAATAGGCAAAGTAGATTTATCTATGTTATCAAAATCCAACAACCATATGATACCAGATGCACTCCAAGATATATTAATGATAGTAAACAGGCAAACTGCTGGTGCCAAGTCGTGATTTAAATATCTTAATAAATTTTTAAATTCAAGTAATTCCTAAAACATGTATATTTAAAACAAATGAAAAAGAAAACATATTCCAGGGACCCAGAACTCCGATGAAAATAATTTCGTTTCGGTTAATATCGGGGCATCGAACCCGCCAAAAACTGGGTTCGGTTTTATTTTTTGAAAGATGGGTTCGGGTGTGGTTCTGGTTCAAACAATAAAATTTGAGGTTTTGTTTTGGGTTCAGGTATTGGATTCAGGTTCGATTCGACTTAATGAAAACTGAATTAATGTTTTTTGAATAACAATCTTTATATAGAAATAATTTAAAATGCGAGCCGGAATTTACGCAAGACAAGAACACAAACACAATTTTCACAGACAACACAGACGTCGATTATCGGCTGAATGTCGATTACGCGTACGTTTAGAACTGAAAATGAACCTGAACCAGAGCTGAACCCTGAACCCGAATTTTAATACCCGGTTCGGTTCCGACTCGGGTTCAATATTTGAGGTTCGGTTCTAGGTTTGGGTTCGCTAAAATGTTCCGGTTTTGGTTCCATGCCCTGGTTAATACTGTTCCTTCCGTTCAAACGGAAAATAAATTTTGTTTCGAATCGGTTATTTCGTTCCAGATTGTTATTATAATAATAAATAATTAAAATATATAATTCGGTAATATTTTTACCGACATGAACGTCTCATGTATAATATTTAAATTCTTTAAAAATAAATTAAAAATAAAATGTGTATTAGGAACAAAATAATAACGTTATTATTTCGGTTATATTGTTTTCGCTCCAGCAATAAAGATTAAAAAATTCGTTTCGTTTTAGAACTAAACACATAAATGAATAGGGATCTATAACGGACGCCGGGTGTTGAGGATTATAATGGAAGCACGACCGCAAAACAAAAGTGAAAAGGCGTCTATAATGGCCGCCGGCCGTTAAGATTTATAACATGCGCCTGCAATTAAGGATAAAATATTTCTAAAAAAAATATAGTATCGTGAAGAGCTTTATGGTATTACGAAAAAATCTCGTTTCTGTTCCGTTCCGGGTCGTTCATCATGTATGATGTATGTACGCTGATTTATATTACCTTCATCCACTCTACACATCGAACTGGCTGTAATATTAACTTTGCACGTAAAAAATATAAATATGAAGTAAGTAGTTGTGCTTGTAAACAATAACTTGTAATAATTGTTGCCTGTATCATATCGTGCCATAAAGTACAGATCATAAGAAGTATTTTTAATACTACATACGTAATTACAGAACTGAAAAAAAAACAAATGAAGTACGAAAATTTATTTCTTTATACGAGGAATGGCTACCCCTGCCTACTATACCGGCTGACACTCAAAATCCGTTACATACGCATTTAACATGGAAAACATTTTTTCATTGCGCGTTCCTTCCCAAATTATTATACTCAAAAGTAGTGATAGCCATGAAATTAAAACAAAAAACAAACAAATGTGTGTTTATGTTATAAAATTTGTTAAAACTTCTCAATTATTTGTCTTTTGGTTTAATTCCATGGCTAGCACTATTAAACCGAATATTTCATATTTAATTTCTGGAGTTACTAAACATAAGAAATGAATTTTGTTAACTTATTTATATGCAGAATTTTATGTTCTACAACTTTTATTTAAAGATTTTTTAAAAATAATATGGGTAGCAACGCGCTAGGACAAACGGTTTTCCCATGTTAAATGCTTATGTAACGGATTTCAAGCGCCATCCGGTATATGAAGCGAAAATTCAAAGAAATTGAACTTGTACTAGAACTATTAACATTTTTAAAAATTCAACATTAGAAACATATTTTTGATATGAACCTGTATTTAAAAAAAAGTATTATTGAAATCTATTAGTATTTGACTTAATGTCGTTCCCCCAAAAGTCAAATGCTAATAGATTTCAGTAATACTTTTTTTACCTTCCGTCACCTTTAAGAAGGTATTGTCTTTAGTCAAAAAAATCGGTGTGTGTGTTACAATTTTTACGTATTCGTCTTTCTTACATCCATATGCAGATTTGGTTAGATTTTGGTTATAATTGGTCAACCGGAAGTACCCTTATTTGAAAGTTTTAACAGTTTTTCTTGAGAAAAAAGTTGTTAAATATCATTTTTTCACATTTAATAAACATTAAAGAATATTTTATTCTCTATAGGAATTGATTACATTTTATACTTCATACCAATAATGGATATAAAGTAAAAAAATTATAAAGGAATTAAATTTCATAAAGCAGCCAGCTATGCTATAATCATGGAAACAGCTGCTATATTAAGAAAATTCTAATTGAAAGATATCAGTGTCAAGTGCAATTGACATAGTATGTTTATGTTATAATTTTACTGGAGATTTTGCTAGAATCTTTCTGTATGAAACTTGTACAAAATACATAGAATTAACGAAACGTGCAGGAAATATAGAATCTTTTGCAAACAAAAAACCTTTTTGTGTAGAATTTGTACAAAATATATAAAACTGACGAAAGGTATTGTGCTGGCCACATCAGATTTTTTAAAATGTACGTTCATATCAGAAGTATGTTCGTTCGCCATTCCTCTTAACGAATTAACTTACTTAGAATTAATCCATTTAAAAGTTATAAAAGTTTCAGCTAACATAAAATTTACCAAGACAAAAGACAAAATAATCCAAATTATACTCATTGCGATAAAAAACCATAAAACTTTAACTAATTTTTTTTGACTAACTGATCCATCAGACGGATTTGTAGACGATAAAAATACCTAAAATTATAATACTGTATATAACTAGTTATTATCTGGCCAAAATACATACTCTTTCCATTAGATTAGATAAATTCTCATTGTTAGATATTCTAAACAAATATACTGCGTACAGATACGCAAATAAATGTACAATGCTGGGTATCAAAAAGCTAAATATAAAAGATCCATGGCATATTTGATGGTAAACAGACTCTACTTCAGGTGAGCGATATAATGTATTACGTTTGAGATGATAACAAAATCCTCTATCTCTCCTAAAGCATGCCATATATTGCAACAAATACCCAATGATTATAAAGAAAACAACTTGAACTGAATAGATCAATCCAAGTATTTCTGTACAAACAGAGTATTCCATTGATTCTATTGATAGTGGTCTCAAGCCCATTACTCCCAAAAGACGAAGATACGGACGTAAAATTTTAGATTTGCAGTAGTGTAATACCGCTGACACGCTTAGCAGACCATGTGGTTCAGATATGTCTGCGATGTCTCGAATCTAAGATAAAAAATGTTATCAGTTATTTACGCCGCAAAATATTAATAATGGAATGATGTAATTAGTCCATATACCGGGTGTTGACCGCTACACCGGAACATACAACTTTAACATGTAAAATCATAAAAAAATATCATCACGGCATATTACCCATTGCTGGGTGTACCAATCTGCATTGTACACAGATATCGGTAATAATGATAGATTTGTACCGTGTACCAGGCGTCACCTCACGGTCACTCATTGGTGGCGTGGAGAGTACACCACAGGGGTCAGATATTACAAATAATACTGAATTAAAATATATTAAGACCCAGCGACAGTGATAAAATAGTGGCATCGGTAGCGTACGAAATTTATAGTGGAAAACCATGGAAACAGAATATTAAAATATTACTAATTGACAGATGTCAGTGTCAAATAAAATTTACATAATATCTTTGTAAAATGATTTTACTGGAAATATAAAAATGTAAAATAATTTAAGGTGCCAAAAACAAATCACATAGGGGTAATATAACACATTATCATTATAGCCATAAGACAATTCAGTAGATTATTGTTATAAATTAATGCTATATATGTTTTTATTTTCTACTTCTTATTTTAAGAAATATACTGTTCATTTTAGGAGTAGTAGAGTTCTGTTCAGTACGAGGTAAGATCAGTTCATTACTCTCCTAAAATGCCCATTTAATAGATTATAAAAAAAAAAACTGTGTGGAATTTGTACAAAATACGTAACAGTTTTTCTTGAAAAAACGCTGTTAAATCATTTTTTGACACTTAATGTTACTACAAATATTAAATATACTATTATCTACACGATTTAATTGCATTTTATACTTTATATTCAATGGATATAGAGTGAAAGAATTATAAAGATATTAAATTTCATAAATCAGCCAGCTATGCTATAACCATGCTACTATATATATTAAGAAAATTCTAATTGACAGAAGTAAGTGTCAATGAAAAGAAAATGAATGTGGCAGAGAGATGAGAATGTTGAGATGGATGTTGGGGAAGTCACGGGAGAGGTTAAGGGAAATGAATATATTGGAAGAAATATGAACAGCTTAGTAGTAGACGGTAGAAGAAACAGAGGAAGACCAAAGATAAGATGGAAATGCTGTATTGTGAAGGACTTAAGAGAAAAGGAACTGAATGAGGACAACAAGCAAAATAGAAATAAGTGGATGAAGTAATTCACGAACAGCGACCACTTAACGAGTGGGAAAAGCTAAAGAAGACGTCAGTGTCAAGTGCAATTTACATAGTTTGTTTATGAAATAATTTTACTGAAAATATATATTTTGCAAGAAAATTTATGTATGGAATTTGTACATGACGGAAGGTAACATGCTGGCCACGTCAGATTTTTTTTATGTAAATGAATAAATTTGCTATAACGCATTCAATTTTTTATTCATGCCACTACCACTGCCACTAATCTACCGCTACCATAATTTGGTTATGAATAATACTTCAGCCTAACTTGACAAATATAACGTCAAACATTTGATAATTTACCTGTTCCGATTTAATTGCTATTTTTGGAGTAATTTTCGACAAATTCATACCAAATTTCTGCCGTTACAAATCATGTAAAATACCCGATATTATTTTGGATGGCGAAACAATTAAACGTACATCTACCACCAAAATTTTGGGTCTCAATTTTGACAGAAATTTAAATTTTAGTAATCATTTGAACCAAAAGCTCTGTGCTGCTAGGCTCAAATTACGTCACCTTTTTCACTTCAGACATGACCTTACAATCAAACTATGGCTAGTGAACACCTTGATATTGCCACTATTTGATTACTGTGCTTGTGTTTATGTACCAAACCTAACACAAACTGACAAAAACATAATCATCCTTCTAGAAAACAGTTGTTTACGATTCGTTTACGGGGTACGTAAATATGACCACATAAGCGAATTTCGAGAGTTAGCTAATATACCGACTATCGAAAATCGTGTAAAAATCGCGTATCTCTGTCTAGTACATAAAGTTTTACTAACCGGTTCTCCGTCTTATTTATTTGATAAATTAATTCAAAAGAATTAGAATTATACTCTTCGAATTAAGAATTTGTATATTATACCATCTTTTAGAAAGTCAAAATTTAAGGGATCTTTCTAATATCTGGCACCAATGCTCTATAACGCTATTCCTGATTCGTTAAAATCTCTGTCTCTATATACATTTCGTAGACATATAAAAGAAATGTTTAGCACTTAATTTTGTTCATTTTTGTTATATAAATATTATTATAATATCTAATTTGTAAATTATACTTTGTAAAAAATCCTGATAACTTAATTTTTTTATATTTATTTGTATGGTTGGGTGGAAGAACAGCCTTTGGCTGAACCCCGCCTTTGGCTTATAGTCAATAAAGATTATTATTTTGCTTATTGATTCAGATGCAGAATTTTAAGCATATTTACCTAAAATAATTAGGAAATCAAGAAATTACGAAAATATGATTTTAAATGTTAAAATCCTATGTTTCGGTGTAGCGGTCAACACTCTGTATATGAGACACTCACCGATAAACTTCTAAGAGATGGACTACGATCCCTGCCATATCTATCACTCATTGAATTACTTTGTAACACTTCTTGAAAATCATCCTCGTTTCTATTATTCGATGAACTATTTTTGTCAACATCTGATAAATCCATTTTGCTAAACACCATGATTAGTTAGTAAAATAACCTCCATTTGTAAAATATAATTTGTTTAAGAGCAAGAATATACACGTTTATACTTACATATTATTCTAATAATAATATAAACCCACCTTAACTGAGCCATTCTGATATAAGAAAAATAATCTAAATAAAAAGAAAACGATAACCTTTTACATATATTATCTTATTTTTTATACAATAAAATTATGTGTGTATGATTTATTTATACGAATATACAAACGGCAGACATTGTTTAAATCACTGCATTTTTCCTCTAAACGATTTCATCCCTCGTCGTATGCTGGTGATGGGCCTTATTACTTTTCTTCGTTCTTCTCTATGTTGTTTATTTTTTTCTTCCATCACCCAATCTCGTTTATTTTTTCTTGTTGTAAAGGTCATTTCCCGATTACCAACACTTCCTAAAAGTTTAACGGAAGTGTCTTCTTCTTTTAATCTTTCTTCGAGAGATGATCTGTAATAAAAATTAATGAGGAAATACATTAAAAAATATAATATTAAACAGTAGCGGCTCGTGCACTAACACTTTGGTGAGGCAAGGTATCCAGAAAAAAAATGCGCCGCAGGTGAATTTTTTTTCATTCAAGGTCTTGTACAAAAATAAATTGCCAGATCACAGAACATTTTAGGAATTTTTTTGACAAATACTGTCTATACGATGTAACTTGGCGAGTTGGGGCAATTCACATTATCACTGCGGTAATGGGGAAGTTATAAAATCCATAGGCGTACCGAAGAAGAATGAAGTTCAATAAAATTACGAGTATTACAAAAAAAAGAAATTATTTATACAAAAATGAATATTACAAATATTGGAATGAATTATTTATTATATAAATCATATTATAATTAATTATTTTTTAAATTAATAAAGTTAAGAAAATAAAATTTCTATTGCTATAGAAAAAAAAATGCACCAACGCTTATGTATAAATATAAATAACTTCTTGGGTTGAAAAGTACCTGACATCCCGAGTTTGAGTGTATTAGGGTGAAATTTGCTTTGTGTAAGGCAATAAAACATTGTAAAATCACTATTTCACTTCTGAAGCTGTGCGGCATCGAAGTAAAAGTAAATATTTGGCAAAACGCAACTTAGGAATAGTGAACTGAATTACTTTCTTTTGGCTCGCCAAGTTACATCGTATGGAATGTAGTTTATCTTCATAAGACAATTGATTAAATAGATTTTTGTTAATTAAAAAATTAACAATATCTTCAGAATTCTTTATATTGTCACTCAATTCTTTTAAAGTTAAGCCATTATTTTTTTTCAACTAAGATTCAAATTACAAAAACAACGAAAAAAATAAAAGAATTAAATATTTACTGGAATACGTATCAGTCGCAATCGCAAACCAGAGCCTATTATAATAAAAATGCTAGACAAGACAGGTTATGTTATGTTTGTTTATTGTCGAATGCAATTTGCAACTATTTAATATTGCTTGCAAAAATATGCAGTAGTCGTGAAGCTACGTATAAAATTTATCAGTACGTGGCGTTGATTGTATTCATGAATGGTAACGGCCTCTATAGGGCCGCGTGGAAGGTAAAGCGACTATCTTTTATTCTTTACGCACTCATTGCATTTATCATTTGAAGCAGTGCCTCAAACAGCTCTTTGTCTAGCGCACGTATTTCTTAGCGGGATGAATGCTTTATCAAAAACATTAGGCAGTTATACTATTCATTTCGAGAAGCACTTTATAGGGTGTAAATTAAGCTGTATTACATATTAGTTATGGTCTTAAATTATTCTTTTGATATTTATAAAGACAAGCATTAACGGAATAAGTTAAATTTAATTTACATACTACTTTACTTGCAGCTTTATTTCTTTTCTGGTGAGGCACTGCCTCACCTGCCTACCCTGACAAGCCGCCACTGAATATTAACATACTTGTTTATTTTTCGTTTTAGCCCACGAAGTGAATTTATTCCATCCCGATCTTGGAATTCGAGAAGTTTTAATTCTTTCTTCTTTTCTTCTTCCTGGTCTTCTTGTAGTCTGTGTTCCTTTTTGATAATTTTGTGTTGTTTCTTCACTTCTTTAGTCCATGCTTGGTCATCACCACTGGAATCTTCTGCTTCGGAAGATGATTCTTCTGAACTGTTTTTACCTTCTTTTTCATCCTAAAATGCAAATGATGTATAACTTAAAACAATTATATTTATTCTTCCTTACATCTTCTTTTATTTGTTGTTGGATTAATTGTTTCTGCAATTCCTTCTTCCTTCCTTTGTCCAACCGAGAAAGTACTGGATTTAATAACCGATATTCATCAGCATTTTTATCAACTTGGAAATCAGGATTTTCAAACATGACTTTAAATCTGTCGTCGTTAAGTAAAGTCGTTGCTTGTTGTTGTTTTCGTTTGTCGGTTTTAAGTTGAGCATCCATAAGTTTAAGAGCCAAATCTTTATTAACTTTAGGAAGCTTATGAACTTGTACTCTTTGAACTCTTTCTTCCTCAATTTTTTCTCTGATTTTCTTTTTGCGATAGTCTTCAAAAGCAAATGGATCGGCGACAGATTTCGCTTTCTTGTAGAGTCGAATATCAATAAAATAACTAATAAAATATATAAAAATACACATTTCATTTTTTTAAAATAATACTTTCTTACCCATGCATATAAGCTCGTAATAAATTGGTGCCAAGTAAATGCTCCAATCCTAAATTTTCTAATTCTTGTTTTGTTAAAAATTTATAATCATCATAAACATTCTCTGTATTAGATTCCTCAAGTTCTTCTGTAAGAGAATCTAAGAAGCCAGCCCAACGAGGTGCTGGACCCATACTTGGAATATAATACGTTAACATTTTTGTATTTTCATTAGCAATAAAAAACATTCCACTATTAGGTACAACACACAAGTTGTTGAAGTCTGCTGCAGCCTCAATTGAGGTAAATAATTTACCCTAAATAAATGATTTAAAACACATTTAGGTAATAGCTATTTGTATTTGTTCAATACAAGATTTTTTTCTACCGTTTGGGAATAGTGTAAAAATGTTACTATTAATATATAATATTTTGTTACAACAAAAATTTGGTTTTTTTTTCATACTGAGTGCGGAAAAATAATACTTTTCACATCGAAATATTTTTCTGCAGGGGTTAAAAGATTTTTTTAATGGGGTCCTATGCCACTTTTTTTTCTGGGAGAACAGGATGAACTAATAATTTTAGTGTAAACACGACTTAAAACGTAATAGGCGAGATATGAATTTTTAAAGTTAAAAATTTGATGTGTAATAGCATGACGTAGAAAGTCTTCACCAGTGGTCGACAAATTGTTAGTTCTAGACTTCTAGAGAGTAAAAATGGTGTTTAGACAATGATGTCAGCAAAGTCACGTGACTGCTCGCGTTCTATGGCTGTGATTGTATATTTTTATATTTTAATAAATGCTTGAAAGCAAATTTTGAAGTGCTAAATAGAAGAGAATATATTTATTAGAGAAAGGAAACACATTTATAGATTAACAATATATATGCTGTGAGAATTCGACAAAACTTGGATCCGAGATCCCGGATTTCAAAATATCCAGATCCTTGGATATCCGAAGTTCGGATATTGAAGGGGATATTCGAATTTGGATCCGGATCTGGACTTGGTTCCGGATACGATATTTTGTTTATGGATCCGGATCTGGACTTGGAGCCGGATCCAAATTCGATGTTTTATTTACGGATCCGGATCCAAATTTTAATTCTGGATCCGATTCTTCATTTTGAATGTGAAGGCAAGCCCCTTTAAAGGTAGTTTGTGTAAATGTAAAGAAAAAATGAATTAATACTTTCACAGAGTTCTATTTAGTAAATCGTGAATAAAAAATTCAAATTTGTATTATTTTTATTACACATATAAAGTAACATATTAATATGACATGAATTTCATTAATTTATTATGTGCTTTGGATGAGACCCGATGTTCATATTTGACTGTAAGGTTCAATACTGAAAATATTCGAATCCGAGAACCGATCCGGATACTGAAATTCCATACCTAAAATCCGATACTCATATTCGAATGTAAGATACGATACTCAAATCCGTTTCCAAGATTAGATATTCAAATCCGGATTCAAGATGCGATACTCAGATTCGGATACGAAATCCGATGGATCCAAAAGCCGATACTCAGATCCGGATCCACAATCCGATACTCACATTCGGATCCAAAATCCAATACTGAGATTTGGATGCGAGATCCGGATAGTTCAACATTCAATTATTCGGATATCCGGATATATTTGGATCCGATGCTGAAACTATCCGAATCCGGATCCCACCACTAGTATATGTTCGCATTCTTATCTAAGATAGTTAAAATTTGACTATGGTATAGTACCCCATTCATATAAATATTGAAATAAAGAACTTTTCCAATCGGTAGTAGAAAAAACTTATTATTGTATGCTTACATTATTTTTGTCCCATATTTTAACAACAGAAGAATCCATGGAATATATTAAATCTTGTTGATAATGAAACTCAACATTCTTTATAGGCAAACCATACATATGATCTTTAGTGAAAAATGGTTTATTTGATCTGATGTCATAAAGTAAAATTTGGCCCGTTGCTGTACCGACGCCTAATGTTAAACCTCCATGGAATTTTAAAGCTGATATTGATGGAAACCCATCTAATCTTTTATTTAAAACATTAAAACTTAAATTTAAACAATAAGAAATTATAACTTACTCCTTATTTTCGTTGACGCAGCTAAAAGCACAATCCAAAGATGCCACTTTACTTTTGCTTCTTGGATCCCAAGCATCAACTCTTCCTTCTTGAGTACCACAAACTAACAATCCATGTACGGGGTTTATAGCGCATTTATTAATTGTAGACGCATTACTAGTGAATGGAGCTAAAAACTGCCCTCGCTCTAAATTAAGTCTATATATTTCAGCAGAAGCACCCACAAGGAATAAATCACATGTTGGATAATGATATTGCATATCTCGTCCGAATCTTGGAATTCGTAATCTGTAGTATCTTCCATGTGCCGCATGGAATTCTACATATCTATCGCAATGTAAAAATACTATTTTACTATAATCATCACTTAACACTTCAAATGTAACTACTTCCGAATCAAGACATCTTTCAAATTTTAAAGATAAATTATTTACATCAAAACATTTTACTCGTGGTTTGTATATCCCTGTGGCAAGTATATATTGGCCGTCTCGAGATACCTTTATTGTAGTACTCACTCCAGGCATATCGAAGTCTTGTATTAATTCGATTCTACGTCGAATATCTACATTTTTCTTGAGTAATGTCCTCCTTTTTCTTTCGGACAGCCACTAAACAAATATATGATTAATAACTCGTTAAAATTTTGCTCCATATATGATATGTACTTCTGGTAATGATTTTCCAGCACTAAGATTGTATATTTTAACGTTATTTGGCTCTGAAACCTGCATGTTGTCCTTATTTAAAATATAATTGTTTGTTTATGTCAATAACACGTGTTTATTCATTTTAAGGGTTATGTTGTGATTTGAAGGACATTCTCCCATTTACACAATATTGACACAATACAACAACGTACTTTTTTACACCACAACAATAAAAAAATATATTATATATTGTTTTTATTCAGATATTAATGTAATATTATAAAGTGTCTATAATTTTTAATTTTAAGTATATATTTTCAAATAAATGTTTTTTGAAAATGCTTGTATTATCGAAAAAAATCGATATGTTGATAAATACGTTGTTAAATCAGCCAAAATCAATATCGGTTCTGCCATCTCTAGGAAAAATCCTGAACTAATAATTTTATAAATAATATATAAATCTTATCGATTTTTCTCATGGAGGTAGGAATAAATATGGAGGGAGTATTTGCAATCGCTGGAGAAGCCGCTTCCCCCTCTACATTGTGACCGTTGTCAGTTTGAAGTTACAAGGTTGTTTCTGTCATCTGACGTTGAGCATTGTTTGTTTTTTATATTATTTATACCAAAAATGTTAGTTTCATGAAAACTACCCTCATATATGCGAATTTAAAAAAAATTCTTTCTATATATATATTAACGGGACCCAGAATTTTTTCGCATAGGAGCCCAAAATTTCTAATTGTGTCATTAATTTTATACAAACATTCTTTGTACATCTTATTTAACTTTAAATTAATAATAATACAATCACTCACCTCAAAACAATACCACTAGAGACATCTATTATCACTTTAACAATTACTTTACACACTTAGAAAAAATCCAATTTTACAAGAAAATTCATCAGATGATGAATAAATCTCAAAACGATACTACTCCCGACATCACTCGGAAAAACGCTGAACTACACTGACATTTCAACAATTTTATTAGGCAATATTAAGCCTTGATATTTAGTATATACCTTTATTATAACTAAATATATAATCCATAATTTTTTCAACCCTTAAAACCAGAGAAAATTGTTAAAAAAATGCAAATTTTTTAACATGCCTTACTACTCTAGATAATGTCTTTGGTACAGTGCTAAAATGTGATTGGCTACTTTTTGGAGAATTCAAAATAATTCTAGTTTTGATTGGTCGATTCAAACGGCGACACAAATACCAGTAATGTCTCTGTGTATAGACCACACAGGTTATTTTTTCAGTCAAAACTAAAAAGGAAGAAGAAGTTTTTCGTTTGTTAAGCTTTGTTAACATGAAAATCTTTGCAAATAATTAGTTTAATATATAATTAATCATTGAATTTATATAGATTTGTATATAAATCATACAATCTTTAAAAAATAATTTAAAAAGTTTCATTTAAGACAACTGTTCACAACAAAATGGTTCCCCGTTAAAACAAACACGGTGGATCATGGAAGTAGGAATAAATATGGAGAGAGTATTTGCAATATTAATTTCAAATATTTAATTTTATATTTGCCGCGTGAATTCCCACCACAATGTGACTGCAGCAGTACCTGCGTCCGTTCCCACAGGGTTGCATTCCCCTTGTCCGTAGTTCAAGTTTATGCTCCCTCCATATTTATTCTTACCTCCATGATTTTTCTAATGCTGGATCAGCCAATTTTGATATTGGTTCTGACATCTATTGGGAAAATTATGAACTATTTTTTTACAAACTTTATAAAAAAATGTGTTTTAATTTATTTTATTATTATTTTTGAATATATTCATTAGTTTTTTGTATAAAAAATTAACAACAAAACTAATTTGCACAGCTTTTATTTTATTACAAGGTGATATTTAGTTAGAAAACTTTTGTTTAAACAATAGATATGGAAATATATTATATTTCAGGTATTGAAACTAGTTTAAAAAAATCTGATGTGGCCAGCACATTACCTTCCGTCAATTTTAAGTTTTTCAAGAAAAATTGTTAAAATCTTCAAATCAGGGTTAACTGGTTAACCAATCATAACCAAAATCTAATCAACTCTTCATATGGACGTACGAAAGAGGAATATGAAAGAATTATAATTTTTAGAATTGTAGTATTGGAGTTATCGTTGGAGAAATTTTTGTATCACACACATCATCGTAAAATAGTAAATTCGTATCCTAGGGACCCACAAAACGTGCTTATTCATTAAAAATTCACCATCGAATTTTTTGATCCTTACCTAAAGGAGACGGAAGGTAAAAATCTTATATTATTCATAAACAATTGAAGAAATACAAAAATGTATGTACTCTGCATAAACACTAAAAAGAACATTGCCTAAACTCTATACACTTGACTAAATGTGAAATTGAAATACACCCATTTTAAGTTGGCTGCGTTCTACCATACACATTAAAAAAGTAGAGTTTTTATCTAAACTCTATCATTCTATACAATCTTCAAGGTATATAGTGGAACGCAGCCATTTATTGGCTACGTTACACAATACACATACTGAGTATATAGAGTTTAACCTAAACTCTATACTTTACAAAGTGTATAGCGGTACGCAGCCATTTACAAATTGGCTGCGTTCCATTTTCGCAACCATATTAGATTGTAGTGTTTAGGCTGTGTTGCTATTTAGTGTTAATGTAGATTAAATCGTATTTTGTCAAATTTTTTGCTTTTAAGCGCTTTAAAATGTTTTTTGCGTATTTATTTAGTGGGTAAATAATAAAGGTACTCGACTTCTCGGCCAAGTATTTAGCCAAATTCTTCGGTGACACATTTTGCCACAGACATCGCTGATTTTTGAAAAATATTAATTTACATTTCATTGTAAAATATTGTACATTGGGGTACTTAAATACAACAATGTAAAATTTAAATAAACAATAAATACAAGTAAAATTATGTAAACTTAAAACATCCCTATACTAAATAATAATATTATTTAAATTTAAAACACTTGGCACGTTTCACAAGATTTCAAGACAGGCCCTCTCAACCAGAACCACAGACGCGTTTCGCTCGTTTTAACCGATATTTTATTTACGTATAGTTCTTCAGAAAATGATTTATTTAACTAAGCCTTTATATCTTCAAAAATAGAAACTATACAATTAAGTTTAATAAATAAATAATTTAAATAGAATATTTTAACCAAATTTTATTTGAAATTCGATTTAACGGCCCAATTTTAAGATAACAATTTTTGAAAATCAATGTAATGTTACAGAAATGTCAGCGATTGTTTATAATTATTGTCAATAGATGGATATACTAATATTATATTGGAATTATTGATTAATAAATTATTGAATAACGCCTATATTTCACATTATTTAAAAAGTTTATTTGAAGAAATTTACTCAGAATTAAAAGTTACATAATATCCTATATTTACCTCACACGAAATACATTGGTTCAGCGCAGGGCAGAATATATGGGACATATATATATATAAAATATTTTAATTAATTTTGAACTTAAACAATATATTAAATAAATGAAACCTATCCTATCTTACGAAGAATTTTACGGGGAATCTAATCCCATAACATATACATACTTCGATATTTAGTTTAGTTTACAAGATATTAAAAATACTTTAATTTATAAAGTCGTTAAGTTCAAATTTTTTTACAATATAATTTTTGTAACAAACTCCATTTATTATTTAATATTAACAATGTTTTAACTAATAATTTATTTTATTTAAATATAGTTCTTAAAAAAAGATTTAACTAAACATTTATACTTCAAAAATAGACGTGCCTGAGTGTGGTTGCGAATCTGGGGAACCGGGTTCGATCCCGGCCGACGCCGAATATTTCAAATTTAAATGGCACAAAATTAACCCCTGTGGTGCACTCTCCAAGCCTGCAATGAGTGTCCGTGAAGTGACGCCTGGCAAACACCCGCACGGTACAAATATGTCATCATCATTACTAAATTCTGTATATAAAGCAGATTGGCACACCCAGTAATGGGTAATATGCCGTGATGATATATATAATAGTACAATATTCAACAAATGTCATAGATTGTTTATAATTATTGTCAATAGGGGACTATACCGATATCATAGTGGAAATATTTATTCATAAATTATTGAATAACGCCTTTATTTGTCATTTTAAAAAAAAGTTTATTTGAAGAAAATTATTCAGAGAAAATGGTTAATTGAAATGCATTATATTACATTGGACTTTAAGGGGGCCCATAGAGGGGGGCTCAAGCCCCCTAAGCCACCTCCTGAATACGCCATTGGTGTGTCAAGTAGTTTTCATTTTTGGAATTACGTGTCATTTTCGAAAATAGTTAACGAGTTGAACGTGATATTTGATTTCTTACAAATAGTTATATTTAAGTAAAAATAAATGTTTATCTATATTTATTCATTCACTTTAAAATAGTACCAACTTCACGAACTACTTATCAGAACTCCTGAACTTCATTACTTGTGAAACGGTGAATCGGTGAAACGAAAACAGAGAAGTCATCAAAAATGCCGAGTCAAGAAGTAACGACTACAAAAGTTATTGTTCATCCACTCGTATTATTGAGTGTAGTGGATCATTTCAATCGTATGGGGAAAATTGGTAATCAGAAAAGAGTTGTTGGAGTACTTTTGGGATGCTGGAGAGCAAAAGGAGTGCTTGACGTTTCGAACAGTTTTGCAGGTTAGAATGAAGATTTGTTAATATATTTAATATGTTATTGAATAGTCTACTATATTATTAATTAAATATTAATTGTGGTTGTAAAAGTACTAAAAATATGTAAAAATTTATGTTATAATATATGGTGCCAAATTTTGAATTTTGCTTAGTAATGTACGAATTTTGTTTCTTTTGTGTAGTGCCCTTCGACGAAGACGATAAAGACAAATCAGTATGGTTTCTCGACCACGATTACTTAGAAAATATGTATGGAATGTTCAAAAAAGTAAATGCCCGCGAAAAAGTAGTCGGATGGTATCATACTGGTCCGAAATTACACCAAAATGATATCGATATCAACGAATTAATTCGTAGATACTGTCCAAATTCTGTTCTTGTAATCATTGACGCTAAACCAAAGGACTTAGGGCTACCAACAGAAGCATATCAAGCCGTAGAAGAAGTCCACGATGATGGATCCCCAACCTCGAAAACATTCGAACACGTTCCTAGTGAAATTGGTGCCGAAGAAGCAGAAGAAGTTGGTGTTGAACACTTATTGAGAGATATTAAGGATACGACTGTAGGAACCCTCTCACAGAGAATTACAAACCAATTATTAGGCCTAAAAGGCCTTCATTTACAACTCAAAGAAATTAGGGATTACTTAGTTCAAGTTGGCCAAGGAAAGCTGCCCATCAACCATCAAATTGTCTACCAACTGCAAGATATTTTCAATTTATTACCTGATATAAATCATGATAACTTCACAAATTCACTTTATGTTAAGACAAATGATCAGATGCTGGTTGTTTACTTAGCCGCAATGGTTCGCTCAATAGTTGCTTTACACAACCTTATTAATAATAAATTAACAAATAAAGATGCAGAAGAAGGTAAGAAGGACGAAAAAGAAAAGAAGGATAAAGAAAAGGATGATAAGAACAAAGATAAAGATGAAAAGAGTAAAGAAACTAAATCGGGAAAAGATGAAAAGAAGAAATGATTTTATGTATAATTACTAAGAAAATATATTTATTTTTTTCATTAGTCCAAATTATCTACATTTTAAAAAAAGTTTCACAGTACCTTTTATACAAATAAAATAAAAATATATTTAATGTCTATTAATTGTTATTTTGATTCCATCTTTCAGTTCAGTTTTTGATCTTTATGTAATAATTCTGCAATTATTATCATTTCTATAGCTTAATAAACTTACTTTAGTAATTTTAGTGTATACTTACAAATTTCAATAAACTAATTTCTTTATTATATTTTGTTTTATTGACCCATTATCTACAGTTCATCTATTCCTTACTATAATTTTACCTTTGGTATTAAGAAATTACAAGATTGAAAGATAAATTCATTTAACTTTGGTATAAATACAGGGAGAACATACAAAGTCGGTTAAATTGGGGCAAAGTTGCTTCATTAGTACTGTAGACCATTTTAAAGATGCATTTGTTTTTCCCGGAAAATTCATAGGTTACTAGATAAATGCAAATATTCAAATTTTGTTTTTTATTTTCTTTCAAACGATGATGCTCATTTTTTTTATCACTTCGCATAGTTATGATTTTTATATGGATGAAAAGTTAAAAAAAATCTTCCCAACGATGTATATATTCATGTTCATTTGTTTCAAACAGTACGCAACAATTAATTGTGAAACAAATGAAAACACAAATATAGATTATAAGTTGTTTATTTCATTTCTAATTTCCTAGTTTAGTTCTCAATACTTTATTCAGTTCATTTAATTTTAATATTTTTATATGCACGTCATAGGCGGTGACCATATTGAAAATAAAATTTGAAAAGTGTTTCTGAGCTGATGAAATTAATTTTTTTGATAAAAATGTAGAAAATAAGCAGTTGACAAAACCTAATTTATTCTTTCAATTGCTTCATTGCCACATTTGAGCATCGTCGTTAGAAAGAGAATATAATTCCTTAGTCACCTGACATGTTTTCCGCCAATCAACATTCAGAATCTCCCTAGCTACGCGTTTATCACAGCGATGATAAAAAACAAGGAAATAAACACCGTATTCATAGTCGTTACTAAGGGATTTGTTTTCTTTATTTATGACATTGACAGTTAATTTTGAGTATAAAAATAAATAATAACAATAATTCGAACTCCGAAATATAAAATAAAACTCGTAAGTACCATGTTTTAATACAATATGAATATGTATATCAAAAGTTAGGTAAGGTTAGATTGCAAAAATTCATTATATTCTCTCATTAAATATAAGCTCGTGATATGATTAATAATCGAAGATATTGCTCGTGAAACCGAAGCAGCACATTTCAACTCGTCCTTCATACTCGTGAAATCTGCAACTCGGTTTCACTCGAGAATATCATCGATGATAATCATATCACTTGTTATATTACGTATGAAAATAAAATAGTGCAAACCAAAATTCCATATTATTCGTATTTACAAGTTATTTTTTGAAAATAAAATCAGTAAATTTTGAATTTTTGCATTTATCTAGTTGCAAAGATATCAACAATGCTATTTTAGAAGACAATTAGATGAAAACATTTGCGTGGATACAAGTTTAAATGAATTTTACTTAACATACCTTACATAGTGCTAATTTCTCATTTAAATTTCATTCATACAACTAAATATTTTGTACAAAAATTAAAGAATCTAAGCAGTCTTCTATATACACACTCTATATTACAAAAATAAAACATACTTTGTTAAAAACAATGTGACTACCATCCATCCTGAAGCACTAACTTTATACTGTTTATTCCGCAAAACGTTACTAATTGACGGATCAACATACGGTTGTAAATTTGTCTTATTATAATTCATAAAATACCAGCTCATCGATCTGTCATGTGGTGGAATTTGTGAAGTTGCTGAATTATCTATATTTAAAAAGGCTTGTTTGGCTCTGTGGTTATTTAAAGTTGTTGACAAAGTTTCTTCTTTTGGTTCTGGAATAGACTGTAATGAAGCAGTTGATGAAACATGTGGGGAGACTACTTTAGTTATTGTCGATCTTCCCATTGATGGTCGGACAGCTGGTTGTTGTCCACCTGGAATTAAGGATGGGCGGTTATTGAAAAAAACGGTTATCGGTTATTTCTTTTGTGCAGTTTAACCGAGGTCGATTAGCCTGATCAAAATAACTGGTTAATCAACTAACCGGTTATTTTTTAAATAGCGTTAAATAAAAATAAAATAAATAAAAAATATATTTTTCTATTTCGCATCTGTAACAAAGCTATTACAGCACCCAAAGGAGTTCGTTAATAGCTCGTTTGAGTGTTGTAATAGCCTAGTACAATTTATTTTTATAAAGTTGGTAGCATAGCTGAAATGTTATGTCAAAAAATATCAAATGTCAAACCTCACTGAATAAACGATACTAACGATTGTTAATATTTTTATTTATATATATATTTAGGGCATAAATAGTTCAAAACACTATTAATTGTTGATATTTAAAATATGTAATTTATTTTTATTTATTTATGAACTCTGTCGGTAAATTAGTTCGAGCTCTTTGACGCTGATGTCATAGCCAAAGTTACGCTGGTTGTGTAGTAGTTCAGACAAAAACAAAATGGCGGTGGAGGAGAAATGTCAACAAGAATTAAGTGTTTATTTATAAAAAAAATAGTGTTTTAAATATAAGATGTGTATAATTATATAATTTTACACTTTCCACATCCTTTTCAGTTAATTTTATACAATAAAATGTAAGTAAGTTTTAAAAAATTTATATTTGGTTATGAGTATGAAACCTGACTTTTTTATTGTTTGTTTTTGGAATTATAAAATGTATTTTCCGTAATTTCACGTATTTCAGGTGGAGTACACAAAAAATCGTCTGTATTCATTTTTAATTTGATATGAATTTGATTGTAAACAACACGAGACAATTTTAAATTCAAACAATTGAATTTTCAAAGTAACATAAAATTCCCTAAATTTTGAATTTACGATTTTTTATTTAAAAAGATCATAAAAAGCGCAAAATAGAAAAAATAGTATAAAGAACTCATGTCATAATTGTCGATTATTTTGTTCGAAGGTTTGGGCAACTCCGCTACGCGTCGTTACCCAAACTTCCTTCTCACAAAATAAAATGACAATTATGACATTCGTTCTTTAATATACAATGTTTTCTTCAAGTGTACAATAATATTCATATTATGCTACACATTATAGAAGATATTCATTTTATTACTAGTACAACAATGTTGTTCGTTCTTGTACTAGTAAAAAAATGTTAGTTTTTTAGTTCACCGCTGGCGGCAGCAGTCGTCACAGCAACACAGACCATATTGAAAAATTGTTATTTAACAGTTGTATCGTTTGTGTTTTGTAGTGTACACAGCCAACTATGGCTGAAATTGCAAACGTTATAATTAAATCAATCCTAGAAAAATATAAAAAAAACCCTAGTTTTCTTTGAAACACTTGAAGAAAAAATAGTATATGTTATTCGGAGCAGAACGTCGTTTTTGTTTTACCCTGCTTGTCTGGCCTCGGCCGCAATAGCTGGGTTCAACATAAAAAGACCGCTTTCTACTCCTAATAACATAATATACCATTATTAAATTTTCATTAATTGTTGTAAACATTATAAAGCCAAAGTCCCTAGATTATTAATCTATGAACTTTAGGCCGGACATGGCAACAGCGCACACTCTAAACCAATTAAAAATTGCGGCAAATTTAAAATATTTATGAATTGTTTACCAAATTTGAAAGTGCGATTATTGCTTCTAATAACAAGTTAATAAGTTAAACCGATCACGAAAAAAAATCGGTTTATAACCGGTTAACCGACGTAATATAACTGGTTATTGGAATAATCGGTTAACTTTGCTTATCCCTACCTGGAATCAGGAATGTTGACAATGTTGATGGAGTGTCTTTAGTGAAATTTGCTGAACGGAATATATTAGTTTCTGGTTTAGCTGGTGTTGTTAAATCATCAGTGAGCTCTTCTGTTTTATTTGGGGTTGTTATAGTAGTGGTTACCGGTGAAAGTGATACGTTTTCAACATCAAAGAAATCTTCAAAACCCCCATCTGTTGCTATTGTGTCAATTTCTAATGCTGTTGTTGTAGGAACATTTGATTGGTTAGTTGGTTGTTTCGTAGTTATTTTCGGACTGATTCTCGTTGTTGTTGGCAAAACCGTTGTCGTGCTTGTTGTTGTTGTTGTAGTTGTAGCAATTGAGGGTTTTGTTTCAAATTTAGATGTTTGTTGCACTGTTTTCGACGATTCATTTTCATTATCATTTACATTTTTCGTCGGTATTTTATTAATACTTGGTGTAGTACTAATCGGTGCTTCTGTAGGTGTTGGAATAGGATGTCCCATATTAGCTGCTGGTCCCCGTTTTGACAGAAAATCTTCAGTAACGTCTACCAACATTGAGGAAGGAACAACTGTAGTATTTGGTTTTCGAGTTTGTGTATTGTTTAATTGTATTCGTTCAATGCTGTAATTATACATTGCATTTGGGTTCGGGATTGGTCGAAATCCTCCCGCACTGCCGGGTACTATAGGTATAAATCCTCCTGTTTGTATTTCTGGTTCCGTTGGTGGGAAAAGATTACCACCTCTTCCGGAAGTTTCTCTGTTTTTTACATTTCTTCCAGGATCTGCTTTTCTGTCAGATTGCGCCCTATTTGCGCCCAAGGGCCATAAATTGTTTAAATTGAGAGCTGGCAAAGGAACCCCGAAAAATGTAAATCCACTACTGCTTGGAGATGGACTTGAACCTTTAGGTACATCTGGAATTTTTGTTTTAGTTTTATTTTTATTGACAGCTGCATATAAAACTGGTGTATCTCCAGAAATATAATGTGAAGATGTTTTTGTGCTGCTTGATGTTGTATGTTCAAGTTTAGGTCTTAAATTGTTATAAAGAGTATTGTTCTGGTCGACAAGAACTGTTTCGTTATAAGGATAATCAACATATTCATCATAAAAATATTCTGATTCTTCTGGAGAAGGTGCCATATTCATGTTAACAGGTTTACTGGAAGAAGTGGTAGGTTCTTTTAGATCCATCCATTGTGAAAATACTTGAGATGTGCTATAAGATGGTACGGATAGTAGTTCTGCTTCACAACCTGGGGCAACGGGGTTAGCTGTACGCTGTTCAAACATACATTCTTGTCTGGATAACCGCATTTCTCGAAGTAAGGAACCGTCGGAACAACGAGGTCCGACAACGCCCGCTTCTTGAAGCCATGCTCTCAACCATAACATGTTGCAGGAACATAATAAAGGGTTACCTGAAAAAATTAAATAAAATTAAATATAAATTATATCAAGTGGGCTTTCATTCACTTTATGAGATCTTAAAATCATATGAATCCATTTGGTTTTGGTTCATGAGTGAGGAAATTCAAAATAAAAACAAATCTGTTGTTGCCAGCATAATACCTCTCGCCACTTTAATTTTTGGTTACATAAGTATTGCATTTAACATTTCTTGCATGTATACACTTCACACCAAATATTATACTTTTACCTATTTTTTATATTTAGATTTTTTAATTTTAAATTCATTCTATAGTATGGGGTCTCGTGGCCGTGTGCCTGAGTGTCTGGTCGCGAATCTGGGGACCCGGGTCCGATCCCGACCGACACCAAAAAATTACATCGCATTTTAATGGCACAAAATTGACCCCTGTGGCGCACTCTCCACGCCAGCAATGAGCGCCCGTGAGGTGACGCCTGGTAAGCGCCCACACGGTACAAATATTCCATCATTACCGATATCTGTGTACGAAGCAGATTGGCACACCCAGAAATGGGTAATATGCCGTGATGACAATTTTTTTTTTCTATAGTATGCGAGCAGTCATATGACTTTGTTCGTCTTGACAAATAGATATGGGGGCCCGTGTCAGAATGACATCCACTAATTATGTATACAGATATCAAATGTCAATTTTTCATTCATAATTTCAAGATTTTCTGAGTTGAAGTGGTTAATTTGTCACCAGGAGTGTGGAATTTATTTGTCGATGAAAAAAAAACCATATGGAATTGAAAAATTATGAAATTTGCAATGAAATATTATGACATTATATATTTATTTAGCTATCTTTCTGATATGGGCCCTCATATCTGCTTGTCAAAGCCAACAAAGTCACAAGATTGCTCGCGCCTTATGAAGAAATTTTGTCCTAAAGTCTTCAGTAATGTCTCTGGATTTGTGACACTGGCATTTATCTTTCAGTTACAAACATTTTAATTTTTCAATTGGTTTCCATGACATTATTTGCGTTGTGAGATTTATTACAACAGATTATTTTATATATTATATTTCTTTATCTCTAAGTCTATAAAAGATACAATAAAATATTTATATGTATCAGGTAGAGAATTTAATGTTCCTTAATACTTGCAAGAACAAAAATTTTCAAAAAATAATATTTAGAAGATTTTTTTTAAGAATCTTCCGGTTGTCCAATTATTACCAAAACCTTTTCAACTCTTCCCAATAATGTTAGATTGATTAGATTTTAAGTATTATAGTTTTTGAGAAATCGTCCTTCCAATATCCACACGCATACACACACACATACATAGATATCGTAAAAATGTTAAAATCGGATTGTAGGGACCTTAAAACGTGTTTATTCCCTACAATCTGGATATGCGATTTTTAGCATGAATCCAATACCTCTCTCTGTATGTGAGGAAGTTGTAGGTACGATTTCTCAAATTCTATATAATTAAATACCTGTTTAACTACGGATTCCTATGCAACATTAAATGAAAATGGCGAGAGGTATTGTGCTGGCCACAACAGATTTTTTTCTTCATATTCAATGTATTTAGAGAAAAAAGATTATAAAGCAAAATCTTGCAACCCCTGCTGTTAAAAGCTGCACTTTGGAAACCGTTAGAATATTTAAATATTATTAATTGACAGATGTCAATGTTAAATTAATTTTACATAATGTCTTTAATATGATTTTCACATCCCATAAAGAAAATATTTACCCAAAAGAATTTTATTTACCATCTAAATCCAATATGGCAATATTGCTTCTTAATTTCTGTACAGCATGTTCTGGTAAAGACATCATTTTATTATTCCTCATACTAAGAACCCTTAATCTCGGCATGTCGTTGAATGCTGATCCTTGTACCCCACAAATTTCATTGTTATCCATTTTTAATTCAACAAGCCATTCCATTTTCTCCAAATTGGAACTGGATACTCTAGAGAGTTTATTATTACTGACGTCTAATACTTCCAACGATCTTAATGTTCGGAGTCCAGCTTCTTCCAATCCAGTTAACTGATTGGTACTTAAATTTAGGAACAGTAAATGCGGTACGCGATGGAAAGCGTTACCAGCAATGTGTTGCAGTCTGTTTTCTTGTAGTTCTGCTATTTGTAGATATGGTAGTTCGCTGAAAGCAACGTCTGGTATGTCTCTTAGTCTGTTTTTGTTCATTTTAATCTTTGAAAGTAGTGGCAGTGCTCGAACAGCAAGAGAATCTATTAATTCCAGTTCGTTGTGGTCCAAATATAATACTTTCAAATGAGGTAAGTTTTCAAATGCACCTTTGCGAAGTTCACGAATTAAATTTTGAGACATACGTAAGTCTTTTAGGTCTGTTAAACTGCTCAAAGTATTTGGATTTAAATATCTTAATCTGTTATTTGTTAAATCTAATACTTTTAATTGTTTTAATCCTTTGAATGTAGGAGATAATTCTGTTAGTATATTGTGGGACGCATTCATCGATTCAAGTTCTCTTGAATTGTCTAAAGTACCCAACATAATTTCAGATAAACGGTTGTGACTTATATCCAATGATTTTAATTTTCGAAGGTTTTTTAGTAATTCTGGTCGTAGTATTTCTAATTTATTTCCTTTCATATTTAATACTTGCAATTCTGATACATCTTTGAAAGTATTAGGTTGTATTATAACAATTTTATTATCAGAAAAACTCAAAAGTTGTAATTGCGATAAACCTTCTAACGCACCATCTTCAATTTGTTGCAAAAAGTTTCTGTTAAAATAAAATTTTCGAAGTTGCGGCAGTGGTCTTAACGTTCCCGGAGGAATTCTTTGAATGCCATTGTAAGAAATA